>CM075777.1:16003787-16727844 GCA_037974665.1 Ehretia macrophylla
TCATCGAGTGACTGCTAATGATTGTTGTACAGATAATTTCACTGATTGAGTAACAAATGATGGGACCGTAATTTACAAGTCAAAATTGAAGCATACCGCTAATTGAGAAATGATCTCAGGATTAGTGTCTATATGCCAATCTGGTTCCAACTGTCGCACCAAAAGATGTCCGCCCATTATTTGTGCTACAAGTGTCAAATAAACCATAGATGAAAACCTTGGATCAAAACTAAATTTTTTTCCTTGAAGTGGGTCGGATCCTTCCTCGACCCCCCGCACATGGCTGAAGTTAATGCGCCTACCAGCCACTTTTAATCTTTCCACAAAGATTCCATCTTTATCCCAGTTTCTATGAAAACATAGAGGATTAATTATAGTAAAAACTCTAACTTAAAGCTTCTACAGCACGAACTAATCTCAAATTTTGCTAGTCTCTTTCAAAGATCAAATGCAAAATAACAGCAAACAAAGCAAAACAAACAAACAAAAACTAAAACACTAAATTCAAAATTAAAATTCCGGATCACAAAAAACCAAGCAGCAACCAAAAAAAGTTATCAAATCAATGTGCTTCTCGGAAACAAATGCCAATCTAATTAGGGTCGTCAACAGTAAATCAAACAAACCCAAGGATAACAACTTGATATAGAAATTTCGCAGAGGGGTGAATTTGTAACTATTTTTCAGATGAAATTAGTAAACTGCCAGCAAAAAATGATCGATGTTATTCAATGCAGTTAACAACAACTTCACAAGCAAAAGAAAAAAAAAGGAGAAAAAAGAAAAATAAAAACGAAAAACTTTATTTCAAGCACAATGGATTGGAGTGCGACGCCTCCCAGTAACCCGCGCTGTATGAAGCTCTCTAACTTTCAATGTTCAGATCAGAAATCTCGAACCAGAAATACAAATGAAACACACATATTGTCACTCTCATCAGTAATCACCCAAACCCACACACACACACATACTGTTTACTTAAAAATTAACAAACCCCATTTTGATTTTCTAAACACTAAAAAACTACATAAAACACCATACCCATATGCTCAAACCTATAAATTATTATAAAAAATCCTATCTTTAATCATCTAAGCTTAAAAAAAACTACTTTTTTCATGATCCAATATTAAAAAAAAAAAAAAAAAAAAAAAAAACCTTGAAATAATAATCTTTGCAAATCCGGAAGAGAGAGATATAGCTAATGGTTCAGTGAAGAAGGAAAGAAGTAAAAAAGAACATAATAACCCCTTCCCAGTGCATTTCGAATATTCTAGTCAAGGGTAAGACGTAATTTTGCGGTAAGCATTTAATGTAAAAATATATATATATATTTCTGAGTATGATAGATGATATCTGAGTATGTCTTAGATATAATATTAATATATGTTATGCTTGTTGAATGTAGTTTATAATTTTAGAAACGGATTTGCAAGGACAATTAAGCCCATGTGTCTCAGTCTATCAAATTTTTGAACCCAAATGTAGTAATTTCTTTATTATTAATATAATCCTACTTTAAATTGTTGTAATTTCTTGATTATTAATATAATCCTATTTTGAAATATAGCTAAACAATCTAATGACGAATCACTCTTTGAATTTACTTTAAAAGGATTAGATTTAAAAAAAAAAAAAAACGACCGGTCGTGATGTGTAAACCGGCCATCACAAGATTAGCCCAATAAATCACATGACAACCAATTGTGCACTGTGATACCTTGCACAAATCCACTCCTTTACTTGTCATTAGCTAAAATGCTTCCCTCTTCACTTTTTCATGCATTTGAAGTCTTTTAATCAAATCAAAATGAACCTCCATAGTTGTATGCTGCAGTAAAAAATCAATCCAGCATCACAATTATGCCCGAGTCAATCTAAAGAAGTAAATACACAGATAACGTGTATGAGTAAATCTTGAATCCCTATTATTATTTAGATATGGGTAAGTGGATCATCACATTGCCTCTCATATCTCATGTGACATTGAATTTTCAGTATTTTAAGGTTTCTCGCCCAGAAGATATTGCACGACCTGAGATTTATCAAGGGCCGTTGTCCGCAGTTCAAACAAGGTAGAACTTTGTAGAACCACAAATAAGTAGCTAGTAGCGTTTTTAAGCAGCCTTGCAGCAGTTATAGCTTGAATTGAAGGTAACTATTTATAGATGAATAAGGGGAGCCCTTCGCTTAGATAACAAGAACTTAAAGGGAATGAAGAAATCTAAGGCTGGAAGGTTTAATGCTTGACTGAAAGGTGTGGGTGTAAAGGTCTCAGTAGTTTTTCTAAGTAATTAGCAGCTGAAGCAATACTAATCTCGAGACAAAATACGCTATTTCAACAAAAAAAGGAAAACATACGATCTCTTGACAGACATCTTGCTATCATCTTCAAAGTAGACAAAGATAGTGACCTAGATATTTCTCATATTGTATATCTGTTATCACAAGAAGTTATGCAGCTAGTCATAAAACAAATTCCTTATGTATCATGAACCTCAGCTAGACAGTGAAAAAACTTCAGCATTTTATTTCTTAATAAACCATCTATTGTGTGCCCCCTTGTAAAGCTAGCCTGAACATGAAACTGCAAAATTAAAAGAAAAAGCCTTGAACAACTTGGACCCGGGCCTTCTTTTCGCCCGGATTCCTATTCGAAGAGTGCATAACCGTGTGTGCTCATCAGAAATGTGTCTTGCTTACTGTTCCAAAATAGCTCTCGAATCACTGCTAGCAATAGCATCACAGACCTCCTTCAAGCCATATTAGAAAGATGGACAACATATTTGAAATCTATGCTAGCCCCACAAGAATTGTTACAATTAAAAGGCATAGTCAGCAGCCAATTAAAATCTATTTCTGCTCCTTCAGAACATGAGAGAAGAAAAAAAAAAAAAAAAGCAAGCCAGTTTCATAGGTATATATCCCACAATTTACATGCACAAGCGAATTCCTCGTCGAAGAAACCAACAAAGTAGCTATTTCATAACTTATCATGGTCAGGTATTGTAGTCCCTGAGCAAACAAAACAGTTATGAGTGTTTGCTTATAAGGTGTTGTGACTCTGATGTCTAAGCAAACTTAATTTACTTCTTGATTACACATCCGCGTAAACCTTACAAAAAGCATATGAGTTGCCAACACCCCTCATATAGCAAACCACATGAAAACAAAGTGCCCACTTTGATACCTTGCCCAAATCCACTCCTCTGCTTGTCGTATGCTGAAAACTTCACCACTTTGCTTTTGTAATGCATTTCAAGTCTTTTGACACAATAAAGTCAGAAGGCTTGAAACCATTGAAAGAAATGCAGATATACGTAGATTCTCCAATGCAATCTCTACAACTGTACCATGTTTTGTAGGAAGCACAGTTGACTGCTGCAACAGGATATGAAGCAAACATCACAGTGAACAAAAAGATAACGTTAGAGGGTACTTTGGACACTTATATCAAACATCTGATAGTACTAGTTAAATTTGCCATACTAGATACACTTTCTGCAGAAGGACAAGCCCATGATTGTGGAATAAACTAAGAAATTTTTGCTTAATGAGATCTTCATAATCAAAGACTCGACTATGCTTCATTTATCATACAAAAGGGGAGGTGTTGGATATGCAGATGCATAATTTCTAGAGATTTCTCCAACATGGTGGAATCACTATTATGAAAAATGCTTACATTTGTAACACAGAAATTCAATCGCGTATGTTTATTAGATTGATGAGGATGTTGATGCTCGTTACGAAAAGTACAACTGTACTTTGTCAAAATTTTGTAAAACAATGTTTTCCAAGATAAATATATAAAAACTACATTTGTTTTTCTATGTACATATATGGACACATATCATAATGCAATCTTTTCTTTTTGATTAATGTTGTATCACCATGTCACAATCTTAGTATTCTTATAATATATGTGTTGGGATGTCTTTGTATTTCACCTTGGATGATGACACGGCCTGTTTTATATTAAGACTAGATATACATCTTGATTGCCTATAAATTTTGTATATGTATTGTCTGTATACAGAGAGATTAGAATCTTAACATCAGATAAAGAACATATTGGCGGAGAGAACTGCCTATCTCTTGCTAGTTCTCTTCGCCAATATGTTCTTTTTTTTTTTAGGTAGGTTGATGGAAGAAGCATTGAACTTTGAGAAGTTACGAGAGGATCGTAACACAATTCTATAAGTAGCTGACTGGAGAATTTTAATTAGATGTCACTGATTCGCAACGACTAGATTTTGAAAAAAGATGTCACTGTTCTACATATGGAGTTTGTAGTTCAGTGTATCGCTTAGTCAGAATTTTAACAAGATGTCACTGATTGCAACAGCTAGATTTTGAAGGAAACTATATATAGAGTTTGTAGTTCAGTGTATTGTTTAGTCACAAAGTTAAGCAACCCTCAGAGGGGGAAGAACATTGTACATCAAAGGCTAAAGGGGGTGGGATATTACAAATCCACTCTAATGGGAAATGCGCACACCTAAGCAAGTTAGCAACAAAATTAGCTGTAGCATTTGCAGCTCTTTGCACAGACTGTTGAAAGTAAAACAGGAGAGAGGGAGACAATTGAATTGACATCACAAATTACAAAAATAATCTTTCAACTCCAAGTCAAAATGGTTGTGGGACAGCCAAATAAACTTTCTTGCTGTCAGTTTTAAAATAAATTCATTCAAGGCTAAGGACTTGGCATAAAGGCAAGCTTCATGCAGGGCCATAGCCTTAGCTTGCAAGGCATCCAGAGCCCTGCATTTTCCGGCTGAACCATGAATAAGGAATCCATAGTGCTCTCTAAGCAGCACATCCAATCTAAATTCCGAACTGCTAGGACAAAAAAGAAGCATCTCAGTTGCATTTAAGATAACCAGGGGGAGGTGAAACTCAACCTGCAGTAGGGGATTGATGTCTGGGCTGCTCATTCAACTGAGCATTACTCTATTAAAGCACATCCTGGTTCTGACATAGAATTTGTGCATGAGTTCAGGCTTGAGGTTCTGACAGACTTGGTAACAGACCTGAACTACTCACTCCTCTGAAAATGATTAGGGGGTTGCACCTAGGGCTGCAACCTGATGCTAAGCAACAGCAACTGCAACATGCAAAGGGAAAGCATCAACAACTGTTGGCCTGAGCTGACTACAAGGCTACACCTGAGTTGAAGCAAAATGTTGTCATGTTCTGGAGTTTGTGGCTGATCCAAGAGGTGATCATCAGCAGCAATTGTGTAGGTGTAGATCATGATGAACTTTCTGTGCTTGCACCTTAACTTGTGGTTGTGCTAGACTGTTAGCAGCCGTTAAAAAATTGTGTCTTGACCATATTCTGCTACATTATTGTCCTGTGCTGCTGAAAGCTTGAGTTGGACATCGGTCTTAAAATTCCTGACTCTATACCTGATCAAGAGGTTGAGCATGGGGTTGAGCCTCAGACTATCAGTTGAACTATGCAAGAGAACAGAAAGGGCGAACCTGGGCCTGGAGGTAAGCTGAGAGATTCAGAGACAGATTTCTGGGGACTTTGAGTTCTTGTGTTGCACCGGAGTCTAAGTTTATTGTTGGGCCAAAAGATGTTCATTTATAGTAAATCTGTAGGCTGGATGAAGGGGAAACGGGTGGGCTCTGCAGATGACAACACGAACTGCAAACCTGGCAAAGGCTCAGCATGAACTTAAGGCTGAGGCAGTGTAGGACCTTGAGGCTGCAGGTGATCAGGAGCAGGGTGCAATTCCGGATTTTGAAACTAAGTAAGATGTTGTGCTTGAACCTGAGGCTGAGGCCTTGGGTGAAGCAGGGGCTAGAGCTGATCATCAATGTCATCTTCCAGGCCTGAAATATGTAATAAACAACTTTGATGATCACACATCTAAAGCCAGGAATCTCAACAGATCTTTGAAAAAATACAGGAAACTTGAATGCTAGAATTTCTGTGGAACTACATATCAGTTAGTGAAAAATATTAAAAGATCCTACAATTTACACTTGTAGCCACTAAGATGATTACACAGCTCCCTTTTTGAATTAATGATTTAAAACTATTATTGTGTTACTTCTCAGAAAAGACTATTATTAGTGTTGCAGACTTCAAATGTAAATAGCACTGTTCACATAGCACAAGTGTGATTATAGTCTGATGAACAAAAATGTCTCATAAACGGTAATTAGAAAAATCAATACATTAACTTCAGAGTTATCTAAGTTGATTAATACTTCGTCAAAAGTAAGGAGAAATAAAGAATCTGCCTATATTCTTCTGTTATATTAATTAGGTCAACAACCACAAATATCTCAAACATGGAAAAAATGCTCCCGCGTCAAGAATAATCTTTCTATTGACACATCTTCATGGCTGCATCAAGGGATACAAGTGCCTTCTAACTGAAAGGCAAAATGGATCAAACATAATCAGTAAAATTGTTTTTAGGACAAAATAGCATAACTCTGTAGACAACCATTATATCAAATATCATGACTACTTCTGAACTCCACATCAAAAAAGGGTAGAGAGATGCAATCTTGCTGGTTCAACATGAAAAAAGGAAAAAAAAGGAGCTAAACACTTATACAGGATAAAAATTTCTTTCAAGATATAATCATATTCTAAGTTATAGTAATATAAGGCTGCAACAAACCTGGAGATCATGTCTTTTGGAACTGTCAAAATCTCACATTGAAGTGAGGAAGATAAAGCAGTGGCTGAAACTCGGAGACTTCTTTTATCATTCAGAACTAATTGTTTAATCATATCCTGAAACATAGGTTCTTGACCTTTTGCAGGGAGTAGATCTATCAAAATGGAAAATATGGATGCATCAGGTAAGAAACCTCTTTTGACCATTGCTCAAGATACATCATCGAATCCTGCGAGATACCCTGCTTTAGGAATCCTTCAACAATAACATTGTAAGTAACTTCATTTGGCAAGCAACCATTTTTTCCCATTTTATCAAAAAGCTTCCTTGCATCCTCTAGGAACCCATGTTGACAAAGCCCATTTATCATTATAGCGTATGTCTTAACATCTGGATGCAACCCTTTGGAAGCAAGATTATTGAACATATTGCGAGCAACATCGAGTTTCCCACTCATGCATAGTCCATCCATCATGATGTTGTAGAAAGAAATATAACTAACTAATCCCTTGCCCTCAATGTCATTAAAAAATGACAATGCTTCTTCAATATGCCTATTCTTGCAAAGCCCGTCTAACATAATACAGTAAGTGTAAGTGTGTGGAAAGCTACCTACCAACTGCATATCCTCAAAAAGTTTTTTTGCAGTATTACATTTACCAACGTGGAACAATCCCTGTATCATGATGTTATAACTCACAACGTTAGGAACCAACCCTTGACAAGACATCTGTCGAAATAAGCACATTGCATCATCTATTTTCTTATTTTTACAAAATCCATTTAGTAAGATGTTATAATGGGTAATGTTAGGTTTCAAGCCTTCAGCCATCATACGTTCAAAAACTCTTTGTGCTTCGCTTAGTTTGCCTTGCAAACAATATCCATCCATTAGTGCACCATATGTAAATACATCAGGATGCAAACCCCTCTAGATCATTAATTGGAATGCATGCTCTGCATCTTCTATTAATCCTTCCTTACAAAATGCATCCACCAAAATATTAAAAGTATGTAAATCTGGAGAGATTTTGTAATCAGCCATCTTATTCAATAACAGTTTAACTTCATCCCACCGGCCAAAATTACACAATCCATTAATTAACGAACTGTAGGTGACAACATCTGGTGGAATGCCCTTATCAATCATTTCGGATAAGAGGTCCATAGCATCATCTGCCATTCTATCTTTACATAAACTATCAATGACAGAGCTATATGAAACAGTGTCGGGTTTGCAATTTCCTTTTTCCATTACCCTGAGCAGCTGCTTGTATGTCCTGATTTGCCCAATCCGTCTAATACAGTCGTGAAAGTAACTTCATTTGGTTCACAAAGTTTCTCTCCGACCAACTTTTTGAATAAATCAACGGCCTCAACAAACTTATCTTTCAAAAACAGGCCCTTAATTAGAGTGTTGTATGTAGTGACATCAGATGCATGGCCAAGCTTGCAAAAGCAGGTTAAGATTGCAAAACCCAAATCGACACATTTCATACGGAAATAACAGTTTATCACAATATTCATTGTAACTTCATTAACAGGAATACCCAAAACGCGCATATTCTTGAACAAAGAAACAGCGGACGAATAATGTTTCATCTTCACCATAACAGTCAGTAGTTTACAGTATTCTACAACAGAAGGCTTAGGTCTCATTCGGACCATTCGATGGAAAAGAGAAATTGCATCATCAACAACCTTAATGGATTCAAACCCATATCTTGATTTTCGTGAAAAGGAGTGGTGGCTCGTACTAGTATGAAGAGGTGATGAGAAAATTAGTAGTGGGTGCATAAAGGAAAGAATAGATGTACCTGGTTTAGGTGAAGAGAAAAATCTTGAGCTGCCAAAAGCAATAAAAGCAGTTGCTGTGTTGCTCTTCTTCCTCTTTCCCCTCCAATTTGGGAAAAATAGAAAGGAGAAGATGCAAAAGAGAAGTAGGTGAGTAAGCAATATCCTTTTGACCAAAACAAAAAAAAAAATGGTAACTAACTAATCTAACAGCAAAATACAATTTCTTAAGTTGTGTGCAACTCTTGCCCAAAAAGAAAAAAAAAAAACAAAATATTTATATGCAACCTAATCTATAAGACTATTACCCACTCTATTAATCTGGCTAAACTGAATAAAATTCAAGGAAGCTTGTAATAATTTGATATCATGAAGGATATTATTCTGCAAAATTAAAGTAACTAAAAGGCAATTTTTTTGAAGTTAGCAGATTAAATTGTTATTTTTATCAAAGTTAAGAGACCACTAAAAGTATTTGCTTAAAACGTATTTAGTTTTTATTTTTCAATTAAACATCATCGCTACTTTTTTTCTAATTATGATGTGTTTTTCGAATTATATGAATATTTCTAATTGTTGTGTTTTATTCACGCCGTGTCTCTATTTATAGGGCAAAAGGCATTAACCTACTTATGGTTTGTCTACTTTTCTAATTAAGCCATTAAAATTTACAAATTCCATGAATTATCATTGAAGTAAAAAAAAAATGTTGTGGTATAAGAAATAATTGGCCCCGCGCAAAGCCATCATGGAGTTTGGTGCATTAAGCCTCCAAAAGTGCATATGAGCCAAGTAGAGATTTGAATAATCATACTTAAATGTATTGGTGAAATAGTATGAATTAATTGTTATATGGGAATAGTAAAGGAGTTACAGACGGGAGTTGTTTGAACTTCTAAAT
This sequence comes from Ehretia macrophylla, assembly GCA_037974665.1. Taxonomy (NCBI): domain Eukaryota; kingdom Viridiplantae; phylum Streptophyta; class Magnoliopsida; order Boraginales; family Ehretiaceae; genus Ehretia; species Ehretia macrophylla. The sequence goes on from CM075777.1 coordinate 16,013,132, forward strand.
TGTAATCCATATATCGTGGTTATTAGGTGGTGTTGCAATTAATTTAATTTAAGATGAATAATTATTCAATTGTTCTTTCTTTGTTCAAGATTAAAGTGCAATTTTTGTGCTCCAATTAGTAACTAAGTCAATGATCATTGTGACAAACTATTATTGGCATATGAAATGTGTGGATTTGAGTTTTGTAAGTTTGCCACATCTATAGCCTAGAAACCGTAAATGAAAGCAAAATTTGTATTTAGGCTCAAGAGTATATCAAGTAGCCTCATAGTAATAAGCACTCAAGTTATTGTTTAATTTCCAAACATTAACTTAATAATGAAAGATTTCACTAAATTATTCCCCAAATTAAATAGGGGTACCGACACAATTCACGTGCCATCACTCTTAGTTCTCGCACTTTCAGCAAATATGTTATATTCCAAGTCTGGACATTTGGATCCGCTAGTAAGATTTCTATCATAAGTTTGAGAATAGTTATTTTTAGCGTTGTCATTTAGAATTTTCTTTAATAAGGACTGTAACAAATAATTCCTTAATTCTTGGAATAAGCTAAACTGTGATACAACTTTCTCCCACGAAGAACAAAACACAAGTACACGTGTTGACAAAAAACTCATCGTCGACCACCCAAGACTACTAATCGCCCTCATAATTTGAGGCAATTGCAATTCAAGATGCTTCCTCTTTGCTTTTTAACCGTGTATGAGAGCAATTGAAAGTGATAGGTGATGCTCAAATCATATGCAGGGATGGTAGCTTGTCATATACCTTTGTAAACATTGCAGTAGCGTAACTTGTTACGGAAATTGAACTTCAACTCAACATGTTTAAAAATTCTTTATCAAAACATAACCCAATAAGTAGTAGGAAAACCCAAGAGTACCTGAACCCAAAGTTGATAATTAAAGCACAAAAAAAAGAAAAATAGTTTAATATCAAAACAACCTAAAAATGTAGAAAAATCCAATTTAAAAAATCCAAAGAATAAAATGACTCAAATTTTATATACAATAAGATGATAAAATGTAAAATAAATTGCATAATCATTGCAATATCTGTCCATAAGTAAATATTTAATCCCGATTAAATTGAAAAAGACAATGTATTCTATCGCATTTGTTCACAAACAAATTTATATAAAATTTCATTTTAATTCACAATGGGAGCATCCAACAAAATCATTGAAGATTGGTAGTGTAGTATAGGTACATGTCTATTAGGTTTATTAAAAAGAAAAAATATTTCTCATTTTTTAACAACTTTAGACAATATATTATATTTGTCATGTGTGTATATTTGTACACACACATATTATATATATTTGTATATTAATAAATTAATATTATGTTTCAGGTTTTACGTTTAATACAAAAATTTATTGGATTACTATTAGTTATTCTTTATAAAAACAAACCATAATAGATATTCTGTCAATTTCGTTATTAAATTTGTTATCGGATCGATATTTATTACTTTCGAATTTAAATCATATATATTATTATTCCTAATCATATGTAAAGCTATCACTCAACATTGCAAAGATTACTCTCATTTAGGATTAACTCATAAGATGTCATGAAAATAACAACCTCCAAACTACAGACTAACTTTTAACTGCGAGGTTAACAAGTTGTCCCCTTCCATTATCTCTAGTTTAGAGGATGTCTAAATCAAAAAATTACTTTTATATCCTACAAAAATTATCTTCTAAATTATCTCTAATTCAGAGATGTCAAATTCAAAAAATTACATTTATACCCCACAAAAATTATCTTTTAAAATTTAAATGAGTTCTTTGCATTTCCGTCAAATTTGAACAAGAAATCACAAAATACTTTTATACCCCCCAAAAGTTATCTTCTTAATTTACAAGTCAGTCCTCGATTGTGGTTGTTTCGGTACTTTTGTATGCCCTTCACCTACTATTGAGTAATGTTTGAGTCGCAATATCAAGGTCTAAGCCAAATTGAGCAAGGACGGCCACTTCGTGATGTTTATATGAATTTATAAGTTAACCCCCAAAAAGTGGCACGTGACTATCGCATCTCCATTTTTCGTTGTATTAACAAAAAAAATAACAGTAGAGATTACTTTGAACAATTATAGTAAACATTTGGTAATAGTATTGAAATTTGTCATTACTATTAGATATATGTTTTTTGCTAAAGGACAAGACCCTAGTCATTGAATAACAATAAAAAAAATTTGCATAACGACATCTTCATAATTAAAGACTCAACCATGCTTCATTTATTAGACAAAAGGAGTGGTGTTTGATACGCAAATTTGACCCAAACAAAAAAGATAAGCAAATGCATAATTTCTAGAGATTTCTCCAACAACGTGGTGGGTTTGTAACATATAATGTAATTCAATCGCGTAAATTTATTAGTTTGATGAGGCTGTCACTGTACTTTAGGAGAACAATTATGTTGTCAGTTGTCAGAATCTTGTACAACAATTTTTTCAAGATAAAAATTTATAAGAACTACATTTGTTTGTTTGTTTGTATGTATATATATGGAAATGATTAAATTATTGTTTCCTTTTTTTTTTTAGTTTTTGTTTTTCTCTAGATTTTCTTTTCTTATTCTTTTTGTACCACTTTTTCTTTTCCCTTGCTCTCTCCTCCCAATATCCACGAGTTTGAATCATTTCCTCGACAGATTCTCTCATTTCAGTATAAAGCTTATTACATATTATTAGATCTTATCCTTTTAAATCTTAACTATTTGTTTCAAATATTTTTGAAATATCTTTTTCATAAATATTAGCTTATTCCCACCTAAAATGTAGAAACCGCATATGAATAACTTGAATTTCTATTGTTTTAAAATTATTTCAATATATTATTTTTCAGACAGTACAAAACTCAATAAAATTTCATAAATATATTAGTTGTCCTCTGCCCCTAGATATTCGAGTATTTCTCAAAATCTTATTCTTCCATATCTTCACCGCGGGCATGATTACTACAAGCACGCTTCCATTCTCTCGTTCAACCTAAAGAGCATTCGGATCGTCTCCTAGTTCCTTTATCTCTTATTGGTGATTAGGGAGGGGGGATCTGGGCCATCCAAAACAAAAGGAGATAGAGAAAGTGACAACACAAACTACAAAATATTATAGTTGGTTCCTACGAATTGTTTGATTTACAAAATATTATAAGATTCTTGTAAAAGTGATAGTAAGAAATGTAATATTTTCGTATCTGGTTCACAAAAAAAAAACAAAAAAAAAAATCTAAATCATGTATTTTTCGCTAAGCTTCTAAATCATGTATTTGATTCACAAAATAAAAAAAAACATTTCTAAAAATCAAAATTTTACCATGAATCTCTTAATTCTTATTCTTATATAAGGGAGGCAGGAATTTAACTTTCCCAAGTTGTGAAATAATTTAGAGAAATAATTTAGCAAAAGTACTATATTGTCTTTTTTCTAAAATGTTAATGACACAATCGTGTTTTGAGTTTTGGATAGGAATTTTTGGGAAGTTTAGTTTAACTAAACCATATATTAATCTTGATTGTTTATAGAAGTCGTATATGTGCACGAGTATATATGTATATATATATATATATATATATGTGTGTGTGTGTGTGTGTGTGTGTGTGTGTGTATAGAGAGAGAGATTATATAACGAGCAGATTGGAGAAGAGATCTAGCAAGAGATGGGGTGGGGTGATGGAAGACGCATTGAGCAATGAGAAGTGAAGGGAAGATGTTTAACCATAGTTACCAGATTCGCCCTACCCCTTTGGAATTGCGTATCGGATTCCACCTCCCAATTCACGGTATATTTGCGTACCAAAACGCTGCGATTCGCGTTCTAGTTCACTATACTTGGCAACCTAAACAATATACAAACTTTTACCAGAAAAATAATAAAAGTGAACAAAAAACCTAAAAATTACTAACATATATATTCATAGTGTAGACCTTTGTTAAGATATAAAAATATTCTAGTTTTTTTTTGAATCTTTTGCTTGATATACAATATTAAAAAATTATCTTAGCTTATTGAATTTGGATTTTGGACTTTAGGCTAAACTTTGCAGCAAATTGATTTTAGTATTATTCTACATAATATTTGGTAAACAAACCTAATAATTCTTTATACTGTACTGTGAACCCAATTAGCGTACTGAAAAAGTCTACCATCATCGTACCCTATAAACTCCTAGTGCCGTACCCCGTACCCGAACTCGTACCACGACTTGAAACGTACCGCGAATCTGATAACTATGTGTTTAACACACGTTTGGAATCAACTGATTGAAGAATTTCAGTTAGATATTATTGATTCCACATACCTAGATTTTAAAGACAAATAGTCTGAAATCAATGTATTGATTGATCACAAAGTCAAACCAATCCTTAAGAGGGAGAAGATCACTGTGCAAAACAGAGCCTAAAAGGTGTGGGACAATACAACATTCACGGTCGCATTTGCGGCTCTTTGCACAAACTGCACAAAAATTACAAACAGTGACTAAGAGATGATCCTGGTCCAACCCGAGAGCTCAATGTCAGAACAAAGTTTAGCAATGTTCAACAGAATCTGAAACTTTATTCAATTTATTAACCCCTTGCACTCTCATTGCTGCAGAGATGTTTGCAGACTATTGCTTCAGAGCTAGCTGATCATTTACTTAAGCCTTTGTCCTTCTGATGTCCAGTTCACAAACCTCCTGGAATGATTCGTTTAACTTGATAAGTACTCCAGCATAAGTTAGAGAGGCTGCATTCCAATTGACAATCAACTGCTGCAGAGGACATATAGAAACCAAAAACCAAAGTTGCGGAACCAAAGCCCCAATATCATTAGGCTGTGGAGAATATTAGTAAGTAAACAAAAAGAGGCCAAAGAGAGATTGCACAACCAATGGAATAAACCCAGAAGATAATGAAACAAAAGTAACAACACTGATGGAAACCTCTATGTACTGAATGAAACCTTTTCAAGCTAAATGCTTCCACATCAACTGCACAGACTTGTTGTTCATGTGGTTATTACTACATACGAACAGCAGCATAAATGTGCTTTACCCCAAAAATTCGAAAGGCCAAGTATAAACATCATCTAGAGTCGGGACCACAAACATCAGACTACTTTGAAGAGATACAGGAGACTTAAATGCTTGAATTTGTATGGAGTTATATACTCCATTATTTACTGCTTCTTGGTAGACAAAAAGAAAATCCAACAATAAACAGTTGTGCAACGTACCTCATGGACGAAATTGTCCCATAAAAAGTGATCTTACTGTGCTTGCATCTTAACAGTTGTGGCTGTGCTCAATCTTAGCAGTTTTCCAAAACCCGTGCCTTGTCCATATTATGCTCCATGATTGTCCTACGCAGCTGAAAGCCAGAGCTGGACATCTGTCTAAATCTTCATCAGGAGGTTGACCCTGAGTCTATCAGTTGCACTGTGTAAGAGGACAGAAAGGTTGACCCTGGGCATGGAGCTAAGCTGAAAGATTCAGAGACAGACAGAGTAAACCCTCGACTCGGGACTTCGAGTTTTAAACAGCTTGGAATGCTATTTCTCTTTTTTTTTTTATCCTACTTCTTTGTTCTCCACAGGTCATCTGGGTTACCATTTAGGTCATCAAACGCGTTTTACCCTAATTATCATAAGCCAAAGCACAAAAATCATCTAAAAGCCAGGAATCTCAACAACGATAAGATACTGCTCAGGATTCAAGGACACTATGAGAAGATAAAATTGTGAAATCAGATGAATAGGTGGAATAATATGATTGGTTATATATTAGAAAACTTACCAAACCTGCATCTAAAACTTCTACCATACTATATACTCTTTTCAGTTATTAATCAGATCAGTAACCACAAATATCTAAAACACGGAAGATGCTAGTGTGTCTCACATAATCTTTCTATTGAAACTTCTTCGTGGCTGCGTCAAGGGATAACAAGTGCATCATAACAAAAAGGAGAAATGGCTCAACTATTGTCCTTGTTTTCTCAGTAACCTTGTTTTTACGACAAAATAGCAAACTTTGTAGACAACCATTATGTTAAATCTCATGACTACTTGTGAATTCCACATCCAGAAAGGGTAGACAGATACAGTTTTTCACATTCAACATGAAAGAAATAAAAAAGGAAACAAAAAAAGCTAAAAAACTTATACAGGATATCAACTCCTTCAAGATATAATCAGATTCTAATTGTAATAACATAAAGGTGCATAAAACCTAGAACTTAAGTCTTTGGAACTGTCAACATCTCGTGTTGAAGTGAGGAAGATAAAGTAGTGATTGAAACTCAGGGACTTCTTTTATCATTGGGAACCAATTTTTGAATCATAACTTGAAACATAGGATCTTGACCTTTTGTCGGAAATAGATCAATCAAGATGGAAAATGTAGACGAATCAGGAGAGAAACCACCTTTAACCATTTGTTTCAGATACGTCATCACCTCATGATAGAGTCCTTGCTTTAGGAATCCTTGGACAATAACATTGTAAGTGAATTCGTCTGGCAAGCAACCGTTTTCTTCCATTTTCACAAAAATCGTCTTTGCGTCCTGATACAAAATTGAGTAGAGAAGCTATGAACAAGAAAAACTTTATTTTATTTTTTATATTAAATCTTCCAATCAGAAGCTCTTTATTTATAGAGCTAATACTCAACTAATTCTGCACAAAAGTAGGAAAACAAACCCACTAACTAATCAGCTATAGACTTGGTCTGTAACAAATTCCACTACAAACAATTCCTAATGACTAGGACTAAGTTAACAGACTCGATAGACTAGGACAAAATAAACAAATTATTTCCAACATTCCCTCCCTTAAACTGAACGTTTTCAAACTTTCAGTTTAGCTATGATGCAGGGTCTTCCTTCAAATTGGATCTTCCATAGTACAAACTCCAAGTAATTTCCTTAGCTTCTGAAACACAGGCAATTTGAGGGCCTTAGTAAATATATCCGCCACTTGGTCTTCACTTCTGCAATAGATAATTTCTATTGTCCCATCCTTGGTAAGATCCCGTAAGAAATGATACTTCACATCTATGTGTTTGCTTCTTCCATGTAGAACAGGATTTTTGGAGAGTTTGATTGCTGAACTATTATCACAATAAATTGCAGTAGATCCATGTTGCTTAAAATGAAGCTCAGTAAGCATTTTCCTCAGCCAAATAGCTTGACAAGCACATGATGTCGCAGCTACGAACTCAGCCTCGGTAGTTGAAAGAGTAACAATTGGTTGCTTCTTGGATGACCATGAAACAGCTCCAGAACCCATCATGAACACATATCCAGATGTACTTCTTCTATCATCAGAATCCCCTGCATAATCACTATCTGTAAAGCCAAACAAATCTGATTTTGCTCCCTTCTTATAGTAGATTCCGAATTCGACAGTGCCTTGCAAGTATCGAAAAATCCTCTTGGCAGCTAGAAGATGCATCTCTGTTGGGCATTCCATATATCTGCTAATTAGACCCACTGCATGCATTATATCTGGCCTCGTCGCAGTTAAGTACATCAAGCTACCAACAATCTGCTTGTAAAGAGTGTTGTTCACCTTTCTTCCTTCAAGATCCTTTTTGAGCTTCAAACCCATTTCAATTGGGGTGCCCACAGAGTTACAATTTTTCATTTGAAACCTGTCTAAAATTTCTCGCACATATTTCTTTTGTGAAAGAAAAATACCATCACCAGATTGCACAACTTCGATTCCAAGGAAATAATGCATCAAGCCAAGGTCAGACATATCAAATTCATCCATCATAGACTTCTTAAAGATTTCAAACATAGCTCTATCATTTCCAGTGTAAATCAAGTCATCTACATATAAGCATACCATAAGAAGTTTTCCCTCATCTTCAGTTTTTATATAGAGCGTATGCTCATATGGACATTTTCTAAAACCTTCCTTCATAAAATAAGCATCTATACGACTATACCAAGCTCTTGGGGCTTGTTTTAGTCCATATAGAGCCTTTTTTAATTTATACACCTTATGTTCATTACCAAACTTCACATAACCAGGAGGTTGTTCAATAAATACCTGTTCTTGCAAATACCCATGTAAAAAGGCTGACTTCACGTCCAATTGAAAGATAGACCATGAATTTTGAGCTGCCAACGCAATCACCAATCGGATAGTGTCATGTCGTGCTACTGGAGCAAAAACTTCCTTATAATCAACTCCGAATTCTTGCTTATAACCTTTAGCTACTAAGCGCGCCTTGTACTTATCAACTGCACCATTCTCCTTTAATTTTGTCTTGTAAACCCACTTGACTCCTATCGTCTTTTGCCCTCTGGGAAGATCTGTCAACTCCCAAGTGTCGTTTCTTTCAATTGCTTCGATTTCGTCATCCATAGCTTTTTGCCATTTAGATTCTTTTATAGCATCTTCAAAAGCTACAGGATCACAGTCTGAAAACAACGCGAAGTTTATGAATGAATTTTCAGATTGATAAATTCCATGTACCTCATAATCTTGCATCCATGCAGGCCTGCTTCTATTGCGTTGAGGACGTGCACGGTTAAGTTGTTCATTGTCTGCTTCAGCAGTTGGTGGGTTTGGAGGGACTTCAAAAGCTGGTTCTTGTTGAATTGTTGAAATACTCTCTGTCTCATTCTCCATAGGCTGTTCCCCTTCATTTTCTTCATCAAAATTTGCTGGAATTTGATTTTCAACACTATCTTGACTCCATGTCCAGGTCTTCTCTTCATCAAAGATGATATCACGACTAATAACAATTTTCTTGGTGATAGGATTATACAATTTATAAGCTTTTCATTGATCGCTAATACCAAGAAAAATACATTTTTCTCCTTTATCATCTAATTTTTTTCTTTTCTCATCAGGAACATGGGCATATGCAATACACCCAAAAATTCTGAAGTGATCAACCCTCGGCTTGCGACCGTTCCATGCTTCATCAGGCGTCATATTTTGAACAGCAAAAGTAGGGCATCTGTTCAATATATGAATGCTCCAAAGTACCGCTTCAGGCCAAAAAGTTTTTGGAACACCACTCCTTGCAAGAAGACTTCGCACCATGTTTAAAATAGTGCGATTTTTCCTTTCACACACCCCGTTTTGTTGAGGTGTATAAGCTGTTGTGAGCTGCCTTTTAATTCCATGCATCTCACAAAAATTTGCAAATTCTAGTGAGTTAAATTCTCCACCACGATCAGTCCGGAGAATTTTAATATGGCAACCAGCTTCTTTCTCAACAAATATCTTAAATCTTTTAAAAACTGAAAAGGTTTCAGATTTTTCCTGCAAAAAATAAACCCAAGCTTTCCGAGTAAAATCATCAATAAACGTGATGAAATATCGTTTACCTCCATTTGATGCAGGATTTATAGGCCCACAGAGATCAGAATGAACAAGCTCTAGCGCCTTTTTTGCTCTCCAAGATTTTCCTTTTGGAAAACTATCACGATGTTGCTTTCCAACAACACATTCTTCACAAATTTCAGAAGGCGACTCGAATTGGGGAAGACCCTTTACCATATTTTTCTGTTGCAAAGTTCTCAATCCACCAAAATTTAGATGCCCATAGCGAAAATGCCACAGCCATGCAATATTCTTTAATTTTGCAGAGAAGCATGAATGAGTAGTGTTGTGAAGATACAAAGGAAACATACGATTTTCTGTCATATTGACTTGAGCAATTGTGCCTAATTTTGGATCTTGAATTCGGCAAACTCCATCTTTGATGCTAATTTCAAATCCTTTTTCTTGAAGTTGCCCCATGCTGAGCAAATTCGTTTTCAAATCTGGACCATAGAGAACATTAGAGATAGTCTGAATTGAATTTTCTTTGGTTTGGATTTTTACCTTTCCTTTTCCCATAACAGAGATTGTAGAGTTATCTCCAAATTTTACAGTATTGCGAAAGGATTCATCCAAATCAGAGAATGCAAACTTATCTCCACACATATGATTGCTACAGCCTGAATCCAAATACCATAAATTGCGTTGAGTTTCCTCTTTAATATGGCACACCATTAAAAGAGAAACTTCAACTTCTTCTTCTTCCTTCGACTCTGTTTCCTTCATCTCTGCAAAGTTAGATTTTCCACCACGATTTCTATTCAAATTTGTTCGACACTCAGAACGATAATGTCCATACTTGTGACAACGGAAGCATTCAATATGTGATTTGTCACTGGATTTGGATTTGTAATCACTTGAATGATTTCTGTCACGACCCTTTCCTTTTTTGTATGAGTCAACAGCTTGATTCTCCTCTGATTTGTGATTCGCACTCTTGCCTTTCCACTTGCCTCTTGAATTTGTTGATGCCTGCAATGCTTGCTCTTCTTTCTCTTGCTGGTTTATTTTTTGCTCGTGAACCAACAATGAACCTTGCAATTCATCAATTGAAAGATCACCAATTTCTTTGGATTCCTCGATCGAACAAACAACGTAATTAAATTTCATTGTCATAGAACGAAGAATTTTCTCAACTATGGTGACATCTTCCAACTTCTCCCCATGAGTTCGCATCTTATTTGCGATTGCCATCGTCCTTGAGAAATATTCTGAAACCGACTCTCCTGGTTTCATCCGCAAAGTTTCAAATTCAGCACGAAGTGCCTGGAGCTGCGCTCTTTTTGCCTTTGCTGACCCTTGATATTTCTTCTTCATGGAATCCCATATTTGTTTGGAAGTGTCTTTGCAAAGAATGGTTTCCAAGATTGAGCGATCAATTGCTTGGAAAAGATAATTCTTTGCCTTGAGATCTTTCAACCGCTTCCCTTCTAACTCCGTTCTTTGTGCATCCGTCATTGCCGTACCATCTACTGGTTCTGTAAATCCTTCGGAGACAACGTGCCAATACTCCTTAGATCTTAGAAAGTTCTCCATTAGCATGCTCCAATGATCATAATGACCATCAAAGCGAGGAATAGCTGGTTGAACAAAGCTGTCAGTGGCCATAATTTACTGCTGCTGCAAAAATAAGTGAGACAAAAATAGCTACTGCTTACTTGCTTATCTCACGAACCCTGTTTGGACACTCTCACACTTAACTAAACTAACCTGGCTCTGATACCACTGATACAAAATTGAGTAGAGAAGCTATGAACAAGAAAAACTTTATTTTATTTTTTATATTAAATCTTCCAATCAGAAGCTCTTTATTTATAGAGCTAATACTCAACTAATTCTGCACAAAAGTAGGAAAACAAACCCACTAACTAATCAGCTATAGACTTGGTCTGTAACAAATTCCACTACAAACAATTCCTAATGACTAGGACTAAGTTAACAGACTCGATAGACTAGGACAAAATAAACAAATTATTTCCAACACGTCCTCCAGCAGCTTTTCTTGAAAAAGCCCCTTTATCATTATATTGTATGTTCTGACATTTGGATGCAACCCTTTGGAAGCAAGATTATTGAACATATTGCGAGCAAAATCGAGTTTCCCTCTCTTGCATAATCCATCGATCATGATGTTGTAAAGCGAAATATAACTAACGAATCCCTTGCCCTCAATGTCATTAAAAAATGACAAAGCTTCTTCAATGTGCCTGTTCTTGCAAAGCCCGTCTAACATAATACAATAAGTGTAAGTGCTTGGAAAGATACCTACCAACTGCATATCCTCAAAAAGTTTCTGTGCAGTATTACATTTACCTACGCGGAACAATCCCTGTATCATGATGTTATAACTCACTACGTTAGGAACTACCCCTTGACGAGGCATATGTCGAAACAGGCACATTGCAACGTCTATTTTCTTATTTTTACAAAAGCCATTTACTAAAATGTTATAATGAGTAATGTCAGGCTTCAAGCCTTTAGCCATCATACGTTCAAAGACACTTTGTGCTTTGTTTAGTTTGCCTTGCAAACAATATCCATCCATCAGTGCACTATACGTAAATATGTCAGGATGCAAACCCCTCTGGATCATTAATTGGAATACACACTCTGCATCTTCTATTAATCCTTCCTTACAAAATGCATCCACCAAAATAGTAAAATTATGTAAATCTGGAGAGATTTTGTAATCAGCCATCTCATTCAATAACAGTTTAACTTCATCCCACCGGCCAAAATTGCACAATCCATTAATTAACGAATTGTAGGTGACAATATTTGGTGGAATTCCCTTGTCAATCATTTCGGATAAGAGGTTCATAGCATCATCTAGCATTCTATCTTTACATAAACTATCAAAGACAGGGCTATATGTAACAGTGTCGGGTTTGCAATTTCCTTTCTCCATTACCCTGAGCAGCTCAACCGCCTTGTTTGTATGTCCTGATTTGCCCAATCCATCTAATACAGTCGCGAAAGTAACTCCATCAGGCTCACAAAGTTTCTCTCTGATCAACTTTTTGAATAACTCTACGGCCTCAACAAACTTATCTTTAAAAAACAGACCCTTAATTAGAGTGCTGTATGTAGTGACATCAGGTGCATAGCCAAGCTTGAAAAGGCAGGCTAAGATTGCAAAACCCAAATCGACACGTTTCATATGGCAATAACAGTTTATCACAATACTCATCGTATATTCATCAACAGGAATACCCAAAACGAGCATATTCTTGAACAAAGAAACAGCAGCCGAATAATGTTTCATCTTCACCATAACAGTCAGTAGTTTACTGTATTCTACAACGGAAGGCTTAGGACTCATTCGAACCATCCGACGGAAAATAGAAATAGCATCATCAACATCCTTAATGGATTCAAACCCAAATCTTGATTTTAGTGAAAAGGAGCCGTGGGTTGTAATAGTATGAAGAGGTGACGAGAAAATTAGTAGTGGGTACATAAAGGAAAGAATAGATGTACCTGGTTTAGGTGAAGAGAAAAATGTTGAGCTGCCAAAAGCAATAAAAGCAGCTGCTGTGTTGCTCTTCTTCATCTTGAGCCTCCAATTTGGGGAAATAGAAAGGAGAAGATGCAAAAGAAAAATGGGTGAGGATCGACTCAAGATACGATACTTATGTACACTTTTCTAGTTAAGCCCTTAAACTTGCAAATTTTTTAATCAAGCCCTCATGGCTTTTTCTTTTTCTGGTCAAACCCCTATGGCTAACTTGTCTAAATTTTGGGTTGTGGACAAATAAGCCTGTCATAAGACTATATAAATGGTAACTAACTAATCTAACATCAAAATACAATTTCTTAAGTTGTGTGCGACTCTTGACCAAAAAAAAATAATATATTTACATGCAACCTAATCTATAAGACTATTACCCATTCTATTAATCTGGCTAAACTGAATAAAATTCAAGGAAACTTGTAATAATTTGATATCATGAAGGATAGTATTCTGCAAAATTAAAGTAAAGTGAAGTGCATCAGACCTCCTTATATTTTAGTAAAAGTGTACAATACTCCTTGTATTTCAAAAACCCCGTGAACTAGTCCTTATGTTTTTTAAAAGTGCACAAAACCCTTAAAAAATCCGTCATATTTAACGGATTTTGTAAAAAAAAAGCGTAAATACCCTTAATCTTTTTTCATTTCTCTTTATTGTCCTTTTCACTTTTGTTTAGACCAAAAAAAGAAAATATATATACATATATATATATATATACATACATATATATATATATACATATATATATATATATATATATATATATATATATATATATATATGTATATATATATATATATACATATATATACACACACACACATACATATATACATATATATATATACACACACATATAACACACAGTAGTAGTAGGAGTGGGAGTGGGAGTGGGGGTGGGGGTGGGTGCGGGCTGAAGGGTGTGGGGGTACTGGGGAGGGGGGAGGGGGGTGGGGGGTTGGGTGACGGGGCTGGGTAGGGTAGGGTGGGGTGGGAGGGGTTGGGGAAGATGACTTTTTATTATTATTATTTTTTTTAATGATAATTTGGTCAATTCTTATAATTATTTAATGAATAAATTTGTTAAAAAAAAAAAAAAAATCTCACTTAACTCGTGTGAAGTACACTCTCCGTTAAATTTAACGGACTGTTTAACAGTAAGGGGGTGTTGTGCACTTTTAAAAAACTACAAGGACTAACTCAAGGGGTTTTTAAACTATATGGGGTATTGTGCACTTTCATTAAAGTACAAGGGGGTCTGATGCACTTCACCCATTAAAGTAACTAAAAGGCAAATTTTTTGAAGTTAGCAGATTAAATTGTTATTTTTATCAAAGTTAAGAGACCACTAAAAGTATTTGCTTAAAATGTATTTAGTTTTTATTTTTCAATTAAACATCACCGCTTACTTTTTTTTTCTAATTATGATGTATTTTTTGAATTATATGAATATTTCTAATTGTTGTGTTCTATTTACGCCGTGTCTCTATTTATAGGGCAAAAGGCATTAACCTACTTATGGTTTGTCTACTTTTCTAATTAAGCCATTAAAATTTACAAATTCCATGAATTATCATTGAAGTCAAAAAACATGTTGTTGTATAAGAAATAATTGGCGCCTCGCAAAGCCAACATGGAGTTTGGTGTATTAAGCCTCCAAATGTGCATATGAGCCAAGTGGAGATTTGAATAATCATAGTTAAATGTACTAGTGAAATAGTATGAATTAATTGTTATATGGGAATAGTAAAGGAGTTACAGACAGGAGTTGTTTGAACTTCTAAATTGTAATCCATATATCGTGGGTATTGGGTGGTGTTATATGGGAATAGTAAATGAGTTATAGACAGGAGTTAAGATGAATTATTATTCAATTGTTGTTTCTTTGTTCAAGATTAAAGTGCAATTTTTGTGCTCCAATTAGTAACTAAGGAGCCTCATAGTAATTAGCACTCAAGTTATTCTTTAATTTCCAAACATTAACTTAATAATGAAAGATTTCACTAAATTATTCCCAAATTAAATAGGGGTACCGACACAATTCACATGCCATCACTCTTAGTTCTCGCACTTTCAACAAATATGTTATAACCCAAGCCTGTACATTTGGGTCTGCAAGTAAGATTTCTATCATAAGTTTGAGATTAGGTATCTTAGATTAAATTTGACTTACGGTGAATACGGTTAATCTGAATTGTTATTTTCAGTGTTGTCATTTAGAAGTTTCTTTAATAAGGATGGTAACAAAAAATTCCTTAATTCTTGGAATAAGCTAAATTGTGAGACAACTTTCTCCCTCGAAGATCAAAGCACAAGCACAAATGTGTTGACAAAAAACTCATCGTCGACCACCTAAGACTGCTAATCGCTCTCATAATTTGAGGCAATTGCAATTCAAGATGCTTCCTCTTTGCTATTCTAATCGTGTATAAGAGCAATTGAAAGTGATAAATAATGCTCAAATCATATGTAGGGATGGTAGCTTGTCATATAATTTTGTAAACATTGCATTAGCATAACTTGTTACGGAAATTGAACTTCAACTCAACATGTTTAAAAATTGTTTATCAAAACATAACCCAATAAGTAGTGGAAAACCCTGGAGTACCTGAACCCGAAGTTGATAATTAAAGCACAAAAAAAGAAAAATAGTTTAATATCAAAACAACCTAAAAAGGGTAGAAAAATCCAATTTAAATTTTAAAAAATCGAAAGAATAAAAGGACTCAAATATTATATACAATAAGATGATAAAATCTAAAACAAATCACATAATCATTGCAATATCTGTCCATAAGTAAATATTTAATCGCGATTAAATTTAAAAAGACAATGTATTCTATTGCATTTGTTCACGAACAAATTTATATAAAATTTCATTTAATTCACAATGGGAGCATCCAACAAAATCTCTGAAGATTGGATGGATAGATGATGCAAGGGAAAAATGCTGGGCTATGCATAATCAAACCTAATCCTAAAACAAAAATCAAATATATAAATGCTCTTCTTGGGACACATGAAATCTACACATACTTTGGTGCCTTTTTAGATTGAAGTATTTCCTTCTCCATTTTTCTCAAGTGTCTTTTAAGTTGAGAAAACACATGATAAAAATAACAACAAAAGATGCTATATGTATCATCAAAGTTGAGATAATCTTCTTTGAGCATTGCCATAGGATTAAATCACTTCCAATCCTCTCACTACTATTGGCAATGATAATAAGATACTGTTAAGGATTCAAGGACACTATCAGAAGATAAAATTGTAATCGGGTGAAAAGGTGGAATAATATGATTGGTTATATATTATGTAACTTACCAAATCTGCATCTAAAACTTCTACCATTTTATATTCTTCTTTCAGTTAGTAATCAGATCAGTAACCACAAATATCTCAAACATGGAAGTGCTAGAGTGTCTCACATAATCTTTTTATTGAAACTTCTT
Source organism: Ehretia macrophylla (assembly GCA_037974665.1). Classification (NCBI taxonomy): domain Eukaryota; kingdom Viridiplantae; phylum Streptophyta; class Magnoliopsida; order Boraginales; family Ehretiaceae; genus Ehretia; species Ehretia macrophylla. The sequence continues at coordinate 16,029,441 of CM075777.1, forward strand.
CATGGCTGCATCAAGGGATAACAAGTGGCTTATAACAAAAAGGCGAAATGGATCAAATATTCTCCTTGTTTTATCCAATAGTTTTTAGGACAAAATTGCAGTTCTCTTTTGACAACCTTTATATCATATCTCATGACTACTTATGAATTCCACATCTAGAAAGGGTAGAGAGATCCAGTTTTGCACATTCAACATGACAAAGAAAAAACAAAAGGAGCTAAGAAACTTATACAGGATAAAATTTTCTTTCAAGATACAATCAAATTCTAAGTTATAGTAATATAAAGCTGCAACGAACCTGGAGATCATGTCTTTGCAACAGTAAACATCTCATGTTGAAGTGAAAAAGGTAAAATAGCATGTGAATCATGGGGATTTTATTGAAGGCAACAAATCTCCCGTAATCACATCCCAATTGGACACATGATTCTCTCCCCATATTGTGTATATAATTTGACTGTAATTGATTTCATATTTATTGTAAATTGTCTTGCATATCAAGTTTAGGCTTAGACTTGTATTCTATAAATGTATTACTACTGTGAAATAAGAAAACAATCGATGACAGGGGACGTCAATTCCCCCTATCATCTTCAATCCTCGGACCATCCAGGTCTAATATTCGTCGTATCCTCACTGGATGCAAATGGCAAAAATTATTTCATATGGAAGCGAAATATGTTGAACGCGTTGGAGTCAAAGGTGAAGAAAGGGATCATCGACGGAACAATTGGCAAACCAGATGCAACTTCCCAAGACTTGCCGACGTGGGTGAAGTGCAACTCCATGGTCCACTCGTGGCTGGTGAATGCTATAGCAAAGGAGCTTCAAAACAGTGTCACGTATGCAGAAACAACGAGAGAATCATGTCTCCGATTAGGATGTGATTACGGGATATTTGTTGCCTTCGATAGATTTCTTTTATCATTCGGAACCAATTTTTAAATCATATTCTAAAACAAAGAATCATGACCTTCTGTTGGAAGTATATCTATCAAGATGGAAAATGTGGACGCATCAAGTGAGAAACCTCTTTTGACCATTTGCTCAAGATACATCATAACATCTTGAGAGATACCCTGCTTTAGGAATCCTTGGACAATAACTTTGTAACTTCATTTGGCAAGCAACTATTTTTTTCCATTTTATCAAAAAGCTTCTTTGTATCCTCTAGGAATCCTTGTTGACACAGTCCATTTAGCATTATAGTGTATGCCTTAACATCTGGATACAATCCTTTTGAAGCAAGATTATTAAACATATTTTGAGCAACATCAAGTTTTCCACTCTTGTACAGTCCATCAATTATGATACTGTATATATAAATTTGGTGAACTAGTGCCTTGCACTCGACATCACAGACAAAGACCAAAGCTTGTTCTATGTGCACATTCTTACAAAACCCATCCAACAATACAGTAAGTGATAATGTTTGAAACCATACATGCCAACTGCATATCCTCAAAAAGTTTTTGTGCACTAGCCAAATCTAAGATGCAGTACCGTGGTGCACGTTATTTACGGATGATATTGTTTTGATACATGAGTCTATAGAAGGTGTAAATACTAAGATCGAATTATAGACATAACTTTAGAATCTAAGGGCTTTAAGCTAAGCAAATTAAAGACAGAGTATATGGAATGTATGTTTAGCAAAATAAGTCGATAAATGAGATAGAAGTAAGATTAGACTTAGAAAGAATACAAGAGAAAAAGAGTATTAGATACTTGGGTTCTATGGTTCAATAAGATGGGGAAATTATTGTGGACATTAATCACAGAATCAAAGTAGGATGGACGAAGTGGAGAAATGCAACAGAAATCTTGTGTGATCGAAAAATACTACTTAAGCTAAAAGAAAAGTTCTATAAGATAGCCCTTAGGCCTGCTATATTATATAATGTCAGTGATTGAGATGAGAATGTTGAGATGGATGTGTGGCAAAACTAAGAAGGACAAAATTATGAACGAGGTGATACGTGAAATAATAAGAGTGCCTCCGATTGAGGATAAGATGGGAGAAAATCATCTGAAATGGTTTGGCTACAACCTGTCAAAGTGCCTATTAGAAGGTGTAAATGTTTAGAAATAGTATACCAGAAGAGGGATAGAGGTAGACCTAAACTTGGACGGAGACAATTTGTCACGCCCTGAAATTTAACACGGTAAATTCGGGACGAGACTACTGCGCGTCTAGAAAGACAAGTCATCCTAAGCCCGCAAGGCTCAAATCTCTCGATAAAATGAGTTAGGAATCCATTACTAAATAAATAATTCACAACTTCTACAGTCCAAAAAATAAACATTAAAACTTTAATTACAATAGAATTCTCCAAAAATAGTAATAATCATATTTCTCAATAAATCTAATCAAATCTTTAGCTCTGGTCATGTGATTTCTAGCTTGATAAACCCCGATCTAACTTTGTTGTCTGCAAAGAAAAAAATGAAAGGAGTAAGCGGAACAATATTTTGTAAGTAGATTTATCCCGAATAATGCGATGGTTCAAAGATCAATATAATAGCCAAATAATTACGAAATAACATTAATCACTACGGGACATTATAACAAGTCATGGCTACTTAACAACAGCGCGGTTACAAGTTCAAATTCAAAATTTATAATAGTCAATAACAATAGTCGATAACAAGATACGGCTAATTAACTCCCAAATTCAAAATACTTAGCAAATATTTTTAATCTGCAAAGAATGTCCAAACATAACTTATAGATTGTCAAACCTATTATCTCCTACTTGGATCTCAATGAAATGAAACAATCTCATTCTAGTTCCTATTTTTAATTCCCGTATTGCTAGCCTTCCATTTATATTAGTGAAGTTTTAATATAATAATAGTAGATAAAAATAATGATAGAAATCTCACATTTAGTCCCTACTGTTTGCAAAAAATATCAGTTTGGTCCCTATTATTTAAAATGTCTCAATTTAGTCTTTATTGTTTCCCCAAAAGTTTCAATTTCATCCCTATTGTTTAAATTTTTTCAATTTCATCTTTAATGTTTGCCAAAAGTTTCAGTTTCGTCCTTATTATTTTCAAAAAAATTCAAATTCGTCCCTATTGTTTCTCCAAAAATTTCAATTTAGTCCTTGAATAATAGGAACGAATTTGAAACTTTAAGAAAATAATAGGGATGAAATTAAAACTTTTTAAAAATAATAAGGAAAAAATTGAAACTTTTTGAGAACAATAAGGACGAAATTGAAAAAATTTAAACAATAGGGACGAAATTGAGATTTTTTTGCAAACAATAAGGACTAAATTGAGACAAATAAAATAATAAGGACTAAACTAAGACAATTGGGTAACAATAGGGACTATTTATAAAATTTTCCCATAAAAAGTTTGTGTAACGATTAGTTGAAGTGGAGAAAAATATGCAATTGCCGAAAACAAATAAACTTTGGGCCATTACTTGTTATCTTTTGTTATTTAAATAAATCCCATATGACTTGGTTGGCTCCTTTAATCGGATATCACATGCCCAACTTGATACAAAAGGTTAGAAAATAATATTTAATATAAGCAAAGCATTTGCAATTTAATATAACTATTAAAAGAGAATCAATATTAAAATCTTAATTTTGTACAATAGCCTTATCAAACCATGCTTTCTTGCTTTGGATCATGGTCATGTTGGCGACGATTTTTTTTCTTTTTTGGGTATTACACAATTAGACGAGACCATGCATGTAAGGAACTTATAGTGGAGATGGCTCTCGACAAGAATGAATGTTATCGCATGATCTATATATCCGACCCCACCTAGTAGGACAATACTTAGTTTGGTTTGGTTTAGTGTGACATATGTAACTATATCAGGATGCACACCCGTCCAAATCATAATTTGTAATACATTATCTGCATCTTCTATTAACCCTTCCTTACAGAAGGGATCTACCAAAATAGTAAAAATATGTAAATTTGGAGAGATTTTGTGGTCTTCCATCACGTTCATTAATTGCTTAATTCCATTCCACCGACCGAAAATACTTATGTCCACTTTTCTAGTTAAGCCCCTAAACTTTCAAATTTCTTAATTAAGCCCTCATGCTAACTTGTCTAAATTTTGGGCCAAGGACAAATAAGCTTATCATAAAACTATGAAATAAAGGCAAATAACGGCCTAGATATTTTTCAGTTTATTTATTTATTTTTGATCTTCAAATTAAAAACTTTCATAAATATATATACATAAGTAATAAAAGGAAGGAGAATTACAAGGACCCAACTAATAGGCACATGAACAATTAGCCTATTTCGGAAGCACCATTTTAGTTGGCAAAATACAATTCAAAGCATTTGAATGTTAACTAACTTTTGATCCAAAAACACAATAAATAGAATTCAAAGCATTTGAATGTTAACTAACTTTTGATCCAAAAACACAATGTTAACTAACTAATCTAGTGGTAAAATTCTATTTCTTAAGTCGTGTGCAACTCTTGACCAAAAAACGAAAAGGAAAAGAAGTTACGTGCAACCTGATCTATAAGACTATTACCGATTCTATTAATTTGGCTAAATTGAACAAAACTAAAGGAAGATTGTAATAACCCGATATCATGAAAGATACTATTATGTAAAATTAAAATAACTAAAGGCCAAATATTTTGAAGTTAGGAGACTAAATTATCATTTTATCAAAGTTAAGATACCCATAGAAGTACTTGAAATGTATTTAGTTTTTATTTTCAATTAAATATTATCATATTACTATTTTCTAATTATAATATTTTTTTTCCGAATTATATGAATATTTCTGATTGTTGTGTTCTACTCATGTCGTGTCTCTATTTATAGGGCAAAAGGCATTAACCTACTTATGGTTTGTCTACTTTTCTAATTAAGCCATTCAAATTTATAGATTCCATGAATTATCATTGAAGTGGAAAAAACGTTATTGTATAAGAAATAACTGGCAAAGCCAGTATGGACTTTGGTGCATTAATCCTCCAAAAGTACATGAGCCAAGTGGAGATTTGAATAATCATAGTTAAATGTATTGGTGAATAGTATGAATTAATTGTTATATGGGTTTAATAAGATGAATCATTATTCAACTGTTCTTTCTCTTTATTCAAGATTAAAGTGCATTTTTTGTGCTCCAATTAGTAACTAAGCCAACGATCATTGCGATTAATTGTTATTGGCATATGAAACGTGTGGATTTGAGTTTTGTGAGTGTGTCACATCTATGGCTTAGAAGCCGTAGATGAAAATGAAATTCATGTTTAGGCTCAAAGTATATCAAGTACCTCAAAGCAGTTAGCACTCAAGATATTGTCAAGATGATTCTCGATAAGAACGAATGACGTCGCATGATCCATATAGTCAACCCCACTTAATGGGATAAAGTTTAGTTTGATTTGGTTTGGTTTTCAGAATACTAATTTAATAATGTAAAACTTCACTAAACTATTTGCCGAATTTAATGACCTCCTTAGGGGTGTACATACACAATTCACGTGTCATCAGTTTTAGTTTTTGCACTTTCGGCAAATATGTCATACCCCAAGCCTAGACATTTGGATCCGCAATGACATTGATTAATCATATTATAAGTGTAAGAAAATGAATAATTCTTGTAGTTGTACCAAGAGACACCTTGTAGAGGATTGGATATTATTATTTTTGTAAGAGGATTGCACCCCAATCTTTAATAGTTACAATAATGTGTTGGAGGGATTTTTTTAGTATAGGTAGAAGCGCATTATAAAACGTTGTTGACCTTGTATTAGATAGTAAACATTAAGTACTAGTAATGAAATTTATTATTATTTTATATGCGTTGTTCAAAATTATAAGACCTTGGTTATTCAATAAGAAAGGCAAACAAATTTGTGCGCAAAGGGATCTTCATAATCAAATATTCAAGGGTGCTTTAATAACATGATGGAACCATTAATTTGAAAAATGCATAAGTTGTAACATTCAATCACGTACATTTATTAATCTAATGAAGATGCTGATGCCAGTTAGCAAATGACTAAATTATCCTTTGTTTTTATTTCCCTTTTCCTATTTCCTTTTTGTTTCTTTCTTTTTTCCTACTTCTCTCTGCCCGATTTGCAAGGAGCCCGTTAGTTCATGTATTTTTTGCTGGTGCACGCTCTACATTCTTTCTTTTTTTTCTACAGAATTTTTATGGGGGGCAAAAGCCAATTTATACTATAACATATTTAGGGGGACAATATGCCCTTTTGTCTCTCTCTACGAGGATGCAAAGCGCCCCCGAGAGTGATTGAGGTTGTGGCTTATAATAGGCAAACTCGGGCCAAAATTGTGCTGATGTTGGCCTCTACACATGGTTGATAGAGAAATTTTGATACTCTGAGATTATCTTTTTGCACTCTTCTATTGTTGGTATGAGAGTGCAAAACCCAAAACCTATAAAAGAGATGCAAAAATAGTTTGAGAATAATTATCTTGAGTCAAATATCAAATAAATTAAAAAATAATTAATCTGAATCATTATTTAAGCTCATACTACTAACTAATAAATTAGTATGGTGTTCTAGATAATGAAACTACCTTCAACACTAGAATTTAATGACTGACATTAGATGATAAACTTGGTACTCAAAGACTTGTCTAAAAGAAAGGAGGGAGAGGTTGTAGGAGGATCATCATATTATTAGGTGTTCTTCTAATGGTTTCTCAAACAGGGTACAACCTTGTATCTTACGCACAGCTGAAAATCTCTTCTACCCATCTCAAACACGAAAAATTCACCACAAGAAGTGATCCAGGAGGGAGGATCTCGCCGCCGCCATACCAAAGAGTATGATTGCTGGTACCAGCTCTATCGGATTGCCCAGTATATAATGAGTCTAATTGTTATATGAAGTCACAAGCTTCCTAACCTCGTGCAAAACTTGCAACTGGTTGCTTTTGTTTATCCACATGCTCGTGCTTTCGATGCTGATGTATGTCTTCAGCTGGCTAGCGTAGCATACCTCTTACCGCAGTGAAGCCAAGCTGCTCTTGAATTGTTTTTCATCTATAATCCATGAACACACACAGGGGCGGAGGTAGGGGGGCCGGGGGGCTCAAAAAAAAAATACTTAATATATGTTTTTTTAAAAAATAGATTTAACCCCTCTAATAAATATTATAAAAGTTATTAAAGTTTACAAGATGTGGATTAGTTTGGTGGTTAGACACAAGAATGTTTATATGTTTGACGCGAGTTCGAATTTCCAAGGCTCCATGTTGCATTTTTTTTTTGCTAACAGGCAGCAGCTTAGTTGTAAGTGGGTGAAAGAAAAAAAAAATTTGCCTTGCCGGGAAAAAACTTAAAAGCTGTGCATTTAAAAAAAAAAAAAAACAAAACTATCATCATTTTCATCATCTTCTTAAAATCTCCTTACAAATCTCAACTTTATTACACCATATCTTCCTATAAATCTCAAATTAAAAGGTATATTCTAACTGTTGTATCTTTTTTTAAAACAAAACTATCATCTTCCTTTTTTTTATAACGAAACTATGTATGTAAGTGATACTTGGGTATTGGGTAACATGACCCGTAGAGCTTGGCTTGTGTAAAAATTGTTGCTATGCTTGGGTATTAGATAAATAGATATAACTTTGAGGTATTTAGTACTATGCTTGTTTTGATCTTTTTTTTATAATTTAAAAATTGAGTCTCTTTTCTACAAATCCAAAAAATGCAGTGCAAAAATTACTATACAAAAAAAAAAATTTCGATCCCCCAACATTAAATTTCTGACTCTACCCCTGAACACACACCTCATCATGGCAAAATTTGACACCGAGAATAAAGGAGATGTTTAGAGATTGAACCCCGGAATCCCTTCTGACTTGTAACTATGGGCTTCTTGGCATTTTGTTGACTCCACTCATCTTCAGTTTCACCATGAGAACAGAGTATTTGTCATTCTCGAGACGCATAACATGGTATCATATACAAATACACACTTACCAGTCCACGACTGATGTTTCCTACTCGTTTTGCAGTCCTCTAAATCAAAGATTTCCCATATATTGGTAATATTCGTAAAAGCTATGTGAAGCAGATTATGAGTAGCAACACAAAGTCCCCGCCATAGTTTTGCTCAAACAGATCCACTCTTAGTTACATATCTATATATGAATGCCATGTCTAGAAAGTGTAGAGAGACATTTTTGCAGGCTCAAAAAAACATGTGCTAAGAAACTTCCGTAGAATAGGAATATCTTTTGAAAATATAATCAGACTATACATTTTAGCAATATAAGAAATAGGGATACTATGAGTCATGGTTGTAGATCATTCTTCCACAACAAAGAGAAGGAAAGTCTGAAGATGACGTCTTGGCAACTTTCAATATTTCGTGTTGAAGGTTGGTAGATAAAGCAACATACGAATTTTAGAGACTGCTAGTATTATTTGGAACCAATTTCGCATATGTACTGGTTAAACTTACCTAAATCTGCATCTAAAACTTCTACCATAAAATAATCCTCCTCTGGTTAGTAATTTGATCAGCAACCACAAATATCTACAACATGAATGATGCTTCCCTGTCTTGCTTAATCATTTTATTGAAACTAGGCTATGGCAAGTAACCTATTCTCATTGTTATCAGTAGAATTGCTTTCATGACAAATTAGCATCTCTCTCTAGACATTATTATATCAAATACCACGACTACTTATGAATGTCACATCTCGAAAAGATAGACATTTTCTCAGGTTCAAATTTCAATATTAAAAAATGTGCCAAGAAATTTATATAGGATATGAATTTCTTTCCAGATATAATTAGATTATAAATTATAGTAATATAAGAAACAGAGAAATACAAAAGAGTCACTGAAACCTGAAAATCACATCTTTGCAACTGTTAACCTCTTATGTTGAAGTAAAGAAGATAAAACAGCACTTGGAACTTGGAGACTTCTTTTATCATTTGGAACCAAATTCTGAAACCAAGGATCCCGACCTTCTGTAGGGAGTAGATATATCAAGATGGACAATATGGATGTATTAGGTGGGAAACCTCTTTTAACCATTTGCTCGAGATATATCATCGCATCATTATAGATACCCTGCTTTAGGAATCCTTGAACAACAGCATTGTAAGTAGCTTCATTTGGCAAGCAACCGTTATTTTCCATTTTCTCAAAAAAGATTCTTTGCATCCTCTAGCAACCCATGTTGACAAAGCCCGTTTATCATTGTAGTGTACATCTTAACATCTGGATGCAACCCTTTGGAAGCAAGATTATTGAAGAATTTCAATTAGATAATATTGATTCCACATACCTAGATTTAAAGACAAATAGTCTGAAATCAATGTATTGATTGATCACAAAGTTACTGTACAAAACAGAGCCTAAAGGGTGTGGGACAATACAACATTCACCGTCGCATTTGCAGCTCTTTGCACAAACTGCACAGAGTAATTAGGGCAGAGGGAAAATTGAACCGAACAAAAATTACAAACAGTGACTAAGAGATGATCCTGATCCAACCCGAGAGCTCAATGTCAGAACAAAGTTTAGCAATGTTCAACAGAATCTGAAACTTTATTCAATTTATTAACCCCTTGCACTCTCATTGCTGCAGAGATGTTTGCAGACTATTGCTTCAGAGCTAGCTGATCATTTACTTAAGCCTTTGTCCTTCTGATGTCCAGTTCGCAAACCTCCTGGAAAGATACGTTTAACTTGATAAGTAGTCCAGCATAAGTTAGAAAGGCTGCATTCCAATTGAAAATCAACTGCTGCACAGGACATATAGAAACCAAAAACCAAAGTTGCAGAACCAAAGCCCCAATATCAATAGGCAGTGGAGAAAATTAATAAGTAAACAGAAAGAGGCCAAAGAGAGATTGCACAACCAATGGAATAAACCCAGAAGATAATGAAACAAAAGTAACAACACTGATGGAAAACTCTATGTACTGAATGAAACCTTTTCAGGCTAAATGCTTCCACATCAACTGCACAGACTTGTTGTTTATGTGGTTATTACTACATACGAACAGCAGCATAAATGTGCTTTACCCTGAAAATTCAAAAGGCCAAGTACAAACATCATCTAGAGTCGGGACCCCAAACATCAGACTACTTTGAAGAGATACAGGAGACTTAAATGCTTGATTTTGTATGGAGTTATATACTACAACAGTTAGCGAAGATCTTTAAAAAAAAAATTCCATTATTTACCGCTTCTTGGCAGATCAAAAGAAAATCCAACAATAAACGGTTGTAAACATTTAGATGATTATACATTGCGCAAGTGTGATTGTACCTGTCCCATAAAAGGCGATCTTACCGTGCTTGCACCTTAAGAATTGTGGATGTGCTCAATTCTTAGCAGTTTTTTAGCACCTGTGCCTTGTCCATATTTTGCTCCATGATTGTCCTATTTTCCTATGCAGCTGAAAACCAGAGTTGGACATCTGTCTAAATCTTCATCAAGAGATTGAGCCCGAGTCTATCAGTTGCACTATGTGAGAGGACAGAAAGGTTGACCCTGGGCATGGAGCTAAGCTGAAAGATTCAGAGACAGACAGAGTAAACCCTCGACTGGGGACTTCGAGTTTTATGTTGCACGAGCGTCTGAGTTTGTTGTTGAGCCAAAAGGTGATTTACAGTAAATCTGGAGGATGGATGAAGCAAGGGAAAAAGGGTGGCGATGCAGATGACAACACAAACTGCAAACTAGGCAATGGCTTAATGAATCTGAGGCAGAGGCCGTGTAGGACCTTGAGGCTGCAGGTGATCAAGAACAGGGTGCAATACCGGATTTTGAAACCAAGTATGATGTTGTGCTTCAACCTGAGGTTGACGCCTTGGTTAAAGCAAGGGCTAGAGCTAATCATCAGTGCCATCTTTGATCTTCCACACCTGAGATATGTAATTTAAACAGCTTGGAATGCTATTTCTCTTCTTTTTTTTAATCCTATTTCTTTGTTCTCCACAGGTCATCTGTGTTACCATTCAGGTCATCAAACGTGTTTTACCCTAATTATCATAAGCCAAAGCACAAACATCATCTAAAAGCTAGGAATCTCAACAGATCTTTAAAGAAATACAGGAAAGCTTGAATGCTTGAATTTCTAGGGAACTATGTACTACATCAGTTAGTGAAAATATTAAAAGATTCAAAAATTTACATTTTTGTTTAGTAGATCGAAATAAAATCTAACTACAGTTGTAGCCACTTGGATGATTACACAGCTTCCTTTTTGAATTAATGATTTAGAACTATTATTTGTGTTTCAGCCTTCAACTCTAGCTAGCACTGCTCACACTGCACAAGTGTGTTACACCCAGAAAAATTAGGTTCTAAATGATTGTATTCACACATCAGAATCAAACCTAATACTAAAACAAAAATCAACGATTCACACACTAAAGATGACACTGTTCACATTGCACAAGTGTGATAATACCTTGATGGACAAAATTGTCTCATAAATGGTAATTAGACAATTAAATACATTAACTTCTCAAGTTCTACAAGTAGATGAATACAGGGTCAAAAGTAAGCAGAAATAGAAAACCTGTCCACATTCCTTTTTTCATCAATATAAACAGCTCTTCTCAAGAAATACAAAAGCTGCACATGCTTTCGGTGCCTTTTCAGATCGAAGTATTTCCTTCTCCGTTTTTCTCAAGTGTCTTTTAAGTTGAAAAAAGCATGATAAAAATAACAACAAAAGATGCTATTAGTATAATCACAGTTGAGATAATCTTCTTTGAGCATTTGCCATAGGATTAAATCGCTTCCAATCCTCTCGATACTATCAGCAACGATAAGATACTGCTCAGGATTCAAGGACACCATGAGAAGATAAAATTGTGAAATCAGGTGAATAGGTGGAATAATATGATTGGTTATATATTAGAAAATTTACCAAACCTGCATCGAAAACTTCTACCATACTATATTCTCCTTTCAGTTATTAATCAGATCAGTAACCACAAATATCTAAAACGCAAAAGATGCTAGTGTGTCTCACATAATCTTTCTATTGAAACTTCTTCATGGCTGCATCAAGGGATAACAAGTGCCTCATAACAAAAAGGAGAAATGGATCAAATATTCTCCTTGTTTTATCAGTAAAATTGTTTTTAGGACAAAATAGCAAACTCTGTAGACAACCATTATGTTAAATCTCATGACTACTTGTGAATTCCACATCCAGAAAGGGTAGACAGATACAGTTTTGCAGTTTCAACATGAAAGAAATAAAAAAGGAAACAAAAAAAGCTAACAAACTTATACAGGATATCAACTCCTTTGAGAAATAATCAGATTTTAATTGTAGTAACATAAAGCTGCATAAAACCTAGAACTCATGTCTTTGGAACTGTCAACATCTCGTTTTGAAGTGAGGAAGATAAAGTAGTGATTGAAACTCGGGGACTTCTTTTATCATTGGGAACCAATTTTTGAATCATATCCTGTAACATAGGATCTTGACCTTTTGTCGGAAATAGATCAATCAAGATGGAAAATATAGACGAATCAAGAGAGAAACCTCCTTTGACCATTTGTTTCAGATACGGCATCGCCTCATGATAGAGTCCCTGCTTTAGGAATCCTCGGACAATAACATTGTAAGTGAATTCGTCTGGCAAGCAACCGTTTTCTTCCATTTTCACAAAAATCATCTTTGCGTCCTCCAATAGCTCTTCTTGACAAAGCCCCTTTATCATTATAGTGTATGTCTTAACATTTGGATGCAACCCTTTGGAAGCAAGATTATTGAACATATTGCGAGCAACATCGAGTTTCCCTCTCATGCATAGTCCATCCATCATGATGTTGTAGAAAGAAATATAACTAACTAATCCCTTGCCCTCAATGTCATTAAAAAATGACAAAGCTTCTTCAATGTGCCTGTTCTTGCAAAGCCCGTCTAACATAATACAATAAGTGTAAGTGTCTGGAAAGATACCTACCAACTGCATATCCTCAAAAAGTTTTTTTGCAGTATTACATTTACCTACGTGGAACAATCCCTGTATCATGATGTTATAACTCACAACGTTAGGAACCAACCCTTGACAAGACATCTGTCGAAATAAGCACATTGCATCATCTATTTTCTTATTTTTACAAAATCCATTTAGTAAGATGTTATAATGGGTAATGTTAGGTTTCAAGCCTTCAGCCATCATACGTTCAAAAACTCTTTGTGCTTCGCTTAGTTTGCCCTTCAAACAATATCCATCCATCAGCGCACCATATGTGAATACATCAGGATGCAAACCCCTCTGGATCTTTAATTGGAATGCACGCTCTGCATCTTCTATTAATCCTTCCTTACAAAATGCATCCACCAAAATAGTAAAAGTATGTAAATCTGGAGTGATTTTGTAATCAGCCATCTTATTCAACAACAGTTTAACTTCATCCCACCAGCCAAAATTACACAATCCATTAATTAACGAACTGTAGGTGACAATATCTGGTGAAATGCCCTTGTCAATCATTTCAGATAAGAGGTTCATAGCATCATCTATCATTCCATCTTTACATAAACTATCAATGACAGAGTTATATGTAACAGTGTCGGGTTTGCAATTTCCTTTCTCCATTACCCTGAGCAGCTCAACCGCCTTGTTTGTATATCCTGATTTGCCCAATCCGTCTAACACAGTGGCAAAAGTAACTCCATCAGGCTCACAAAGTTTCTCTCGGATCAATTTTTTGAATAACTCCACGGCCTCAACAAACTTATCTTTCAAAAACAGACCCTTAATTAGAGTGTTGTAGGTAGTGACATTAGGTACATGGCCAAGCTTGAAAAAGCAGGCTAAGATTGCAAAACCCAAAACCACACGTTTCATAAGGGAATAACAGTTTATCACCATAGTCATTGAAACTTCATTAACAGGAATACCCGAAATGCGCATATTCTTGAACAAAGAACAGCAGCCGAATAATGTTCATCTTCACCATAACAGTCAGTAGTTTACAATATTGTTCAACAGGAGGGTTAGGTCTCATTCGAACCATTCGATGAAATAAAGAAATAGCATCATCAACATCCTTAATGGATTCAAACCCATATCTTGATTTTAGTGAAAAGGAGCGGTGGGTTGTACTAGTATGAAGAGGTGATGAGAAAATTAGTAGTGGATGCATAAAGGAAAGTGTAGATGTACCTCGTTTAGGTGAAGAGAAAAATGTTGAGCTGCCAAAAGCAATAAAAGCAGCTGCTGTGTTGCTCTTCATCATCTTCAGCCTCCAATTTGGGGAAAATAGAAAGGAGAAGATGCAAAAGAAAAACGGGTGAGCCCCTAAACTTGCAAATTTCTTAATTAAGCCCTCATGGCTTTTTCTTTTTTTGGTCAAACCCTCATGGCCAACTTGTCTAAATTTTGGGTTATTGACAAATAAGCCTATCATAAAACTATAAAATAATAGCGGATTAGATATTTTTTAAATTATTTACTTATTTTTTGTGTTCAAATTAAAATTCTTTCATAAAACTAGTAAAAGAAGGAGAATTTTAAAGATCTTACTAATAGGCACATGAGCAATTAGCCTATTCGAAAGCAACATTTTAGTTGGCAAAATAAAATTCAAAGCATTTGAATGTTAACTAACGTTTGACAAAAAAAATGTAAACTAACTATTGAGATTAAAAAAAAAAGAATGGTAACTAACTAATCTAATAGCAAAATACAAAATTCTTAAGTTGTGTGCAACTCTTGACCAAAAAGAAAAAAAACAAAATATTTATGTGCAACCTAATCTATAAGACTATTACTCATTCTATTAATCTGGCTAAACTGAATAAAATTCAAGGAAGCTTGCAATAATTTGATATCATGAAGGATACTATTCTGGAAAATTAAAGCAACTAAAAGGCAATTTTTTTGAAGTTAGCAGATTAAATTGCAATTTTTATCAAAGTTAAGAGACCACTAAAAGTATTTGCTTAAATTGTATTTAGTTTTTATTTTTCAATTAAACATCACCGCTTACTTTTTTTTTTCTAATTATGATGTGTTTTTTGAATTATATGAATATTTCTAATTGTTGTGTTCTATTCACGTTGTGTCTCTATTTATAGGGCAAAAGGCATTAACCTACTTATGGTTTGTCTACTTTTCTAATTAAGCCATTAAAATTTACAAATTCCATGAATTATCAATGAAGAAAAAAAAACAAAATTGTTGTTGTATAAGAAATAATTCCCCCCTCTCAAACCTAGCATGGAGTTTGGTGCATTAAGCCTCCAAAAGTGCATATGAGCCAAGTGGAGATTTGAATAATCATAGTTAAATGTACTGGTGAAATACTATGAATTAATTGTTATATGGGAATAGTAAAGGAGTTACAGACAAGAATTGTTTGAACTTCTAAATCGTAATCTATATATCGTGGGTATTGGGTGGTGTTCCAATTAATTTAATTTAAGATGAATAATTATTCAATTGTTGTTTCTTTGTTCAAGATTAATGTGCAATTTTTGTGCTCCAATTAGTAATTAAGTCAATGATCATTGTGATAAACTATTGGGTAGCGATTGGTATACTGTAATAAATTTGGACAGGAATTGAATGGGTTAAGGAATGGAATAAAATTAGGAATGGAATGAACTTGGGAATGCAAATAACATGTTTGGTATGTTCTAAGAATGAAGAGTAGTAATGAGAATGCCTCATATAATATGACAAGATTGTCCTTTTATTATTATAGTATTAAAAATATGACAAGATTGTCCTTTTATTATTATAGTATTAAAAATATGACAAAATTGCTCTTTTATTATTATTATTATTATTATTTCAATCACTATTATTATTTTGTTATTTTAATTTTATTGATTATTATTATTATTATTATTATTATTATTATTATTATTATTATTATTACTTTTATTTTATTTTATTTTTAGTTTTTGCTTTTATTATTATTATTATTATTTCAATCACTATTATTATTTTGTTATTTTAATTTTATTGATTATTATTATTATTATTATTACTTTTATTTTTATTTTAGTTTTAGTTTTTGCTTTTATTTTTATAATAATAATAATTAAAAATAATTTTTATAATAATAATAATAATAATAATAATAATAATAATAATAATTATTATTATTATTATTATTAAAAATAAAAATAAAAATATTAATTTTTTTAATAATAATTATTATTATTTTTAAATAATAATTTATATTATATTTATTATTTTTGTTATTATTATTATTATTATTATTATATTTTTATAATAATAATTAGTATTTTTAATAGTAATTATTATTATATATTTTTAATTATTATTATTATTGTTATTTTTATTATTATTTTGTTATTATTATTGAATATGAGGGTATGATAGTCAAGTTCATTCACAAATACATGGGAATGGCCTATTCACATGGGTTTGCTCCAGAATGACTATTCCCATATATATGGAAATGTGATTACCTTGGGAATGAGATTACCTTGGGAATGAGATTCCCAAGTTCATTTATTTATACCAAGCATGGGAATAAAAAATAATTGAGAATATCATTCCATTCCAAATTTCATTCCAGTATACCAATTGATACCTTATTGGTATATGAAATGTGTGGATTTGAGTTTTGTGAGTTTGCCACATCTATAGCCTAGAAACTGTAAATGAAAGCAAAATTCGTATTTAGGCTTAAGAGTATATCAAGTAGCCTCATAGTAATTAGCACTCAAGTTATTGTTTAATTTCCAAACATTAACTTAATAATGAAATATTTCACTAAATTATTCCCCAAATTAAATAGGGGTACCGACACAATTCACGTGCCATCACTCTTAGTTCTCGCACTTTCAGCAAATATATTATATCCCAAGCCTGGACATTTGGATCCGCAAGTAAGATTTCTATCATAAGTTTGAGAATAGTTATCTTAGATTAAATTTCAACTACGCCCAATACAATTAATCTGAATTATTATTTTCAGCGTTGTCATTTAGAATTTTTTTTAATAAGGACTGTAACAAATAATTCCTTAATTCTTGGAATAAGCTAAACTGTGATACAACTTTCTCCCACGAAGATCAAAGCACAAGCACAAATGTGTTGACAAAAAACTCATCATCAACCACCCAAGACTGGCAATCTCCCTCATAATTTGAGGCAATTGCAATTCAATATGCTTCCTCTTTGCTATTCGAACTGTGTATGAGAGCAATTGAAAGTGATAAGTGATGCTCAAATCATATGTAGGGATGGTAGCTTGTCATATACTTTTGTAAACATTGCAGTAGCATGACTTGTTACGAAAATTGAACTTCAACTCAACATGTTTGAAAATTGTTTATCAAAACATAACCCAACAAGTAGTGGAAAACCCAGGAGTACCTGGACCCGAAGTTGATAATTAAAGCACAAAAAAAGAAAAATAGTTTAATATCAAAACAACCTAAAAAGTGCAGAAAAATCCAATTTAAATTTTAAAAAATCCAAAGAATAAAATGACTCTATATACAATAAGATGATAAAATCTAAAATAAATCTCATAATCATTGCAATAACTGTCCATAAGTAAATATTTAATCCCTATTAAATTGAAAAAGACAATTTATTCTATCGCATTTGTTCACAAACAAATTTATATAAAATTTCATTTTAATTCATAATGGGAGCATCCAACAAAATCACTGAAGATTGGTAGTGTAGTGTTGGTGTACATGTCTATTAGGTTTATTAAAAAGAAAAAATATTTCTCATTTTTTAACAACTTTAGACATTATATTATATGTGTCGGGTGTGTATATCTATACACACACATATTATATATATTCATATATTAATAAATTAATATTACGTTTAACATCTAAGACGAAAATTTATTGGATTATTGTTAGTTATTTAGAAAAACAAAACCTAATAAATACTCTGTTGATTTTGTTATTAAATTTATTATAGGATAGATATTCATTAGTTTCGAATTTAAATCATATATATTACCATTCTTAATCACATGTAAAACTATCACTTAACATTGCAAACTTGCTCTTATTTCAAGGATTAACTCATAAGATGTCATGAAAATAACAGCCTCCAAACTACATACTAACTTTTAACTGCGAGGTCAACAATTGTCCCTTTCCATTATCTCTAATTCAGAGGATGTCTGAATCAAAAAATTATTTTTATATCCTATAAAAATTATCTTCGAAATTATCTCTAATTCGGAGATGTCAAATTCAAAAAATTACATTTATATCCTACAAAAATTATCTTTTAAAATTTAAATGAGTTCATTGCATTATATCTCCGTCAAACTTGAACAAAAAATCACAAAATACTTCTATACCCCCAGAAAAGTTATCTTCTTAATTTACAAGTCAGTCTCTGATTGTGGTTGTTTCGGTATTTATGTTAGCCTTGCACCTCTTATTGAGTAATGTCTGAGTCGCAGCATCAAGGTCTGAGCCAAATTGAGTAAGGCGGCCACTTCACGATGTTTATATGAATTTGTAAGTTAACCCCCAAGGCACATGATTGATCACATCGCCATTTTTTGATGTGTTAATAAAAAGATAACGATAGAGTTTACTTTGAACAATTATAGTGAACATTTGGTAATAGTGTTGAAATTTGTCATTACTATTAGATATATGTTTTTTCCTAAAGGACAAGACCCTAGTTATTGAATAACAATAAGAAATTTTTACATAACGAGATCTTCATAATCAAAGACTCAACTATGCTTCGTTTATTAGACAAAAGGAGTGGTGCTCGATAAGCAAATTTGACCCCGAAAAAAAAAAAAAAGATAAGCAAATGCATAATTTCTAGAGATTTCTCCAACAACGTGGTGGGTTTGTAACACACAATGTAATTCAATTGCACAAATTTATTAGTTTGATGAGGCTGTCACTGTCCTTTAGAAGAAGAATTATGTTGTCATTTGTCAAAATCGTCTACAATAATTTTTTCAAGATAAAAATTTATAAGAACTACATTTATTTGTTTGTTTGTATGTACATATATATATGGAAATGATTAAATTATCCTTTACTTTTAATTTTATTTATTTAGTTTTCCTTTTCCTTTCTATTTTCTTTTCTTTTTCTTTTTGTTTCACTTTTTCTTTTTCCTTGCTCTCTCCTCCCAATATCCACGAGTTTGAATCATTTCCTCTACAGATTCTCTCATTTCAGTTTAAAACTTATTATATATTATTAGATCTTATCCTTTTAAATCTTAACTATTTGTTTCAAATATTTTTGAAATATATTTTTCATAAATATTAGCTTATTCCCAACTAAAATGTAGAAACAGCATATGAATAACTTGAATTTCTATTGTTTTAAAATCATTTCAATATATTATTTTTGAGAAAGTAAAAAACTCAATAAAATTTGTTTAGAGAGGTAGCATTTTATTGTATACAGAAATCTTCACATAAAACAATAGCAGGGTAGTTGACTTTTAGAACAATTGTTACAAAAGAAAACGTATGGGATTGGATTCTAAGGATATCTTCAATGGAGTTTTCAAAATGGAGATTGGGTCTTTAACTTTTAAATTTAGATCTTTAAAAGATAATAATTGAGGTCTTTAGAGACCCTATAAAAAAAAAGCAACACTAATGGGAGATTGTAAAATCCAAAGAGAAAATACGTTACCCTCATATGTTGTGGGAACTATCAAAACCCTCATCCCCGTATTTTTTGAAACTCATCATACTACTCCTTCTGTTTATTTTAAATTAACACCGTTAAAAAAATAAATAAAGTGACCGATTTGGCCATCTTTTAATATAGTTTGTAAGAGAGAGAAAATATATATATTTTTTCTATTTTTGTTTCTTTCATTTCCACCTATTTTCACTAAAAGAACTTTTTAAAAAAAAAATCATCTTTCTCAAACCCCCCACCAATCAGTCCCTCCTCCCTACCCCTCCGTCACCCCCTCCCCACCCCACGCCACCCCACCTTCCCCCCGGTCACCCTCTCCCCACCCCTATTCCCTAACCCCGTCACCCCCTCCCCATTCCCGTCACCCTCTCCCACCCCAACCCCTTACAAATAGCATCCCTTACAAATGTTTGAAGGATTTCCTAAGTAGTGAGCATATCATGAGACATATTCATTTCAAACATATGGTTAGGAGTGATTTCTTATCTAATTTATCTATTCCCTCAATTTCTCTAGACGTCTCCAAGATCTACTCAGATTTTATTTTAAAGTTGGTCTTAAGGAGTGTTTGATTTACAAAATATTAAAAGATTCTCGTAAAAGTGAAAGTAAGAAATGTGATATTTTCGTATTTGGTTCACAAAATAAATAAATAAACATTTCTAAATCATGTATTTTAAATGTTTTTTTTGCTAAGTTTCTAAATCATGTATTTGGTTCACAGAATAAAAAAAAAATATATATTTCTAAACATAAAATTTTACCATGAATCTCTCAATTGTTATTCTTATTTAAGCGAGGCGGGAATTTAACTTTCCCAAGTAGTGAAATAATTTAGCAAAAGTACTATATTGTCTTTTTTGCTTCAGAGCTAGCTGCTCGTTTACTTTTAAGCCTTTGTCCTTCTGATGTCCAGTTCGCAAACCTCCTGAAATGATTCGTTTAACTCGATAAGTACTCCAACATAAGCTCGAGAGGCTGCATTCCAACGACAATTAACTGCTGCAGAGGACATATAACAAGTAAACAGAACCAAAGCCCCCAATATCATTAGGCTGTGGAGAAAATTAACAAGTAAACAGAAAGAGGCAAATGAGAGATTGTGCAACCAATGGAATAAACCCAGAAGATAATGAAACAAAAGTAACAACACTGATGGAAAACTCTATGTACTGAATGAAACCTTTTCAGGCTAAATGCTTCCACATCAACTGCACAGACTACTTGTTTATGTGGTTAATACTACATACGAACAGCAGCATAAATGTGCATTACCCCAAAAATTCAAAAGGCAAAGTACAAACATCATATAGAGTCGGGACCACAAACATCAAACTACTTTGAAGAGAGACCGATCTGATTCTCTGAACAATCGGATTTCAAACTTCTGTCGGATCCTTCCTATCTCCTGATCGAGCTTGTGTAGGTAGATGTTGCCTGGTAGGGCTGATAGAAATACACCGTGTGGAATGGAGTAAGGTAACTTCTCACAACATCAGACTACTTTGACGAGATACAGGAGACTTAAATGCTTGATTTTGTATGGAGTTATATACTCCATTATTTACTGCTTCTTGGTAGATCAAAAGAAAATCCAACAATGAACAGTTGTGCAATGTACCTCATGGACAAAATTGTCCCATAAAAAGTGATCTTACTGTGCTTGCATCTTAACAGTTGTGGCTGTGCTCGATTCTTAGCAGTTTTCCAAAACCTGTGCCTTGTCCATATTATGCTCCATGATTGTACTACGCAGCTGAAAAACAGAGTTGGACATCTGTCTAAATCTTCATCAGGAGGTTGAGCCCGAGTCTATCAGTTGCACTATGTAAGAGGACAGAAAGGCTGACCCTGGGCATGGAGCTAAGCTGAAAGATTCAGAGACAGACAGAGTAAAACCTCGACTCGGGACTTCGAGTTTTATGTTGCACCAGCGTCTGAGTTTGTTGTTGAGCCAAAAGGCGATCATTTACAGTAAATCTGTAGGATGAATGATGCAAGGGAAGAAGGGTAGTTATGCAGATGACGACACAAACTGCAAACTAGGCAATGGCTCATAATGAATCTGAGGCAGAGGCCGTGTAGGACCTGAAAGCTGCAGGTGATCAGGAACAGGGTGCAATACTGGATTAAGTATGATGTTGTGCTTGAAACTGAGGTTGACGCCTTGGGTAAAGCAAGGGCTAGAGCTGCTCATCAGTTCCATGTTCCACACCTGAAATATGCAACAGCTTGGAATGCTGTTTCTCTTTTTAATATCATACTTCTTTCTTCTCCTCAGGTCATTGTGTTACTATTCAGGTCATCAAACGTGTTTTACCCTAATTATAATAAGCCAAAGTACAAACATCATCCAAAGCCAGGAATCTCAACAGATCCTTAAAGAAAAACAGGAAAACTTGAATGCTTGAATTTCTAGGGAACTATGTACTACATCAGTTAGTGAAAATATTAAAAGATTCAAAAATTTACATTGTAGCCACTTGGATGATTACACAAGCTTCCTTCTTGAATTAATGATTTAGAACTATTATTTGCGTTGCAGCCTTCAACTCTAGATAGCACTGCTCACACTGCAGAAGTGTGTTACACCCAGAAAAATTAGATTCCCCAAAAAAATTAGGTTTTACATGGTTGTATTCACTTGTCAGAATCAAACCTAATCCTGAAACAAAAATCAACGAGTCACACACTAAAGATGGCACTGTTCACATTGCACAAGTGTGATAATACCCTGATGGACAAAATTGTCTCATAAATGGTAATTAGACAATTTAATACATTAACTTCACAAGGTATCCAAATAGATGAATACAGGGTCAAAAGTAAGCAGAAATAAAAAACCTGTCTACATTCCTTTGTTCATCAATATAAACAGCTCTTCTCAAGACAGAGGAAAGCTGCACATACTTTGGTGCCTTTTCAGATCAAAGTATTTCCTTCTCCCTTTTTCTCAAGTGTCTTTTAAGTTGAAAAAAGCATGATAAAAATAACAACAAAAGATGCTATTAGTATCATCAAAGTTGAGATAATCTTCTTTGAGCATTTGCCATAGGATTAAATCACTTCCAATCCTCTCGCTAATATCAGCAACGATAAGATCCTGCTCAGGATTCAAGGACACTATGAGAAGATAAAATTGTGAAATCAGGTGAATAGGTGGAACAACATGATTGGTTATATATTAGAAAACTTACCAAACCTGCATCTAAAACTTCTACCATACTATATTCTCTTTTCCGTTATTAATCAGATCAGTAACTACAAATATCTAAAACACGAAAGATGCTAGTGTGTCTCACATAATCTTTCTATTGAAACTTTTTTGTGGCTGCATCAAGGGATAACAAGTGCATCATAACAAAAAGGAGAAATGGATCAAATATTCTCCTTGTTTTATCAGTAAAATTGT
This sequence comes from Ehretia macrophylla, assembly GCA_037974665.1. Taxonomy (NCBI): domain Eukaryota; kingdom Viridiplantae; phylum Streptophyta; class Magnoliopsida; order Boraginales; family Ehretiaceae; genus Ehretia; species Ehretia macrophylla. The sequence continues at coordinate 16,052,489 of CM075777.1, forward strand.
TTTTAGGACAAAATAGCAAACTCTGTAGACAACCATTATGTTAAATCTCATGACTACTTGTGAATTTCACATCCAGAAAGGGTAGACAGATACAGTTTTTCACATTCAACATGAAAGAAATAAAAAAGGAAACAAAAAGAGCTAAGAAACTTATACAGGATATCAACTCCTTCAAGATATAATCAGATTCTAATTGTAGTAACATAAAGTTGCATAAAACCTAGAACTCATGTCTTTGGAACTGTTAACGTCTCGTGTTGAAGTGAGGAAGATAAAGTAGTGATTGAAACTCGGGGACTTCTTTTATCATTGGGAACCAATTTTTGAATCATATCTTGAAACATAGGATCTTGACCTTTTGTCGGAAATAGATCAATCAAGATGGAAAATGTAGACGAATCAAGAGAGAAACCTCCTTTGACCATTTGTTTCAGATACGTCATCGCCTCATGATAGAGTCCTTGCTTTAGGAATCCTCGGACAATAACATTGTAAGTGAATTCGTTTGGCAAGCAACCATTTTCTTCCATTTTCACAAAAATAGTCTTTGCATCCTCCAACAGCTCTTCTTGACAAAGCCCATTTATCATTATATTGTATGTTCTAACATTTGGATGCAACCCTTTGGAAGCAAGATTATTGAACATATTGCGAGCAAAATCGAGTTTCCCTCTCTTGCATAATCCATCGATCATGATGTTGTAGAGCGAAATATAACTAACGAATCCCTTGCCCTCAATGTCATTAAAAAATGACAAAGCTTCTTCAATGTGTCTGTTCTTGCAAAGCCCGTCTAACATAATACAGTAAGTGTAAGTGCTTGGAAAGATACCTACCAATTGCATATCCTCAAAAAGTTTTTGTGCAGTATTACATTTACCTACGCGAAACAATCCCTGTATCATGATGTTATAACTCACTACGTTAGGAACTACCCCTTGACGAGGCATATGACGAAACAGGCACATTGCATCGTCTATTTTCTTATTTTTACAAAATCCATTTAGTAAAATGTTATAATGAGTAATGTCAGGCTTCAAGCCTTTAGCCATCATACGTTCAAAGACACTTTGTGCTTTGTTTAGTTTGCCTTGCAAACAATATCCATCCATCAGTGCACTATACGTAAATATGTCAGGATGCAAACCCTTCTGGATCATTAATTGGAACGCATGCTCTGCATCTTCTATTAATCCGTCCTTACAAAATGCATCCACCAAAATAGTAAAAGTATGTAAATCTGGAGAGATTTTGTAATCAGCCATCTTATTCAACAACAGTTTAACTTCATCCCAACGGCCAAAATTACACAATCCTTGAATTAACGAACTGTAGGTGACAATATCTGGTGGAATGCCCTTATCAATCATTTCGGATAAGAGGTTGATAGCATCATCTACCATTCTATCTTTACACAGACTATCAATAACAATGCTATATGCAACAGTGTTGGGTTTGCAATTCCCTTTCTCCAATACCCTGAGCAGCTCAACCGCCTTATTTGTATGTCCCGATTTGCACAACACGTCTAGTACAGTCGAGAAAGTAACTTCATTTGGCTCACAAAGATCCTCTCTGATCAACTTTTTGAATAACTCTACAGCCTCAACAAACTTATCTTTCAAAAACAGCCCCTTAATTAGAGTGGTGTAGGTAGTGACATTAGGCATATGGCCAAGCTTGAAAAAGCAGGCTAAGATTGCAAAACCCAAATCAACACCTTTCATAAGGGAATAACAGTTTATCACAATATTCATTGTAACTTCATTAACAGGAATACCCGAAATGCGCATATTCTTGAACAAAGAAACAGCAGCCGAATAATGTTTCATCTTCCCCATAACAGTCAGTAGTTTATTGTATTGTTCAACGGGAGGTTTAGGTCTCATTCGAACCATTCGATGAAATAGAGAAATAGCATCATCAACATCCTTAATGGATTCAAACCCAAATTAGTAGTGGGTGCATAAAGGAAAGAATAGATGTACCTCGTTTAGGTGAAGAGAAAAATATTGAGCCCTCATGGCTTTTTCTTTTTTTGGTCAACCCTCATGGCTAGCTTGTCTAAACTTTGGGCTATGGACTAATAAGCCCATCATAAAACTATAAAATAATAGCGGCCTAGATATTTTCAGATTATTTATTTATTTTTGGTGTTCAAATTAAAATTCTTTCATAAAACTAATAAAAGAAGGAGAATTATAAAGACCTTACTAATAGACACATGAGCAAATAAGCCTAATCGGAAGCAACATTTTAGTTGGTAAAATAAAATTCAAAGCATTTGAATGTTAACTAACGTTTGACAAAAAAAAAATGTAAACTAACTATTGAGATAAAAATAAAAATAAAAGAATGGTAACTAACTAAACTAATAGCAAAATACAATTTCTTAAGTTGTGTGCAACTCTTGACCAAAAAGAAAAAAAAAAGAAAATATTTACGTGCAACCTAATCTATAAGACTATTACCCATTCTATTAATCTGGCTAAACTGAATAAAATTCAAGGAAGCTTGTAATAATTTGATATCATGAAGGATAGTATTCTGGAAAATTAAAGTAACTAAAAGGCAAATTTTTTGAAGTTAACAGATTAAATTGTTATTTTTATCAAAGTTAAGAGACCACTAAAGTATTTGTTTAAAATGTATTTAGTTTTTTTTTTCAATTAAACATCACCGCTTACTTTTTTTTCTAATTATGATGTGTTTTTCGAATTATATGAATATTTCTAATTGTTGTGTTTTATTCATGCCGTGTCTCTATTTATAGGGCAAAAGGCATTAACCTACTTATGGTTTGTCTACTTTTCTAATTAAGCCATTAAAATTTACAAATTCCATGAATTATCATTGAAGTCAAAAAAAAAAGTTGTTGTATAAGAAATAATTGGCCCCTTATAAAACCAGCATGGACTTTGGTGTATTAAGCCTCCGAAAGTATATATGAGCCAAGTGGAGATTTGAATAATCATAGTTAAATGTATTTGTGAAATAGTATGAATTAATTGTTATATGGGAATAGTAAAAGAGTTACAAACGAGAGTTGTTTGAACTTCTAAATCGTAATCCATATATCGTGGGTATTGGGTGGTGTTCCAATTAATTTAATTTAAGATGAATAATTATTCAATTGTTGTTTCTTTGTTCAAGATTAAAGTGCAATTTTTGTGCTTCAATTAGTAACTAAGTCAATGATCATTGTGATAAACTATTATTGGCATATGAAACGTGTGGATTTGAGTTTTGTGAGTTTTCCACATCTATAGCCTAGAAACCGTAAATGAAAGCAAAATTCGTATTTAGTCTTAAGATTATATCAAGTAGCCTCATAGTAATTAGCACTCAAGTTATTGTTTAATTTCCAAACATTAACTTAATAATGAAAGATTTCACTAAATTATTCCCCAAATTAAATAGGGTACCGATACAATTTACTTGCCATCACTCTTAGTTCTCGCACTTTCAGCACATATGTTATATCCCAAGCCTGGACATTTGGATCCGCAAGTAAGATTTCTATCATAAGTTTGAGAATAGTTATCCTAGATTAAATCTCAACTACGGCAAATACGATTAATCTGAATTATTATTTTCAGCGTTGTCATTTAGAATTTTTTTTAATAAGGACTATAACAAATAATTCTTTAATTATTGGAATAAGCTAAATTGTGATACAACTTTCTCCCACGAAGATCAAAACACAAGCACAAATGTGTTGACAAAAAACTCATCATCAACCACCCAAGATTGGCAATCTCCCTCATAATTTGAGGCAATTGCAATTCAAGATGCTTCCTCTGTGCTATTCTAACCGTGTATGAGAGCAATTGAAAGTGATAAGTGATGCTCAAATCATATGTAGGGATGGTAGCTTATCATATACTTTTGTAGACATTGCAGTAGCATGACTTGTTACGGAAATTGAACTTCAACTCAACATGTTTGAAAATTGTTTATCAAAACATAACCCAACAAGTAGTGGAAAACCCAGGAGTACCTGAACCCGAAGTTGATAATTAAAACGCACAAAAAAAAAAAAATAGTTTAATATCAAAACAACCTAAAAAGTGTAAAAAAATCCAATTTAAAATTTAAAAAATCCAAAGAATAAAATGACTCAAATTTTATATTCAATAAAATGATAAAATCTAAAATAAATCGCATAATCATTGAAATATACGTCCATAAGTAAATATTTAATTCCTATTAAATTGAAAAAGACAATTTATTCTATCGCATTTGTTCACGAACAAATTTATATAAAATTTCATTTTAATTCACAATGGGAGCATCCAACAAAATCACTGAAGAATGGTAGTGTAGTGTAGGTGTACATGTCTATTAGGTTTATTAAAAAGAAAAAATATTTCTTATTTTTTAACAACTTTAGACATTATATTATATCTGTCAGTGTGTATATTTATACATACACATATTATATATATTCGTATATTAATAAATTAATATTACGTTTCAAGTTTAACATATAAGACGAAAATTTATTGGATTACTGTTAGTTATTTAGAAAAACAAACCCTAATAAATACTATGTCAATTTTGTTGTTATCGGATAGATATTCATTAGTTTCGAATTTAAATCATATATATTACCATTCTTAATCACATGTAAAGCTATCACTTAACATTGCAAACTTACTCTTATTTCTAGGATTAACTCATAAGATGTCAGGAAAATAACAACCTCCTGTAAGATAATGTATTTTGGGCGATGCAAATCAGTGCTCATATCATTGATATTTATAAGAGTGTTGTACAACAGAGTCATAGTTGTAGTGATACAAGAGATATGTACAAACTGTGCTAGTAGTAATCCTACAGAAGTACAAAGCAAATAGGACTTTAGGGAGAAGTCCATAGCGAAAAGAAAGACAACAAACTGATGAAAAGATAAAGCTCAGGTTTCTCACGACATCAGTGCACGGCTCTGATACCATGTAAGATAATGTATTTTGGGCGATGCATCAGTGCTCGTATCATTGATATTTATAAGAGTGTTGTACAATAGAGTCATAGTTGTAATGATACAAGAGATGTGTAAAAACTGTGCTAGTAGTAATCCTACAAAAGTACAAAGCAAATAGGACTTTAGGGAGAAGTCTGTAGCTAAAAGAAAGACAACAAACTGATGAAAAGATAAAGCTCAGGTTTCTCGCTAAGTCTGATCTAACACCCCCCCACAAGCTGAATGAGGGGCCTGAACCTGAAGCTTGTTACGCAGAAGCTCAAACCATGGACGAAATAGTGGCTTTGTGAATATATCAGCGAGCTGGGCTGCGGTGCCAATGAACTGCAAACTGAATGTCTTGTCACCCACCTTCTCACGCACAAAGTGAATATCAATTTCAATATGTTTACTCCGATTGTGGATGACGGGATTGGTTGCAAGATATATGGAACTGATGTTATCACAGTAAAGTACCGGAAGTGAAGTAGGAGGTAGGCGGAGAAATTTCATAAGCTCGTGCACCCATAACAGTTCAGAGGTAAGGGATGCGAGCGCACGGTACTCGATTTAGACACAGTAGGCTGCTTCTTCGAACTCCAACTAATAAGATTTGACCCAAGACATATAGCAAAGCCAGATGTAGACCGGCGTGTAGCTGGACACCCCGCCCAATCAACATCACTATAACCAGTGAGCGTCATTGATGTTGTCGGTGTGAAACAAAGACCGTGGTCGATCGTGCCTTTGACATATCTCAGAACCCTCTTCGCAGCAATTAAATGAGAGGTGCGCGGAGACTGCATGTATTGACAAATAGAATTCACGGCATAAGAAATGTCTGGCCTCGTCATCATCAAATATTGCAAAGCACCAACGAGCTGTCGAAAATCAGTGGCTTCTGGTAACATATCACCCTCGTCTGAAGACAAGCGACAACCATAGGAATAGACACTGGTTTAGCACCATCCATTCCAAATTGAGTCAACAATTGCAAGGAATAGTTTGTTTGAGTCAGGGTTAGACCACCATCAAGATGCTTAACCTCCATGCCTAAAAAATAGCTTAAAGAACCCAAATCTTTCATGTCAAACTTCTGGGAAAGAACCTGAATAAAATCAGATATGGCCACGGCAGAATTGCCGGTTAAGATAATATCATCTACGTAAATCAATAAAATGAGAATATGATCCCTAGATTGCCAGAAAAATAACGATGCATCGTGATGAGAATGAATGAAACCACAAGATAATAGGAAGTTGCTGAATTTATGATACCAGGCTCACGGAGCCTACTTCAACCCATAGATGAATTTATGCAGCTGACAAACATGGTCTGGATAATTCGGGTCGGCAAACCCTTGCGGTTGTTGCATAAAAACCATCTCCTCAAGATCTCCGTGTAAAAAAGCATTCCTTACATCCAATTGACGTAATCTCCAATCGTTTGAGAGGGCAGTAACCAAGATTAGTCGTATCGTACCAGGTCATACAACAGGGCTAAATGTATCACCGAAGTCACGACCTGGTTGCTGGTGATACCTTTTTGCAACGAGCCGTGCTTTGTAACGTTCCAAGGAACCATCAGACCTCTGTTTAATGCGGTAAACCCATCGACAGCCAATGACATTCAAATGTGGAGAATGAGGGACAAGAGACGACGTCTTATTTTTTAGCAAAGAGTTGAACTCCTCAGCCATTGCGTTGCGCCAATTAGGATCTTTGGAGGCTTGAGTATAACAAGAGGGCTCTATAGGGAGGCTAGTAGAATGATGAAGAAGACAATGAGGTAAGGGATAGCAAGTGGAGAGCAGCACCTTTGGCTTCCTCGTACCATCCATGGTGCGAGTAATCATTGGGTGTGACCGGGGTATGTGGCCAGGATGGGAAGGGTGAAGTGGTGGTGGTGGTGAAGTTGGGAAAGGCACAGGTAGACTATCTGCGTTAAAGTGAGGGGACAGTAAGGTGTGACGTCTACGTAGGGTCGACGAGGGAGGTGTAGAGGAAAGTTGCGGAGAGAAGGGAGTGTCATAGTTGTGCTTTGGTGGTGACAAGGGTGAAGAAGACGAAAAGCTATGTTGGAGCGATGGAGGAGATTGTCGTTGGTGAGAGGACAGAGATGGACCAATGGTAGGAGTAAGAGACTTATTTTGTGTGTCTGACATATTAGATGGTGCAGGAGTAGTCTGTGGCGGATAGCGTGGACTAGGAGTAGATGTGAACTGATGAGTGTTTGAGACCTGTGAAGGGGTTGATGTGGGGCTATAGTAGCGCAACAATGTAGATGGAAAGGGCTTGATGTGAAAATTTGTCCCTGCTGAATAATGTTGCTGAGCTGTGAGTGATGGTAAGAATCTGCCTTCATAAAAAATAACATGCCGTGAGACCAAGATTTTTCCAGTGATAGGGTTGAAGCACTTGTAACCTTTATGCTCCATGCTGTAACCCAAGAATAAGCACTGACAGCTCTTGTACGCCAGTTTAGGTCGCCCAAGTGGTGTCAAACACTGATAACACACAGACCCAAAAACTCGTAACATTGAATAGTCTGGTGCAGACCCAAGGAGCAAGTCATAAGGAGTTTTGAGATTTAGCTGCTTGGAGGGCAATCTGTTAATGAGGTACACTGCAATAAAAAAGGCATAAGTCCAAAATTCTGAAGATAATTTACTGTGGGCTAATAGAGTTAAACCAATCTCAACCACATGACGAAGCTTCCTTTCTACTACACCATTCTGTTCAAGAGTTGCTGGACAACTCAAACGATGTAAAATACCATCCTTCTGAAACAACTCTTTAAGTTGGAAATTTACAAACTCTCCTCCACCATCAGACTGTATGTATTTTATCTTAGCATTGCAAATATTTTCCACTATACGAATAAAATTTGGGAAAATGAGTGCCACATTAGATTTGCGAACTAGGGGATAAATCCAAGAATATCGACTATAATCATCAACCAAAATTAAATAATATCGATAACCATCTCGAGAGATTGTGGGAGAAGGTCCCCACACATCACAATGCACAATGTGTAACAAAGTGTTGGAACGTGGAATTTTATTTGCAAAAGGAAGTTTACGACTTTTGCCATATTGGCAACTACTACAAACAGAGACATTTGAAGATTGGAAATCAATAGCTAATTGATGACTAAGATGCCGTAAAGTCCGTTCAGCTGGATGGCCTAGACGAGCATGCCAAAGCGTGGAACCAACTTTTTGACTTATAAAAATCTGCTTGGGAGGCTGTTGCAGGGCATAGAGTCCATTATTGAGTGTCCCCTTGTGTAGAATTCTTCCTGTCCTCACATCCTTTATGCAATAACCAGAGTCGTTCAAAATAAAAAGACAATTATTTTCACGACTAAATTGTGAAATAGAGATAAGGCGTTTAGCAAGAGTTAGAACATGTAAAACAGAGCACGGTATAAGAGAACCTGTAGACAAGTGAAGCGAAGCCTGACCCGTTTTAGATATGGGTAAGCCTGCGCCATTGCCAACCATTACCATGTCTGAACCATTGTAAGGAGCCTTACCAGTAAGATGCGTATCGTCAGGAGTCATGTTGTGAGTTGCTTCTGTGTCCAAATACCAATTTGAATCCTGCGAACCAGTGACAGCCATAGTATTAAGAGCTGTATTATTTGAAGCAACCACATCATCAGGAGCCCAACACGTATTAGCTTTATGATACGGATGACCACAACGGTAACAAACGACAGAAGCGGTAGAAGTAGTCCGACCACGACCGCGACCAGAACCACGTCCACCACTACCGCGTCGCCCAGAGTTGCGACCACCACGACCCTTAGATTATCCACGGCTAGTGGGAATAGAATCAGAATCATCACCAGTGAAATTAATGGAGCGGGTGGCAGAAGAGTAAAAAGATGAGGAATTGTCTGCCTTGATCATAACAGATTGTAAACGTAGTTCAAAATCCAGAAGAAGGCCGCAAACCTCTGCAAAAGTCGGAGCAACTGGTCGCGAGTTAATGGCGGCTACGATTGGATCGAACTCAGAACCAAGGCCACGTAGTGTCCAAGGAATGAGATCATCATCATCTACAGGTTTGCCGGCACTTGCAAGAGACAAAGACAACGATTTAGCATGCTGAACATAGGCATGAATGGTGAGTGCACCTTTCTAAAGGGACTGCAACTCCGTTTTGAGCTGTTGGATTCGGGCCCGAGAATGCGAACCGTAGAGAGTTTCAAGGGTTAGCCAAACATCTCGAGCAGTGGATTTGTTGACCACCTGAGAAAGAACAGAGTCTGATAGAGAGACAAGCAACCACCCTAGGACCATTTGGTCAAGGCGCACCCATTGAGCTTCTTGATCTGTAGAAGTTGTTGGCTTGAGGTTAGTTCCATCGATGAAGCCAAGCAAGCAATGACAACAGAGAACTGGCAAGATTTGAGTTTTCCATAGCAGAAAATTGTCACTACCTAATTTGAGAAAAATATCCTGATGAATGCGATCAAGAGTGGGAAAAGGCGCTGGAGCAGGGGGCATAGAAGAAGTTGCAACTTGAGATGCAGCGGTGTCTTTGGTAAGTTCTAGAGTAGTCATGGCAGGCACAAGTAGGATCTCTAGATTGCGAAAGCAGAAGAGGTAGGATTAAACCTCGACAACTGATACCATGTATGAGAATGTATTTTGGGCGATGCTAATCAGTGCTCGTATCATTGATATTTATAAGAGTGTTGTACAACAAAGTCATGGTTGTAGTGATACAAGAGATGTGTACAAACTGTGCTAGTAGTAATCCTACAGAAGTACAAAGCAAATAGGAATTTAGGGAGAAGTCCATAGCGAAAAGAAAGACAACAAACTGATGAAAAGATAAAGCTCAGGTTTCTCGCTAAGTCTGATCTAACACCTCCAAACTACAGACTAACTTTTAACTGCGAGGTCAACAAGTTGTCCTCTTCCATTATCTCTAATTCAAAGGATGTCTGAATCAAAAAATTATTTTTATATCTTATAAAAATTATCTTCTAAATTATCTCTAATTATGAGATGTCAAATTCAAAAAATTATATTTATACCCCACAAAAATTATCTTTTAAAATTTAAATGAGTTCATTGCATTATCTCTCCGTCAAACTTGAACAAAAAATCACAAAATACTTCTATACCCCCACAAAAGTTATCTTCTTAATTTACAAGTCAGTCCCTGATTGTGGTTGTTTCGATATTTATGTCAGCCTTGCATATCTTATTGAGTAATATCTGAGTCGCAGCCAAACCCGACCCAAGCTATGGGTAGCTTGGGCCTGTGCCCAAGTCCCCCTTAGCTTGGGGGTCCCAAGTTAAAAAAAATAATAATACTAACTTAGTAAAAGAATGTCAAACAGTCAGTACTTAATCGATTTTTGAACTATTGAAGGCCCAACTATTGAAAGTCAACACTTAAATGACTTTTGTTTATTGTGATATTAATTTTACATAAAATATAAGAAACCAGGGCTGGCCTAAGAAAGAAAGCATAGATGTATACATTTAACTCTTCTTTTTTATTTTTTTTTATGTGATAAATTTTGATATTGTTTACATACTTATATATATCTTGACTTGAAATAATTAATTTTTTAAATTAAAATTTTCTTATATGCAATAGACTTAATAAAGCTTAATTATTAAGGCCCAAGAAATATGCTAAAGAAAGAATTAATAAAGAGAAAAAACATTGGAGAAATGTCCTTTTATTTGTAGTGATTATTTTAGTAGAAAATTTAGAGTTTTTTTATTAAGAAAAGCCTAATTATTAAGGCCCCTATTTAGACGATCGTCCAAGGTCCCCAAATTATTTGAGCCAGCCCTGGTCGCAACATCAAGGTCTGAGCCAAATTGAGCAAGGCGGCCACTTCACGATGTTTATATTAATTTATAAGTTAACCCCCAAAAAGTGGCACGTGATTGATCATATCACCATTTTTCGTTGTGTTAATAAAAAGATAACGATAGAGATTACTTTGAACAATTATAGTGAACATTTGGTAATAGTGTTGAAATTTGTTAGTACTATTAGATATATGTTTTTTCCTAAAGAACAAGACCCTAGTTATTGAATAACAATAAGAAATTTTTGCATAACGAGATCTTCATAATCAAAGACTCAACTATGCTTCATTTATTAGAGATTGGGTCTCTAACTTTTAAATTTAGGTCTTTAAAAGGCAATAATTGAGGTTTTTAGGGACCCTATAAAAAAAAGCAACACTAATGGGGTTTGTAAAATCTAAAGGAAAAATATCACGTTACCCTCCTATGTTGTGGAAAACTATCACGCTACCCCCTGTGTTCTAAAAACTATCAAAACTTCCCGTTCCCCCGTATTTTTTAAAACTCATCATACTACCCCCTCTATTTATTTTAAACTAACACCGTTAGATATAAAGTTGTCGATTTACCCCTCTTTTAATATGGTTTGTATGTGTATATATACATATATATATATATATGTGTGTGTGTGTGTGTGTATGTGTAAGTATATATATAGATATATATGTATATGTATATTCTTATTTGTGTGTATATATAAATATATTATACATATTTTAAGTTCAATAATTTTTTGGTCAATTTATGTCTCATATAAAGCTCAAAAACTCATCAAGTTGCTTTTTACACACGTGGATTGCACATTTAACGACAAAACTAACGGACTACAAACGAAGGGGGGTAGTATGATGAGTTTCTGAAAACACGGGAGAGGGGAGGAGGAGGAGGAGGGAGGATGTGGGTGGGTGTTAATAGTTTCGTAAACACAGGAGGGTAGCGTGATAGTTTTGCATATTATAGGGGGTAACGTGATATTTTTCCAAATCCAAATATACGTGGGATCTACTAATTTTGTCATCTTTTAAGCCAAATAGAGCCATAATCTCCATTTTCTTCAACAAATTTGTTACACTCTTCGCAAGGCATGTCTCGAGTTGAATCAATTCATTGCATCTAACTCCACAGACCATCTTCAAAGTGTTGTCCTCTAGATTTGTGAACCCCTCAAAATCCTGACTATTTCTCAAAATCTTATTCTTCCGCGGGCATGATTACTTTAAGTACACTTCCATTTTCTTTTTCAGCCTAAGACCATTCGGCTCTTCTCCTAGTTCCTTTATCTCTTATTGGTGATTTGGAGGGCGATCTAGGCCATCCAAAAGAAAAGGAGATAGAGAAAGTGACTAATAAAGAATCCAGATCCGACCCGGGAGGTCTATGTCAGAGCAAGGCTGAGCAATATTTAACAGAATATGAAACTTTATGGAAGTTATTATTTACCCCTTGCACCTTGGAGACAAGGAGAACACATAAAGTCTTCACTTGTATCCTGACCTTTGCTGCTGAGATGTTCGTAGACTTTTGCTTCAAAGCAAGCTATTTAGTATAGAGAACTCAAGACCACTTGATCATTTACGTAGGCCTTCGTCCTTCCGATGACCAGTTCTCAAACAGCCTACAATGATTCGTTTAACTTGATAACTACTCCAGCATAAGCTCGAGAGGCTGCATTCCAATTGATATATACAGGAACATGGACGACGATTTCTTGAAAGAATCAACTGCTGCAGAGGACATATAAAAACCAAAAACCAATGGAATAAACCCACAAGACAAGATAATGAAACAAAAATAACAACACCGATGATATAAACTCTATGTATTGAATGAAACCTTTGCAGGCTAAATGCTTCCACATCAACTGCACAGACTTCTTGTTTATGTGGTTACACTACATAACAACAGTAGCATAAATGTGCTTTACCCCCGAAAATTCAAAAGGCAAAGTACAAACATCATCTAAAGTCAGGACCACAAACATCAGACCACTTTGAAGAGAAAAATATAATTATTAGCTTCTTGGTAGACCAAAAAAGATCCAACAATAAACAGTTGTTCAACATTTAGATGATTATACATTGCACGAGTGTGATTGTACCTCATGGACAAAATTGTCCCATAAAAAGTGATCTTACTCTGCTTGCACCTTTAACAATTGTGGTTGTGCTCGATTCTTAGCAGTTGTCTGAAACCTGTGCCTTGTCCATATTATGCTCCATGATTGTCCTATGTAGCTGAAAACCAGAGTAGGAGATCTGTCTAAATCTTCATCAAGAGGTTGAGAGTGGGGTTGAGCCCGAGTCTAAGCTGAAAGATTCAAAGATAAGAGAAAAACATCAGCTCCGGACTTCGAGTTTTATGTTGCACCAGAGTCTGAGTTTGTTGTAGGGCAAAAAGGTGATCATTCACAGATAATCTGTAGGATGGATGATGCAAGGGAAAAATGCTGGGCAATGCATAATCAAACCTAATCCTAAAACAAAAATCAAATATATAAATGCTCTTCTTGGGACACATGAAATCTGTACATACTTTGGTGCCTTTTCAGATTGAAGTATTTCCTTCTCCATTTTTCTTAAGTGTCTTTTAAGTTGAAAAAAAACATGATAAAAATAACAACAAAAGATGCTATCAATAATATCATCAAAGTTGAGATAATCTTCTTTGAGCATTTGTCATAGGATTAAATCACTTCCAATCCTCTCACTACTATCGACAATGATAATAAGATATTGCTAAGAATCCAAGGACACTATCAGAAGATAAAATTGTGAATCGGGTGAAAAGGTGGAATAATATGATTGGTTATATATTAGGTAACTTACCAAATCTGCATCTAAAACTTCTACCATTCTATATTCTTCTTTCAGTTATTAATCAAATCAGTAACCACAAATATCTCAAACATGGAAGTGCTAGAGTGTCTCACATAATCTTTCTATTGAAACTTCTTCATGGCTGCATCAAGGGATAACAAGTGCCTCATAACAAAAAGGCGAAATGGATCAAATATTCTCCTTATTTTATCAAATAGTTTTTAGGATAAAATTGCAGTTCTCTTTAGACAACCATTATATCATATCTCATGACTACTTATGAATTCCACATCTAGAAAGGGTAGAGAGATCCAGTTTTGCGCATTCAACATGACAAAGAAAAAACAAAAGGAGCTAAAAAAGTTATACAGGATAAAATTTTCTTTCAAGATATGATACTGATCAATATAGTTGTTGTATCCGATAAGGTAGTTTAATTCACTAAGATTGTTTACTTTGTTGTAATCTTCTGTTTTTTTGCTAAATTGTTGTAATCTTTTGTTATTTCTTGTAATCTTTTAATTTTCCGCAATCTCCTGATGGAAAAATATTTTTCCATCTCTTCTTTCATGATATCAGACTTATATGACTAACGTGACATCTCTCCAATAGCCTACGTCTTCCGTTGCTTCTCATTGTTCCACCTGCAAATCTGACAAGCTCTCATCTTTTCTATCCCATCAACTTTTCTTCCTTCTCTCAAATGGCCCAAGACTTGTCTACCACTTTTGCTTTACCTACTTACAATAAAGACTTTTGTTACTATTTATTTAGATGCTACCAACTATCTCACTTGGAAGTCTCAGATGACGAATTTTCTCCACTTTACTGGTCTTTTAAAATAGGGTAAATTGCATACAATCCCCTGTGTTAGATTAAAAGTGTGTATAAAACTTTATATTATGAAAAGTAGCAGTTATTTTCCTGTGTTTTACCCGAATGTTGCATATTACATCCCGCCGTTTAAAAATCCGTTATAATTAACGAAAATGTAATACACACGTGTGGCTCTCGTCTATGATAGATTTAATGGACAAAAATACCCTTGCGTGAAATATAGTTTACCCCCTTGTGTTTTATAAAATGTGCACAATATGTATTTACTGGTTGTTTTATGCTAGTTGCGCTTCAAAAAGAGGAGCGCATTGATAAAGCGTTGTTGATCTTCTATGAGATAAAAAGAAAAGAGCTAGAGTGTAATTTATCAATGTAAGGATCCTCTCTTCTACTAATTTTTTTATCTACTAGATAGGGTATATTATGTGTTATCATGTTTGTTCTTTTTAAATCTCGGACAACAAGTTTTAGAATAATAAACTACATATTTATGAAAATAATGATATAAAAGAAATATTTAGAGCACTTTATCTAATAGATGAAAGAATTAGTACTATATTGTCTTTTTGCTTCAGATGTCCAGTTCGTAAACCTCCTGGAATGATTTGTTTAACTTGATAAGTACTCCAGCATAATGAGACGGAGCACGCGCATAAGACGCCTTGTCCGGCTCCCAACCCCGGAGGTTAGGGTTGAGATACGCATTTTCACAGAGTCGGCAAGTATAAGCATCAAAACACAAGGTCCAGAGCAGTTAAAATACCTAAACCAAGGGATATATCCTTTAGAACCTATTCTGTGCGACTCGTGGGCCTTGGCTCTCAGCACAGTACCCAGGGAGGGACCCCAAAACTCTGAGCACGTGACACACTCCCCTACCCAATCCGTAAACGCCCTCGTTGCGGACTTCACCAATTGCCACGACGCGCATATAGGCCAACGAGCAAGGCACTAGCCAATACACTAACACCACAAACCGCGGCACTCAGCTGCAGGACTTCCTCCATACACCTCACTTGCCAACGAATCAGAGATATGATATCTTCGAAAGCGCTAGGCGTTAGCTTACCAAGAAACCAAACGGTCACGAACAAACGAACGACGTACCATGGACGAGCTGGTTGTGCCCACTGAAACCTGTCACCTACAAAATGAGGGAATGCTGCATTGGGTCATGCCGCCCACCAATACATGACGCCTCCGCAAAACAAGGAGCATGGCACTCCACAAAAAGGCAGTCCTACTTGGCTGCTGCCTGAAGGAGGGATGGCCCCGCACACACAGACCGCCCTCAAAACTGGATGGAGAGACCCAGCGCTTGAATCCATCCAGGGTGACCAGTGCAACCCCACAAGCACTCGGAATCCCCAACACACCATAAAATCGTGAGCTGTTGACGGAAGGATGACCGGCTGGCTCTACTACCAATTGAGACGGAGCCCGCGCAGCAGACGCCCTGTCCGGCTTTCAACCCCGAAGGTTAGGGCTGAGATACGCCTTTCCACAGAGTCGGCAAGTATAAGTATCGAAACACAAGGTCTAGAGCAGCTGAAATACCTAAAACCAAAGGATATATTTGTTAGACCCCGTTCCATGCGACTCGTGGGGCTTGGCTCCCAGCACAGTACCCAGGGCAGGGGACCCCAAAATTCTGAGCACGTGACAATAAGCTCGAGAGGCTGAATTCCAAAGACAATTAACTGCTGCAGAGAACATATAACAAGTAAACATAACCAAAGCCCCTAATATCATTAGGCTGTGGAGAAAATTAACAAGTAAACAGAAAGAGGCAAAAGAGAGATTGTACAACCCATGGAATAAACCCAGAAGATAATGAACCAAAAGTAATTACACTGATAGAAAACTCTTCAATATAAATAACAATTCAACTGATTCGATTGACTAGCATATAACAAGTATGGAATAAGGGAATCTATTGGTAATAGATTGCCCTAAAACATTTCTATATTTTTGAATCCTTTTTATCTTTTGTTTCTTCGTGAGGAGCTAGTGATTTGGTAATATGCCAATTTGACCATTATTAGTAGATAAAATGATTTCTTTCACTTCTGAATCCCAAACAATTCGATTAGGGGTCAGTTTTTTTATTTTTATATAAATAAAAAAATGGAAATAGTTTTTCTTCCTATGTACTGAATGAAACCTTTTTAGGCTAAATGCTTCCACATCAACTGCCCAGACTACTTGTTTATGTGGTTAATACTACATACGAACAGCAGCATAAAAGTGTTTTACGCCAAAAATTCAAAAGGCAAAGTACAAACATCATATAGAGTCGGGACCACAAACATTAAACTACTTTGAAGAGAGATCGATCTGATTCTCTGAACAATCGAATTTCATACTTCTGTCAGATCCTTCCTATCTCCTGATCTAGCTTGTGTAGGTAGATGTTACCTGGTAGGGCTGATAGAAATATACTGTGTAGGATGGAGTAAAGTAACTTCTCACAACATCAGACTACTTTGAAGAGATACAGGAGACTTAAATGCTTGAATTTGTATGGAGTTATATATTCCATTATTTACTGCTTCTTGGTAGATCAAAAGAAAATCCAACAATGAACAGTTGTGCAATGTACCTCATGGACAAAATTGTCCCATAAAAAGTGATCTTACTGTGCTTGCATCTTAACAGTTGTGGCTGTGCTTGATTCTTAGCAGTTTTCCAAAACCCGTGCATTGTCCATATTATGCTCCATGATTGTACTACGCAGCTGAAAAATAGAGTTGGACATCTGTCTAAATCTTCATCAGGAGGTTGAGCCCGAGTCTATCAGTTGCACTATGCAAGAGGACAGCACCCTGGCCATGGAGCTAAGCCGAAAGATTCAGAGACAGACAGAGTAA
Source organism: Ehretia macrophylla (assembly GCA_037974665.1). Taxonomy (NCBI): domain Eukaryota; kingdom Viridiplantae; phylum Streptophyta; class Magnoliopsida; order Boraginales; family Ehretiaceae; genus Ehretia; species Ehretia macrophylla. Next base: position 16,069,826 of record CM075777.1, read on the forward strand.
ACCCTCGACTCGGGACTTCGAGTTTTATGTTGCACCAGCGTCTGAGTTTGTTGTTGAGCCAAAAGGTATCATTTACAGTAAATCTGTTGGATGGATGATGCAAGGGAAAAAGGGTGGTTATTCAGATGACGACACAAACTACAAACTAGGCAATGGCTCATAATGAATCTGAGGCAGAGGCCGTGTAGGACCTGAAAGCTGCAGGTGATCAGGAACAGGGTGCAATACTGGATTAAGTATGATGTTGTGCTTGAAACTGAGGTTGACGCCTTGGGTAAAGCAAGGGCTAGAGCTGCTCATCAGTTCCATGTTCCACACCTAAAATATGCAACAGCTTGGAATGCTATTTCTCTTTTTAATATCATACTTCTTTCTTCTCCTCAGGTCATTGTGTTACTATTCAGGTCATCAAACGTGTTTTACCCTAATTATAATAAGCCAAAGTACAAACATCATCCAAAGCCAGGAATCTCAACAGATCTTTAAAGAAATACAAGAAAACTTGAATGCTTGAATTTCTAGGGAACTATATACTACATCAGTTAGTGAAAATATTAAAAGATTCAAAAATTTACATTGTAGCCACTTGGATGATTACACAAGCTTCCTTCTTGAATTAATGATTTAGAACTATTATTTGCGTTGCAGCCTTCAACTCTAGATAACACAGCTCATACTGCAGAAGTGTGTTACACTTAGAAAAATTAGATTCCCCAAAAAAAATTAGGTTTTACATGGTTGTATTCACTTGTCAGAATCAAACCTAATCCTGAAACAAAAATCAACGAGTCATACACTGAAGATGGCACTGTTCATATTGCACAAGTGTGATAATACCCTGATGGACAAAATTGTCTCATAAATGGTAATTAGACAATTTAATACATTAACTTCAGAAGGTATCCAAATAGATGAATACAGGGTCAAAAGTAAGCAGAAATAAAAAACCTGTCTACATTCCTTTGTTCATCAATATAAACAGCTCTTCTCAAGACAGAGGAAAGCTGCACATACTTTGGTGCCTTTTCAGATCAAAGTATTTCCTTCTCCGTTTTTCTTAAGTGTCTTTTAAGTTGAAAAAAACATGATAAAAATAACAACAAAAGATGCTATTAGTATCATCAAAGTTGAGATAATCTTCTTTGAGCATTTACCATAGGATTAAACCACTTCCAATCCTCTCGCTAATATCAGCAACGATAAGATCCTGCTCAGGATTCAAGGACACTATGAGAAGATAAAATTTTGAAATCAGGTGAATAGGTGGAACAATGGCGGCGTCGGGCTTACCGTGCTCCCTCGACTACCATGGTGCCTATTCCCTTTCTCGCTGAGGCATACTCCACTACCCCAGAGGCGTGGTTCACCTGCTGGGCATGGACCTACCTCGGGAGAAAGAGTAGTAGGATCGGGATACATCCGGAGTATCCTAATTGTTGGTGTTTGGGGTTTGCCGGTATATTCGTGATGCTCGTGGTTCGTGGCTCGTGAATGAAGAGTTGGAAGTAGAACCGTATCCTTTTTAAAAGTGATTAATTGCTTGGCTTATTGTCTTGTTGGTTTATGTGGCTTATATATGCTTTATTGTGTTTGCATATCATATTGCACGTTGGCATGTTGCATCACCTCCCTCGCTGGGCAACTTTGTTGCTCACTCCTCATTTGAAATGTTTCAGGAGAAGTTGAGGTGAATCCCCAGCTGTTAGAAGTAGAAGAACAAGAAGAAGTTCACGTAGATCAGAATCCGTGACTTTGTGTGCTGAGGTGGATTTTATATGCTACTTGCGTGGAGTTCTTGTTAATAATGTATTTTGAGACCTTGGGGTCTTGTGTATATGTTTAGTAGTTGTGGACTAGAATGTTAGAGAAAGATGTTGGATTGTAATGATAGAATCTAGACTTTATTTTCTCTTGCATGCTTGGAGTGTTTATTGTCCTACATGTGGAACTTAGAATTTTATTGTATCTAACTACTTATGGCTAAAACTAACTTATCTCGCATGCTTGTGTGCTTAAGTAGATTGTTGTTACTCCAAGGCTCGGATGGCCTTGTGATTTTGTTTTGGCTTTGGAGATATTAAGATAAGTTGTTGTTTATGGTTCAAATGTCTTGAGAGACTATGTGCAGGTAACAGTTTTGTCCTTGGTACAGAGGAGACTCTGTCTGAGTGACAAGTCTGAGCCTGACTTATGCGTGGGGTTAGGTTCGGGGCGTTACACTCTAGGTGGTATCAGAGCTACTTGAATGCTTGAAGCCGGGTTAAATTCCTTGGCATGTGGGTAGTGGTCTATATGTGAAAGTGAATTAAGTGAATATATGATTGTTAATTGTTTAAGTACTTAGATAAAAGGCAAGCTAGCATAAAAAGGAATGATAAAGCATGATATGATGAGAATATGAAAAGTTAGTGTTAAATGTTGTTAAGTGTTTTATGTGCTTCTGATGTGAGTAAAATGTTTGAAAACAACGTGTACATTATCTTTGCATAGTTTATTTGTCTATTATAATATTATGTTCTTCTAGCATTGTAATAAGGAGACGGGGTAGACCATGGAGAGAGCCGGAGGAAGCTCCCAAACAGGATGTACCGGGGCAAGGTGCTGGGGTAGCCGGGGGTGTACCGTAGGGTCAGGAACCGAGTAATGCCCAGATTTTGGCCACAATGGCCACCACAATGAATACCATAGCTCAGTTTGTGGTTCAGCAGCGTACAACAGGTGCCGGCAGAGGTAATCAGACTGCCAGAGCAGAGGGCAGTGTTACTGCAGGAGGTAACTTGTTTGATAAATTCCTGCATCACGGAACATATAGTTTTTATGGCGAGCCTGATGATATGAAAGCAAAGATATGGTTGAGTAAGTTTGAGAAAGTTGCTGCGATACATGAGTGCAACGATGAAAGAAAGATTACCTATGTTGCCTTTTTAATGGAGGGTGATGCCGAGTCATGGTGGGGTACTATTAGGGAGAAATGGAATGCCGAGAGGGTTCAACATGTATGGGCTGACTTTGTTCGTGAGTTTCGAGATAAATATGTATCGGTTGTAGCCCGTGAGAGAGATCAAGATGAATTTATAACTTTAAAATAGGGGAACATGACTGTAGACCAGTATGAGGCTACCTTTACGAGGCTATCTCGATATGTGTCAGCTTTGGTTCAGCCGGAGGATGTGAAGATCCAAAGATTTATCACAGGGTTGATGAGTGACATTATGCTTAATTTATCTTTGCAAGATTATCCAAACTATGCTGCAGTAGTCAGGGCCGTATCGAGATATGAAACACGTAAGGCAGATGTGTTCGCTCAGTCTAGTTAGTCAAGCAAACGTCAGTTTCAGTCTTAGAGTCAGGGTTATCAGAGGCAGTATCAGCATCCTGTTCAGACTCAGCAGCCTAGGCAGACCCAGAGCTATCCAGGACCAATTTAGGTACAGTCACAACCGAGACCAGCTCAGAGCCAGCCACAGGGACAGTCATAGACCCGACCAGTGACTGCTAGATCTCAGCAGGGTAGTTCTGCCATATCTACTTATAGGGCCCCTACAGGAGGAGCTGTTGCTAGGAAGAATGTACAGTGTACTCATTGCAACTGCAAGGGTCACACCGAGGCTGAGTGTTGGAGGAAATAGGGCCGTTGCACAGGTTGTGGCAGTGATCAGCACAGAGTTAGAGATTGTCCCAAGTTTAAATTTGGTCAGGGTCAGACTTCAGGCCAAGGTGCCCAGACTAGAGCTTCAGGAGCAGCTACTGTACCGCAAGGTCAGGCACGGGTATTTGCACTCGACGAGGAGGAGCTTCCAGAGACGACAGTGGTGGTGGAAGGTACTTTTCTTATTAATAGTCAGCCAGTAGTAGTTTTGGCTATATTTGATGCAATTGGCACTTGTATTTAAGTTATCTTGTATTGTATGGAATATTTAGGTTATAATTAAGCTATTTGAATAGATTGTGGGAATTAATTGTGTTGATTGCTCCTTTTGGAATCTTAATGCTATATTCGTGCTTATGTGAATTTATATCGTGCTTATTTGTGAGGGCGGCCTACTTTGTCGTCCCTCTTATGCGTTATGTGATATATTGATTGCTTGTGACTTGTCTCGAGGTTGCGCAACCTTTCGGACATGGTAGCGTCGAGAAACACGGGCGGCGTTGGGCTTGCTGTGCTCCCTCGACTACCATGGTGCCTATTCCCTTTCTCGCTGAGGCATACTCCACTACCCCAGAGGTGTGGTTCACCTGCTGGGCATGGACCTACCTCGGGAGAAAGGGTCGTAGGATCGGGATACATCCGGAGTATCCCAATTGTTGGTGTTTGGGGTTTGCCGGCATGTTCGTGATGCTTGTGGTTCGTGGCTCGTGAATGAAGACTTGGAAGTGGAACTGTATCCTTTTTAAAGTGATTAATAGTTTGACTTATTGTCTTGTTAGTTTATGTGGCTTATATATGTTTTTGTTGTGTTGCATATCATATTGCACGTTGGCATGTTGCATCACCTTCCTCGCTGGGCAACTTTGTTGCTCACTTCTCATTTGAAATGTTTCAGGAGAAGCTGAGGTGAATCCACAGCTGTTAGAAGTAGAAGAAGAAGAAGAAGTTCACGCAGATCAGAATCCGTGACTTTGTGTGCTAAGGTGGATCTTATGTGCTACTTGCATGGAGTTCTTGTTAATAATGTATTTTGAGACCTTGGGGTCTTGTGTATATGTTTAGTAGTTGTGGACTAGAATGTTAGAGAAAGATGTTGGATTGTAATAATGGAATCTAGACTTTATTTTCTCTTGCATGCTTGGAGTGTTTATTGTCCTACATATGGAACTTAGAAATTTTATTGTATCTAACTACTTATGGCTAAAACCAACTTATCTCGCATGCCTATGTGCTTAAGTAGAATGTTGTTGCTCCAAGGCTCGGATGGCCTTGTGATTGTGTTTTGGCTTTGGAGATATTATGATAAGTTGTTGTTTATGGTTCAAATGTCTTGAGAGACTATGTGCAGGTAACAGTTTTGTCCTTGGTACAGATGAGACTCTGTCCGAGTGACTAGTCCGAGCCTGACTTAAGCGTGGGGTTGGGTTCGGGGTGTTACAAATTCCACATCCAGGAAGGGTAGACAGATACAGTTTTTCACATTCCACATGAAAGAAATAAAAAAGGTAACAAAAAGAGCTAAGAAACTTATATAGGATATCAACTCCTTCAAGATATAATCAGATTCTAATTGTAGTAACATAAAGTTGCATAAAACCTAGAACTCATGTCCTTGGAACTGTCAACATCTCGTGTTGAAGTAAGAAAGATAAAGTAGTGATTGAAACTCGGGGACTTATTTCATCATTGGGAACCAATTTTTGAATCATATCTTGAAACATAGGATCTTGACCTTTTGTCGGAAATAGATCAATCAAGATGGAAAATGTAGACAAATCAAGAGAGAAACCTCCTTTGACCATTTGTTTCAAATAGGTCATCGCCTCATGATAGAGTCCTTGCTTTCGGAATCCTCGGACAATAACATTGTAAGTGAATTCGTCTGGCAAGCAACCATTTTCTTCCATTTTCGCAAAAATAGTCTTTGCATCCTCTAGTAGCTCTTCTTGACAAAGCCCATATATCATTATATTGTATGTTCTAACATTTGGATGCAACCCTTTGGAAGCAAGATTATTGAACATATTGAGAGCAAAATCGAGTTTCCCTCTCTTGCATAATCCATCGATCATGACGTTGTAGAGCGAAATATAACTAACAAATCCCTTGCCCTCAATGTCATTAAAAAATGACAAAGCTTCTTCAATGTGCCTGTTCTTGCAAAGCCCGTCTAACATAATACAGTAAGTGTAAGTGCTTGGAAAGATACCTACCAACTGCATATTCTCAAAAAGTTTTTGTGCAGTATTACATTTACCTACGCAGAACAATCCCTGTATCATGATATTATAACTCACTACATTAAGAACTACCCCTTGACAAGGCATATGACAAAACAGGCACATTGCATCGTCCATTTTTTTATTTTTACAAAATCCATTGAGTAAAATGTTATAATGAGTAATGTCAGGTTTCAAGCCTTTAGCCATCATACGTTCAAAGACACTTTGTGCTTTGTTTAGTTTGCCTTGCAAACAATATCCATCCATCAGTGCACTATATGTAAATATGTCAGGATGCAAACCCTTCTGGATCATTAATTGAAACGCATGCTCTGCATCTTCTATTAATCTGTCCTTACAAAATGCATCCACCAAAATAGTAAAAGTATGTAAATCAGGAGAGATTTTGTAATCAGCCATCTTATTCAACAACAGTTTAACTTCATCCTAACTGCCAAAATTACACAATCCTTGAATTAACGAACTGTAGGTGACAATATTTGGTGGAATGCCCTTATCAATCATTTCGGATAAGAGGTTGATAGCATCATCTACCATTCTATCTTTACACAGACTATCAAAAACAATGTTATATGCAACAGTGTTGGGTTTGCAATTCCCTTTCTCCAATACCCTGAGTAGCTCAACCGCCTTATTTGTATGTCCTGACTTGCACAAACCGTCCAATACAATGGCAAAAGTAACTCCATCAGGCTCACAAAGTTTCTCTCAGATCAACTTTTTGAATAACTCTACAGCCACAACAAACTTATCTTTCAAAAATAGACCCTTAATTAGAGTGTTGTAGGTAGTGACATTAGGTACATGGCCAAGCTTGAAAAAGCACGCTAAGATTGCAAAACCCAAATCGACACCTTTCATAAGGGAATAACAGTTTATCACAATATTCATTGTAACTTCATTAACAGGAATACCCGAAATGCGCATATTCTTGAACAAAGAAACAACAGCCTAATAATGTTTCATCTTCACCATAATAGTCAGTAGTTTATTGTATTGTTCAACGAGAGGTTTAGGTCTCATTCGAACCATTCGATGAAATAGAGAAATAGCATCATCAACATCCTTAATGGATTCAAACCCAAATCAAGATTTTGTTGAAAAGGAGCGGTGGGTTGTAATACATTGAAGAGGTGATGAGAAAATTAGTAGTAGGTGCATAAAGGAAAGAATAGATGTACCTCATTTAGGTGAAGAGAAAAATCTTGAGCTGCCAAAAGCAATAAAAGCACCTGCTGTGTTGCTCTTCATCATCTTTAGCCTCCAATTTGGGGAAAATAGAAAGGAGAAGATGCAAAAGAAAAATGGGCGAGGATCGACCGAAGGTACGATACTTATGTCCACTTTTCTAGTTAAGCCCCTAAACTTGCAAATTTCTTAATTAAGCCCTCATGGCTTTATCTTTTTATTGTCAAACCCTCATTGCTAACTTGTCTAAACTTTGGGTTATGGACAAATAAGCCTATCATAAAACTACAAAATAATAGAGGCTTAGATATTTTTCAAATTATTTACTTATTTTTGGTGTTCAAATTAAAATTCTTTCATAAAACTAATAAAAGAAGGAGAATTATAAAGATCTTACTAATAGGCACATAAGCAATTAGCCTATTCGGAAGCAACATTTTAGTTGGCAAAATAAAATTCAAAGCATTTGAATGTTAACTAACGTTTGACAAAAACAAAAAAGGAAAAATGTCAACTAACTATTGAGACAAAAAAAAAAAAAAAAAAGAATGGTAACTAACTAATCTAACAGCAAAATACAATTTCTTAAGTTGTGTGCAACTCTTGACCAAAAAGAAAAAAATAAAAATTTTAGTTTTCATTTTTTGATTAAACATCAACCTTACTTTTTTTTTTCTTCTAACTATGATGTGTTTTTCAAATTATATGAATACTTCTAATTGTTGTGTTCTATTCACACCGTGTCTCTATATATAGAGAAAATGCATTAACCTACTTACGACTTGTCTATTTCTAATTAAGCCATTGAAATTTACAAATTCCATGAATTATCATTGAAGTAAAAAAAAATGTTGTTCTATAAGAAATAATTGGCCCCTTGCAAAGCCAGTATGGAGTTTGGTGCATTAAGCCTCCAAAAGTGCATATCAGCCAAGTGGAGTTTGAATAATCATAGTTAAACGTATTGGTGAAATAAAAGCATTACAGACAGGAATTGTTTGAGCTTCTAAATCGTAATCCATATATCGTGGGTATTGGGTGGTGTTCTAATTAATTTAATTTAAGATGAATTATTATTGAATTGTTGTTTATTTGTTCAAGATTAAAGTGCATTTTTTGTGCTCCAATTAGTACTAAGCCAATGATCATTGTGATAAACTATTATTGGCATATGAAACATGTGGATTTGAGTTTTGTGAGTTTGCCACATCTATGGCCTAGAAGTCGTAGACGAAAGTAAAATTTGTATTAAGGCTCAAGAGTATATCAAGTAGCCTCAAAATAATTAACACTCGAGGTATTGTTTTAATTTCCAAACATTACCTTAATAATGAAAAATTTCACTAAATTATTCTTCAAATTAAATGACCTCCTTACAGGTACAGACACAATTCATGTGCCATCAATCTTAGTTCTCGCACTTTCGGCAAATATGTCATATCCCAAGCCTGGACATTTGGATATGCAAGCAAGATTTGTAGCATAAGTTTGAGAATAGTTTTCTTTGATTAAATTTCAATTAATATAAGTCTTATTTTCAGCGTTTTCATTTAAAAAATTTTTTTAATAAGGACTATAACACATAATTCCTTAATTCTTGGAATAAGCTAAATCATGATATAACTTTCTCCCACGAAGATCAAAATGCAAGCACAAATGTATTGACAAAAAAACTCATGACGACCACCCAAGACTGCCAATCGCCCGCATAATTTGAGGAAATTGCAATTCAATATACTTCCTCTTTGCTATTCTAACCGTGTATGAGAGCAATTGAAAGTGATAAGTGATGCTCAAATCCTATTTATGGATGGTAGCTTGTTATATATACTTTTGTAAACATTGCAGTATTCAAGCGTAAAATCGATTAACATAACTTGTTACAGAAATTGAACTTCAACTCAACATGTTTAAAAAAACATAACCCAATAAGTAGTGGAAAATCCTGGAGTACTTGAACCCAAAATTTATAATTAAAACGCACAAAAAAAATAGTTTAGTAGCAAAACAACCTAAAAATGCAGAAAAATCCAATTTAAATTTTAAAAAATCCAAAGAATAAAATGACTCAAATTTTATATACAATAAGATGATAAAATCTAAAATAAATCACATAATCATTGCAATATCTGCCCATAAGTAAATATTTAATCCTAATTAAATTGAAAATGACAATATATTCTATTGCATTTGTTGACAAACAATTTTATATAACATTTCATTTTAATTCACAATGAGAGCATTCATCAAAATCACTGAAGATTGGACTATTAATAAGCATAAGCTTGGTAGTGTAGTTTAGGTACATGCCTATTAGGTTTATTAAAAAAATATTTTTCATTTTTTAACAACTTTAGACATTATATTATATGTGCATGTGTGTATATTTATACACACATATCATATATATTTGTATATTAATAAATTAATATTACGTTTCAGGTTTAACGTCTAATACCAAAATTTATTGGATTACTATTAGGTATTCTTTATAAAAACAAACCATAACAAATATTCTGTCAATTTCGTTATTAAATTTGTTATCGGATCAATATTTATTACTTTCAAATTTAAATCATATATATTACTATTCCTAATCATATGTAAAGCTATCATGCAACATTGCAAACATTACTCTCATTTCAAGGAATAACTCATAAGAAGACAAGAAAAAAACAACCTCTAAACTACAGACTAACTTTTAACTGCAAGGTTAACAAGATATCCCCTTCCATTATCTCTGGTTTAGAGGATGTTTAAATCAAAAAATTACTTTTATATCCTACAAAAATTATCTCTAATTCATAGATGTCAAATTCAAAAAATTACATTTATACCCCACACAAATTATCTTTTAAAATTTAAATGAGTTCCTTGCATTTCCGTCAAATTTGAACAAGAAATCACAAAATACTTTTATACCCCCCAAAAGTTATCGTCTTAATTTTCAAGTCAGTACTCGATTGTGGTTGTTTCGGTACTTCTGTTAGATCAAAGTTTTTCCTTCTCCGTTTTTCTCAAGTGTCTTTTAAGTTGAAAAAAACATGATAAAAACAAGGGTGATTTACTGAAATGGTCCTAAATCTTTATCTTTTTTTACATTTAAGTCTCGTATCTTTCATTTTGGACAAAATGGTCCTTCATCTTTCATTTTTGTGACAATTGTTAATCCTTGGAGCAAAATCTATCAAAAAATAATGTTAGTGAGCACATAAATGGCAGTGGTCGCAAAATGCATAAACTTTAGGATACTTATATTTTATTGCATGACAATTTTACCCCTAGAGATTTATGAATTTTACGTCTACGTGTCATTCACGTGCTCATTATTGTTATTTTTTTTGACGAATTTTGCTCCAAGGACTAACAATTGTCACAAAAATGAAAGATAAATGACCATTTTGTCCAAAATGAAAGATAAGGGACTTAAATGTTAAAAAAGACAAAGATGTAGGACCATTTCAGTAAATTACCCTAAAAATAACAACAAAAGATGCTATCAGTATCATCAAAGTTGAGATAATCTTCTTTGAGCATTTGCCATAGGATTATGTTGTGTGATTTCTAACGCAAGTGCACCTATCGAAACAAGTAATAAAATGATGAGTAAAGATCGTTCCCATGAGGACTGAGATTATTAACTACCAAAATTATTTTAGCTCTAACTTTATTTAGACAACCAAAATTTGAGAATTTGTAATTAAAAACTAAAGAGTTAACAAAACTAATGAAAATAACAACTAAACAATTGCGAGTTTGATAGAAAATTTGATTCAATAATTGGGAAGCTCTAGGGGTTTCGATTTCATCAAGATTTATTCTACTCGAATTTGTTTATTAAATCCAATTGACGACTATTCCTTATGCTACCAACAATTTCACTAAGGTAGATATTAATCTTTCTCAAGCATTGATAACCTATCTCAATAAGCAAGTTACCTACATCTCTGTGATAACTGTGAACTTATGGAATGCATTAAGCCCTAGAAATTTAAACATTGCACCAAACCTTATAACAATCTCTAGCTTATGACAATTTAATGGTACTCCACACATGATCTAGTTTAGTTATCACTTCTCAATCTCAAACCAAACCACAGAACAAACAATTATTGGCCAGACAATTACAGACATTAAGCATAGTATGAAATACTCAGCATAAAAATAGAATAATCCATCAATCAATCAAATCAACATAATCCGACTATTCAAAATCTGGCTACATCGTAGTCTTAAAAAAATAATCTAACAACTCATAATAAATATGAATAAAATCCAAAGTTCAATGTAATTCAGGATGAGAGAGATAGAGAAAAGTAGGATTTGGAGAAAAATCGTGGTAGAAATCCGTCTCCGGATTGTTCTTTGTCTTCAACTCGCGAATCCTCGTATTCTTCATTCTTTGGAACGTTGCTTTTTGCTCCCAAAACAACCCGCCAGCCAATGAACTCCCCCTTCAAACGTGTGTTTCTTCTTTTTATCCTAGGATTCTCTTCTTTTCGTGCCTTTTACAAAATTGCCCTTAAATTTTCTGTGATACTACGTAGCTGCGCTATGATTGCGCTACTTTTATTTGTTCTTCAATTTCTCCACAAGTTGTATGAAAGCCAATCCTTTGCTATTTCCCTTCAATCTTTGTCTCAAAAATTAGTTTGTCTCTTGAAAATTATCTACAATTCAAATCAAAGACAAAACCAATCAAATTGCTCATAAATTACTCAAGAACTAACCAGATTTAAGTGAAAAGGTACTGAAATCATATGTCAATAATACACCCAACATATTAAATCACTTTTAATCCTCTCGCTACTATCGGCAATGATAATAAGATACTGCTAAGGATCCAAGGAAACTATCAGAAGATACAATTGTGAATCAGGTGAAAAGATGGAATAATATGATTGGTTATATATTACATTAACTTACCAAATTAATCTGCATCTAAAACTTCTACCATTCCATATTCTACTTTCAGTTATTAATTAGATCAGTAACCACAAATATCTCAAACATGGAAGTGTTAGAGTGTCTCACATAATCTTTCTATTGAAACTTCTTCATGGCTGCATCAAGGGATAACAAGTGCCTCATAACAAAAAGGCGAAATGGATCAAATATCCTCATTGCTTTATCAAATAGTTTTTAGGATAAAATTGCAGTTCTCTCTAGACAACCATTATATCATATCTCATGACTACTTATAAATTCCACATCTAGAAAGGGTAGAGAGATCCAGTTTTTCACATTCAACATGAAAAAGAAAAAATAAAAAGAGCTAAGAAACTTATATTGGATAAAATTTTCTTTCAAGGTACAATCAAATTCTTAGTTATAGTAATATAAAGCTGCAACAAACCTAGAGATCACGTTTTTGCAACTGTCAACATCTCGTGTTGACGTGAGAAAGCTAAAGTAGCATGTGAATCATGGGGATTTCTTTTATCATTCGGAACCAATTTCTGAATCATATTCTGAAACAAAGAATCATGACCTTCTTCGGGAAGTATATCTATCAAGATGGAAAATGTGGATGCATCAAGTGAGAAACCTATTTTGGCCATTTGCTCAAGATACATCATTGCATCATGAGAGATACCCAACTTTAGGAATCCTTGGACAATAACATTATAAGTAACTCCATTTGGCAAACAACTATTTTTTTCCATTTTATCAAAAAGCTTCTTTGCATCCTCTAGAAACCCTTGTTAACACAGTCCATTTAGCATTATAGTGTATGCCTTAACATCTGGATACAATCCTTTTGAAGCAAGATTATTAAACATATTTTGAGCAACATCAAGTTTTTCACTCTTGTACAGTCCATCAATTATGATACTATACATATAAATATGGTGAACTAATGCCTTGCACTCGACATCACAGACAAAGACCAAAGCTTCTTCTATGTGCACGTTCTTACAAAACCTATCCAATACTATAGTAAGTAATAATGTTTGAAACCACACATGCCAACTGCATATCCTTAAAAAGTTTTTGTGCACTAACCAAATCCAAGATGCAAAATCGTGGTGCATGTTATTGGCGGATGATATTATTTTGATACTTAAATCTATAAAATGTGCAAATACTAAGATAGAATTATAGAGATAACTTTAGAATCTAAGGGATTTAAGCTAAGCAAATCAAAGACATAATATATGGAATATATGTTTAGTAAAATAAGTTGATAAATGAGATATGAGTAAGATTAGACTCAGAAAGAATACAAGAAAAAAAGAGTTTTAGATACTTGGGTTCTATGGTTCAACAAGATGGGGAGATTAATGCGGACGTTGACCACAGAATCAAAGTAGGATGGATGAAGTGGAGAAATGCATCAAGAATCTTGTGTGACGAAAAATACTACTTAAACTAAAAGGAAAGTTCTCTAAGATAACCATTAGACCTGCTATATTATATAATGTTAGTGATTGAGATAAGAATGTTGAGATGGATGTGTGGCAAAACTAAGAAGGACAAGATTATGAACGAGGTAATACGTTAAAGAGTAAGAGTGGCCCCCCCGATTGAGGATAAGATGAGAGAAAATTATCTGAGATGGTTTGGCCATGACCTGTTGAAGCGCTTGTTAGAATGTGCAAAGGTTTAGAAATAATACACCAGAAGAAAGGTAGAAGTAGACCTAAAATGACTTGGACGGAGACAATAAGACGAGACCTTGCATGTATAGAGCTTGTAGTGGAGATGACTCTCGACGGTAACAAATGACATTGCACGATCCATATATCCGACCCCACCTAGTGGGACAAAACTTAGTTTGGTTTGGTTTAGTGCAACATATGTAACTATGTCAGGATGCACACCTGTCCAGATCATAATTTGTAACACATTCTTTGCATCTTCTATTAAGCCTTCCTTATAGAACGAATCCACCAAAACAGTAAAAATATGTAAATTTGGAGAGATTTTGTGAAACCCCGAACGAGGCTCATATGCATTTGATAACATTTCATGTATTTTTGCATCATTTAAAATGCATTTATATTAGTTAATATGCTATTTATATCATTTACGTGTTCATGCTCAACGTGCCAAAATGTTCAATTACGTGCATTATGAAGTTTTACGTGTCATAGGCATTAATATAACTCAAATAAGTCATGACTAGTAACTAATTAGTTGCAATTCAACCAAAATGGCAAACTAGCAATACATAACTTAGTTGAAGGGCAAGGTGGTCATTTGGCCATTTAATATTTTGATCACCTAACTTATACTATTCTTTCCCACTCAAAACACACACAACATACTCAACACACACTAAAATCCTACACACACACACACCCACACACACCTAAGAGAGGGATAGGGGAAGAAGATAAAAGAAAGAGGAAGAAGAAGAAGAAGAAGGAAGGGAAGAAGTTTGATCAAGCCATTGTTAGCTATTTTGAGCATTTTCTTGCACCATCAACCAAACTTTTGCATCTTAGAACTCATTCAAGGTGAGGAATTCTTCAAAACTCTTTTTAAATGCTCATTCAAGATTACATAATGCTCATTTGGTGATTAATATTGTTATAACTTGCATATCTAAGCTTGGATGAAGAGATTGGGTATCTTATGTGTTGTAGAACTAGGACTTGCTCAATTTGTATGAAAAATTTAATAGCATGAAGTTAGCATTTAGTGTTTGGAGGCTGATTTTGATGTTGTGTGTGATGTTGAATTCTTGGTAAGTTGGTAGTTGATTCTAGGTATGGAAGGTTTTGGCTGAGGTTTGAACCATTATTTGGTGCCTAATAAATTACATTATGTGTGCTTGATGGTTTATAAGAAGTGGGATGAATGGTAGCAAGAAAGGGAAAATTCGTGCATTTGTTGCATTGTAGTGTTCACAAACAGATTTGGCACAACCGGACTACCCCTCTCTATTGATCGACCGGTAGAGGACCCCTCGTCCGCTGGTGAGGCTTCGGGTTTGACAACTTTGCGCAACAATTTTCCAAAAGCCATATCTCACTCAATTCAACTCCGAATTGAGTTCCAAAATCAAATTAATTAGAGTTTGGGAAAATAGAAAAATTTGCCTTCAAATTTAGGCTAATGCAGAGGTATTGACCAAATTGCAAGGATTTTGTTTTAGAGATTTTGGAAGTTACCAATGTTGGATTGAGGCACAATCGGATACGTTAAAACCATATCGAACCTTAAATTATTAAGGTAGAACTTAATTGTGGTTTTATTGTATTGTCTTGATATTATATGTCTAAGCATGATCAATAACCATCAAGAAGCATTAATTGTAGTACTATAAATGTTTTACATGCAAGGTGTTCACCTGTTTACTTGTTAAGCCATATGGTATAAACTTGAACATGCTTGAATCATATATATGTATATGTTCGAGTATGCTTGCTTGTTATACGGGTCAGGGCAACCTACTTTGTTGCCTCCCCTCTATGTTATTATTCCTGTTATGGTTACAATGTTAACAACTACGGGCGCGATCAGTTGCAACCACAATCATGGGCA
This sequence comes from Ehretia macrophylla, assembly GCA_037974665.1. Taxonomy (NCBI): domain Eukaryota; kingdom Viridiplantae; phylum Streptophyta; class Magnoliopsida; order Boraginales; family Ehretiaceae; genus Ehretia; species Ehretia macrophylla. The sequence continues at coordinate 16,085,399 of CM075777.1, forward strand.
TGGTAGCATTCGTTCCCCCTGGGTAGCATCGAGCTACCAGTCGGACTTGACTACCCTGGTCCCCGGTGGATATTCGGATATCACCTAGGGGTTTAGGGTATTAATGGAGATTGATTCAAGGTCGGTCGTCTACAGCAATTGTAAGAGCAACTGTATCCTTTTAATATAGTGTGTTACCACTCCCGTAGGAGCCTTTGCCCTGGGAGTGGGGTTATTGGTAACTATAACATGTTATTATTATATCATGTTAACTGATAAGATACTTGTTGCATGACATGGTTTTCAAAATGATTTGAAATGGAAAAATGTTTACAAAAACCACCTGTGACCGTTAACCCTCGCTGAGCTAGTGTAGATAATTCCTCTTTCTTTACTATGTCAGGTATAGTTAAGCCTGCCTATGGATGGAAAGCTCCAGTTCCTTGTTGAGTTGGATCTTCTGCCTTTTGTGGTCCTACGTAATGTCATGATGTACTCTCTTATGTTATGTTATTGTATGATGTAAATTGGAATACTTGTCGGATTGTAATTATTCTTTTGAATATACAGGTTGTAAATAGTTAGTTATTGTTCTCTTGAGGCCTAAATGTAGTAGATAAACGTATATGATGTAATTTGAAGGATTTAGGTCTTGCCTATATATATCCGATGGTTGTAAATTTAATTATTAGTGATAAAGTTTGTTTAATGCATTTCCTTAGAATTAGGTTATCAATGGATGAAGTAACTATGATAATTAGCAACATGGTTGTTTAGTTCACGGAAGTTAGAGCTCGAACCAGTATATTGTGCCTTAGCGGACTAAGAGGAGTGATCTTCTTAAGCCATGACATCATGATCCCGGATTTTGAAGTCTACGTAAATTGAATGTAATCCTTCTTGTTTCATTAATACGGTATCAGAGACTATTGCATTAAAAAAAAAAAAGTGGGATCGTGACAGATTTTGTACTCTTCCATCACTTTCATTAATTGTTTAACTTCATTCCACCGACTGAAAATACTTATCTCCACTTTTCTAGTTAAGCCCCTAACTTTCAAATTTCTTAATTAAGCCTCATGCAAACTCGTCTAAATTTTGGGCCAAGGACAAATAAGCTTATCATAAAACTATGAAATAAAGGCAAATAACGGCCTAGATATTTCTCCGTTTATTTATTTATTTTTGGTGTTCAAATTAAAACTTTCATAAATATATATACAAAAATAATAAAAGGAAGGAGAATTATAAAGACCCAACTAATAGGCACATGAGCAATTAGCCTATTTCGGAAGTAACATTTTAGTTGGCAAAATACAATTCAAAGCATTTGAATGTTAACTAACTTTTGACCCAAAAGCACAATGTTAACTAACTAATCTAATGGTAAAATACCATTTCTTAAGTCATGTGCAACTCTAACCAAAAAACAAAAAGGAAAAGAAGTAACGTGCAACCTGTTCTATAAGACTATTATCGATTCTATAAATTTGGCTAAATTGAACAAAATTAAAGGAAGATTGTAATAACCCGATATCATGAAAGATACTATTACGTAAAATTAAAATAACTAAAGGCCAAATTTTTTGAAGTTAGGAGACTAAATTGTCATTTTATCAAAGTTAAGATACCAATAAAAGTACTTGAAATGTATTTAGTTTTTATTTTCAATTAAATATTATCGTATTACTATTTTCTAATTATTATATTTTTTCCCAAATTATATGAATGTTTCTGATTGTTGTGTTCTACTCATATCGTGTCTCTATTTATAGGGCAAAAGGCATTAACCTACTTATGATTTGTCTACTTTTCTAATTAAGCCATTCAAATTTACAAATTCCATGAATTATCATTGGAGTAGAAAAAATGTTATTGTATAAGAAATAACTGGCAAAGCCAGTATGGACTTTGGCGCATTAAGCCTCCAAAAGTACATGAGCCAAGTGGAGATTTGAATAATCATAGTTAAATGTATTGGTGAATAGTATGAATTAATTGTTATATGGGATTAATAAGATGAATCATTATTCAACTGTACTTTCTCTTTATTCAAGATTAAAGTGCATTTTTTGTGCTCCAATTAGTAACTAAGCCAATGATCATTGCGATCAACTGTTATTGGCATATGAAACGTGTGGCTTAGAAGCCGTAGATGAAAGTGAAATTCATGTTTATGCTCAAAAGTAGATCAAGTACCTCAAAGTAGTTAGTACTCAAGATATTGTCAAGATAGCTCTCAACACGAACAAATGACATCGCATAATTCATATAGTCGACTCCACCTAGTGGGACAAGATTTAGTTCGATTTGGTGTGGTTTTCAGAACACTAATCTAATAATGTAAAAAACTCCACTAAACTATTCCCCAATTTAATGACTCCCTTAGGGGTGCATACACAATTCACGTTCCATCAGTTTTAGTTCTCGCACTTTTGACAAATATGTCATACCCCAAGCCTAGACATTTGGATCCGCAATGACATTGATTAATCATATTATAAGTATAAGAAAATGAATAATTCTTTGTAGTTGTACCAAGAGACGCCTTGTAAAGGATTGAATATTATTATTTTCATAACAAGATTGCACCCCAATCTTTAATAGTTACAATAAAGTGTTGGAGAGATTTTTTTAGTATAAATAGGAGCGCATTATAAAACGTTGTATTAGATAGTAAACATTAAGTACTAGTAATAAAATTTGTTATTATTTTATATGCGTTGTACAAAATTACAAGACCTTGTTTATTCAATACGAAAGGCAAAAAAATTTGTGCGCAAAGGGATCTTCATAATCAAATATTCAACGGTGCTTTATTATCCGACAAAAGGGGTGGTGTTGGATTTTCAAGTGCATAATTTCTACATATTTCTTAATAACATGATGGAACCATCATTTTGAAAAATGCATAAGTTGTAACATTCAATCACGTATATTTATTAGTCTAATGAAGATGTTGATGCCAATTAGCAAAAAATATTATAATATTGTGAATCTTTTAAATAGGTAACAAACAAATGACTAAATTATCCTTTACAATTCTCTTTTGTTTTTAATTCCCTTTTACTATTTCCTTTTTGTTTCTAATAGGCAAACTCGGGCCAAAATTGTGCCAATGTTGGTCTCTACACATGGTTGATAGAGAAATTTTGATACTCTGAGATTATCTTTTTGCACTCTTCTATTGTTGGTATGAGAGTGCAGAACCCAAAACCTATAAGAGTGATTCATAAAAATAGTTTGAGAATAATTATCTTGAATCAAATATCAAATAAATCAAAAAATAATAAACCCGAATCATTATTTAAGCTCATACTACTAACTAATAAATTAGTATGGTGTTCTAGATAATGGAACAACCTTCAACACTCGAATTTAATGACTGACATTAGATGATAAACTTAGTACTCAAAGGCTTGTCTAAAAGAAAGGAGGGAGAGGTTGTAAGAGGATCATCATATTAGTGGGTGTTCTTCTAATGGTTTCTCAAACAGGGTACAACCTTGTATCTTACGCACAGCTGAAAATCTCTTCTACCCATCTCAAACACGAAAAATTCACCACAAGAAGTGATCTAGGAGGGAGGATCTCGCCGCCACCATAACAAAGAGTATGATTGCTGGTACCTACTCTGTTGGATTCCCCAGTAGATAATGAGTCTAATTGTTATGTCAAGTCACAAGCAGACTGCCAGAGCAGAGGGCAGTGGTACTGCAGGAGGTAACTTGTTTGATAAATTCCTGCATCACGGAGCATATAGTTTTTATGGCGAGCCTGATGATATGAAAGCAAAGATGTGGTTGAGTAAGTTTGAGAAAGTTGCTGCGATACTTGAGTACAACGATGAAAGAAAGACTACCTATGCTGCCTTTTTAATGGAGGGTGATGCCGAGGCATGGTGATGCACTATTAGGGAGAAATGGGATGCCGAGAGGGTTCAACATGTATGGGCTGACTTTGTTCGCGAGTTTCGAGATAAATATGTATCGGTTGTAACCCGTGAGAGACATCGGGATGAATTTATAGCTTTGAAACAGGGGAACATGACTGTAGACCAGTATGAGGCTACCTTTACGAGGCTATCTCGATATGTGTCAACTTTGGTTCAGCCTGAGGATGTGAAGATCCAGAGATTTATCACAGGATTGAGGAGTGACATTATGCTTAATTTGTCTTCGCAAGATTTTTCAAACTATGCTGCAGTAGTCAGGGCCGCATCGAGATATGAGAAACGTAAGGCTGATGTGTAAGCTCAGTTTAGTCAGTCAAGCAAACGTCAGTTTCAGTCTCAGAGTTAGGGTTATCAGAGGCAATATCAACAGCCTGTTCAGACTCAGCAGGCTAGGCAGACCCAGAGCTATCCTGGACCAGTTCAGGTTCATTCACAGCCGAGACCAGCTCAAAGCCAGGCACAGGGACAGTCACAGACCCGACCAATGACTGCTAGATCTCAGCAGGGTAGTTCTGCTACATCTACTTATAGGGCCCCTACAGGAGGAGCTGTTGCTAGGAAGAATGTACAGTGTACTCATTGCAACTGCAAGGGTCACACCGAGGCTGAGTGTTGGAGGAAATAGGGCCGTTGCACAGGTTGTGGCAGTGATCAGCACAGAGTTAGAGATTGTCCCAAGTTTAAATTTGGTCAGGGTCAGACTTCAGGCCAAGGTGCCCAGCCTAGAGCTTCAGGAGCAGCTACTGTACCGCGAGGTCAGGCACGGGTATTTGCAATCGACCAGGAGGAGCTTCCAGAGACGACAGTGGTGGTGGAAGGTACTTTTCTTATTAATAGTCAGCCAGTAGTAGTTTTGATTGACACCGGGTCTACACATTCATTCATTGCTCCTGCATGTGCGCAGTCTGCGACATTAAAAGTTGATAAACTACCGTATGTGATTGAAGTAGGTAATCCTATGGGTACTAAATTTGTTACGGAGTCTATGTGTAAAGATTACAATATTTGCATTGAGGGTTGAATGTATCCTATTGACTTGATAATCATGCCATTTCGAGACTTTGAAGTTATCTTGGGGATGGATTGGTTGGGGCGATATTATGCATGCTTGGACTGTAGGAGGAAAGTTTTAACTTTAGAAGTACCTAACCAACCTGTTATTAAAGTAACTGGGAATCGAAAGTCCACTAGGACTCGTATCATATCTTCCATTAAAGCTACTAAAATGTTGAGTAAAGGTTATGATGCATACTTAGCTTATTTAATTAATCAGCCTGGAGATAAATTGAAATTGAATGAAGTACCTATTATAAAAGAGTTTCCGGGGTTTTCCCTGAGGAGTTGCCTGGGTTACCACCTAATAGGGAGATTGAGTTCGTGATTGACTTGTTGCCGGGAACTAATCCTATCTCGAGAACCCCGTATAGAATGTCTCCCCCTAAGTTACAAGAATTGAAAATTCAGCTACATGGTTTACTTAAGAAAGGTTTTATTCAGCCTAGTTCGTCACCGTGGGGTGCTTCCGTGTTATTTGTGAAAAAGAAAGACGGTACTCTATGTTTGTGCATTGATTACCGAGGTCTTAATCAGGTAACGGTGAAAAATAAATATCCTTTGCCTTTAATTGAGGAGTTGTTTGATCAGCTACAGGGTGTTATGGTGTTTTCGAAATTTGATTTGAGGCAGGGTTATTATCAGTTGAGGATCCGGAAAGAGGATGTACCTAAGACTGCGTTTAGAACCAGGTTCGGCCATTATGAGTTTGTTGTTCTACCATTCGGGTTGACAAATGCTCTGGCCGCTTTTATGGATTTAATGCAAAGAGTATTTCGACCCTATCTTGATCAGTTTGTTGTGATTTTTATTGATGATATATTAGTGTATTCTAAATCTGAGTTAGAGCATAAAGAACATTTGAGAATTGTGCTTCAAACCCTGCAAGAATACAAATTGTCTGCCAAATTTAGCAAATGCAAATTCTAGTTGAAACAGGTTGCCTTTTTAGGTCATATCATTTCACAGGAGGGAATATCTGTTGATCCTGCTAAAATTGAGGTGGTTATGTCGTGGAAAAGACCTGAAACTATCACGAAAGTCCGTAGTTTCTTGGGATTAGCAGGCTATTATAGGCGATTTGTTAAAGATTTTTCAAAGATTGCAGGACCTTTGACCACTTTAACTCATAAAAAAACTGTGTTTAACTGGGATGATAAATGTGAAGCCAGTTTCCAGGAGTTGAAAAAGAGACTTACCACTGCACATATCCTTGCCTTACCTGAGGGGACTGAAAACTTGGTGATTTATAGTGATGCTTCGAAAGAAGGCTTGGGTTGTATTCTTATGCAAAATGGTAAAGTGATAGCATATGCCTCTAGGAAATTGAAACCATATGAACTCAATTATCCTACACATGATTTAGAGCTTGCAGCTGTTGTCTTTGCTTTGAAGAAATGGCGTCATTATTTGTGGGGTAATAAATTTGAAATATTTACTGATCATAAAAGTTTAAAATAGTTGTTTTCTCAAAAAGATCTGAATATGAGGCAAAGGTGTTGGCTAGAACTGGTAAATGATTATAATTGTACCATTAGCTATTTGCCGGGAAATGCTAATACTGTTGTAGATGCACTGAGCCGAAAAACTTCTGTGGCTAGTTTGATAATCAAGGACTGGGAGATTGTGGAAGAACTGTGCTTGTGGAAACCGAAGGCTTCTGGATCAGGTATTCAATTTGCTAGCCTACAAATCCAATCCTTATTGCTATCTAGAATTAGAGAAGCACAACAATCAGATTCTCAGTTATTGAAGCTTTTAGAGAAGTCAAAAGGGGGAGAGTCCGACTTTAAGTTGCATGATGATGGACTTCTCAGGTACAGGAACAGAATTTGCATTCCTAGTGATTCGACTGTGAAAGATGAGATTCTTGCTGAGGCTCATACTTCTAAATACACAATTCATCCTGGAAGCACTAAAATGTACAGAGATTTGAAACAGAATTTCTGGTGGAACAACATGAAGAGAGAGATAGATGATTATGTAGTGTTTGACTTGTCAGAAAGTTAAGGCAGAACATCAGAGGCTGGCAGGATTGTTGCAACCCTTGGAGATTCCGGTATGGAAATGGGATCAGGTTACTATGGACCTTGTGTCGGATTTGTCGAGATCACCACGAGGTAATGATTCTGTGTGGGTTGTAGTAGACAAGTTGACGAAGAGTTCACATTTTATTGCTACAAAGAAAGCAGATTCTCTCGATAAATTGGCCGAGCTATATGTTGAAAATATTGTGAGACTGTATGGAGTTCCATCTCAGATAGTGTCAGACAGGGATCCCAGGTTTACATCACAGTTCTGGCAGAAACTACAAAAGGCTTTGGAGACTAAATTGAGTTTTAGTACTGCTTATCACCCGCAGACGGATGGCCAGTCAGAGAGGACTATCAGGATACTGGAAGGCATGTTGAGTGCTTGTGTTCTAAATTTTGGCAAGAATTGGGAGAAATACCTACCTTTAGTGGAGTTCGCTTATAATAACAGTTATCAGGCCACTATTGGCATGGTACCCTACGAGGCACTTTACGGGCAGAAATGTTGGTCTCCGTTGTATTGGGATGAGGTAGGTGAGATGAAAACAGTTGATCACGCTATTCTTTCGGAGATGATCAAAATGGTAGATAATGTGAGACTTATAAAGAAAATGATGCTTACAGCTCAAAGTCGACAAAAGAATTATGCTGATAGACGTCGACGGGACTTAGTATTTTCTAAGGGTGATCGTGTTTTCTTAAAAGTCTCTCCGCGAAAAGGTTTGATTCGGCATGGAAAAGGAGGTAAACTTAGCCCTAGATACGTGGGACCATTTGAAATCACTGAGAAGGTTGGAGATTTAGCTTATAGATTGGCATTACCTCCGAGTTTGGGTCGGATTCATGATGTTTTTCATGTGTCACTGTTGAGGAAGTATAATCCTGATCTGTCGTATATTATTGAGCCGGAGCCGTTGGAGATTGATGAGTCCTTAGCATATGTTGAGAAACCTCTTCGAGTGGTTGACCGAAAGATTCAGGAACTTCGAACTAAAAGTATTCCTATGGTAAAAGTTTTTTGGGATCATCATGGGGTTGAGGATGCCACTTGGGAGCGAGAAGATTAGATCAGAAAGAAGTATCCAGAGCTCTTTGCCGAATCATGTAAGAATTGCGAGGACTCAATTAGTTTAAGGGGGAGAGGGTGTGCCACCCAAGAATTTTACCATAAATTAATTTATAACCGTTGCATATCTATGTGCGCATTTCTACGTACATCATCTTTCTTGCTTAATTGTTTTTATTAGAGGTTACTATTCATAATATTTTTTACTGTGTTAAAAGTTTGATTTTAAATTTTTCCTAGGTCATATGACATTTAAAAGGAATTGAGAAATTGTCGTTTTGAACTTTCGAGCTTGGGAGCATGCGTTTGGAAAATAGTTTGTGTGTCATTTGAATAGTATTATGTACGTAACAACTTTAATTTTGAAATTGTTAGCATTTGATTAGAGTTTAAGTTCAATTGACCAATCTTTTTTATAAGTTTGACTTAGAAAACTTAGCATATAATATACAAACTCATTACATAACATAATAACACTCAACTTGTCATCAAAAACAATTGCAAATATTCCCTTTATGTCCTCATTTTTGCCAACCTACTCAAGGAAGGAAAAGAGAGACTTCAACAACCTTGCATCTTGAGCTTCTAGCTTGATCTTGGGAGGGTTTTAAGCATCTTAGGGCCTTCAACAAGCTTCCTTGTCTTCAAAAATTGGGAGGGAGATGCATTTCTTTGTTTTTAAAGTTTATGCTCTTATGTTGAATTTTCTTGAGTTGTTGATTATAGCTATAAAACTTGTTATAAATCCTTACTATGAGTTTATTGATGCCTATAGAGTTAACTTTTATGGCTTGTTAGAAGATTTTATGGTTGAATGTAGATATTGATCAAAAGAGATGATGAATAGTGCCTAGAATTAGGGTTTTGAGAAAAATTGCTAATTAGCTTAAATTGAGGCTTCAATTAGGTGTTATAGATCCTAGTGAAGTTAGGTGGAAAGCCCCGTGAGGTTGAATCACTCGAAACCGAACTTAATTGCATAAACAACCGACTTTAAAAAGGGGACTTTTTCCGTTGAGTAATCCGGGCAAGTTTGGGCATTGATTCGGGTATCCTTGTGCTAAGGAAGCACATTTGGTGCTTTCGTTTCGCGAAAATGGGATTCGGTTAGTATAGTTGTAGTTCAAATCCATTCGGGGCCTTCCCGAGCTTTTGCTTCAAAAATGAGTTTTGATGACTTTAAAAGGTGTCTTGGGCTTAATTAAGAATATAGAAAGTCTAGGGTATGATTTGAAAATCTTCATCCATGCATAGAAGAAAAAAAACTCGGTTAAAGAAAGGGAAAAAAATAGTTTTGGCTATATTTGATGCAATTGGCACTTGTATTTAAGTTATCTTGTATTGTATGGAATATTTAGGATGTAATTAAGCTACTTGAATAGATTGTGGGAATTAATTGTGTTGATTGCTCTTTTTGGAATCTTAATGCTATATTCGTGCTTGTGTGAGCTTACATCGTGATTATATGTGTGGTCGGCCTACTTTGTCGTCCATCTTACGTGTTATGTGATATCTAGATTGATTGTGACTTGTCTCGGGGTTACGCAACCTTTTCAGACATGGTAACGTCGAGAAACACGGGCAGCGTCGGGCTTGCCGTGCTCCCTCGACTATGGTGCTTATTCCCTTTCTCGCTGAGGCATACTCCACTACCCCAGAGGCGAGGTTCACCTGCTGGGCATGGACCTACCTCAGGAGAAAGGGTCGTAGGATCAGGATACATCCGGAGTATCCCAATTGTTGGTGTTTGGGGTTTGCCGGCATGTTCGTGATGCTTGTAGTTCGTGGCTCGTGAATGAAGACTTGGAAGTGGAACCGTATCCTTTTTAAAAGTGATCAATAGCTTGGCTTATTGTCTTGTTGGTTTATGTGGCTAATATATATGTTTTCTTGTATTTCCATATCATATTGCACGTTGGCATGTTGTATCACCTCCCTCGCTGGGCAACTTTGTTGCTCACTCCTCATTTGAAATGTTTCAGGAGAAGCTGAGGTGAATCCCCAGCTGTTAGAAGTAGAAGAAGAAGAAGAAGTTCACGTAGATCAGAATCCGTGACTTTGTGTGCTGAGGTGGATTTTATGTGCTACTTGCGTGGAGTTCTTGTTAATAATATATTTTGAGACCTTGGGGTCTTGTGTATATGTTTAGTAGTTATGGACTAGAATGTTAGAGAAAGATGTTAGATTGTAATAATGGAATCTAGACTTTATTTTCTCTTGCATGCTTGGAGTGTTTATTGTCTTACATATAGAACTTAGAATTTTATTGTATCTAACTACTTATGGCTAAAACCAACTTATCTCGCATGCTTGTGTGCTTAGGTAGAATGTTGTAGCTCCGAGGCTCGGATGGCATTGTGATTGTGTTTTGGCTTTGGAGATATTAAGATAAGTTGTTGTTTATGGTTCAAATGTCTTGAGAGACTATGTGCAGGTAACAATTTTGTCCTTGGTACAAAGGAGACTCTGTCCGAGTGACGGGTCCGAGCCTGACTTAAGCGTGGGGTTGGGTTCGGGGCGTTACAAATTCCACATCCAGGAAGGGCAGACAAATACAGTTTTTCACATTCCACATGAAAGAAATAAAAAAGGAAACAAAAAGAGCTAAGAAACTTATACAGGATATCAACCCCTTCAAGATATAATCAGATTCTAATTGTAGTAACATAAAGTTGCATAAAACCTAGAACTCATGTCTTTGGAATTGTCAACATCTCGTGTTGAAGTGAGGAAGATAAAGTAGTGATTGAAACTCAGGGACTTATTTTATCATTGGGAACCAATTTTTGAATCATATCTTGAAACATAGGATCTTGACCTTTTGTAGGAAATAGATCAATCAAGATGGAAAATGTAGATGAATCAAGAGAGAAACCTCCTTTGACCATTTGTTTCAAATATGTCATCGCCTCATGATAGAGTCCTTGCTTTAGGAATCCTCGGACAATAACATTGTAAGTGAATTCGTCTGGCAAGCAACCATTTTCTTCCATTTTCGCAAAAATAGTCTTTGCATCCTCCAGCAGCTCTTCTTGACAAAGCCCATTTATCATTATATTGTATGTTCTAACATTTGGATACAACCCTCTGGAAGCATGATTATTGAACATATTGATAGCAAAATCCAGTTTCCCTCTCTTGCATAATCCATCGATCATGATTTTGTAGAGCGAAATATAACTAACAAATCCCTTGCCCTTAATGTCATTAAAAACTGACTACGCCTCTTCAATGTGCCTGTTCTTGCAAAGCCCGTCTAACATAATACAGTAAGTGTAAGTGCTTGGAAAGCTACCTACCAACTGCATATTCTCAAAAAGTTTTTGTGCAGTATTACATTTACCTACGCGGAACAATCCTTGTATCATGAAGTTATAACTCACTACGTTAGGAAGTACCCCTTGACAAGGCATATGACAAAACAGGCACATTGCATCGTCCATTTTCTTATTTTTACAAAATCCATTGAGTAAAATGTTATAATGAGTAATGTCAGGCTTCAAGCCTTTAGCCATCATACGTTCAAAGACACATTGTGCTTTGTTTAGTTTGCCTTGCAAACAATATCCATCCATCAGTGCACAATACGTAAATATGTCAGGATGCAAACCCTTCTGGATCATTAATTGGAACGCATGCTCTGCATCTTCTATTAATCCATCCTTACAAAATGCATCCACCAAAATAGTAAAAGTATGTAAATCTGGAGAGATTTTGTAATCAGCCATCTTATTCAGCAACAGTTTAACTTCATCCCAACGGCCAAAATTATACAATTCTTGAATTAACGAACTGTAGGTGACAATATTTGGTAGAATGCCCTTATCAATCATTTCGGATAAGAGGTTGATAGCATCATCTACCATTCTATCTTTACACAAACTATAAAAAACAATGCTATATGCAACAGTGTTGGGTTTGCAATTCCCTTTCTCCAATACCCTGAGCAGCTCAACCGCCTTATTTGTATGTCCTGACATGCACAAACCGTCCAATACAGTGGCAAAAGTAACTCCATCACGCTCACAAAGTTTCTCTCAGATCAACTTTTTGAATAACTCTACAGCCACAACAAACTTATCTTTCAAAAACAGACCCTTAATTAGAGTGTTGTAGGTAGTGACATTAGGTACATAGCCAAGCTTGAAAAAGCACGCTAAGATTGCAAAACCCAAATCGACACCTTTCATAAGGGAATAACAGTTTATCACAATATTCATTATAACTTCATTAACAGGAATACCCGAAATGCGCATATTCTTGAACAAAGAACAGCAGCCGAATAATGTTTCATCTTCACCATAACAGTCAGTAGTTTATTGTATTGTTCAACGAGAGGTTTAGGTCTCATTCGAACCATTCGATGAAATAGAGAAATAGCATCATCAACATCCTTAATGGATTCAAACCTAAATCTTTATTTTATTGAAAAGGAGCAGTGGGTTGTAATACATTGAAGAGGTGATGAGAAAATTAGTAGTGGGTGCATAAAGGAAAGAATAGATGTACCTCGTTTAGGTGAAGAGAAAAATCTTGAGCTGCCAAAAGCAATAAAAGCAACTGTTGTGTTGCTTTTCATCATCTTTAGCCTCCAATTTGAGGAAAATAGAAAGGAGAAGATGCAAAAGAAAAATGGGCGAGGATTGACCGAATGTACGATACTTATGTCCACTTTTCTAGTTAAGCCCCTAAACTTGCAAATTTCTTAATTAAGCCCTCATGGCTAACTTGTCTAAATTTTGGGTTATGGACAAATAAGCCTATCATAAAACTACAAAATAATAGAGGCTTAGATATTTTTCAAATTATTTACTTATTTTTGGTGTTCAAATTAAAATTCTTTCATAAAACTAATAAAAGATGGAGAATTATAAAATCTTACTAATAGGCACATAAGCAATTAGCCTATTCGGAAGCAACATTTTAGTTGGCAAAATAAAATTCAAAGCATTTGAATGTTAACTAACGTTTGACAAAACGAAAAAGAAAAAATGTCAACTAACTATTGAGACAAAAAAAAATAATGGTAACTAACTAATCTAACAGCAAAATACAATTTCTTAAGTTGTGTGCAACTCTTGACCAAAAAGAAAAAAAGAAAAATTTTAGTTTTCATTTTTCGATTAAACATCAACCTTACTTTTTTTTTTCTAACTATGATGTGTTTTTCAAATTATATGAATACTTCTAATTGTTGTGTTCTATTCACGCCGTATCTCTATTTATAGAGAAAAGGCATTAACCTACTTACGACTTGTCTATTTCTAATTAAGCCATTGAAATTTACAAATTTCATGAATTATCATTGAAGTAAAAAAAAAAAATGTTGTTCTATAAGAAATAATTGGCCCCTTGCAAAGCAAGTATGGAGTTTCGTACATTAAGCCTCCAAAAGTGCATATGAGCCAAGTGGAGTTTGAATAATCATAGTTAAACGTATTGGTGAAATAAAAGCATTACAGACAGGAATTGTTTGAGCTTCTAAATCGTAATCCATATATCGTGGGTATTGGGTGGTGTTCTAATTAATTTAATTTAAGATGAATTATTATTGAATTGTTGTTTCTTTGTTCAAAAAGTGCATTTTTTGTGCTCCAATTAGTACTAAGCCAATGATCATTGTGATAAACTATTATTGGCATATGAAACATGTGGATTTGAGTTTTGTGAGTTTGCCACATCTATGGCCTAGAAGTCGTAGACGAAAGTAAAATTTGTATTTAGGCTCAAGAGTATATCAAGTAGCCTCACAATAATTAACACTCGAGGTATTGTTTTAATTTCCAAACATTACCTTAATAATTAAAATTTTCACTAAATTATTCTTCAAATTAAATTACCTCCTTACGGGTACAGACACAATTCACGTGCCATCAATCTTAGTTCTGGTACTTTTGACAAATATGTCATATCCCAAGCCTGGACATTTGGATATGCAAGTAAGATTTGTAGCATAAGTTTGAGAATAGTTTTCTTTGATTAAATTTCAATTAATTTAAGTTTTATTTTCAGCATTTTCATTTAGAATTTTTTTTAATAAGGACTATAACACATAATTTCTTAATTCTTGGAATAAGCTAAAATCGGTTAACATAATTCCTTAATTCTTGGAATTTTCAGTGTATGAGAGCAATTGAAAGTGATAAGTGATGCTCAAATCCTATTTATGGATGGTAGCTTGTTATATATACTTTTGTAAACATTGCAGTATTCAAACGTAAAATCGGTTAACATAACTTGTTACAGAAATTGAACTTCAACTCAACATGTTTAAAAAAACATAACCCAATAAGTAGTGGAAAATCCTGGAGTACTTGAACCCAAAGTTGATAATTAAAACGCACAAAAAAAATAGTTTAGTAGCAAAACAACCTAAAAATGCAGAAAAATCCAATTTAAATTTTAAAAAATCCAAAGAATAAAATGACTCAAATTTTATATACAATAAGATGATAAAATCTAAAATAAATCACATAATCATTTCAATATCTGCCCATAAGTAAATATTTAATCCTGATTAAATTGAAAATGACAATGTATTCTATCTAATTTGTTGACAAACAAATTTATATAAAATTTCATTTTAATTCACAATGAGAGCATCCAACAAAATCACTGAAGATTGGCCTATTAATAAGCATAAGCTTGGTAGTGTAGTTTAGGTACATGCCTATTAGGTTTATTAAAAAAATATTTTTCATTTTTTAACAACTTTAGACATTATATTATATGTGCAAGTGTGTATATTTATACACACATATCATATCTATTTGTATATTAATAAATTAATATTACATTTCAGGTTTAACATCTAATACCAAAATTTATTGGATTACTATTAGGTATTCTTTATAAAAACAAACCATAACAAATATTCTGTCAATTTCGTTATTAAATTTGTTATCGGATCAATATTATTACTTTCAAATTTAAATCATATATATTACTATTCCTAATCATATGTAAAGCTATCATTCAACATTGCAAACATTACTCTCATTTCAAGGATTAACTCATAAGATGTCAAGAAAATAACAACCTCCAAACTACAGACTAACTTTTAACTGCAAGGTTAACAAGATGTCCCCTTCCATTATCTCTGGTTTAGAGGATGTCTAAATAAAAAAATTATTTTTATATCCTACAAAAATTATCTCTAATTCAGAGATGTCAAATTCAAAAAATTACATTTATACCCCACACAAATTATCTTTTAAAATTTAAATGAGTTCCTTGCATTTTCGTCAAATTTGAACAAGAAATCACAAAATACTTTTATACCCCCCAAAAGTTATCGTCTTAATTTTCAAGTCAGTCCTCGATTGTGGTTGTTTCGGTACTTCTGTTAGATCAAAGTATTTCCTTCTCCGTTTTTCTCAAGTGTCTTTTAAGTTGAAAAAAACATGATAAAAATAAGGGTAATTTATTGAAATGGTCCTACATCTTTGTCTTTTTTAACATTTAAGTCATGTATTTTTCATTTTGGACAAAATGGTTCTTCATTTTTTATTTTTTTGACTATTGTTATTTCTTGGAGCAAAATCTATCAAAAAACAACATTAGTGAGCACATAAATGGCAGTGGTCGCAAAATGCATAAACTTTAGCATACTTATATTTTATTGCATTACAATTTTACCCCTAGAGATTTATGAATTTTGTGTCTACGTGTCATTCACATGCTCATTAATGTTATTTTTTTGACGAATTTTGCTCCAAGGACTAACAATTGTTACCAAAATGAAAGATGATAGACCATTTTGTCTAAAATGAAAAATAAGGGACTTAAATGTCAAAAAGATCAAAAATCTAGGGCCATTTCAGTAAATTATCCTAAAAATAACAACAAAATATGCTATCAGTATCATCAAAGTTGAGATAATCTTCTTTGAGCATTTGCCATAGGATTATGTTGTGTAATTTCTAACGCAAGTGCACCTATCGAAACAAGTAATAAAATGATGAGTCAATATCATTCTCACGAGAACTGAGATTATTAAGTATCAAAATTATTTTAGCTCTAACTTTATTTAGAGAATCCAAATTTGAGAAATTGCAACTAAAAACTAAAAATTTAACAAAACTAATGAAAATAACAACTAAACAATTGCGAGTTTGATAGAAAATTTGATTCAATAATTGGGAAGCTCTAGAGGTTTCGATTTCATCAAGATTTATTCTACTCGAATTTGTTTATTAAATCCAATTGACGACTATTCCTTATGCTGCCAATAATTTTACTAAGGTAGATATTAATCTTTTTCAAGTATCAATAACATATCCCAATAAGCAAGTTACCTACATCTCTATGATAACTGTGAACTTATGGAATGCATTAAGCCCTAGAAATTTAAACATTGCACCAAACCTTATAACAATCTCTAGCTTATGACAATTTAATGGTACTCCACACATGATCTAGTCTAGTTATTACTTCTCAGTCTCAAACCAAACCACATAACAAACAATTATTGGCTAGACAATTACAGACATTAAGCATAGTGTGAAATACTCAGCATAAAAATAGAATAATTCATCAATCAATCAAATCAACATAATCCGACTATTCAAAATCTGGCTATATCGTAGTCCTAGAAAAATAATCTAACAACTCATAATAAATATAAATAAAATCCAAAGTT
Organism: Ehretia macrophylla; assembly: GCA_037974665.1. Taxonomy (NCBI): domain Eukaryota; kingdom Viridiplantae; phylum Streptophyta; class Magnoliopsida; order Boraginales; family Ehretiaceae; genus Ehretia; species Ehretia macrophylla. The sequence continues at coordinate 16,102,126 of CM075777.1, forward strand.
TAATGTAATTCATGATGAGAGAGATAGAGAAAAGTAGGATTTGGAGAAAAATCGTGGTAAAAATCTGTCTCCGGATTGTTCTTTTTCTTCAACTCGCGAATCCTCGCATTCTTCCTTCTTTGGAACGTTTCTTTTTGCTCCCAAGACAAGCCGCCAGCCAAAGAACTCCCCTTTCAAACGTGTGTTTCTTCTTTTTATCTTAGGATTCTCTTCTTTTCGTGCCTTTTACAAAATTTCCCTTAAATTTTCTGTGATACTATGTAGCTGCTCTATGACTGCGCTACTTTTATTTGTTTTTCAATTTCTCCACAAGTTGCATAAAAGTCAATCCTTTGTTATTTTCCTTCAATCTTTGTCTCAAAACTTAGCTTCTCTCTTGAAAATTACCTACAACTCAAATCAAACATAAAACCAATCAAATTGATCATAAATTACTCAAGAACTAACCAAATTTAAGTAAAAATCTGCTGAAATCATATATCAATAATACACCCAACATATTAAATCACTTCTAATCATCTCGCTACTATCGGCAATGATAATAAGATACTGCTAAGGATCCAAGGACACTATCAGAAGATAAAATTGTGAATCAGGTGAAAAGATGGAATAATATGATTGGTTATATATTACATTAACTTACCAAATTAATCTGCATCTAAAACTTCTACCATTCCATATTCTACTTTCAGTTATTAATTAGATCAGTAACCACAAATATCTCAAACATGGAAGTGCTAGAGTGTCTCACATAATCTTTCTATTGAAACTTCTTGATGGCTGCATCAAGGATAACAAGTGCCTCATAACAAATAGGCGAAATGGATCAAATATTATCTTTGTTTTATCAAATAGTTTTTAGGACAAAATTGCAGTTCTCTCTAGACAACCATTATATCATATCTCATGACTACTTATAAATTCCACATCTAGAAAGGGTAGAGAGATCCAGTTTTTCATATTCAACATGAAAAAGAAAAAATAAAAAGAGCTAAGAAACTTATATTGGATAAAATTTTCTTTCAAGGTACAATCAAATTCTTAGTTATAGTAATATAAAGCTGCAACAAACCTAGAGATCACGTCTTTGCAACTGTCAACATCTCGTGTTGAAGTGAGAAAGCTAAAGTAGCATGTGAATCATGGGGATTTCTTTTATCCTTCGGAACCAATTTCTGAATCATATTCTGAAACAAAGAATCATGACCTTCTTCGGGAAGTATATCTATCAAGATGGAAAATGTGGATGCATCAGGTGAGAAACCTATTTTGACCATTTGCTCAAGATACATCATTGCATCATGAGAGATACCCAACTTTAGGAATCTTTGGACAATAACATTATAAGTAACTCCATTTGGAAAACAACTATTTTTTTTCCATTTTATCAAAAAGCTTCTTTGCATCCTCTAGAAACCCTTGTTGACGCAGTCCATTTAGCATTATAGTGTATGCCTTAACATCTGGATACAATCCTTTTGAAACAAGATTATTAAACATATTTTGAGCAACATCAAGTTTTTCACTCTTGTACATTCCATCAATTATGATACTATACATATAAATATGGTGAACTAATGCCTTGCACTCGACATCACAGACAAAGACCAAAGCTTCTTCTATGTGCATGTTCTTACAAAACCTATCCAACACTATAGTAAGTAATAATGTTTGAAACCACACATGCCAACTGCATATCCTCAAAAAGTTTTTGTGCACTAACCAAATCCAAGATGCAAAATCGTGGTGCATGTTATTGGCGGATGATATTATTTTGATACATGAGTCTATAAAATGTGCAAATACTAAGATAGAATTATAGAGATAACTTTAGAATCTAAGGGATTTAAGCTAAGCAAATCAAAGACATAATATATGGAATGTATGTTTAGTAAAATAAGTTGATAAATGAGATAGAAGTAAGATTAGACTCATAAAGAATATAAGAAAAAAAGAGTTTTAGATACTTGGGTTCTATGGTTCAACAAGATGGGGAGATTAATGCGGACGTTGACCATAGAATCAAAGTAGGATGAACAAAGTGGAGAAATGCATCAGGAATCTTGTGTGAACGAAAATTACTACTTAAACTAAAAGGAAAGTTCTCTAAGATAACCATTAGACCTGCTATATTATATAATGTTAGTGATTGAGATAAGAATGTTGAGATGGATGTGTGGCAAAACTAAGAAGGACAAGATTATGAACGAGGTAATACGTTAAAGAGTAAGAGTGGCCCCCCCGATTGAGGATAAGATGAGAGAAAATTATCTGAGATGGTTTGGCCACGACCTGTCGAGCACCTGTTAGAATGTGCAAAGGTTTATAAATAATACACCAGAAGAGAGGTAGAGATAGACCTAAAATGACTTGGGCGGAGACAATAAGACGAGATCTTGCGTGTATAGAGCTTATAATGGAGATGACTCTCAACGGGAACGAATGACATCGCATGATCCATATATCCGACCCCACCTAGTAGGACCAAACTTAGTTTGGTTTGGTTTAGTGCGGCATATGTAACTAAATCAGGATGCACACCTGTCCAGATCATAATTTGTAACACATTCTCTGCATCTTCTATTAAGTCTTCCTTATAGAACGAATCCACCAAAACAGAAAAAATATGTAAATTTGGAGAGATTTTGTGAAACCCCAAACGAGGCTCATATGCATTTTATAACATTTCATGTATTTTTGCATCATTTAAAATGCATTTATATTAGTTAATATGCTATTTATATCATTTACGTGTTCATGCTCAACGTGCCAAAATGTTCAATTACGTGCATTATGAAGTTTTACGTGTCATAGGCATTAATAGTACTCAAATAAGTCATGACTAATAACTAATTAGTTGCAATTCAACCAAAATAGCAAACTAGCAATACATAACTTAGTTGAAGGGCAAGGTGGTCATTTGGCCATTTAATATTTTGATCACCTAACTTATACTATTCTCTCCCACCCAAAACACACACAACACACTCAACACACACTAAAATCCTACACACACACACACCCACACACGCCTAAGAGAGGGATAGGGGAAGAAGAGAAAAGAAAGAGGAAGAAGAAGAAGAAGAAGGAAGGGAAGAAGTTTGATCAAGCCATTGTTAGCTATTTTGTGCATTTTCTTGCACCATCAACCAAACTTTTGCATCTTCAAACTCATTCAAGGTGAGGAATTCTTCAAAACTCTTTTTAACTGCTCATTCAAGATTACATAATGCTCATTTGGTGATTAATATTGTTATAACTTGCATATCTAAGCTTGGATGAAGAGATTGAATATTTTATGTGTTGTAGAACTAGGACTTGCTCAATTTGTGTGAAAAAGTTAATAGCATGAAGTTAATTTAGAGTTTGGAGGCTGATTTTGATGTTGTGTGTGATGTTGAATTCTTGGTAAGTTAGTAGTTGATTGTAGGTATGGAAGGTTTTGGCTGAGGTTTGAACCATTATTTGGTGCCTAATAAATTACATTATGTGTGCTTGATGGTTTGTAAGAAGTGGGATGAATGGTAGCAAGAAAGGGAAAATTCGTGCATTTGTTGCACTGTAGTGTTCACAAACAGATTTGGCACGACCGGACTACCCCTCTCTACCGATCGATCGGTAGAGGACCCCTCGTCCGCTGGTGAGGCTTCGGGTTTGACAACTTTGCGCAACAATTTTTCGAAAGCCATATCTCACTCAATTCAACTCCGAATGGAGTTCCATTGGATTCTAGAATTATCTACATTCGATAAGATTCGATTCTAGACCAAAATCAGATTAATTAGAGTTTGGAAAAATAGAAAAATTTACCTTCAAATTTAGGCTAATGCAGAGGTATTGACCAAATTGCAAGGATCTTGTTTTAGAGATTTCGGAAGTTACCAATGTTGGATTGAGACACGGTTGGATGCGTTAAAACCGTATCGAACCCTAAATTATTAAGGTAGAATTTAATTGTGGTTTTATTGTATTGTCTTGATATTATATGTCTAAGCAAGATCAATAACCATCAAGAAGCATTAATTGTAGTACTGTAAATGTTTATACATGCAAGGTGTTCACCTATTTGCTTCCTAAGCCATATGATATAAACTTAAACATGCTTGAATCATATATATATTTATGTTCGAATATGCTTGCTTGTTATACGGGTCAGAGCAACCTACTTTATTGCCTTCCCTCTATGTTATTATCCATGTTATGGTTACAATGTTAACCACTATGGGCGCGATCGGTTGCAACCACAATTATGGGCATGGTAGCATTCGTTTCTCCTAGGTAGCATCAAGCTACTAGTCGAACTCGACTACCATGGTCTCCGGTGGATATCCGGATATCACCTAGGGGTTTCAAAATATTGATGGAGATTGATTCAAGGCCAGCCATCTACAGCAATTGCAAGAGCAACTGTATCCTTTTAATATTGTGTGTTACCACTCTCGTAGGAGCCTTTACCCTGGGAGTGGGGTTATTGGTAACTATAACATGTTATTATTATATCTTGTTAACTGATAAGATACGTGTTGCATGACATGGTTTTCAAAATGATTTGAAATGGAAAAATGTTTACAAAAACCACCCGTGACCGTTAACCCTCGCTGAGCTAGTGTAGCTCATTCCTCTTTCTTTACTATTTCAGGTATAGTTAAGCCTGTCATGGGATGGAAAGCTCCAGTTCCCTGTTGAGTTGGATCTTTTGCCTTTTGTGGTCCTACGTGATGTCATGATGTACTCTCTTATGTTATGTTATTGTATGATGTAAATTGGAATACTTGTCGGATTGTAATTATTCTTTTGAATATACAGGTTGTAAATAGTTAGTTATTGTTCTCCTGAGGCCTAAATGTAGTAGATAAACCTATATGATGTAATTTGAAGGATTTAGGTATTGCCTATATATATCCGATGGTTGTAAATTTAATTATTAGTGATAAAGTTTGTTTAATGCATTTCCTTAGAATTAGGTTATCAATGGATGAAGTAACTTTGATAATTAGCAACCTGGTTGTTTAGTTCACGGAAGTTAGAGCTCGAACTAGTATATTGTGCCTTAGCGAACTAAGAGGAGTGATCTTCTTAAGCCATGACATCATGATCTCGGATTTTGAAGTCTACGTAAATTGAATGTAATCTTTCTTGTTTCATTAATACGGTATCAGAGACTATTGCATTAAAAAGAAAAGTGGGATCGTGACAGATTTTGTACTCTTCCATCACTTTCATTAGTTGCTTAACTTCATTCCACCGACTGAAAATACTTATCTCCACTTTTCTAGTTAAGCCCCTAACTTTCAAATTTCTTAATTAAGCCTCATGCAAACTCGTCTAAATTTTGGGCCAAGGACAAATAAGCTTATCATAAAACTATGAAATAAAGGCAAATAACGGCCTAGATACTTTTCAGTTTATTTATTTATTTTTGGTGTTCAAATTAAAGCTTTCATAAATATATATACAAAAGTAATAAAAGGAAGGAGAATTATAAAGACCCAACTAATAGGCACATGAGCAATTAACCTATTTCGAAAGCAACATTTTAGTAGGCAAAATACAATTCAAAGCATTTGAATGTTAACTAACTTTTGACCCAAAAACACAATGTTAACTAACTAATCTAATGGTAAAATACCATTTCTTAAGTCATGTACAACTCTGAGCAAAAAATGAAAAGGAAAAGAAGTAACGTGCAACCTGTTCTATAAGACTATTATCGATTCTATTAATTTGGCTAAATTGAACAAAATTAAAGGAAGATTGTAATAACCCGATATCATGAAAGATACTATTATGTAAAATTAAAAATACTAAAGGCCAAATTTTTTGAAGTTAGGAGACTAAATTGTCATTTTATCAAAGTTAAGATACCAATAAAAGTACTTGAAATGTATTTAGTTTTTATTTTCAATTAAATATTATCGTATTACTATTTTCTAATTATTATATTTTCTTCCAAATTATATGAATATTTCTGATTACTGTGTTCTACTCATGTCGTGTCTCTATTTATAGGGCAAAAGGCATTAACCTACTTATAATTTGTCTACTTTTCTAATTAAGCCATTCAAATTTACAAATTCCATGAATTATCATTGGAGTAGAAAAAATGTTATTGTATAAGAAATAACTGGCAAAGCCAGTATGGACTTTGGTGCATGAAGCCTCCAAAAGTACATGAGCCAAGTGGAGATTTGAATAATCATAGTTAAATGTATTGGTGAATAGTATGAATTAATTGTTCTATGGGATTAATAAGATGAATCATTATTCAACTGTTCTTTCTCTTTATTCAAGATTAAAGTGCATTTTTTGTGCTCCAATTAGTAACTAAGCCAATGATCATTGCGATCAACTGTTATTGGCATATGAAACGTGTGGCTTAGAAGCCGTAGATGAAAGTGAAATTCATGTTTATGCTCAAAAGTAGATCAAGTACCTCAAAGTAGTTAGTACTCAAGATATTGTCAAGATAGCTCTCAACATGAACAAATGACATCGCATAATCCATATAGTCGACTCCACCTAGTGGGACAAGATTTAGTTCGATTTGGTGTGATTTTCAAAACACTAATTTAATAATGTAAAAAACTCCACTAAACTATTCCCCAATTTAATGACTTCCTTAGGGGTGCATACACAATTCACGTTCTATCAGTTTTAGTTCTCACACTTTCGACAAATATGTCATACCCCAAGCCTAGACATTTGGATGCACAATGACATTGATTAATCATATTATAAGTGTAAGAAAATGAATAATTCCAACTACAAAGAGACGCCTTGTAAAGGATTGAATATTATTATTATCATAAGAGGATTGCACCTCAATCTTTAATAGTTACAATAATGTGTCGGAGAGATTTTTTTAGTATAGATAGGAGTGCATTATAAAACGTTGTATTAGATAGTAAACATTAAGTACTAGTAATGAAATTTGTTATTATTTTATATGCATTGTACAAAATTACAAGACCTTGGTTATTCAATACGAAAGGCAAAAAAATTTGTGCGCAAAGGGATCTTCATAATCAAATATTCAACGGTACTTTATTATCCGACAAAGGGGTGGTGTTAGATTTTCAAACGCATAATTTCTACATATTTCTTAATAACATGATGGAACCATCATTTTGAAAAATGCATAAGTTGTAACATTCAATCACGTATATTTATTAGTCTAATGAAGATGTTGATGCCAGTTAGCAAAAAGTATTATAATATTGTGAATGTTTTAAATAGGTAACGAGCAAATGACTAAATTATCCTTTACAATTTTCTTTTGTTTTTAATTCCCTTTTTGTTTCTAATAAGCAAACTCGGGCCAAAATTGTGCTAATGTTGGCCTCTACACATGGTTGATAGAGAAATTTTGATACTCTGAGATTACCTTTTTGCACTCTTCTATTGTTCGTATGAGAGTGCAAAACCCAAAACCTATAAGAGAGATTCATAAAAATAGTTTGAGAATAATTATCTTGAGTCAAATATTAAATAAATCAAAAAATAATTAACCCGAATCATTATTTAAGCTCAAACTATAACTAATAAATTAGTATGGTGTTCTAGATAATGAAACTACCTTCAACACTCGAATTTAATGACTGACATTAGATGATAAACTTGGTACTCAAAGACTTGTCTAAAAGAAAGGAGGGAGAGGTTGTAGGAGGATCATCATATTATTGGGTGTTCTTCTAATGGTTTCTCAAACAGGGTACAACCTTGTATCTTACGCACGGTTGAAAATCTCTTCTACCCATCTCAAACACGAAAAATTCACCACAAGAAGTGATCCAGGAGGGAGGATCTCGCCGCTACCATACCAAAGAGTATGATTGCTGGTACCTGCTCTGTTGGATTCCCCAGTATATAATGAGTCTAATTGTTATGTCAAGTCACAAGCTTCCTAACCTTGTGCAAAACTTGCAACTGGTTCCTTTTGTTTATCCACATGCTTGTGCTTTCAACGCTGATGCATGTCTTCAGCTGGCTAGCGTAGCATACCTCTTATCACAGTGAAGCCAAGCTGCTCTTGAATTGTTTTTCATCTATAATCCATGAACACACACACCTCATCAAGGCAAAATTTGACACTGAGAATAAAGGAGATGTTTAGAGATTGAACCCCGGAATCCCTTCTAACTTGTAACTATGAGCTTCTTGGCATTTTGTTGACTCCACTCATCTTCAGTTTCATCAATTGCCTGCAGCAAACTTATGCTAGAAACTGTTATTTAGCAAAAGTCGGCAAAACTAAATGGAGACGGTAGAAAATACATGGAGTTCTCTGATTAGAGTAGTATCCACACAAACAAATCATAATTATCCCAAGAAAAGATATCAAAGCCATCATCATGAGAACAGAGCATTTGTCATTCTTGAGACGCGTAACATGGTATCATATACAAATACACACTTACCAGTCCACCACTGATGTTTCCTACTCGTTTTGCAGTCCTCTAAATCAAAGATTTCCCATATATTGGTAATATCCGTAAAAACTATGTGAAGCACATTATGAGTAGCAACACAAAGTCCCCGCCATAGTTTTGCTCAAACAGATCCACTCTTTGTTACCATATCTATATATGAATGCCATGTCTAGAAAGTGTAGAGAGACATTTTTGCAGGCTCAAAAAAACATGTGCTAAGAAACTTCTGTAGAATAGGAATATCTTTTGAAAATATAATCAGACTATACATTTTAGCAATATGAGAAATAGGGATACTGTAAGTCATGGTTGTAGATCATTCTTCCACAACAAAGAAAAGGAAAGTCTGAAGATGACGTCTTTGCAACTTTCAATATCTCTTGTTGAAGATTGGTAGATAAAGCAGCACACAAATTTTAGAGACTGCTAGTATTATTTGGAACCAATTTCACATATATACTAGTTAAGCTTACCTAAATCTGCATCTAAAACTTCTACCATAAAATAATCCTCCTCTGGTTAGTAATTTGATCAGCAACCGCAAAAATCTACAACATGAATGATGCTTCCCTGTCTTGCTTAATCTTTTTATTGAAACTAGGCTATGGCAAGTAACCTATTCTCATTGTTATCAGTAGAATTGCTTTCATGACAAATTAGCATCTTTCTCTAGACATTATTATATCAAATACCATGACTACTTATGAATGCCACATCTCGAAAAGATAGACATTTTCTCAGGTTCAAATTTCAATATTAAAAAATGTGCCAAGAAACTTATATAGGATAAGAATTTCTTTCCAGATATAATTAGATTATAAATTATAGTAATATAAGAAACAGAGAAATACAAAAGAGTCGCAGAAACCTGAAAATCATGTCTTTGCAACTGTCAACCTCTCATGTTGAAGTAGAGAAGATAAAACAGCATTTGAAACTTGGAGACTTCTTTTATCATTTGGAACCAAATTCTGAATCGTATTCTGAAACGAAGGATCTTGACCTTCTGTAGGGAGTAGATCTATCAAGATGAACAATATGGATGTATTAGGTGAGAAACCTCTTTTAACCATTTACTCGAGATATATCATCGCATCATGAGAGATACCCTGCTTTAAGAATCCTTGGACAATAACATTTTAAGTAACTTCGTTTGGCAAGCAACCGTTATTTTCCATTTTCTCAAAAAGCTTCTTTGCATCCTCTAGCAACCCATGTTGACAAAGCCCATTTATCATTGTAGTGTACATCTTAACATCTGGATGCAACCCTTTGGAAGTAAGATTATTGAACATATTGCGAGCAACATCGAGTTTCCCTCTCTTTCATAATCCATCGATCATAATGTTGTAGAGGGAAATATAACTAACTAATCCCTTGCCCTCAATGTCATAAAAAAATAATTTTATACCGGACGAATCTAGAATATCTATTAAGTAAGCTTTAACTTCTTATAATTTTTTTTGTTAAGGATTAAATTGATAGTTTTGCCTAAAAATATCATAAAAGTATACTTTATATGTGTTAGTGATACCTTAAATATAAATTCAATAAATTAATCGATTCTATCAAGAAATATACTATCCATATGTATTGTTGCACAGTTGTATTATATGATTTATAATTTTATAATAAATTTAAGGTAAAATGTCACAAAGGAGTCCTATTATTTTTTAAAATTTTTAAATTCGTTCATATTGTTTAAAATTAATCAATACAATCCCTATTATTTTCTAAAAATTTCAAACTCGTCCTTATTATTTAAAATTAGCTAACTTAGTCTCTATTATTTCTTAAAAAAAATTATTTTAATTCCTAAATAGGGGTCACGTGCAATGACTAAATTGATATTTTCTAAGAAATAATAGTGACTAAATTAATTTTTTTAAAATAAAATAAAAATTAAATTGGCTAATTAGCGTAATAGCATTGAAGCAATTAGCTGATTCGAGAAATGATACTTTTGGTGGCAAAGTACGAATAAGGGTGTTTGGAATGTCAACCTAACCAATGTAATGGCAAAACGCCGTTTCTTAAGTTGTGTGCAATCCAATTGGCGAGACTATTACTTAGCTCGTTAATCAGGCTAGTTTGTAATAACCTGAGTGAAGTATTTGATTTTCCAAGAGGGCAACTATAAGCTTTATGACCTTCACATGCCTTGATCTTGTGACCTCTCGCATATACAACGAGTAACTTAATATTAGATAAAATGGTGGAAGTCGAGATTGACTCTCAGAATATTGCGACGATAAGGAGCAGACCATTGCCACAAGCATAACCCTCTTCGACCTTTGCTTGAGGACTGTTGGGAGATGTTACAATGCCACCCGAACATCAAGTTAAAGTATGTTTACTGCGAAGTAAACAAGTGCGCGGACTAACTAGCAAACTATGGTTTTCCAAAGATGCTTGGATTGTGCGCCTGTAGCCTTACACCCTCTATTGGAGATGGATCGGAAAGGAAATCCAACCCCGCGAGTCGTCAGTATAATGCAATTACAGGCTAGACCTCCCCTCAAACCAAAAAAAAAAAAAAAAACTTCACTTGCATTAGTTTCTGCAATCAAGCTTTTATGACTTGCTAGTTTTGCTTGAAATTAGGAATTATTGACTGCTATTGTTTCGGCTTGTATTGGAAGTTGATAGATGGATTTTGCCAAATGACATCACTTACAATGTTTGAAGGATATCCCAAGTAGGGAGCATCCCATGAGAAAACTATTCATTTCGAGCATATAGGTAGAAGTGGATTCTTATATGATTTGTCTACTGTCTCAATGTTATTGAGAGGATAAATTTCATTGGTCGTCCTTAATGTTTAATTGGATTTTAAAGTTAAGAGTCTCATGTTATGGAAGTCACATTATATTTCCCTGATATTTCACATAAATTATCAAGTTGGTCACTCTTATTATTTCTTTATTAAATTTGAGCAAAAAAATCACAAAATAACTTTTATACCCCAAAAGAATCTTCTTCTTAATTTTCAAATTGGTCAATAATATTCACTTGAATTTGTAAGAGTAAAAGACCCTTTATTGAATAAGGCCAAGAAATTTGTGCATAAAGAGATCCTCATAATCAAAGACTCGACTATGCTTCATTTATCAAACAGAAGGGATGGCATTGGATTTGCAAATGCATAATTTCTAGAGATTTCTTCACCAGCATGGTGGAATCATCTTTATGAGAAATGCTTATATTTGTAACATATAAGGGAATTCAATCGCGCATGTGATTAGTCTGATGAGGATGTTGATACTGGTTAGCAAAAGCATTAGAGTCTCCTTTCAAAGATTTCGTAAAAATAATTTTTCCAAAATAAACCTATAAAAACCTATAGAGAGAGAGAAGATATTATCGATTTCCAACGGCTAGATTTTGAACGATATACATATTAGTTTGGAAGATCATTGTACAAAATTAGAGGCTAAAAGGGGTGGGGCATTACAAATCCAATCTAAAACTAAGCTGAAGCAATATGCTGCACATGTTCCTGAGTTGGGGCTGATCCAAGAAGTGATCATCAACAAGCAATTGTGTGGACTAGATCCTAATGATCTTGCTAAGCCTGATCTGTGGCTGTGCTTGATTGTTAGCAGCTGTCGAAAACCATGCTTGGTCCATGATTGTTCTGCGCAGTCAAAAGAGATTGAGCATGGAGCTAAGCCGCCTCAGACTAATCAGCTGCACTATGCAAGAGGATAGAAAGGCTGACCACTAGGCTGAACAGAGCCAGTAGAAGAGCCTTAACTCGGAACGTGTGCAGCTGTGATTGATTGTTAGCAGCTGTCAAAAACCAAGTTTGGTCCATGTTATGCTTCATGATTGTGCTGTGCAGTCGAAATCCTGAGTTGGACATCTGTGTCAAAATTCCGGACTCTGTACCTGATCAAGAGATTGAGCATGGAGTTAAGCCTCAGACTAATCAGCTACACTATGCAAGAGGATAGAGAGGCTGATCACTAGGTTGAACAGAGCCAATAGAGCCTTGACCCGGAAACTTCAAGGGTTATGTTGCACCAGAGTCTGAGTTTGTTGTCGGGCCAAATCGCGATCATCTACAGTAAATCTTTAGGCCACATGAAGCAAAGAAAAAGGGGAGGAGCTCTATAGATGATAGCATGAACTGCAAACCAGGCAAAGGGGCACTGAGGCAGTATCGGACCTTCAGGCTGCAGCTGATTATGAGCATGGTGCAATTCCGAATTTTTAAACGAGTATGATGTTATGCTTGAACCTGAGGATGAGGCCCTGGGTAAAGCCCGGGGCTGCAGCTGACCATCAAAGCCATCTCACGGACCTGAAACATGTAATTTAAATAGATTTTATTACTGTTTCTTTTTCTTTTATTTTCATCAAATTTCTTTGTTTTCCGCAGGTCACGTGTTGTTGTCCTCCTTCATTTGTGTTGCAAGGATTTATCAAGTGAGCCAGTCAAGTCTGGTCCACTAAACTAGGTCCGGACCGCTTATCTTGGACTCCGCCTTTTTTTTTTTTTTTAAATTCAAATATTAAATAAATTGCAAGATTCAACATACTAGTTGCAATAGCAAATCGTACATGGGTCAAACCAACAAGAAGTGAAAATCTTTTCACTGTGTGACATATTTCATGATTTGCAGTTTAGTTACTAAAGTCATAGGCACAGTTACGAGTAGACGTATTCTACAAAATGCAGGCATAATTTAGTTTCAACTTTTACACATTTTATAGACATCATAGATGCATACCCGTCGCCAACAACTCAAATAGCAAACCAAATGACAAACAATTGCGCAGTCTGATACCTTACACAAATCCACTCCTCGCTTGTCATGAGCTGAATACTTCCCACTTTGCTTTTGCCATGCATTTCAAGTCTTTTGACATAATAAAGAATCTGCCTATATTGTTCTCTTATATTAATCAGTTCAACAACCACAAATATATCAAACATGGAAAAGATGCTCCTGTGTCTCGCATAATCTTTCTATTGAAACATCTTCGTGGCTGCATCAAGGGATACAAGTTCCTTATAATTGAAAGGCAAATGGATCAAATTTCATCAGTAAAATTGTTTTTAGGACAAAATAGTATAACTTTGTAAACAACCATTATATCAAATATCATGGCTACTTTTGAATTCCACATCGAGAAAGGGTAGAGAGATACAGTTTCGCTAGTTCAACATGACAAAAAAAAAAAAAAAAGAAAAAAAAAAAAAGAGGAGCTAAGAAAATTGTACAGGATAAAAATTTCTTTCAAGATATAATCAAATTCTAAGTTATAGTAATATAAAGCTGCAACAAACCTGGAGATCATGTCTTTGGAACTGCTGTCAACATCTCACGTTGAAGTAAGGAAGATAAAGTAACACCTGAAATTTGGAGACTTCTTTTATCATTTGGAACCAATTTCTGAATCATATCCAGAAACATAGGATCTTGACCTTTTGCTGGAAGTAGATCTATTAAGATGGAAAATGTGGATGCATCAAGTGAGAAACCTATTTTGACCATTTGTTCAGCATACATCATTACCTCATGAAAAATACCATGCTTTAGGAATTCTCGAACAATAACATTGTAAGTAATTTCATTTGGCAAACAACCGTTTTTTTCCATTTTCTCAAAAAGCTTCTTTGCATCCTCCAAGAACTCTTGTTGACAAAGCCTGTTTATTATTATAGTGTATGTCTTAACATCTAGATGCAACCCTTTGCAAGAAAGATTATTGAACATATTGCGAGCAACATCGAGTTTCCCTCTCATGCATAATCCATTGATCATGATGTTGTAAAGACAAATATTACTAATTAATCCCTTGCTCTCTATGTCATAAAAAAATGACAAAGCATCTTCAATGTGCCTGTTTTTGCAAAGCCCGTCCAACATAATACAGTAGTGTAAATGTTTGGAACGATAGTTGCCAACTGCATATCCTCAAAAAGGTTTTGTGCAGTATTACATTTACCTACGCGGAACAATCACTGTATCATGATATTATAACTCACCACGTTAGGAACCACCCCTTGACGAGGCATCTGTCGAAATAGGCAAATCGCATCGCCTATTTCCTTATTTTCACAAAATCCATTGAGTAAAATGTTATAATGAGTAATGTCAGGCTTCAAGCCTTCAGCCATCATACATTCAAAAACTCTTTGTGCTTTGTTCAGTTTGCCTTGCAAACAATATCCATCCATCAGTGCACCAAATATAACTTTGTCAAGACGCAAACCCCTCTGGACCATGATTTGAAACACATTCTCTGCATCTATTATTAACCCTTCCTTACAAAATGCATCCATTAAAATATTAAATGTATGTAAAGTTGGAGAGATTTTGTACTCCTCCATCACGTTCATTAATTGCTTAACCTCATCCCACCTGTCAAAATTACACAATCCTTGAATTAATGAATTATAGGTGACAACATCTGGTGGAATGCCCTTATCAATCATTTCAGATAAGAGGTTCATAGCATCATCTACCATTCTATCTTTACATAAGCTATCGATAATAGAGCTATACGCGACGGTGTTGGGTTTACAATTTCCTTTCTCAAATACCCTGAGCAGCTCAACAGCCTTTTTTGTATATCCTGATTTGCACAAACAGTCCAATACAGTCGCGATAGTAATTTCATCAGGCTCACAGACTTTCTCTCTGATCAACTTTTTGAATAACTCTACGGCCTCAAAAATTTTATCTTTTAATAACAGACCCTTCATTAGAGTGTTGTAGGTAGTGACATCAGGTATATGGCCAAGCTTGAAAAAGCAGGCTAAGATTGCAAAACTCAAATCGACACGTTTCATACGACAATAACAGTTCACCACAATATTCATTGTAACTTCATCAACAGGAATACCCAAAATGCACATATTCTTGAACAAAGAAACAACAGACGAATAGTGTTTCATCTTCACAATAACAGTCAGTAGTTTATTGTACTGTTCAACGGGAGGCTTAGGTCTCATTCGATGGAATAGAGAGATAGCAACATCAACATCGTTAATGGATTCAAACCCAAATCTTGTTTTATGTGAAAAAGAGCGGTGATTTGTAAAAATGTAAGGAAGAACAAAAATCTTGAGGTCATCTTTAGCTCCAATTGGGGGAAAGAAAGATATGAACTGGGTGGAGTTAATTAAGACCTGAGCTGTGGATCCGATTCCTTGAAAATGGAGCTCCACGCTTTTAGTTTATTATTTGGGGATCCGAATATAAGATGGATTTGAATCGGATGCAAGTAAGCAAGCTAAAACTTTTTATAATTTATTATTTTTATATAATTTTTTTTTAGCACTAGAGATTTAAATTGTTTTTTAGTCTAAAAATATCTTAAAAGTAAGAGTATACTCCAAATGTGTTATTGATACCCTAAATATAAACTTAAGAAATTAATAGATTTTATCAAGTAATATAATACTCATATGTATTGGTGTACGGTTGTATTACGTGATTTATAATTTAAATCTAATGGAATCTTAACTTGTCTAAATTTATTCCTAGTTATAATAAAATTATATATATATATATGTGTGTGTGTGTGTGTGTGTATGTTGATATGTAATTTTTTCGCTTTTTCCGCAAAAGGCATTAAACTGCTTGTGTCAATTTGTTGTAATTTCTTGATTGTTAATGTTATCCTACTTTTAAAAAAAAAAGAAAAAATGTGATCCTACTTTGATCCCCTAAACGAGAAAAAAAAGAAAGACAAATAACAACCTCAACATCTTTTAGACTGCTTATTTCTTATTCTTTGTGTATTCAAACTGAAACTCTCATATGACTAATAAAAGGATAATAAGGACCAGGCACAAGAGCAAATAGCCTATTCAGTAAGCAAAAATTTTCAATTTGCAATGTAGAATTTAGAGTGTTTGGAATTTTGACTAACCAAATGGAGAAACACCATTTCTTAAGTTCTATTGCAACCCTACACTTTATATCGCAAACCACGGAATTTATTTTAAAATGATCGACTGTGATGTGTGTATGTTGCGTGGGTTGCACATAGCGTGTGGGCTACCATGTTTAGAAGGAAGCACAGTGGTCTGCTACCGCAAAAAATCAATCCAACATCACAATTATACATTCGCGCAATGAAAAATGACTTGTCACTTATAACAATGTCAAGATCTTTCACGAATCAATCTCAAGAAGTAAATACATAGATAATGAGTAGAAATCAATCTTGAATCTCTATTATGATTTAGATCTTGAAAGTGAATCATCACATTGGCTCCCATATCTCACTTGACACTATATTTGCAGTATCTAGAAATTTATCCCTTGGAAGATATTGCACGACCTGAGAGCTATCGAGGTCCGCAGTTCAAATAGGGTAGAACTTTATATCTTGCACATAGTTGACGCTAATTCTTGCCTATGAGGAAATTCATTACATGAAGTGATTCAGGAGACAGGATTTTCACCATCACCATACAGAAAAGTGTGATTTCCGGTCAGTTGTGTATCCAAAACTAGGATCTGCTTGGTTCTGGTAATCCATAAACTCACACTTTCGTGGCCGATATATGTCTTCAGCTAGTAAGTGTAGAGCACTAGATTTGTTTATCATCATCAATCTCACATGAACCCCGGAATCATTTCTAACTTGTGTCAATGAGCTTCCTAGCATTGTGTTGACTCCGTTCATCTTCAGCTTCATTAATTGCCTGCAGCAAAAAATACGTTAGAAACTGTTTATTAGCAAAAATCTGAAAAAAATGAACGTCGGCAGCAGTAGATACATGGAGTTGTCTTATTAGAACAACATCCAACTTTTAAGAATCTCGAGCCTAATGACGCTGTTGCATTAAGATTTGAGGAAAAAGCACTAAGGAAGCCACAAATTAAGTTAGTTTTTCTAAATAATTAGCAGCTGAAACAAAATTAATCTCTCGAGATGAAGTACTTCTAGTAAGGTACGCAATGTCAACAAGAAAAGAAAAAATACGATCGCTTGCTAGATATCTTACTAACATCTTCAAAGCAGACAAAGATAATGACCATATTTCTCAGATTGTGTACTTGTCATCACAAGAAGTTATGCAGCTAGATAGTGAAAAAAACATCAGTGTTATATGAGTTCTTGATAAACCATCTGTTGTGTGCCCCCTTTTAAACGTAGCCCGAATATGAAACTGCATGCAAAACTTAAAAAGAAAAGATGCTCATAAAAAATGTGGTTCATAAACTTAATATCCCATAATTTACATGCACAAGTGAATTCCTCGTCAAAGAAACCAACAAAGTAGCAAAAGTTTCTGCACCGGGTGACATATTTCAAATTATCATGGTCAGGTATTGTAGTCCATGAGCAAACAAAACAATTATGAGTGTTTGCTTATAAGGTGTTGTGACTCTGATGTCTAAGCAAACTTAATTTACTTCTTGATTACACACCCGCGTAAACATTACAAAAAGCATATCAGTTGCCGACACCTCATATAGCAAACCACGTGAAAACAAAGTGCCCACTTTGATACCTTGTCCGCTCCTCTGCTTGTCAATATCATATGCTGAAAACTACACCACTTTGCTTGTCTTTTGAAACAATAATGTCAGAAGGCTTGAAACCATTGAAACAAATGGAGATATACGCAGATTCTCCAATGCAGCCTCTAAAACTGTACCATGCATGTTTTGTAGGAAGCACAGTTGATGACTGCTGCAACACACAATTAAGCCAACATCACAGTTGAACAAAAAGATGACGGTAGAGGTTACTTTGGATACTTATATAGTTATATTAAACATTTGATAGTACTAGTTAAATTTGCCATTACTAGATACACTTTATGCAGAAGGAAAAGACCATGATTATTGAATAAACTAAGAATTTTGTGCGTAACAAAATCTTCACAAGAAAAGACTCAACTATGCTTCATTTATCATACAAAAGGGGTGGTGTTGGATATCCTTTGGATATGTCCAATAAGCACCACTATTCATAAAAATTTATTATTTTTGACTATTTTTAAAGATTTGAATCTCTAAAATCATTATTAGGGTATCTCTAATAGCAAGAAAAATAGTACACTATTCACAAAAACTTTTTATTTTTTGTAATTTTTATAGATTCGGGTCTCTATTTTAACTCAAATCTCCAATGGAGCCCATCACTTTTTAGAAATTTTAGTTAAAATAGAGACCATATTTACTTTTTTAGCAACAAATTTAGAGACCCAAAAAGTGATTGGGTCTTTATTTTGGTGTAAATCTCTAAAAAAAAAAGGCGCCATTGACAATTTGAGTTAAAATAGAGATCCGGGTCTCTAAAAATTACCAAAAATAGTAAGTTTTTGTAAATAGTATGCACCATTGGAGATAAACTTAATGATTTAAATATAAATGAGACCCACCACTTTTGCCAACTTTTGAGTTAAAATAGAGACTCAATTTACTTTTTTTGCTCTAAATTTAGAGACCCAAAAAGTGATTGGGTCTCTATTTTGGTATAAAATTTGACAAAAGTGGTGGGTCTCATTTATATTTAAATCATTAAGGCTATCCTCAATGGAGTCTCTATAATGCGTCTCTATCCATCATTTTATAGATCCATATAGAGACTAAGATCAATTTTAGAGACCAAGACAAAAAAACTATTTTAGATACCCACTTAGACACCAAGACAAAAAAAAATTATTTTAGAGACCAAGATAAAATAAAAAAAAAATCCCCAGTGACGGTCTGTCATGCCCCAACTCCAACCTATAAAGGCTAGTCTAGGGTATGACCTAAATCATTAACGCAAATTTACAACTTAGCCGTTTGTTATGATTAATGCTTAACGTTAGCCTAGAACTCCAAAATATTTTTCCGGAAAACCGACAAGATAACAGCTGTAATTAGGATCTTTGGTTTGACCTAATTTCTAAACACCTCAAAATTCCAAAATCTTTAATCTGATTCCAACTAAAATTCCTATTTTGTCATTAACCGATATGCTTACAAATTTATCTTAAGAGTCCCATTTGGTTAACAAACCTAGCATGATAACTATATCCCGTTTATTTGACAATTTCCTATCACACAAGTACCTATTATTCTTTAGCTTACGAATAAGCACCTAAGTGAAATTAGATAGAGCTAACTTAGTTGATTCTTCACCTAGTGGTTTAGACGCCTACGATAACTACTATTCAAGATAATGAAAGCAAACAACCAAATAAAGAGTTCTTCTGGTTATAGTTAGTACAAGCCAAAATTAAACCTCAAATTACAACGGGGGTCATTTACAATAACAACATAAGTAGTCTTCAAATCAAACACAACGTCCGTAAAACATCCACATTCAAGCAAATCACATAAGGCACGTAGTCATTCCAAGGATTCATCAACAAGCACATTCTCCTCGGATACCTGTTCCAATTGCGCTTCAACTGTGAGGATAAAAGAGGGTGAGTCCTTATTAACTCAGCGAGGGGGAACAAGTGACAAGGTTTTTGAAATCCTTTTCCGGTTAACTTGTGAAAACTCCTTTGAGTACATGTCATATAATACAAATAAGAATGTAAGTATAGTATAAGAATCAAATTGAACAATAGATACATTTACCAATCTTTTCAAGGATACGGTAAGCTTTTGCTCACAAGATCATTTCCAATAACCATTGTTGTAGCCGGCATCAATCATCCACTTATCACTCCCAAATGGGTGTACTCCGGATTGTATACAAAACCTATGACCCAACTCTCCAAAAAAGTCTAGCCCCCAAGCGAGAGAGGGAATTGGACCATGGTAGTCACGGTAGCACCGGCAAGCCCGATGCCACCCGGCGTGCGTGAAACGCTACCATGCCATAATGAAAAGGTTGCAACCTTGTATGCAATGCACAATTATTCCATTTAACATTTCACATTAGGAGGTCAACAAAGTAGGTTGCCTCCGAGCAAGTATAAAATCACATATCGATAAGTAAATATACGAGGCATGCTTTAACATATAAATCCACTTTGTATAACACCTAGAAGCATATGAACATTTAACGGGCAGCCAAATAACACCATACAAAACAAGTCATATAACTCATTTTAGTTCACATACCAAGTGTTGAGGACATACGAGCATGCTACGACTTTACACAAAACCGGAGGTACGAATTGTTAACTTATCAACATGCAATCATCAAGAATCATGCTTAGAGCTATAAAGATGTTTCTGGGCAGTCCATTAACATTCCTCAAACATCAATCATAAGGCACACATGAATGGTTTAGGACTTGGGAACCTACGTAGCCATTAGAGTTTACAAGAATCGTGCTCGGGTGTAAATTTAGTTCGCTAAGAACCACAAAAAGCATTTAAACCATTTCATACATACTTATAGATTATTGGACAGCCTATTAACAACTCAAATAAATTCATTTAACCATAGGATAGTCGCTTAAGAAGCATGCATGTGTAGTAGGTCCATAATTTCATGCTTACACAAACAATTACACACGAATCCATCATATAACGAACCCAAATCATGCATCAAGCCATTTGAGGAATCTTAACCAACCAAAATAGTCCATGCAACTCCTAATTTCCACAATTCCAAGCATTTAATACCTCAAGGTACAATTGCAATATGATTTAAAACAAGTTTTCAATCAAACCCCTACTGCAATAGCCTATCTTTCCTTATTTGGCTAACCAACAAAATAACCTCCAAATTCAATGAATCAAATTTCAAATCGAAGCGGAACAATTACTTAAATCTATGAACAAACCTCACCGCATTTCGAGTTCAGACATAGGAGTTATGACCAAAACCGTGAGACTACGCAAATCTATCCAGTTTTATACACATTACGATCTTTTCCATTTTTGGAGGTCTTAAACTCAAAATTATCCTTATCCTATTTCTTCAAGATATGTTCAAAACTGAAAAATATAGTGACTCACCAATTTTCATTCATTTTTAACATCATTTTCTAGGCCAAAATCACTTCGTTCTATTCGGACAGAAAGCTGCCAGGATCATAACTTCATATCTCAAGGTTTCTATCAAGTTTCAAGCCATACAAGGGCAGATATGCTCTTATAAACACATGTTCATGAACTGCAAGAGTAAATATAGTCATAAAAGTGCATGCATGTGAGATTTTGAAACATTTGAAAAGATTTAACCCTCACCTTAGCAACTTGATAGGTGAAATGCAAGAAATGCTCTTGAAACGCACAAAATGCCCTTTTTCTTTGCCTTGGCCGAATGGTCTTCTTATTTTCCTTTAATTCCTAGTTAAATTAGCTCATGAAGAATATATATGTGTATGATACATGTGAAAAGAAGAAGAGAATCAATAGAGTTCCCCTTAGGCCGAAAATGAGAGATCTTTTGCTTGTTTGAGTGATTTGAATGCATGCATGTCCTAGGGCCGAGCATGAGAGAGGCTTAGAGCGGTATTTGAATGCTCTTGAACCTTGATAGTCTCTTGAGGAGGGTTGCCATGCTATACCCGAATGGAGAGGAAAAGAGAGAGAGACAATGAAGTTTGTTTTGAGAGTTTTTTGTGTGTTTGTGAGGTGTGCTCGGTTTTGGTGAGTTGAGAGAGCATGTGTGAGTTGTTTTTTGTGTAGTTTGAACTTTGTGAGTGTGTGTGGTGTGTAGGCCGAGAAAGGGAAGGGTTTGGGTAGAATGTAGGAATATTTTTATGCTTCTAGTGCTTTGTGAGGAATATTTGAGTATTTTTGTGTTTTGTGTATGTATAAATTATAATTTTGTGTGTGTGGGTATGTGGATTTCTTGTTGGCCGTGTAAGACGTGTGTGTATATTGTTTATTTTTATTTTTGAATTCTAGTGTTTGATGATTGGATTTAGGGCTTGGTGAGCTTTTGTCATTTAGTGAATTGACTTAGGGTTAAAATATTGCTTAGTGGGATGTTTATGATAGTTTAATATTATTTTAGTGTTCGTGGAGTTTGTAAGATTTGAATTAAGGAATATAATATTGGTTAGTGAACTGTGTAAGATTATTTTATTGTCTAGTGCTTTGTGCATGAATCTTTATTGATTAGCGGCGAGCACGCATTCTTAGGTTTATGACACGTACTACGAGGTAAGGCATGCGCTTCTAGGTAAATGCACAGAGTCCAATGTAAATGCATGCAATCCTAGGTGAATGCACGTAAACCAATGCAAGACATGAATTCAATGTAATACACGTAAATCAAAGTATGACTCTTATATCTAGGTTAAGACATGCAGTTCAAGGTTAATGCACATAAATCGAGGTATCATACTAAAATTGAGGTCAGGGCACGTATATCTAGGTATCACACGTAAGTCAAGAATTAGGGCATACAATTCTAGGTCAAGGCACGTATGATGAGGCATGCACAAAAACCAAGGAACGTATCTAAGGTATTGCATGTAACCCAATACTAGCGTACTTAATCCTAGGTTAAGGCTCGTGCTTTGAGACGAAAGTAGACTCTCTAATATATGTGCATGTAAACCAAGGCAGGGTATGTAATCCAAGGTCGATCATATAATTTTGGATCTAAGACACGCAAATCGAGATAAGACACGGTATTTAAAGTCGGGCCTCACGTGGTCTTTATAAAACTGAGTCTCTATATTATGTTAATTTTAATTTTACATAATAATTTGATTATGTGTTATTTTTTCTCATATGTTACTTTTTTTTTAATTAATTGCTATTTAGATTATCTCAATTTTTTTAACAAATATTTCAACAAAAAAATAAATAAATTGTGACAAATATAACATTTAAAAAATTAGGATTACGTTTAATTACATAATTGAATGAAAAAAACTAATTAAAAATCTCTAATTAAAAAAAAAACCCTACATAAAAAAATCTTAATTAAAAACCCTAATTAAAAAAACCCATTAATTAATTTTTTCTTGTGTGTTACGTTTATATTTGTTTATTTCTTCTTTATTTTATTCAATTTATAAATTAATTAAATTAATTAAAAAAAATTACAATAAATAAAATCTTAAAATTTACAACTAAATTAATAGAATAACAACTATAGAAAAAAGCAACATTACAAATAAAAAATAACCTAAAGTTAAAAAAAAATAAACAAAAAACAAAAAATATAAAAACTACAAAAACTAAAAAAATATACCAAAACAAAAAAACTAAACTAAAAAAATAAAATACAAAACCCTCATTAAAAAAATCAAATTAAAAAACCCTAAATAAAAAACCTTAATTAAAAAAGCCTAATTACAAAATCATAATTCAAAAAACCCTAAATAAATATATAAATAAAACTTAATTACAAAAAAAAAAAATTAACCCTAAATATAAAAGCCCCCATTCCCCGTCAAAACCCCACCCATCCTTCCCTTTCTCTTTCCCTTTCCCTTTCCTTTCCCAGCCCCCACCTCCCTTCCTCGCTGCCCCCACTACAACCACCCCCATCCCTATCAAAACACAAACCCTACCCCACATCACCCCACCCTACCCTACATTTTCCCTTTCCCTTTCCATTTCCCTTCCCCACCCCCACCCCCGTTGTAATTTTTTTTTTTTTGTCAATTCTCGCTTCCCCTCCCACCCCACCCTCTTTCTCCGGCGCCATCCCACCACCACCGAAATCACCACCACACTGTTTTTTTTTTCTGTGAATATATATATTTTTTTGCTGTTTGTTGAAAAAAAAAGATAGTCAATCTGTTGTGTTTTTTTATTTTGAATCTGTGAGGCCTTTTTTGTTGAAGATGGTGTTGAATCTGTTGATGACAATATTTTTTGGTTGCATATATAGAAATTTTTCAATGGTATTTTTTTTCCAGATTTCAAACAAATCAAACGACTTTTTTTTTTATCCGTCAATTTTTAATTTTTAATTTTATTTCAGATCTGACAATGTCAGATCGTCATATCTGACTTTTTATTTTTTCATTGAAAATTGTGCATTTTTAAAGACTCCATTTTGTCTTTTTCTATAGTCTCCATTTTTTTCAACAAATTTGTTGAAGAAAATGGAGACTAGGTGTTATTTTGGATATTCAAAATTTGATTGATATTGTTAAGGTAAAAAACTTCAACTGCTCCTTAAGCCAGACCTGAACCTGCAAAACAAAGAAACCGAGGGGGGTACCTACGGTGCCTACTCCGACGCTCAAGTCAGTTAACGTGGGATGGAGTTTGTAAGCGATGAGGGATAGATATTTTTGCATACCTTTTCCTGTGGAGCTATTCCCACTTGATACTTGTAGTAAGGAGGTTCCCTAAACAAATGAGAATTCATCCAGAATCAGGACTCCCAAGAATCCTTCTTCGTTCAATAACCCACAGTGATTATACCGCCTATGAGTCCTTCCTTATCCGACCTCATCGATCTTATCCTTATCCTCATGGCGCCCCTGTATGCGTGCCTGCCCGACAGCTCCGAAGAGTCTAGGGCTTGAAGAAAGACGGGATTGACCATTATTACCAGGGCTAAGTTTACAGGGCTGGAGCCCCACCCTTATCATCTGGCCCCCCAATCCTCTGAGTTGGTTCACAGGTTAGGGGATTGTCGCAACTTCGGGGCGCTTCATCTTCCTCAGCGGTTACTAGCCATTACAACCGCTTATTGTGCACGTCCCTTCAACTTTGCCACCACTTCGCAGGCACGTTTCTCGCAATTCGTGACGCCACTCCCCACTATCCTACGTGGGTCGACTCATCCGTGTGTGGGGCCCCGCGGGGTCCTTTATAAAAGGGCCCCTCCCCGGTCCGTGCCCAATTCGCATCCTACTGCTCTTCAGCTTTCTTTATTCCTTCATCATTCTTCCCTCATTATGCCCTACGTGAACCTCTAACCACTGTTTAGGTACGCTCTTCCCCTTTTCTTCCATCAATGGATAGGTTTCCTCAGTCAGGCGTCGTCGGTGGTTCCAGTGACAGTCTCAAGGATGTCCCTCATACCCCTAGGAGTTCCGAACCCATTGCCGCTGTTCTGATTTCCCAGAGTCCTCCTCCTACTAGAGGTACTAGAAGGAGTTCCAAGAGACCTAGGTCTAAGTCTTTCCACCACCGAACAACCGCGACGCCCCTGGGTCCTGTTAGAATTGATGATCTTTTGGTTTTTGGTGCCGAGCGTAAGATCTGCACCACCCAGGAGAAGTCCATCGTCTACCTTAGGGGCATAGGTGTCACGCCCCAACTCGACCCCACCTACAATCAGTCAGGACGCAACGGAATTTCGGCAGCATAACGACAGTAAATAGATTTCCGAGGTTCTAAACCAACCTCATTAATAACATTAAACATCCAATTCCATAACCATACAAACAACAACTCCTCAACAGCATAACAACATACAACATAACCGTAATATACAATAATCAGTCTTCGTTATCTGCCTCCGTTCTAACATAACATACAATACCTCAACCTTATCATACATTTCAAAAATAAGTTGAGACACATCTACAACTTAACCATAGACAAAAGAAAGCCAATAAGTTAACATCATTTGGATCATCATCTTTTCAACATCTATTACAATAAGAACCATAAAGCATATAAAAGTCTATTAAGCTAATGTACAAGACATTAAACAACATAAAATCATGGATAAGACTCAGGAACATATGACTCGTCCACGTAAGGCACATTTTCCTCCTCAGGAGGCACGTACCCGTAATCCGGCTCTGCAACACCTGTAAGCATGCAATAATAGAGAGTGAGCTTATATACATAAGCCCAGTGAGGATCCGATAGATCTCGAGCAAGGTCTACTAAACTCCTTGGAATAATCCTTTGAGTCAGTAAACACACAATAACACAAATAATACTATCATCACATAGCTATATAACCAATCAATAAAGGATACTCTATTTGGTGTAGCTCCAAACGCCATCACGATCTCAACCGTTCTTCTTATAACTCCCCATTACTCACGCACCCGAGGTACCTCACTAGCCCCTCCCTCCATGACACCTCCGTCATGCGAGCTGGGGATAGCCTATGGCAGTCATGCCGTTATCAACCCGACAGCCCAACGCTGCCCGAGAGGTGGCACACACATACCAAGACTCCATAATCATCATCAATCATCAATCAATCAATCAATTAGGAGATCAGCAACAAAAGTGCCCGATTCCCGAACTCAATAATAATAAATATAACATCAATATTTAATTAAACAACAAACAACTAAGTTAGATGACAAAGTAGGCAATTTAAGCGGACATGCATTATATACACAATTAAACTCTAAATTACTCATCAACAATTCACCATTCAACACTCAAACACTACCCAACCATCTAAAGGCATCGTTCAAGAAATTAAAGAATGACAACCTAAACTTCTAAAATTCATAACTTACAATCTACTAATCCAAACATTGCCAAATCAGTTTCTATCACTCACCCATTCAACATACTACATTAGCCCTCTTGGAAATCCACCATAACACCTCCAAATCATGCCCGATAACTCTAAAACCCTAGGATGTCTTGGCTGATTTTCTGGATTTTCACACAAACAATGTAATCGAAAATTCGGCATTACAACAGCGCTAACACATAATTATCAAGTATTTAGAAATCAACCACAATCGATTTCGATCAACACAACTCATTTAATTCAACTTTGAACATTTTAATCAAAATTAAATACCCGGAAAATAAAAATTATGCTACATCCGACAGAAATTCGTAGTATTGCATCAAAATGATCCCTAGCATGTAAGGAGCAATAATCTATCAACAGATTTCAATTCTAACGGTTAAATTTTCATTTATGAGCAAAAGTATAAAAATGACATTTTGAGATCTAGAATTTTTCTCTCACCTTTGATGCGATATAAGCCTAGGAATGCGTGCTATGCGTGCCCAACAAGCAGAATCCAAGTCGGTGCGAAGTTCTACGGACGAAAACCAAGTTTTTCTTTGAAAAATTGGATTGAAAAGCTTTGAAATCTCTTTTCTTTTTCTCTCCTCCTTCTCACGGCAATGTGTGTGTTTGTGATGGTGTTTTTGTGTTGTGTGAGTGTGTGTAGGTGATATAAGCTTATATGGTCAATTATTAAATAAAGTCAAAGTTAATTTAAATTGGTATTTTTGTGTTTTAATGACTTTAAACTCATTTTATTGCTCACCAAGCTCAAAATAATTATGCAACCCCCAAGATAGCTCAAGTAGGTAATTTTTAGGTGACAATAAGTTTTACAATCAAACAATTTCACCCGAATCGGCTTAAAACTCGATTTTTGAAAAAGTCGGTGTAAAAACCCTAATAAATTCTTAAGCCGATTTGAAATCCGTTTTCATCAAACACAGGTCTATTAAAGTCCATGGACTAGGTCTAGAAGGGTTAAAAAGACCAGTTTCAAAATTTTAGCGGACGTGTTTCGAAAATACTATTCACTAAAAATCGACGATAAAATTTCTGACTCCGTTTTTGATGAAAATTTCATGAATGCACATTTAGCACGTATTAGGAGTATTGACATCAAAATTATAACTTTCTAGATCCTATAGCACATAAACAGATCATATGCACGCAAAACGAGGTATAACACGTAAAACGAGATAAGTAGGAAAGTGGGGTTTCACAAAAGGAACCATTCCTCCTAACTTTGAGGTCCGTGTCCCGAGTGATAGTAGGCCAGCGTCAGCCTATGGGCCTGGCCAAGGAGAGGTTACCTTATACTACGAATAACTCCTTATAGGTCGTCTGTCTCTGCCCTACCTGGTGGAAATTTTCAACTACTTCCAAATTAGCCCTACCCAGGTCACCCTCAACAGTTGGAGGCTGATGGTAGGTGTTTATGTTTTTTTGAAGGAACTGGGCTATACCTCCACTTCCATGATTTTTCTTTTCTACCATCATCTTAAGACCACCGACAAATCCTCTGGCTAGCACTATTTTTCCGCCTGTCATCACCCCTTAATTGCTGATGTTCCTGATAATTCCAAGAATTGGGGCAATAGATTTTTCTTTGTGAAGTCCCCTACGAGTTGGGAGGTCCGGAGTATCTGGGTTGTTTCTCTTGAAACAGCCAAGGACCCCCACCCTCGATGAAGTTGAGAAATCAGTTATCGAGGAGCTTAAAAGAGTCATTCCCGTTAGATGCGATGATTTTTTCTCTCCCAAAAGGGTAGCCGCAAGTGGCTTATTTCCGCAGCCCACAGCGTCGAAAGTCAGGGCTCTTCCTTTACCCTCTTCACATCGTAGTACCAGGGCTGGGGGGAAGACTTTTACTGCCCCTTCTTCAGTTATCGCCCAAAACCTTGAGAGACTTGAGCCTCCATCATCCCACTCATCATCCGAAACTGAGGGTTAAGTTTTATCATCGTACTTGCTTTCACCTTCTTAGTTGTTTATGAGGTCCTTACTAATTCCGTTTAGCTCTCCCCTACGCAGATAACATGAAGATCTCGGAGGTTGTTACTTCTACCCTAGGCGAAAGAGTGACCAGAAGGCGTTTGGTCAAGGTCTTCGGGCAACCTACCCCGAAAAAGCAAATGGTGGCCCCTCCCGCAGGTGATGTGGAGGTGCAGATCCTCAAAAAGCCTCCCGTCCCTACCTCGGAGAACCCAATCTCCGTCGAGGGGTCCTTGGTTCCTCCATCGGGCTGTCCAGACTCACCCACTACTGGACCTACCAAGACTGGGGTGATTGATTCCATTCTTCCGCCTGAAGTACTACCGGCCCCACTCTGCAGGTGTTTGTCGTCTCCGCCTCTATCTCTTATCGATCCCAGGGGCCCGTTCCCCTCCTCTCATATCGACATATTGCGGGAGGAGAAACGCTGCCCTCTTGGCGAGACCTATCAGATCAACACTCCACGCCTACGCAAGCATGGCGGGTCTATTTCGCCTGGCCCTACCCTTGGCTTTGACGATGAGATAGAGATTGACGACGGGTAAGGTCATACC
Organism: Ehretia macrophylla; assembly: GCA_037974665.1. NCBI lineage: Eukaryota > Viridiplantae > Streptophyta > Magnoliopsida > Boraginales > Ehretiaceae > Ehretia > Ehretia macrophylla. The sequence continues at coordinate 16,131,401 of CM075777.1, forward strand.
ACAAGCGTTTTCGCTCGTCGCCTTACTACTGCCATAGCTGACCAAGAAGTCAGGGAAGCTTTCTACAAGGTAATTTGTCCTATCTTTCTTTTTTTCAGATTACTTCGCTTTGCTTTTTTTTTAATGCTCCGCTCTTTTATTCTTAGAGCTGGCTAGACCTGAACCACCTCCATGGGATACTTCATAAGGCCTTAGTGGCTTACGACAAGGTCGAGATCAGCTCTTCCCTGGCCGTACTCCGAGTTGAGAAGAAAGCTGAAACCCATAAATGTCGTCTCGAGGAGCACCACCGGACCTGTGCCAAAGCTTTCGACAATGACCTGGGCACCTTTAATAAAATAGAAGCCCTGATTGACAAGCAAAGCACAGTCATTCAGGAGGCTGGACTTTACCAATCCATTTCTGAGGATATTCTTACAGTGGCGCTGAGGTCACAATTGTCAGAGGCTTAAGAGATTTGTCGTCGTATTCTTGCTGAACGACAGCTGGTCATCCAGTCCTGCGAGAAGCTCGAGAATGAGCTAAAAGAGGCCTCTGCTCGGGCTGTTGGTGCCCAGGCCAATTATGATCAATTGGTGCAGGTCGTTGGTCACCATGGAGAAGTTGTCATTGCCTTTTATAAGGAAAGCGATGCTTTTGAGGCTCTGTTAGAGGAGTTGCTCCGCCCCGCCATCAACAAAGCAGAATACGACGCTGAGGTTGCCTACATGGAGGATGTGCAGGCCCGCTTGCAAGGCCAAGGCATTCAAATTGACTTGTTGGACCTCCTTGGAAAAGTCCCCCCTTATCCCAAGATTCAAATTGCCTACTGGGTCCCAGGCACAGTTAGAGGAGCCCCGCCCCCCTTAATTGGATCTGCTTTGACATCTTGCCAGTTTTTAGTTGTTGTTTTTTACCCAGGGACTTTGATCCCCCCATTGTACATCCTTCTTTTGTTTTTAATGAAATTTTATTCCCAGAGCTTCCTGGGCCGTTAATATGCAAACCTTTTCTAAGTTCGCTTTATCCTTTTTTTTCCTCTTCACGAGCTTTGCTGCTCATGCATCTCAATCTTTATTTTGACTCTGCTTTATGTATGCTGGGCTCTTGAACCTCCGGTTCTTTTTTAGTATTTTTCCCTGGATCCTGTGGTCCTCCTTGGGGACAGCCCTACTAGCGGATAGAAGTCATTTTATCCATGGGGCGCAACCCTTTCCAGGCATGGACCCTTTTGAGTTGTGGTATCAAACCCTTCAAGAAGAGCCCTTTAAACATAATATAGGAGCGAAACCAAATCTTTAGAAGGGGAACAAAGATTTTATTATTTCAAAGAGCATTACATAGACTTCTATCGAATGCTATTTAGTCACTAACATTATTCTGGAAATGTCACATGAAATATTTCCTAAGATATTCAACATTCTATGCATTAGCTAACTCCTTTCCACAAGGTTCTTCTAACCTAAAGACTCCAGGCCTGATCTCCCTTGACGCTAAATAAGGACCTTCCAAGTTTGGCCCCAACTTTCTCTGCCCAGGTTAGGATTTGAAGATGGCTTTCCTGAGCACCCAATTTTCTTCTCAGATGTTCTTGAGTCGGACCTTCCTGACAAAGGACCTGGCCATGGCTCTTTTTCCCTCCAGCATTTTTATTTATGCCCTCTGCCGAAACTCCTCGATCAGGTTGAGATCCTCATGGACTCCCTGATCGTTTATTTTCTCCTCATAAAGCTGCACTCGGCTATTTGGAATACCAATCTCCACTGGGAGCACTGCCTCTATGCCGAATGTTAGCTAGAACGGGGTCTCCCCTATTGCGGTGCTTAGGGTTGTCCGGTGAGCCCACAGGACCTCCGGCAGTATATCCACCCATAATCCTTTTACTTGTCCTAGCTTGGTTTTGATGCCCTGCAAAATAGCTCGGTTAGTTAACTCGACTTCCCTATTAGTTTGAGGGTGAGTTATAGAAGCAAATTTCAGTTTAATTCCTAGCTCCTCGTATTTGCCACGGAAGTAACTAGAGTCAAATTGTCTGCCATGATCTATGATCAGGGCTCGGGGCACCCCAAAGCGGCATACCACAGATTTCTATACAAAATTCCAGGTTGCTCTTTCAGAGATTCTAGGGACGGCCTCAGCTTCTACCCATTTGGTGAAGTAGTCAACCGTCACAAATACAAACTTCGTTTGGCCCTTGCCCAGAGGTAAAGGTCCTAGGATATCCAGCCCCCATAGGGAAAAAGGCCAGGGACTGATCATGTAGGCCAAATCTATTGCCGGCTACCGAGGTATCCTGGAGAACCTCTGGCATATATTGCATTTTTTCACCATTTCCAATTCGTCCTTCTGTATCGTGGGCCAATAATATAAGAAGGTCTTCTGGGCCAACGCCCTGCCCCCCAAGTGGTTTTTACACACCCCCTCGTGTATCTCTCTAAGTACCTGATTGCCCTCTTCTTGCGTTATGCATTTCAGCAGAGGCCAGGTATAGGCCTGCTTGTACAGCTGCCCCCTAAGCATAATAAATTTTGAAGCTCGTCGCTCTATATTCCGAGCCTCTGCCCAATCATAAGAGAGATCACCTTCTTCTAGATAGGCCTTTATTGGCTGCATCCAATCCCTACACATGGCTATGGCTGCAATCTCCAAAGTCAGGGCTTAAATTGACGAGGCCTCTACCTCGTTTACTTTTATAACTGCCGACCGTGAGGAACTCACAGCCAACTCGCGAGAGAGTCTTCCCTCTCATTCTCGGATCGCGGTACCTGGCTAACATGAAAGTGCTCGAGCCCTTGGATCAGTCTTTTGACCTTGTTAAGATAGGCCAGCATCGTCAAGTCTTTCGCCTCATATTCACCCTGCACCTGGTTCGCCACTAATTGTGAGTTTGTAACCATGTGTACCATCCTTGCTCCGAGTGAGATAACTGTCCTTAGACCTGCTATCAGTGCCTCGTGCTCGGTTTTATTGTTAGAAGCCGGGAACAAAATCTTGAGTGAGTACTAGCTTTCTATTCCATCGGGGCTAATGATTAAAACAACAGCCCCGCCCCTTGCTTCCCCAGTGCTCCATCAACTTGTACCTTCCAGGGGGTGTTATCTCCCTCCATCTGGACCCCCGTACATTCTACCACAAAGTCCGCTAAGGCCTGTGCCTTGATAGCCATTCGGGGCTAGTAGATGATGTCGTACTGATTGAGCTCTACGGCCCATTTTAGAAAGCACCCGAAAACCTCTGGCTTTTACAATACTTGTCTGAGGGGCATATCCGTCAAAACTCAGATTGTGTGAGCGTCGAAGTAATGTCTAAGTTTTCGTGCTGCAATTAAGAGAGCCAACGCCATCCTCTCCAGGGTCGAGTACCTGAGCTCTGGTCCCCGCAGGACCTTGCTCACATAATACACTAGTTTCTAGAGCTGATCCTCATCTCTTATCAAAGCCGCAGCCACTGCCTTGCTTGAACTAGTGAGGTACAATGTCAGGACCCCTCTTTTTTCTGGTCTCGACAAGAGTGGAAATGATGCCAGGTATCTCTTCACCTCCTCAAAAGCCTCCTGGCACTGATCAGTCCATTGGAAGTTTTTTGGATTCCTCAATACTCAAAAAAAAGGAGCACATTTGTCTGTAGACCTGGACATGAACCTGCTCAGGGCTACTATCTTTCCGGCCAACTTCTGCACATCTTTGACACTCCTTGGGGGGTTCAAATTTAGTATGGCTTGAACCTTGTTTGGATTCGCCTCTATGCTTCGACTAATAACCATGAAACCCAAGACCTTGCCTGTTCGAACCCCAAAGGCGCATTTTTCTGGGTTGAGCTTAATCCCGTACTGCTCCAGGGTAGCAAAGGTTTCTGTCAGGTCTGCCACATGGGTGTGGGTGTGTTTACTTTTAGTCAACATATCGTCGACATAAACTTCTATGTTCTTCCCAATTTGTCTGTCAAACATATTATTCACCATACGCTGATATGTAGCCCCGGCATTTTTCAACCCAAATGGCATTACTCTATAACAGTAGGTTCCCGTGTCCGTAATAAAGGTTGATTTTTCCTTGTCTTCTAGGGCAATCATGATTTGATTATATCCCTTGAACGCATCCATGAATGTGAGTAACTCATAGCCAAAGGTAGCATCTACTAGTTGGTCTATCTGGGGCAGAGGATAACAATCCTCAGGGCACGCCTCATTGAGGTTTTTATAATCAATGCATAATCGCCACTTCCAGCAACTTCCGGACCTCCTCCCTAATGTTCTTGTTTATTTCTTCCCTAAAATTCCTCTTTTTCTAGCGGATGGGTCGAAACATCGGGTCCACGTTCAGCTTGTGAACCATCACGGATGGGTCTACCCATGTCATGTCAGTCGTACTCCAAGCAACTATATGCAGGTTATAAGAAAGGAAGTCAATTATACCTTGTCGCAGATCCGAAGGGAGGTCATGGCCTATCTTTATCCGCCGGCCTTGTGAGAATTCTACCTCATCCAACTCCTCAGCAAGGGCAAGTTCCTTCCTCTTCTTGTCTTCTGGCTCATTGGGACACCAGGCCTTTGGGCCTTTCATCTTGAGAGAAGCAGCATAGCAGCGGCGAGCGGCCAACTGATCTCCCCTAATAGTGGCCATGGCACCAGGGGTTAGGAACTTCAGGGCTTGGTGTAGCGGTGATGCCACCTCCCGAAATTTCATTAGTGCTACCCCTTCCCCCCCAAGATTCCATTATACACTGATTCGCCGTCAAGGACGATGAGGTCTGCCATGATCGTCACTTTCTTTGGCCCTTCCTCCAAGGTCACGGGTAAGTTTATAACCCCTTTTGGACGGAAAGCTTTCCCTGTGAACCCTGACAGTGAACCATTCAAAAGGCGAAGCCTTTCATGCCCTATCCCCAACCTGTCGAAGGCCTTCAGAAACAATACCTCTACTGAACTGTCGGTATCCACCATCAGGCGTCTGACTATGTAATCGAAAATTTGGGCTTTTACCAATAATGGATCATCATGTGGGTAGATTACACCTTTGAGATCATCTGCAATAAACGTTAACTGCTCTTCAACTCCCTATCCTTGATACTGGGACTCTTCTGCCACAGCCCTGGCATAGGACCTTCTTGTTTTTCTACTAGTTCCACTAGACGTGAACCCCTCGGCTATGGTATCTACCACCCCTAGGTGTCGATTATCCTGGTCCCTTCCGCTTTGGGGGCTGCGCTCCCTTTCATGTCGGGAGTTGCAATCCTTATCACGCTTGGGGCTCCTTTCTCTCTCTCTCCAGGGCTCCTGATTTCTTGCGACAAATCTATTCAACAACCCATTCCTCACTAGGACCTCTATCTCGGCCTTGAGTTGTTTACAATCTTCTGTGTCATTATCGTCATCTCTGTGGTACTTGCAATATTTATCTTTGGCCCTCTTGTCTGGGTTACCTGTCATCCTAGCCGACCAATAAAACTCGCGGTGGGTCAGGATTTCATGTAGGATCTCTGCCCTGGGCATATTCAAGGGAGTATAGTTCCGATCAAACCTTCCCCGGCTATTGCTGTCCTATCTTTCTGACCGACTCATCGGGGCTCCCCTTTGGTTGCCTGCTTCCTGAGCTTTTCCTTACCCCGCGGCTCCCTTCTCTTCCTCTTTCTTGGCCGTCATGACATCCTTTGAACTGATGTACTTGGAAGCCCGTGTCATAAGTTCCTCCAGATCACGGGGCATTCTTTTTCCCAAGGACGCTTGCAAGGGCCTGAAATATAGGCCCTGCATATACGCAACCATGGCTATTAATTGGTCGAGGTATAGTACTTCCAAGGCTACTTGATTGAATCGTTGAGTGTAGTCCCGTAAGGTCTCCCCTCTCTGCTGCTTTATAGAGAACAAAGATGCGGTGAGTCTCGGGGGCTTCTTGCTGCTAACAAATCGGGCAAGGAACAAACCAGCAAGTTGGTCAAAACCGTGAACTGAGGCCTCTGTCAAGCCAATGAACCACTTCCGTGCCGCACTCACCAATGTTACCAGAAAGGCCCAGCATTTGATGGCTTCCGGGACATCCTGAAACGTCATGTGGTGCTCGAAGATTGTAAGGTAATCCTCCGGATCCCCAGTCCCATCATAGGTCTGGAGATTGGGGAGTTTATACCCATATGGCATTGGCTCCCACATAACTTCTCTGGCAAAGGGATGATGTTTTCCCTGTCCCACCAAGACCTGATACTGACCTCCATGGCTACGGGTGTCCTCCGGTCTCTCCTGTCGTAGGGGTCTCCCTTGCCTTTCTTGCCCCAGTCTTCCCTGCAACTCTATCAAGGCTGTTGTATCCGCCGAAAGAGCGGGGCCTGGGGCGGATTCCCTGCTATCATATCTTTCCTCTGAAAAGGAGTGACCTCCGGACTTGTTAACCCTTGAGTCTGGAGGAACTGGTTAAAAGCTCATCTCAGACCATTGAACAACTACACCAGGGTAAGCAAGTCAACTTGCTGGGATGAGGACGATATATCTCCTGGAACAAATACCGGTGGAACTGAGGTGGCAACTTTCCCTGGTGCTCCCGTGTTGAGGGAGACGGGAACTACTAGAAGAGCAATACCTTCAAGAACCTGATGCTCCTCGGGAGGGTTCTGATTCCTCCTGGTATTGGCTTGACTTCGTGTATGAACCATCGTGGTATTTCAGTGGGGTTGTTGGATGTTTCCCATAAACGGCGCCAAACTGTTAATGTAAAAAACTTCAACTACTCCGAACTGCTCTTTAAGCTGGACTTGAACCTACAAAACAAAGAAACCGAGGAGGGTACACGCGGTGCCCATTCTGACGCTCAAGTCAGTTAATGTGGGATGGAGTTTGTAAGTGATGAGAGATAGATATTTTTGCATACCTTTTTCTTTGGAACTACTCCCATTTTATACTTGTAGCAAGGAGGTTCCCTAAACAAATGAGGATTCCTCCAGAATCAGGACTTCCAAGAGTCTTTCTTCATTCAATAACCCACGGTGATCACACCGCCCATTAGTTATTCCTTATCCGGCCTCCTCGATCTTATCCTTATCCTCAGGCGCCCTTGTTGGCGTGCCTGCCCGGCGGCTCCGGTAGGCTCAAGGCTTGAAGAAAGACGGGGCTGACCATCATTACCAGGGCTAAGTTTCCAGGGCTGGAGCCCCACCCCTATCAGATATCATTTTTGTACCAAAAACTATCAAATAGTGTTTTAAAGACTCCTATTGGTGTTGATTTTTAATCAATTGAGTCTCTAAAAATAACAATTATTGTTGTTTAGAGACTCCATTGAAGATGTCCTAATAATGATTTTTAGAGACCCGAATCTCTAAAATAATCAAAAAATAATAAGTTTTTGTAAATAGTAGTGCACATTGGAGATACCCTTAATAGAGAAGTGATGAGAAAATTAATGGGTGCATAGAGGAAAGAATAGATGTACCTCGTTTAGACCTTGAGCTGCCAAAAGCAATAAAAGCAGCTGTTGTGTTGCTCTTCTTCATCTTTAGCCTCCGATTTGGGGAAAAATAGAAAGGAGAAGATGACAAAAAAAAGTGGGCAAGTAAACAAGACATCTTTAGCCTCCGATTTAAGCCCCTAAAGTTGCAAATTTCTTAATTAAGCCCCTGTTAGTTTAGTTTTATACGTTTTAAAAATCTTAATTTAGTCTTATATATTTTTTTTAAAAGTCTCAATTTAGTTTTATATATTTTTCTAAAAGTTTCAGGTTAGTCTTATATATTTGTCTAAAAATCTCAATTTAGTCTTATATGTTTTCTAAAAGTCTCAAACTATTCCTAGTCGTTAAAATTGAAGTTAACTTTAACAGAAAGTTGATCATGTAATTCACACATGACCATGATTAGAGGGAAAAATTGGAAAATAACATGTGTAAAAGGGAAAAGTTCAATTAGATATTGGATGTTTGCAAAAATGTTCACATTGATCCTGAATATTTGTGTGCAAAATTATAAAAACATTTGGAATTGGCACGTCTTATTTGAATATTTTTGTAAATATCCAGGACCTAATTGAATTTTTATCTTTTGTAGATGTTGTTTTCCAATTTTCTTCCTCTAACTATGGTCATGTGCGAATCACATGACCAATATTCCGTTAAAGTTAACTTCAATATTAACAATTAGGACTAATATGAGACTTTTAGGAAAAAATATAGAATTAAACTGAAACTTTTAGGCAAACATATAGAATTAAACTAAGACTTTTGAAATTATAGGACTAAAATGAGACTTTTAGATAAATATGTAGGATTAAACTGAGACTTTTGAAATATTTATGACTAAACATAATTGGTGCTATTCTCTCTTTGTTTATTATATTTTATGGTCTTTTCAAATTGAGACTTATGTATAATTAGTAAAAAGAGAATTATGAAGACTCTATTAATAGGTATATGAGCAATTTGTCTAGTTTTGAAATTCTAGTCAGCAAAATACAATTTGAGGCGTTTGGAATGTTAATAATCAATTTAATGAAAAAACACTGGGGTGGATGTAGAGGTGTCATTTGGGTCGGGCCGATACAAGCCCAGTTTAGCCAATACACGAATATTCAGGCCCAGCTCAACTTGAATGAAAATGGGTTCGACTCGACTCAACCCACCACATATAGGTGTGCTGAGTTGGGTAATATATTTTTTGACCCAACTCATTTGTGCCCAAACACAGCCCAGTTCAGCCCATAAGCTCAACCCAGCCTAGCACAGGCCCAGCTGAGGCCCAATTCGAGCCCAGATAAAGCTCATCTTAAGATTATAATTTATACATATAATTTTTCTTATAAGTAGTTTGTGTATTTAACTTCATTTTACTACAAAACTATATATTTATTTTACTACAAGAGAATATACAATATCTATGGTTATAGGGGAAGAAAATCTTTCACAACGATTACGTTCAAATGTTTGGAATCATTTTGCTTACTTTGAAGAACATGGGTATGTAATTTGTAACTATTGTGAACATAAATATATATTTCGTCATCAATTTAAAACTGGAATGCTTGTAAGACATCTTGTATCTCAACGCTCAAATATTCCAAACTATTTTAATCTTCAACCACTGCCACCGCCACCGCCAACAGGCCCAATACCCGCACAAGGAACATAATAAAATGGAGAACTTCTCCACCAACTTTCTTCAAGCATTTATGTAATATTCTTTTTTATGTTTATTAGTAACGTATCCGTATCTCGTGAACTTGTGGTTTGTTAAGTAATATTTTATCATTTATATTAATATTAGCAATTAACTTATGTCTTGTTAATTATTAAATTAACTTTTTTGTAAAAAAGGTTAAGCTTAAATTTTTTTCGTTATTAATCAAATTATTAAAATTCAGAACACACTAATAAAAAATAAAAAATAAAGGATGGGCTGGCCCAGCCCGGCTCGCGACTCGTGATAGCAGGCTCGTGGGCCAAGTTAGGTCCTATATTTCAAGAATTGAGCCCAGTCCAGCTCAGCCCACTAGATATATGTGTCGAGCTAGACTCATTTTGCTTAATCTATGATTCGGTTGGGCCGTGCCGGGCTAGCCCATTTGCCAACTTTAGGTGGAGGGAGGGGGGGCTGGGGGGCCAACCTCAAAAAAAAAAAATGTAATGTAATTTTTTTTTTTTTGAAAAACATATTTGGCCCCCAATAAATATATTAAAAGTTATAAAAATTTTCAGGATATAAATCAGTCTTGATGGTTAGTCACAAGTGCATTTATATTATTGGTAAGAATTCAAATCACCACAGCTGCTTTTTTTTTTTTGCTAGTAAGCCTAGTTTAGAGGTGGTAAAAAAAAAAAAAAAACTATCATTATCTTCTCCTCAAATCTCAACTTTATTACTTTAGCAATTTCCTTTTTCCCTCAAGTCTCCATTTTCTGTGTCACCGTGTAGGTATATGCGTATTAGTGTATATATGTGTATATATTGATATATGTATGTATGTATATAAGTGATACTTGAATAAAGAATCCTCTTCCCCAAGTATATATATGTTGGTTCTCAAGAAGTGTTTAATTTTATAAGATTCTCGTAAAAGTGAAAGTAAGAAATGTAATATTTTCATATCTGGTTCACAAAAAAAAAAAAAAAAAAACATTTCTAAATCATGTATTTTTTACTAAGGTTCTAAATCATGTATTTGGTTCATAGAATTAAAAAAAAAAAAAAAAACATTTCTAAAAATCAAAATTTTACCATGAATCTCTTAATTCTTATTCTTATATAAGGGAGGCAGGAATTTAACTTTCCCAAGTTGTGAAAATAATTTAGCAAAAGTACTATATTATCTTTTTTCTAAAATGTTGATGACACAACCGTGTTTTGAAGTTGACATAATTTTGATTTTTGGATAGGAATTTTTGTGAAGTTTAGTTTAACTAAACCAGATATTCATCTTGATTGTCCATAGAGATCATATATGTGCCCGAGTATATATATATATATATATGTATGTAGAGAGAGAGAGAGAGAGAGAGAGAGAGAGAGAGATTAGATAATGAGCAGATTGGAGAAGAGAACTAGCAAGAGATGGGGTGGGGTGATGGAAGACGCATTGAGCAATGAGAAGTGAACGGAAGATGTTTAACACACGTTTGAACAACTGATTGAAGAATTTCAATTAGATAATATTGATTCCACATACCTAGATTTTAAAGACAAATAGTCTGAAATCAATGTATTGATTGATCACAAAGTTAAACCAATCCTTAAGAGGGAGAAGATTACTGTACAAAACAGAGCCTAAAGGGTGTGGGACAATACAACATTCACGGTCGCATTTGGAGCTCTTTGCACAAACTGCACAAAGTAATTAGGGCAGAGGGAAAATTGAACCGAACAAAAAATTACAAACAGTGACTAAGAGATGATCCTGATCCAACCCGAGAGCTCAATGTCAGAACAAAGTTTAGCAATGTTCAACAGAATCTGAAACTTTATTCAATTTATTAACCCCTTGCACCTTGAAGACAAGGAAAACACAGAATTCTTCACTTGTATCCTCGCCTTCCTTGTATATACTGCACTCACTCATTGCTGCAGAGATGTTTGCAGACTATTGCTTCAGAGCTAGCTGATCATTTACTTAAGCCTTTGTCCTTCTGATGTCCAGTTCGCAAACCTCCTGGAAAGATACGTTTAACTTGATAAGTAGTCCAGCATAAGTTAGAAAGGCTGCATTCCAATTGAAAATCAACTGCTGCAGAGGACATATAGAAACCAAAAACCAAAGTTGCAGAACCAAAGCCCCAATATCAATAGGCAGTGGAGAAAATTAATAAATAAACAGAAAGAGGCCAAAGAGAGATTGCACAACCAATGTAATAAACCCAGAAGATAATGAAACAAAAGTAACAACACTGATGGAAAACTCTATGTACTGAATGAAACCTTTTCAGGCTAAATGCTTCCACATCAACTGCACAGACTTGTTGTTTATGTGGTTATTACTACATACGAACAGCAGCATAAATGTGCTTTACCCTGAAAATTCAAAAGACCAAGTACAAACATCATCTAGAGTCAGGACCCCAAACATCAGACTACTTTGAAGAGATACAGGACAGTTAGCGGAGATACAGGAGACTTAAATGCTTGATTTTGTATGGCTGTGCTCAATTCTTAGCAGTTTTCCAAAACCTGTGCCTTGTCCATATTATGCTTCATGATTGTCCTATTGTCCTATGCAGCTGAAAACCAGAGTTGGACATCTGTCTAAATCTTCATCAAGAGATTGAGCCCGAGTATATCAGTTGCACTATGTGAGACGACAGAAAGGTTGACCCTGGGCATGGAGCTAAGCTGAAAGATTCAGAGACAGACAGACTAAACCCTCGACTCAGGACTTCGAGTTTTATGTTGCACCAGCGTCTGAGTTTAATGTTGAGCAAAAAGGTCATTTACAGTAAATCTGTAGGATGGATGATGCAAGGGAAAAAGGGTGGCTATGCAGATGACAACACAAACTGCAAACTAGGCAATGGCTTAATGAATCTGAGGCAGAGGCCGTGTAGGACCTTGAGGCTGCAAGTGATCAGGAACAGGGTGCAATACCGGATTTTGAAACCAAGTATGATGTTGTGCTTCAACCTGAGGTTGACGCCTTGGTTAAAGCAAGGGCTAGAGCTAATCATCAGTGCCATCTTTGATCTTCCACACCTGAGATATGTAATTTAAACAGCTTGGAATGCTATTTCTCTTCTTTTTTTTTATCCTACTTCTTTGTTCTCCACAGGTCATCTGGGTTACCATTCAGGTCATCAAACGTGTTTTACCCTAATTATCATAAGCCAAAGCACAAACATCATCTAAAAGCCAGGAATCTCAACAGATCTTTAAAGAAATACAGGAAAACTTGAATGCTTGAATTTCTAGGGAACTATGTACTACATCAGTTAGTGAAAATATTGAAAGATTCAAAAATTTACATTTTGTTTAGTAGATCGAAATAAAATCTAACTACAGTTGTAGCCACTTAGATGATTACACAGCTTCCTTTTTGAATTAATGATTTAGAACTATTATTTGTGTTGCAGCCTTCAACTCTAGATAGCACTGTTCACACTGCACAAGTGTGTTACACCCAGAAAAATTAGGTTCTACATGATTGTATTCACACATCAGAATCAAACCTAATACTAAAACAAAAATCAACGATTCACACCCTAAAGATGACACTGTTCACATTGCACAAGTGTGATAATACCCTGACGAACAAAATTGTCTCATTAATGGTAATTAGACAATTAAATACATTAACTTCACAAGTTATCCAAGTAGATGAATACAGGGTCAAAAGTAAGCAGAAATAGAAAACCTGTCCACATTCCTTTTTTCATCAATATAAACAGCTCTTCTCAAGAAATACGAAAGCTGCACATGCTTTTGGTGCCTTTTCAGATTGAAGTATTTCATTCTCCGTTTTTCTCAAGTGTCTTTTAAGTTGAAAAAAGCATGATAAAAATAACAACAAAAGATGCTATTAGTATAATCAAAGTTGAGATAATCTTCTTTGAGCATTTGCCATAGGATTAAATCACTTCCAATCCTCTTGATACTATCAGCAACGATAAGATACTGCTCAGGATTCAAGGGCACCATGAGAAGATAAAATTGTGAAATCAGGTGAATAGGTGGAATAATATGATTGGTTATATATTAGAAAACATACCAAACCTGCATCTAAAACTTCTACCATACTATATTCTCCTTTCAGTTATTAATCAGATCAGTAACCACAAATATCTAAAACACGAAAGATGCTAGTGTGTCTCACATAATCTTTCTATTGAAACTTCTTCATGGCTGCATCAAGGGATAACAAGTGCCTCATAACAAAAAGGAGAAATGGATCAAATATTCTCCTTCTTTTATCAGTAAAATTGTTTTTAGGACAAAATAGCTAACTCTGTAGACAACCATTATGTTAAATCTCATGACTACTTGTGAATTCCACATCCACAAAGGGTAGACAGATATAGTTTTGCACATTCAACATGAAAGAAATAAAAAAGGAAACAAAAAGAGCTAAGAAACTTATACAGGATATCAACTCCTTCGAGATATAATCAGATTCTAATTGTAGTAACATAAAAAGCAGCATAAAACCTAGAACTCATGTCTTTGGAACTGTCAACATCTCGTTTTGAAGTGAGGAAGATAAAGTAGTGATTGAAACTCGGGGACTTCTTTTATCATTGGGAACCAACTTTTGAATCATATCCTGAAACATAGGATCTTCACCTTTTGTCGGAAATAGATCAATCAAGATGGAAAATATAGACGAATCAGGAGAGAAACCTCCTTTGACCATTTGTTTCAGATACGTCATCGCCTCATGATAGAGTCCCTGCTTTAGGAATCCTCGGACAATAACATTGTAAGTGAATTCGTCTGGCAAGCAACCGTTTTCTTCCATTTTCACAAAAATCGTCTTTGCATCCTCCAGCAGCTCTTCTTGACAAAGCCCCTTTATCATTATAGTGTATGTCTTAACATTTGGATGCAACCCTTTGGAAGCAAGATTATTGAACATATTGCGAGCAACATCGAGTTTCCCTCCCATGCATAGTCCATCCATCATGATGTTGTAGAAAGAAATATAACTAACTAATCCCTTGCCCTCAATGTCATTAAAAAATGACAAAGCTTGTTCAATGTGCTTGTTCTTGCAAAGCCCGTCTAACATAATACAGTAAGTGTAAGTGTCTGGAAAGATACCTACCAATTGCATATCCTCAAAAAGTTTTTTTGCAGTATTACATTTACCTACGTGGAACAATCCCTGTATCATAATGTTATAACTCACTGCGTTAGGAACCAACCCTTGACAAGACATCTGTCGAAATAAGCACATTGCATCATCTATTTTCTTATTTTTACAAAATCCATTTAGTAAAATGTTATAATGCGTAATGTCAGATTTCAAGCCTTCAGCCATCATACATTCAAAAACTCTTTGTGCTTCGCTTAGTTTGCCTTGCAAACAATATCCATCCATCAATGCACCATACGTAAATACGTCAGGATGCAAACCCCTCTGGATCATTAATTGGAATGCACGCTCTGCATCTTCTATTAATCCTTCCTTACAAAATGCATCCACCAAAATATTAAATGTACGTAAATTTGGAGAGATTTTGTAATCAACCATCTTATTCAATAACAGCTTAACTTCATCCCACCGGCCAAAATTACAGAATCCATTAATTAATGAATTGTAGGTGACAACATCTGGTGAAATGCCCTTGTCAATCATTTCAGATAAGAGGTTCGTAGCATCATCTATCATTCTATCTTTACATAAACTATCAATGACAGAGTTATACGCAAAGATGTTGGGTTTACAATTTCCTTTTTCCAATACCCTAAGCAACTCAACGGCCTTGGTCGTATGTCCCGATTTGCACAACACGTCTAGTACAGTCGAGAAAGTAACTTCATTTGGCTCACAAAGACCCTCTCTGATCAACTTTTTGAATAACTCTACAGCCTCAACAAACTTATTTTTCAAAAACAGCCCCTTAATTAGAGTGGTGTAGGTAGTGACATCAGGCATATGGCCAAGCTTGAAAAAGCAGGCTAAGATTGCAAAACCCAAATCGACACGTTTCATACGGGAATAACAGTTTATCACAACACTCATCGTATATTCATCAAAAGGAATACCCAAAACGCGTATATTCTTGAACAAAGAAACAGCGGCCGAATAATGTTTCATCTTCACCATAACAGTCAGTAGTTTGCAGTATTCTACAACAGAAGGCTTAGGTCTCGTTCGAACCATTCGATGGAAAAGAGAAATAGCATCATCAACATCCTTAATGGATTCAAACCCAAATCTTGATTTTAGTGAAAAGGAGCGGTGGGTTGTAATACATTGAAGAGGTGATGAGAAAATTAGTAGTGGGTGCATAAGGAAAAGAGTAGATGTACCTCGTTTAGGTGAAGAAAGAAATCTTGAGCTACCAAAAGCAAGAATTGCAGCTGCTGTGTTACTCTTCTTCATCTTTAGCCTCCAATTTGGGGAAATAGAAAGGAGAAGATGCAAAAGAAAAATGGGTGAGGATCGACTCAAGATACGATACTTATGTCCACTTTTCTAGTTAAGCCCCTAAACTTGCAAATTTCTTAATTAAGCCCTCATGGCTTTTTCTTTTTCTGGTCAAACCCCTATGGCTAACTTGTCTAAATTTTGGGTTATGGACAAATAAGCCTATCATAAAACTATAAAAATAATAGCGGCTTAGATATTTTTCAAATTATTTACTTATTTTTGGTGTTCTAATTAAAATTCTGTCATAAAACTAATAAAAGAAGGAGAATTATAAAGATCTTACTAATAGGCGCATGAGCAATTAGCCTATTCGGAAGCAACATTTTAGTTGGCAAAATAAAATTCAAAGCATTTGAATGTTAATTACGTTTGACAAATAAAAAAAAATGGTAACTAACTAATATAACAACAAAATACAATTTCTTAAGTTGTGTGCAACTCTTGCCCAAAAAGAAAAAAAACAAAATATTTACATGCAACCTAATCTATAAGACTACCCATTCTATTAATCTGGCTAAACTGAATAAAATTCAAGGAAGCCTGTAATAATTTGATATCATGAAGGACAGTATTATGCAAAATTAAAGTAACTAAAAGGCAATTTTTTTGAAGTTAGCAGATTAAATTGTTATATTTATCAAAGTTAAGAGACCACTAAAAGTATTTGCTTAAAATGTATTTAGTTTTTATTTTTCAATTAAACATCATCGCTTACTTTTTTTCTAATTATGATGTATTTTTCGAATTATATGAATATTTCTAATTGTTCTTTTTTATTCACGCCGTGTCTCAATTTATAGGGCAAAAGGCATTAACCTACTTATGGTTTGTCTACTTTTCTAATTAAGCCATTAAAATTTACAAATTCCATGAATTATCATTGAAGTAAACAAAAACAAAAATGTTGTGGTATAAGAAATAATTGGCCCCTCGCAAAGCCAACATGAAGTTTGGCGCATTAAGCCTCCAAAAGTGCATATGAGCCAAGTGGAGATTTGAATAATCATAGTTAAATGTATTGGTGAAATAGTATGAATTAATTGTTATATGGGAATAGTAAAGGAGTTACAGACGGGAGTTGTTTGAACTTCTAAATCGTAATTCATATATCGTGGTTATTAGGTGGTGTTCCAATTAATTTAATTTAAGATGAATAATTATTCAATTGTTGTTTCTTTGTTCAAGATT
The DNA here is from genome assembly GCA_037974665.1 of Ehretia macrophylla. NCBI lineage: Eukaryota > Viridiplantae > Streptophyta > Magnoliopsida > Boraginales > Ehretiaceae > Ehretia > Ehretia macrophylla. Next base: position 16,148,121 of record CM075777.1, read on the forward strand.
AAAGTGCAATTTTTGTGCTCCAATTAGTAATTAAAGTGCAATTTTTGTGCTCCAATTAGTAACTAAGTGAATGATCATTGTGATAAACTATTATTGGCATATGAAACGTGTGGATTTGAGTTTTGTGAGTTTGCCACATCTATATAGCCTAGAAACTGTAAATGAAAGCAAAATTCGTATTTAGGCTCAAGAGTATATCAAGTAGCCTCATAGTAATTAGCACTCAAGTTATTGTTTAATTTCCAAACATTAACTTAATAATGAAAGATTTCACTAAATTATTCCCTAAATTAAATAGGGGTACCGACACAATTCACCTGCCATCACTCTTAGTTCTCGCACTTTTAGCAAATATGTTATATCCCAAGCCTGGACATTTGGATCCGCAAGTAAGATTTCTATCATAAGTTTGAGAATAGTTATCTTAGATTAAATTTCAACTACGCTCAATACGGTTAATCTGAATTGTTATTTTCAGGGTTGCCATTTAGAATTTTTTTAATAAAGATGGAAACAAATAATTCCTTAATTCTTGGAATAAGCTAAACTGCGATAGAACTTTCTCCTACAAAGATCAAAGCAGAAGTACAAATGTGTTGACAAAAAACTCATCGTCGACCACCCCAATCGCCCTCATAATTTGAGGCAATTGCAATTCAAGATGCTTCCTCTTTGCTATTCTAACCGTGTATGAGAACAATTGAAAGTGATAAGTGATGCTCAAATCATATACTTTTGTAAACATTGCAGTATTCAAACGTAAAATCGATTAGTATAACTTGTTACGGATTGATTATCTCCAAAAAAGGTTGAGTCATATTCAGAGTCAACCTTGGACTGATCATAACCAGAAAGAAGTCCGTGCAACCATTGAAAAAGATTGATAAGCTGTTCGATCAAGAAGAAAAATTTTGGGCTGCTAAATCTCGGGACAAAAATTCTGATTTTTTCCATGCTTCAACTGTCAAGTGGAGGTGTAGAAATCGTATTCAACTTTTACTTTTTTTTTATTCTGCTATTATGCATTAGTTTGAGGGAAAAAAAAAAAAAACCACTTGGCTGATGTGTAAGCTAAAATGTGCTTCAGTAGCTGCAAATTCCATAAATATATCAAAATATAATAATCGAATAATAGTCTACTTCAAACCAAACAGACAACTGATGTAAGACCACTTGTATAGCAGCCAGTAGATTTATAGTATTCGCAGAAGACAAAGACCGAGAGAACGAAAGCATTCCTATCTGAATAAAATCTTCATGATGAAGATGGTGTCTGGACATTGAATCCTAGAAAAATCAATGAGATCATTCTGATGACTCAATTTCGAAAGGTTTTCACTTCCATTGGCCCGATAAATTTTGATCCTATTCTTCAAGTCACCACTCCAATATCTCAGGGATATAAATGATGCCCTTACATCGCTAGTAACTAAAGAAGAAATTAAGTTTGCTGCTTTTAGTATGGGCACCTCGAAGGCACCTGTTCCAGCTTATGGGTTTACCGATTTGTTCTTCCAGAAATATTGGCACCTTATTGAAGAGGATGTGTGTGAAGCCGTGATTTCTTTCTTTGAGCCTGGCGTGATGTTGAAATACATTAATTAAACTCTCATATCTCTTATCCCTAAGGTTGTCGGAAACAAATTTGCAAAAGGATACATGTCTAGATTCATGATTTTAAACCTTTCTTCAATTAATGCATCAACATTTCTTAATATTTCGACTACTTTGTCAAAACAACCTCCATGGCTAATTCTCTTCTTTTCAGCCTTGTTTGATTGTTCCGGCATGACATTTATCTGCTCAACACGACGCAGAAACAAGCTTTAATAATAAGCTTCGGCTCTTTCGTCTTTCTGGCAAGCACTGTACTATTTCTCTTGACGCAAGCTGCTCTTTTGCTTCTAGCGTCTACTTTTTGGCAGTCTTTTGTTCAAGCAACGAAATAATCCTTCTTTTCGTAAATTTTCTTTTGATGTTGGAAATGATTTAGGATTTACTGAAAATGATTTAGAATTTATGAATCCTCACACATAAATTACAAGTACGATTATATTGCTCAAAAATAATAAACTCACAAAAATATAGGCCAATGCATTTACAAAGATTTTTCACTTTGCTCACTTTTTCTCTTTGTTCACTCTTTTTAACAATTCGATCATTTTGCATTTGTATGCAACCTGAGCTCTAATACCACTTTTTTTTTTCTCACTTGTTGGGAATGGATATAACACATAAATGCAAAGGATACATATCTAGATTCATGATTTTAAATGTTTATTCAATTAATCTACTTTATGATCACCAAATGCTTTAAACCTTGTTTCTTCATCTCTCGAGATTCCAAGGATTATCTTGAGTTTGGTTTGCATTCTCCAATAAAGGTCCTAAGGCCAGTCCACATTGCTCAGTTTCAGCCTATAGCATGTCTTAATTACCTGTATAAGATCATCTCAAAAGTTTCGATATTTTGGTTGAAGCCTTTCATTGATTCTATTATATCGCTGAACCAAAATGCCTTTATTGCAAGGCGTGTCATTCAAGATAACATAATCATACCCAGGAAGCCTTACATTGTCTAAGAAGAAAGAGAGTTGACAAAAGATATGAAGCTGCTATTAAAGTAGATATGAACAAGGCCTACGATCAAGTTGAATGGGATTTCTTGGAGTAGCTACTTTTAAAAATGGGCTTTGACAAAATGTGGGTAAAATGGATCATGCAATTTGTTATCATTGAGTCTTATTCGTCGGTGATTAATGGAGAAGTGGCAAGATCCTTTTGCCAAAGAGATCCAATGTTCCCCCTTTTTATTTTCATTATTGACCCAAGCTCTCACGGCTATTATGAGGGACTTTTAAAACAACGGGGATTATTTGTAAACTTTTGTAAATAAAAAAGACTAACAGCATAACTTTTAAAACAATGGAGATTATTTGTTTATAACTTGTAAACAATAGGGACTATTTGTCTAATTTGCCCTTTTATAAAAATAGCTGAATGTCCCCTTATATTTTAAAATTTAGCTGATTACCCTCTGTGTTTTAAAAACGTAATTGAATACCATTCTATTAGAAAAATTATTCATTTTAACAGGGGGTATTCAACTATGTTTTTAAAAATACAGGGGATATTCAGCTACGTTTTTAAAACACTAGGGAGTATTTAACTACTTTTATAAAACATAGAAAGGTAATTAGCTACGTTGTAAATGTCAAGGGGTATTGTATACTTTTAACAAAATATAAAAATGTTAAATCGTTTACTCTTTACAGTATACAAACTAGTGTATTTATACTCATCTCTGTAAAGCGGCAATAACATAAAACCCTTTGTACAAATTGATCTCTATAATTTGTAAAATGATTAGTGCCAAAATTGCAAACTTTTGCTCGAATTCTAGTGTGAAGGATCGTATTCATTGGATTAAGTGGTCTACTCTCACAGATTCAAAATCTCAGGGAGGTCTCGGCTTTCGTGACTTTCAAATTATGAATCGTGCCAGCTAACCAAGCCTGCCGCATCTCTCTGACACGCTGACAGCTCTCGTTGGCCACTGTTGAATGTAAATCAAAATCTCCAAAATACAAGTGTCTGTACAACAGCCGACCCGGCTAGATTGGTTTTTGGGGATGAAAAGTCTGTAAATATATGGGATGATTCATGGCTCTCAGGTTTTAAAAAATTTAATCAACCATATAATTATTCTGTTGAGTTTGTTCATAAGCTTTGGGCTGTTAATAATTGTTGCTATGCGTATTCTTAATTCAAGAGGGAAAGATATATGTAACATCTTATGTGATATAAAATAACTCAGACTTCCTTTAAATAAAAAAAAAATTAAAATAAAAAATATGTGGTTAATTTAATTGATATAGATGCCTAAAAATATCCAGTTTTTGGGTTTTCACTAGTGAACTTAATTTCAGGTTGGTGATTTACAACAAGAAAAAGTTTAGTAAGTAATTTGCAATTTCAAATAAGTTTAGTGGCTAGTAGCGTAATTTACTTGAAGAATTTTAAACAATTTCAAAGAATTTATTAAAAATTGAGAACAAAACTAAATGGATTTTTTTAAATTTTTAACCATTTTTTAAATAATTTTTTAGGATCTTTTAGAACAAGTTTGGTGAAATTTTTACAATTTTGAAGTAATTCAAGAGGAATTTTAAAGAATTTTTAAGAGGAATTTGAGTAATTGAAAACCATTTTACAAAACTAATAGAACATATAGAGATAAAAATAGTTGGATAACCAAAACACATTTGAAGGAATAATTAGTGCCCCTTGAATATTTTACTTTATATAAAAATTATTTCTTGGGACTCTTTCTCCCACTTACCACATTATTTTTTTTTTTATTCAAGGGAGCCCTATTGACCGTACAATACATATGTAACCAGCAAGAATTGATCATGTTATTTCACGTAAACAAGCGAATAACTTTACCACTAGACCAAAGCGTTGGTGGCACTTACCATATTCTTAACGGTTAAATAAAAGGATCAATTGTTTCACATGCTACGTACTAAACTTGCAAGAACTTCTAAATGACGCACTAAACTCTTTTTCTTTTCACATTGTCCACTAAATAAATTTTTTTTTTTTACTTCATTTTACTCACTCCATTTGCTTTTCAGTTAATTTTGATGAATTTCTGTTTTTAGCGGGGCCAAATTGTTTTTTGCCACACGGTTAGTATCTAAAATATAAGATAGATTAAGTTGCGCACAGGTCAATAAATTTGCAAAGGTGGTTGAACAAATCTCCCACTAAACTATTTTGTCGTTTCAAATTAGCATACACTGATACATTTATTGCAGTTCTTTATTGATGTTTTGACAAAGAAAAATATAGAATAAAATGATATTTATCATTAAACGACATTTTATCATCAATTTATGAGTTCAACCCATTATACTTACAAATTTATCCACACAATATATATGGTTAGTGTTTGTTTTGATGAAAAACTTCGGCGCTTTTAAAATGATAATTGTATCAAATGACAACTTTAGTCAACTAAAGTGGAAGTTGGTCGAAACTAAAGGAGTGGATAAAATGAAATAAAGGAATCTTTTCAGTGGGCAATTTAAAATCAAAAAAATAGTATAGTGGGGAATTGAAATTTTTTGCAAGTTTAATTTAATGGCTTTTGGCACAATTTATCCTGCTTAATAGTATAGAATTGTGTGATAAATGATAATTTTGCCCAACTAAAATTGAAAATCCGATAAAACTAACTAGAGAAACTAAAGAAGTGGATAAAATAAAAACAAAAGACTTTTCAGTGGGTGGTTTGAAACGAAAAAAAGGTTTAGTGAGTGATTAAAACTTGACGCAAGCTTAGTGGCATGTGGCCCAATTTACTCTAAATAGAATGTACACTTCCCACTATTTTAGTTCAATTAAAACTTTCATAGTTAGGATTGTCACGCCCCAATTCAATTTATAAAGGTTAAATTAGGATATGATTTAAATCATTATCTTCAGTTTATGACTTTTTTCGTTTGTATATAGTTAATGCTTATTTGTTAGCCTAGAACTTCAAAAGTTTTTCAGAAAATCGACAGCATAATGACTGTATTTCGGATCCATGGTTTGACTTAATTCCTAAGAAACCTCAGTAAATCATCTAACGATTACTACTATCCATAAACGATGAAAGAAATCAACAGAAAATAAGTGTATGTCCAATTCATAAATAGTATAACCCAAAACTAGACCCCAAATTACAACGGTGGTCGTTTACAATAACAAAGGTCATAGTCTTCATCTCGAACAACAAACATCCTTAAGCAAACATCCACATTCACGGAAGGCACATAAATACACATAGTTATTCCAAAGGGTCATCAACAAGCATACACCTGTTCCACTTTTGCTTCACCTATAATGACATAAAGAGGGTGATCCTTATGAACTCAGCGAGGGAGGGAACAAACAACGGGGCTTTTGAAATTCTTTTCGGGTTAACTTGTGAAAACTCGTTTGAAACATGTCATGTGATACAAATAAGATCATATATATATATATATATATCATAAGTATAATAGAACAATAAACACAGTTACCACATCATTTCATTAACATATGATAATTAGTAGAGATTTTCATCGCATTCGATTCACGTATTAATCATAGTAATGACATATAGATAAACAGTCTTTCCTCTCCGAGGTCCTCTAGGGACCAAGCAAGAGTACTTAAACACAAAGTAAAAATAATACGTTTTGATACGTACAAGACTCTAGAGGTGGCTCCTACAGGCTCAAGAGGTGGCTCCCACCACTTCTAGGTGTAGCACTTTGCCCACATAGCATTGAGTTCCTACCTTTCAGAGGACATATTATGCTTTCGCTTTTGCTTTCGCATCGCATATAGTGGCCGGGCTCGAATCATGATCACAACTTCTTATCTCTCCCATTAGGGTATACTCCGGATTGTACACCAAACCTATGACTCAACTCTCCAAGGGTAACAAAGTCCTAAACGAGAGAGGGAATATGGACCATGGTAGTCACGGGAGCACTGGCAAGCCCGATGCTGCTCGACGTTCGTGAATCGCTACCATGCCAAAAGAAAGGTTTCAACCTCGTATGCAATGCATATTTACGACATTTAACGATTCACATTAGGAGGTCAACAAAGTAGGTTGCCTCCGTGCATGTATATGATGACAAATTGACATGTTGGTATATAGTATCGTTAGAACGTATAATCACTTCATATACCAATTTAAAAGCATTTATACATTTACAGGCAGCCATGTAATCATATACAATATAAGTCATATAATACATTTTAACAATATAACGAATGCATAAGAAGCATACAAACGTATTATAACATCATATACAAGATCGGGTGCACATATAGTTAACGTATGACCCCATAATCAATATAATTCATGCATGAGGCTATAATAACTTTTTCGGGCAGTCCACAACTTCAATTAAAACCTCAATTATAAGTTACTTAAAGCATGATTTAACACTTAGAAGACCTAGTTTGCAATTAGGGTTTTAGGTTCATGTTCGGGTGCAAGATTCATCAACTATTAGCTACAAGGAGCAGTTAGATCATCATCATGCATATCTAACTATTATTGGACAGCCTTCAAACATTGCAAATATCATCATTAAAACCACATGCAAGCCATGAAATCCACCAATACGAACATGAAATCATTAAAGGATATCATATACGTGTCTACCACTATGAGTCAACCACATTCGACCCTAAAATCAACATGAAACAATCTTCTAAGCATTCAAACATTTATGGGCAGCCTACTACGTAACTCAAATATAATCATTAAAGCCATATAACTCATGGAATCAACCCCAACCAAGCAATTAATCAACAAAAGGCTCTCTATACTTAATCACATATCATAATAACTATTATTCTCCCTTTATATTATCAAGATTCACATGCATTCATACTTATCAATTCATGGGCAGCTTACTATGCATGTTAAAGTCATCATCAATACATCATGAAAATCATAGAATTAAGCCTCTAACAAGCATATAACTAACTATAGACTTCATATACATGTTCATACTCAAGATTAACGAACAACTAACCTCAATATCATCATAAAACACATTTTCTCATGCCTTATAAAGTCTGGACGGCCTACTACACAAATCATATCCATCATGTTTAGCCATGCAAATTATAGAAATAAACTTCAACCAAGCATGTAATCAACTATAGGCTTCATATGCATAATAATATACATGTTTAACTATCATTCACCCTCAATATCATCAAGATTCACATATTTATATACTTAACATTTTATGGTAAGCCATGAATACATACTAGATCTACCAATATATTCAACCAAAACCACTAAATAGGCATAAATCATACATGCAATATTACTAACACAAGCTAGCAAACATTATCAACATATACTTCAACAACACTTCATCATAAAACCTCCAAAATCAGCCCTACATCACACGGCCATGACCCAAATCCCAACCTCCACAAGTTTAATCCATACAAATCATGCATATACGGGATCTACAAGCTTCAACAACAACCAATCCAACCTCCAACAACACATGCAAAGCCTCAAACACAATAAATACACTATGAACTTAAAAATCAATAAAAAAAAAAGTTCTAAACCTTCACCTTGGCAAGTCTATGCTAGAGAATGTAAAAATGCTTGAGAAATGCCTTTGAAAGTGCCAAAACTCCTCTTTTATTACCTTGGCCGAATGGTCCTCTACCTTTGCCTTAAATCCTAGCTTAGTTAGTGAGTATAGGAGATAAATGAGTGTTCAACTTTATGAGGAAAAGAAGAGATGGATTAAACTTACCTCTGGCCTTGTGTATAGAGGGAAATTGAGGTTTTAGAGAGTATTTGAGATGTCTTGCTATCTCATCTTGCCTTGGCTGAGATTTTGAGGGTCCTATAGAGTTTGAGAGAGTCTTTCTAAGTCTTTTGCTTGGTTTGGCTGAAGGAGAGAGAAAAATGAAGAGAATTTGTTATTTTAGGGTATTATTGTTTGAGTATAGGTGTGGTTTGGCTTTGGGACTTGGGGTGGCATGAATTCTTGTGTTTTGTGTAGTATTTTGAATATTGAGAGAGTATGGGTGAGTTGGTCGAAAATGGGAAGGGTTTTGGGTAGAATAAGGCTTATTTTATGTGTATTTGTGTTTTGTGTGCATGGGGTTGAGTGATTGTAAGAACATATGTAGCATTAATCAAATATTTGTGGAATATTCTTGTCTTGAAGCATGTGGCCGGCCATAGGAATTAGAATACCATGAATTAGTTATTATTTGGTTGTGGAATGTTAGATTAGTTTATTGAAAATGTAGGATTTTATGTGCATTGTGTTTGGGAAAGGAAATAAAGAGTGATTTAGGTGTTTGTGTAGATAGAATTGTTTATTGTTAGTAGAGTTTATAGTATTTTGAATTATGTAGTATTATATTGTGTAGGTTTTAGGAAAGAATAAGAATGTTGGAAGACTTTAGTTTTGTCTTCTAGTGGATTTGAATTAGGATTAAAATATAGTATTTAGGAGTTAGTGGAGTTTGTAGTAAAAGGTAGAAATATATGTGTATATGTGTATATATATTTTATTGGGAATGTTTAGAAGATTATAAAGTTTTGTCTTTTAGTGGCAATGTTTTTAGAATAGAATAATAGAATGTTTAGAAGATGGTGAGTTTTTGTCTTGTAGTGGTTGAAGTATAATAATAGTGGAAGATGTAGGATTAGGATAATAATATTTTAATAGTTAGTGGATTTTTTTATTGTCTAGTGCTTTGTGCATGATTCTTTCTAGATTAGTGTGTAGGCACGCATTCCTAGATTTAGGGTATGTACTACGAGGTAAGACATGTACTTCTAGGTGAATGCAGGATTCTAATGCAAATGCACGCAACCCTAGGTAATCCACGTAAATTAATGTAGGACACGTAATTTAATACAATGCACGTAAATCAAGATATGACACTTAAATCTAGGTTAAGGCTCGTACTTCGAGACAAATGTATATATTCTAATAGAAGTGCACGTAACCCCAAGGTCGGTCATGTAAATCTAGGTTTAAGGCATGTAAATCGAGGTAAGTGCATGTTGGTTGAGGTAATGCACGTATTCAGGGTTAAGGTAAGTACATGTGAGATATTATATGACACACTAATCGAGATTAGGACACACTAATCGAGGTAAAACAAGCTATTCGAGGTCGAGCCTCACAAGGATTATCTGCATCAATCTACCAAATATCATTATTTTTTGTAAATCAAGAATTATTTCAATATTGATAAAATTTTCTCCCTTAGCGTCGAAGCTATGAAATCAACTTTATGTCATATTACTCTCTTAGTTCACTTTTCACTTAAATTTCTGAAATGGAATATTTCTTTTTTAATATTTTTGTGGTCATTGGGATCTTTCTTTCAAGATGTGATTTTTGTAAAGCTTCTTGAGAGCGCTACAATCAATATTCGAATTTTAGAAGTGAACGTTAGCAGTGAAATTCAATTTTTGATGGAAAAACATGATTATTTGGCAACAAAAATCAAAGATAAATTCTATTTAACAAATTCTAAACATGTCCCTATAGTGTAAAATGTTTCTGACCAAATTTGAATAATTAAGAATGGCAACTCTTAAACTTGTAAATCTCTCTAATATAAATATAGTTAGACAGTAAATCAATAATTGTTTATGATTGTAATTGGTTAGACACTTTTTAATTTTCATTTTGCAAATCAAGCCGTGAATTCATTTGAACTTGGCCTCCTTGCAGCATTGTTTTGATTTGATGATCAGCGCTTGCATTTAACTTCAGCTTGTTGTATTTTATTGTACATCTTCATCTGATAACTCAATATAGGAGAATATAGGATTTTCTCTTGGCCTCTAGGTGGTTAGGGTCCGAATCCTAAAGCCATTTCTATCAGAATATGTAAAAAACATTTTACCCTATATGTAGAGAATATGTCGGAGATAAACATCTCCAACAAGTTCTCTAACGATTCTCTACTTCAGCATCTCCACATGTGGAGATACTGAACAAATGTCCTAAACTATTCTCTAAAATAATACGTAGGAGAGATTTTGGAATAAAATAAAAATAAAAATTATCTAAAATAGAGAAGCTGCTGGAGCAATACTGAAATAGAGATTCTCTAAAATTAGAATGTAAGGAACCTGTTGGAATTAAACTGAAATAAAAAAATCTTTATATGTAAAGAAATAACTAAAATTTTTTACATAAAAATAAAAAATAAAGAAACTGCTAAAGATCAACTAAGGTGAGCTAGTGAGAAGAATCTCAATACAAGAGAATATGCCATGAAATGTTATAGTATTCTGTAATGATTTCAATATGAAATTATTACATACTTCTTGCAATATAAATCAATAAGAGCACTTAAATGATGCAGTTGGCAAGTGACATTAAAACTTCATTCATTTCCAAGTGGGAGTCATAGTTATCAATCAATCACAATCTGCAATCGACCTCTATATGTAATTGAAACAAAAGATGAAGATAAAGCTAGAGTAGCAGCGACGATATGCTGCTTGCAAAGTACTGACCATAAAGAAAGAGACCTATTGGTCAGTGGAAGAAGTTGTATAATCCTAGTAGACTTTGTATCTAAACAATGCGAATTATATTGCTCTCGGATAAAGTTATGCATCCCTAAATTTAGATTTTGGTATAAGTTCGAAAGACTTACGGTCATAAAAGAAAGGGATGTTGTATAGTTTAAGAGAAATGTTAGATGACACCTTATTTCATCACTAGTATTTTATCTTGCATAGTTGACAAGGTAAAAGAAGATAGAGAAATAAAAAATAATTTATTATTTTAACACGTTAATTAAATTTATAGGAAGTAAGAAACAAGTGAAAAGGGGGTGGTATTTAACAACGCTCATTAGTTTAATCTAAGAGTCAGTAATACTTTATATCACATTTTTACTTTTTATTTGTATGATAAAAATTTATATATTAAATATCAAATTTTCCGTATATATAATACGTATTCTATTATATAAAAAAGGAGATCTGGATTTTTGAAGAATGAACATCATGCATGACGCAAGAATAATTGGCATTTTAGTGTTATCCAGTACATACAATTAATATGTGGGGACTCGATGTATTACGAATCGAGTAGCAAGTGGCAACAATAAGAGGCACGTGCATGTGAAACTTTGACTCCGAGCATTGCTTGTTCATACTACTCGATTCTCTCTCTTATTGTTTTTTTTTATTTATTTATTCATGTGCAAGTAATTTATTTCATTTCACTCCAAAGAATAATTACAAAAATGACTTCAGCATGTGTTGATACACTATTCTATACAAAGAATGCTATATTCAAGGCAGTTATTATATTTACGTTAAATACAAATTTTTTTTCTAACATCTAAAAGAATTTTTCTGATAATTTGTTTCTCGGTATTCGTAGACGAATTATAAATTTTATTGTTGCGTTCAATTCACACATTGTAAACACATGCACAGAGCGTGACTCTGATAATTTGTTTTTTTATTATTATTCAAGAGAAGTCTAAATTATTTTATATTACTTAAATGTTAAACATCAATATTGATCTCGATATTTTTCCCACCTAAATCGAGAATTGTACCATATGACCAAATGACAGTGGTATCCTCTCTCTCTCTCTTATTGTAAAGCTATAAATAGAGCTTAAGCTTACTCCTCTACTCATCCATTGTCTAGTACATTTCCAAGTATTTGAAGCTTATTATAACATTTGAAGAACAAAATGGCATCTTCCAAAAATTTGTTCATTCTCTTAGGTGTTCTCTTTGCTCTTGTCCTTCTCATCTCCTCTGAAGTTGCAGCTTCAACTGATCAAACTGGTGAGTTTTAAGTGCAATTCTCTATCGCTTTCTATCTTTGATATGTTATGCATTCATATAATAGCGTTTTACGGTTTGGTGCATTGTGTATTGTAGAGCCTCATTAAAACCACTGATGAAGATCAAAAAGTATGCTCTGAGTTTTATAGGCTGTTAAAACCATTAGTCTATCATACCGGAGATTGCATTGGTCTTACCGGGTCTAGTAACTGTTGGCCGTGTAAGAATTATACGTTATAATGATTCATATTTAACTATTAGTTTAGTAACACCCTTGATAATAGTAGTTGAGAATTTAAATTATTATAAATTGAACACACATCGTCTACAAAACTAATATGAAACAAGGTGTTACGCCATATCCTCATCACACTAGACAAAACAAAACGACAACCCAAGATTACCATACAGTGACTCAAGTACGCGACGTCTTAGTCACACTAGACAGAACAAAACCTTGATCCAAGACCACGATGTAGTGTGGAGTCTTCACTTACGCCTGATAACCTGATTCTGATACCACTTGTAATGACTCGGGTTAACTGGCCTGAGAACCCAAATCATTACAAATTAAACACACATCATTTACAAAATGAACGTAAGTTAAAACATTCATTCTCTAACATATAACCAACTAATTACTTCCATTCAAGAATTCCATTTCTTAGTTTAGGTAGCATGTTTCACCCACGACAAATTAAGTTAATTGAGAAATATTATGACCAATTATTTTTCTTTTACGCACAGAAGAGACCAATGCTGTGGAGGATGGAAAGCACAAAGGGCCTGGATATGGATATCCAGGGAAAGGCCATGGTGGATACCCAGGCAAGGGGCATGGTGGCTACCCAGGGAAGGGTCCAAAGAAAGGATGCCACCACGGTTGCTGCCGTGGGTACCGATATGGAACAGGATGCAAGAGGTGTTGTGCCACCGCTAATGAGGCTCCTGATGCTCAATTTGAAGATGATCTCAACAACTAAACTTGCTGTTTAGTTGCTTGCTTGCTCTGTGTATTTATATCACTATGAATAAAGGCAGTATATAGCTAGCCATGATGGAATCCATCAGCTTAATAAGTGATTTATATCACCATAATGTATGATCATGCAATATAATATTGTTGCATGAACTTCATATATAAATATGTCTTGTAGTAAATTTAGACTTTGTTTTGCCTATCTTTTTTACATTCAAAAGTGTTTTTTTAGTTTAAAAGTTGAGACTAATCTGTATATCCCATTTTTGAATATGTTTTTTGGTAAAAACTGAAGTTAATAAATAAGAAATTTCAAATTAGAGTTTTTCAGAATTAATAGGCTTTTGCGAAATTGTTTTTACATAATGCGGGAAGTATTTTTTTTTTTTGAAATATACTTTTCATATTTTTTAAAGTCTAACATTGACTTCAAATTTTTTAAAAGTTCAACATTGTCTAACATATATCAAACAGTCAACAGTTTTTGTTCAATAATACTTTTAACCAAATCTCTACTACTAAAAGTTCTACAGTTCAAAAGTTAAAATTTCACAGTTAGACTAAACATAACCTTACTGTTGAATGCAAATGCAACTAGCCAACTATAATGGGGGTTAGCAAGTCATGGATTTCCACCTTAATACGAAAGTTATGTTTTATGTTACTCGAGTGGTCTTTTACATAAAAAATTATATATTAAATGTCAGAATTCTTATAGAGTTGAGAGTACTCGTATTTATAGTAATGCTTCAAGCTAAGGGTATAGTTGATTTAATATGTAATGACCGGATCAATCAATTTGTGCAAAAATTCTAACTACTTGAAAGTGTTATTTTGCTAAACATATAAGGTTTTGTGATACCATTTAATTTGTGCTTGAGCTATGGACCTGATTAATTCCACTTTGGTGGCAAAAGTAGTGCAATTTCTCCTGACAGAGACTACTAATAGATCATTGATTCACTAATTCATCATCTCGTATGTGTATATTTAATTTGCATATTAACTAAACTAGTTTTTATAATTTCTTTATCTTTTATTGGCATACTAATTAATCATACACGTAAAAGCTGATAAATAGGTGATAAAAAGAGAGTGATATCTAACATTTTTCTTTTTTGAATAATCCCGTGCCCACTTTCTTTAATAGAATGTTCACTTCCCGCTTCTAACATGCAAATCATTGTGAAAATTTTGATTAGCAAGAAGCTGTTTGGCTTCTGCATATAGCATTTAGTCGATCTTGCAAAATAAGGATTAATTGCGTCAATTTGCAAAAACTTTATTATTTACCATAAGTCCAAAAAAGATTCAATTTTAATTAAAGGTTCAGACACACAAAAAAAAACCCCTCGAATTTTACAAGTTGATGTTTAACAATGAAAATCCGTTTAGCTGAAATTTTTTGATTATTTGGAACAAAAGGGAAAATTAACAGAAAAGGTTCAAGTTATTTACAGAATTTAAATGTGTCCCTGTGATGTAAAAATATTTCTGAATAAATGTTAATTATAATGTAAAATATTTCTGACAAAAATTCAATTTTGTTGGTGTATCTTGCCTCATAAAATGGCGCGAGCATCTTAGAAAAAAATCCCAAAAACTTAGAAATCATTTGGTTGTATAAAAATAGGATTAGTTTTAGTTGTGACCAAATGATTTTCACAAATCTTAAAATTCAAGTCTCTTCTGTAAATAAATATGGTTAGAGAATAAATCAACAATTGCATATAATTGTAATTAGTTGATACTTGAGTTTCACTTGGCAAATCAAGTTGTGAATTCACTTGGACTTGGCTTTCTTACATAATCACTAGCCCAACCCATTTAAAGCCAAGCTCTGCAAGAATCAATTGCTACATTTTAAAGCCGGCTGGAACCCACCCTTATGGTTTGGGCCAATTCAAGATTTCTCTAACCATAAATCAGCCGTAATTGGACAAATCAAAAACAAATTAGTAGGGTCATATCGGTACCACTGAATATGTGATTAAAAAAAGTCAATTACTCCTTTAAAAAATAAAAAATAAATAAAAAAAAGGATTAGGCAGTTGGTCAGTACTTGCTATTTTATTAATTTATCAATTCAAACTAAAATAGAGATTACTGAGTTACTAAATTGGTCTTAATTGTTAATGGGATGTTTAATTTGATAAGTTTGATGAAAACGATTACTGATTGCCTATGAATTTTCGTGTCAAAATTCTCATGATCGTGAAATATGAACCAAGATCATTTTGATTTAGAAAACTAAAAAGGCACATCAAATTCTCTTTAATTTTAGGTGTAATCACACTTTTATAATTAAAATAAAAGTGATCTACTTTGGTTTTAATAAATGAAAACGGAATGGTGACCGAAAAATAAAATATCCGTCGCAATTTCATGGCCAAATGGAGAAAAAAATGGCTACGAACTACTAATATCCATCACCTTGAAGTTTAATGTCTTGATATTTTGTTTATTTATAAAGTTTAAACTGAATAGAGAATTACTAAATTACTAAATTGGTCTTTAATGTTAACATACGGGATGTTTAACTTGATAAGTTTAATGGAAACGATTATTTATTGCCTATGAAATTTTTGTGTCAAAACTCTCATGATCGTAGAATACGAACTAAAATTATTTTTATTTGGAAAACTTCAAAGCCACATAAAACTCTCCACAATTATAGGTGTAATCACACTTCTATAATTAAAATAAAAGTGATTTACTTTATTTTTACTAAAGGACCATTGTCATTCCATAGCAAATCTTCCGTCGCCATTTGTGATAGAATGATGACGAAAAAATAAACTTTCGTCTCAATTCATGGACAAAGGCGACATAATGGCAAAGGACTACTGATATCCATTGCCCTATCATGGTCAATGAAAACCGAATGATGACATATATTTAGATATATTTATCTTTTACTTATTAACAAAAAAAAAGATATATATATATATATGTGTGTGTGTGTGTGTGTGTTAATATCTTGATATTTTGGTTATTTATGAACTTCAAACTAAAATAGAGAATTATTAAATTACTAAAATGACCTTTGACATTAATAGAATGATTAATTTGATAAGTTTGAGGGAAACGATTATTGATTTTCAATGAGATTTTTGTGTCAAAATTCTAATGATCGTGAACTACAAACCAAGATTATTTTAATTTAGAAAACTAAAAAACTAAATAAAATTCTCCTCTATTATAGGTACATTAACACTTCTATAATTAGAATTAGTGATGGAATTTTAATTATATTTATATTTTATTTTTAATTATATTGATATTTTGTTACTTATTAATTAATAAATAAAAATATAAGTTGTCGCAAAATGGCAACAGATTTGCGACGCGCCATTTTTGTGACGGTTCTAAATAATTTATTGTTTATTTATTAATATTTTATTGCATATTAATTAAAAAATAAAATAGAAATAAAAACCATTGTCCATCGCCATTCTGTCGCCACTTCTACGATGGACTTGCAACATATTTTGATTAATATTTGAATTTTATTTTTTATTAACATCTGTCACTATTCGTTCGCTAGTTTGGCAACAGAACAACTACGGAATTTAATTAATAAATAAATAAATAAATATATATATATATATATATATATATATATATATATAATAACAGTATTATTGCCAATCCGTCGCCTATTTGCGATGGGCGTGATTTGTTAGCGCTCAACTTGATGACAAAAAGTGGACGGACTCCACATAAGCATCGCTATTTGTTGACGGATTCTTTTCCTATCCTGTTTTCTTGTAATGACTTACAGCTCATGCCTAGAGCCCAAGTCCCCATTTTGGGTTTTACACTAGACAACCCTCGCAAAATTTCCATTTCATTGGCATAACTTGTCCCAAAAAAATGCCACCAAGATCATAGAAAAAAATTATGAATCTCAGAATTAAAGAAATCATTTACGTTGTAGTAGAATATGATTAGCTATGAATAATTAAGAATGGCAACTCGTAAACTTGTAAATCTCTCTATTTTAAACATGGTTAGAAGTCAGTAAATCAATAATTGTTTATGATTGTAATTGGTTAGACACTTTAATTTTCATTTTACATATCAAGCCGTGAATTCATTTGAACTTGGCCTCCTTGCAGCATTGTTTTGATCTAATGATTAGTCAGCTTGTTATATTTCATTGTACATTTTCATCTGATAACTCAATAAGGAGAATATAGGATTGTGAGATAGTTGAGTGGTAGGTTATTCTCTTGGTCTTTGGATGGTCAGGATCCAAATCCTAAGGGGTGGTGGCATGGGAAGAATCTCAATTCAGGGCCCAGGGGATCATGCTATGGAATTTTATAGGGGTGAAGTGCACAGAACCCTCATGTACTTTTGTAAAGTGGGGTGGTGGTATGAGAAGAATCTCAATTCAGGGCCTAGGGGATCATGCTACGGAATTTCGTAGGGGTGAAGTGTACAGGACCTCCATGTATTTTTGTAAAGTTGTACAATATCCTATGTAATTTTAAAAGTGTACGGTACCTACCTGTGACTTATGAAAATAAGCACAATAACCTCTTTTAGTTTTAAAAGTGCACGGTACCCCCTCTGGTTTCTAAAACTAAACACAATAGTCATTTGTGATTTTAAAAGTACACAGTACCCCCCGTAGTTTCTGAAACTAAGAACAATAGCCTTCCTCTGTCAAAAAATTCATCTATTTTAACTAAAAATGTGATCTACGCACGTCAAATGCGATTATTTAAGGTTTTTTTTTGTTAAATTTATTAATTATTTAGATAAAAAAATATTCTTATATGACACATATTTTTTTTAGAGTAAGGAAAAATAAATATTTTTATCCAAACAATTAATAATTTAAGCTAAGAAAAGTGTATTTGACGTGCGTACATCATATTTTCTATTAAAATAGACAGATAGTTTGACTGAAGGGACTGGTGTGTTTAGTTTAAGAAATTACATAAAATTATTGTGTTTATTTTCAAAAACAATAGATGAATATTATGCATTTTTAAAATTATAGTAGTATTATATAATTTTATAAAAACACAAAAAGTCCTATATTTCACCTAATTTTACAGTGACATGGAATATTATAGTACTTCTTGCAATGTAAATCAATAAGAGCATTTAAATGATGCAGTTGGGAAGTGACATTAAAACTTCATTCGATCGTTTCCAAGTCTTGAGTCAATAGTCATAGTTATCAATCAATCACAGTCAGCAATCGACCTTGATGTGTAACTGAAGCGAAGGATGAAGATAAAGTTAAGAGTAGATGCGATGATATGCTGCTTACAAAGTTTATTTCCGATATCTAATTCACTTTGTAAAAAGATCATCGAGAGACCTATTGGATATTGCTATTGACCATAAAGAAAGAGACCTATTGGCTAGTGGAAGAAGTTGTATAGTCCTCATATTCTTGTGTCTCATAAAAGAAAGGTATATATGTTGGAAAGTTTAATAGAAATGAATAATATTAATATTATTTTTATTTTTATTTTTATTTTTATTTTTATCTATTATCTTTTATGTACATATTTAATTGACATAAAAAAAATTAATAAAAAATAAAAAAAAAATTTTTAGCCTGCTAACTAATCATCTGCATAAAAGGTAATAAATGTGTGATAAAATGGAGTAGCATCTATAGCAACACTCATAATTTAAGAATAATGCTTTTATATCATCTCTTTAATCCTTTATTTTTCTTTTGTACAATAAAAATTTATATATTACATATCAAATTTTTTATATTTATTTATGTTAAAAATTTTATTATATAAAAAAGAATAAAAGAATAAATGAGTGATACATAATAATACTCTTAATACAAGGGACAGCGTACATCCAATGAGCATCATGCATGAGGCAAGAACGATTGGGATTTTTGTTTATTCCGTACGAAAATTAATATTTGGGGGACTCAATGAAATATGAATCGAGTACCAAGTGGCAACAATAAGAGGCACGTGCATGTGAGACTTTGACTATGAGTATTGCTTCTTGGTACTAGTCGATTCTCTCTCTCCCTCTCTCTCTCTCACTCTCTCTCTTTTTATTTTTAATTTCAATAAATAAAAATAAATTAAATCATTTTGTATCATTTAAATGTTATACGATGTAATGGCAAAAATTGGGTTTGAACTCGTGGTTCTACCAGGACGATTTATTTGGTCTTACTCAACTCATGATATTGGGGCAACAACTCATGTGCAGTTTGATGACTAACTAACTACCCTTACGATAGGCTCTGTTCAAACCCAAGACCCTTAAGAGGACCTAACATTCAACACCACTGCTTGTGGTCGCTTAGTGATAAATTCAACAAATATTTGGCCCTACTAGAACTTTGGGATAAACGATCGTAAGATAGCTCGATTACTCCTTCTACAACGAGTGGATGACGATAACAAACAAGGGTAGGCTTCAGCCTTATCAAAATCACATATTAAAAGATAGAGACAAGAGTCATCTAGGGTTGCGAGTCATTGGAGCTCATGAACTCTTATAACCTACCAATAGCTATAAATAGGTTGCACTTATCCAAGAGAAAGGCATGAATATCGGACGAGCCCAGCTATATTCACCCTTTCTCCTTCTCTCGAACAACTTTCGTACATCTCGTCAGGCCTATTACGGTAGTTTCCTCCAATTATTTCATATTTTTCGTCACATTTATACATTTTCCTTCAGACCACTGACTTGAGCGTCAGAGTATCTTTGGCTGACACGCACCAGTGTCAAGGACTCATGTCGTTCACTTGCTTTTTGACCTTGCAGGTTGCTAATGCCCACCAAATTCGTGATTGTAGATTTCGTGGTTTACATATCTAAATATTGATCTCAAAATCTCTCGCACTTAAAGCAAAAATTGATAAATTAGACCAAATGGCAATGGTATTCTCTCTCTCTCTTATTGTAAAGCTATAAACAGAGCTTAAGCTCAGTCCTCCGTACTCATGCGTTATTATTACATTTGCAGGATAAATTGGCATCTTCAAACAAATTGTTCATTCTGTTGGGTGTTCTCTTTGCTCTTGTGCTTGTCATTTGCTCTGAGGTGGCAGCTTCGAGTGAACATACTGGTCAGTTTTAGGCATAATTCTCTATCGCTTTCTATTTTTGATCATGTGCATGCCTTTCTAATTCTAGCTACTGCAGATTATCTGAGTATGATATGTTATGCACTTGTAATAGCATTTTACGGTTTGGTACATAGTTTGTAGACCACAATATCAACCAAACTACTGCTGAAGATCAAATTTATGCTCTGAACTCTATAGGCTGTTAAAATAATGAAGTTGAATACACATCCTTTACACAACGAACATGCATGAGACAGGGTGTTACAAACTCCCTTTCTCAAGTACATGATATCCTCGTCACATTAGACAAAATAAAACCACAACCCAAGACCACCATACAATACTGTTGAGTCCACACTTACGCCAAACTCCCTCCCTCAAATACGCGGAGTCTTAGTCACACTAGACAGAACAAAATTACCATGACCCAAGAAGACGATGCAATGTGGATTCTATACTTACGCCTAATGACCTTGTTCTATAATACTACTTGTAATAACTCAAGTTTAACTACTAATCTAATAGTATAAGTAATAGATAATTCAAATCATTATAAATTGAATATACTTCATTTGCAAAACCAATGTTGGATAGAGCATTCTCTAACATAACTTTTTTGTTATAACCAACTAATTACTTCCATAATCGGAGGGCCCACATTTGAAGAAAAAGGAGAAAAGGGAAATCGGGGATTAAATAAGGAAACTGAAATATACGAAGAGTAATAAAAAATTAAGGTGGTTTAAAAGAAAAAAAAAGAAAGAAAAAAGCCACACGATATGGTGTTTTCCTTTTTAAGAATGGTTTTTTTTTTTTTCAAGAATTGTATGGCTTCTTTGTTTTCCCTTTGTTTTGTTAAATATAATAAAATTTATGCAATTAGAAGATTGAATGTAATTTAGATTTTGGTATTTAATGCCTTCTAACCGTGGTTGGATGGTTAGAAGGCTAATTTGACAAGATTAATGTAGTGCGTAGATGATATTTGGTGATACATGATATTAATAAGAATGAGTATTGTGTGAAATTGTAGAGGAAATTGGAGAGAGGGGAAAGCCACCTATATTTACTCCACATCTACCTCAAAGGCATGGCCCTATTACTTCAAGCCCAGGTAAGTTCCAGGTTGCATACCCAGGAAAGGGTTCAAAGAAAGGATGCCACTACGGTTGCTGCCGTGGGTACCGATATGGACCAGGATGCAAGAGGTGTTGTGCCACTGCTCATGAGGCTCCTGATGCTCAATTTGAAGATGATCTCAACAACTAAACTTGCGCTATATAGCTATGAATAAAGGCAGTACATGGCTAGCAATGATGGAATCCATCAGCTTAATAATTGGTTTTTATCACAATAATGAATGATCATGCAATATAATATTGTTGCATGAACTTAGTTATAAATGTGTCTTGTTACTGCCTTACTGTTGAATGCAAATCTAACTATAATGGAGGTAGCAAATCATGTATGCATTTCCAACTTAACACAAAGTGATGCTTTATGCCACTCGAGGAATCCTTTATATAAGAATTTGTGTGTTAGATGTCAAACTTCTTGTAACGTTTAAAATTACTCGTGTATATAATAACGATCAAGGTAAGCGTATAGTTGATTTAATGTACAAAGACCAGATCAACAAATTTGTGCCAAAATTCTCTACTCCTTGAAAGTGTTATTTAGCTAAGCATATAAGGATTTATGATACCATCTGTGCTTGAGCTATGGACTTGATTAATTCTACTTTGGTGGCAAAAGTAGTCTAATTTCTACTGTCAAAGACTACTAACAGGCCATTGACTCATTAATTCATCATCATTTATGTATATTTTTAGTTGGCATATTAACTAAACTAATTTTTTAAATTTCTTTCTTTTTCTTTTAGTATATCAATTAACCACACACACACACGTAAGAAGTAATAAATAGATAATGAAAAGTGGGTGTTATCTAACATCTTTCTTTTTCAAATCATCCAATGTCCATTTCTTAAATAGAATATCCACTTCCCTCTCCTAACGTGCAAATCATTGTGAAAATTTTGATTAGCAAGAAGCTCTTTGGTTTCTGCCTAGCGTTTAGTTCGATCAAATCTTGCAAATTTAGGATTAATGGCATCAATTTGTGAAACCTTTATTACAAACCATAAGTCCAAAAAAAAATAAAAATAAATTAAATCTATTATGATTAAAGATTATCTATTTGGTCAAGTTTTATAAGACAAGTATTCTATTAGGGTACTCTCTTAATTCACTTTTCACATAACTCTTTCCAAAGATGTGACTTCCGCAGAGCTTGTTGAGAGCTCTGCATAAAATAACAAAAAAAAAAAGTGAATTTTACAAATCGAATGTTAGCGATGAAAATCAAAAAATTCAATGAGGTCAAGAAAATTATGAATAAATTTCGATTATAACGTAAAATATTTCTGACAAAATTCCAATTTTGTTGGTGTATCTTGCCTCATAAAATGGGGAAATTCAAGTCCCTTATGTACATAAATATGGTTAAGAGGATAAATCAACAATTGCATATTATTGTAATTAGTTGACACTTTAGTTTCACTTGGAAAATCAAGTTGTGAATTCACTTGGACTTAGCTTTCTTGCAGCTCAACATGTCTGACAAGGTGGGCTACATGGTTAATCCTTAGCCCAACCCATTTAAAGCCCAGCTCTGCAAGAATCAATTGCTACACTATTAAGTTGGCTTGTACCGGCCCTAACGGTTTGGGACAATTCAAGATTTCTCTAACCATGAATCAGCTGTAATTGGATAGATTGGAAACAACCCCCAGTGGGGCCATGTCGAAACGACTGAATATGTATTAAAAAGGTTAATTATTCTCTTACGACACCAAAAAAAATTAGGATTAACCAATTGATTAGATCTAGTATGAATTGTACATGGCTGATTGGAAGACCAAACAAAAAATGTCATAACAATAGAGTAGGACAGCATTTTACCCACTATATGAATTATCCGCAAGGAGTGGTAGACCATTTTCCTTGAATTTCTCCAGCGTGAAATTTCCACCTCCGTATTAAAAAAAAAAAAAGAAAAAAAAAGAAAGATAATTGTACATTCTATAACAAAGTATTCTTAATAATCCCAAGGACCATAGGTATTGTATTGGATTTGGATAAGATTTCGGATCAACATATACTAGGAGTGAACATTTTCCTCCACTTCAGAATCAGAAGGGAAAGAACGCTCAGCCTGCTCATTCCTAACAATAAGAGGATAAAGTTTTTTTTTTGATAACGTGGGTGTCCGGATCAGCTTGCGCACACCTCGACTAATTTTACGGGTACCGAGATACTCTGCCAGATAAGTGTCCAGTATCCCAAAAAACTCAAATCCAAGATCTATCAATTTTACTGTCCAGATCTTGCTATTGAAACTAACCCCTTAAGATAATAAGAGGATAAAATTTCCTAGTCTCATCATTCATATTTGTTTCCTGTCTGTAGGTTATTGATATGTTCAAGTTGGTTGATCAATCCGCTTCTGACTAGTGCGCTAGTGCCTACCTATGGTCTAAGAAGCATCCACCTGACCAAAGTGTTTCTTACTCAGACAATTTATTGATTTAGTGGTGAAACAAGGTATAATGCAACCCAGTCAGCGCAAGATCAATAAAGGCCTTATTATATTCCATGCGACTATACTGCCTAATCACTGCGACTAGACGGTTCAACCTAATTAATGAACTAATATGAGCTAAAAAGTAAGGTTCATTTAGAACTTGCCTAAACCAAAATGAAATATGATATATGTATTTCATTTTTAGATTTTTTTTTTTTTTTTTGCATTTAAGTTCAGCTTGTTTTATTTTATAATAGTACATATTCGTCTAATAACTCAATACAGGAGAATACGCGATATAATGATATAATTCTTGCAATGTTAATCAATAAGGCCAATTCGAACAGTTTTCTTATTTTTTTTTCTATATGTAGAGAATTTGAATTATTTTTCTACATCTAGCGATTCTCTATTTCAATTTCACTCCAACAGCTTCCATACATCTTATTTTAGGGAATCTTTATTTCAGTTTCACTTCAACAGCTTTCCTATTTTAGGAATTCTCTATTTTTATTTTACTCTAAAATCTCTCATTATTTTAATTAAACATATTATTTTAATTTAAAACTTTATTATTAATTTTTTTTTTATATTTGTTAATTGTTTATGCAGATTTTTAATTAAATATATTATTTTAATTCCCTAGTTGGGTTTTTAGATACTTGTAGGTATATTTTTATCATATCTACATATAAAGATGTTGAAAGTTCAATGTAAAGATTTTTACATGTAAATATTATTATAAGGATATTGTTAAAGATTAATATCCCTAACAACATTCTTATAAATAAAATAAATAAGGATGTAAGAAATAGGTTGGAGTTGGCCCAAGAGCATTTAAATGATGCAGTTGGTGATCAGTGACATTTAAATTTATTCAATTCGAAGACTGAGTTATAGCTATCAATCAACGGCAGCCTGCAATGATTGATTTGGAACTCGACACATTGTTTTTGATCAAATGAATTCATCATGTGCACCAGTCCAAAGAGACGAACACGTACGTACTTCATCATTTTCTTCACAAGGTGTGAGATTTAGTTAATAATTGAGTCACAGTTAATCAAATTTATTTAATATAAAACCCAATAACAACAAGGGTAAAACTCCCTAAAGTTTCGGATGGTGCGCCACATTCAATAAAAGTATAAAGTTAGACATACAGTAAGGCGACACAGAAAGATCAAATTGACCATGAACGTACCCTCACTCTTCAGTTGCAAAGGAAGAAGAAAAGCTAGACTCAGAGTGAAGGTAATGTGCTGCTTCCAAAGCTTTTTCATTTCAAGCCTATAGATACTAATCAAGATTCCAAGTGATGGTTGCGTAGCCATGCCTAGTTTCAATTTGAAAGATTATTTATGATTAAGTGAATAACTTAATTTAATTTATTTATTTATAGTACTATTTATTATATTTTTGAAATACATGTGAATAGAGTTTAGTAAAATTAAATAAGGTAACTATTTTAATATTAGAATTATTAGAATTTATTCTTTTGTATTTAAATACTAGATTTCATTATTTCCCATTAATTGTTTAAATAACCCGAGTCTAAACATGAAAATTTTTCTGTTTCTTTTTTTGAATTTCATATTTTTTTCCTTAATACTTGCTATTTTAGATGCATACATCCATTGAGTTTGCGTGCATAGCATATCGGGATCAACGGGAAAAAATTTATAAATGAACGTAATGAATAGTAAAAAAATTTAGCAATTTTTTACTTAGAATACTTGACCCATTTGGCATAAAACTTTATCCATATGCATTAATTTAACCCACAACTAAACCCATCTACCCATATATCATTTATTATATACATATAATAGCTAAAAATATTCAAAAATACTCAAAAAATTAGCCGAAAATGCCTAAAAATAGCCAAAAAAATCCTATACGGGAATAATATTTTTTCTTGCAAATTTTGCTCAATTTGATCTTGCAAGCTCTTCCAAAGGATGTCAAACTATCAAAAAGCTTCTCATTTGCTCCTACATCTCTAATTTGATGAGAGAGTTAGCTTAAAATTGTATTTTTTGAGTTTATATCTATGTTTTGATTTTTCTTGATTTGTTAATTTCTGCCCATGTAATGCTCCAATCTTATATAATATTGTGTTTACATGTAGTAGATACTATATTTGTGTAGTTTATGAGTTTATTTATGAATTTATTGCAAAAGGTGAAATGTGGAAGATGATGAATAGTAAAAAAATGTAAATAGTAAACTCTTGTGTTCTAGCTTAATTTATTGTTTCAAACATGCTTAAATAAGTATGTAGAGCAAACTTTTGAAGTTAGTTAGCTTCTTGATTGGCTAGAAATGTAAAATGCAACTTGGAGAAGATGATAAATAGTGTCAAACTAGGCTTTGAAAAAAAGTTATAATTTAATTCGATTCGAGACTTCTAGTAGTTGCTAATTAGTTCCTTGAGCGTGAGAAAAATATTAGTTGCTCTTGCCATGTAAAAAATTTGAATAATTTGATCAAATTAGGCTACTTTAATAGGGGATTTCGGGGTTAACTCGAATCCGGGCACGTTTTGAGGTTATGACTAGTCTTTATTAAGTATTGATGCCTTAGAAGTGCGTTCGTTTCACTTGTTTGGATTCCAAAATTGGTACTTGTAGTATAAACCCACAAAGAGACATTTTCGGTGTTTTTGTGTACTTGCACTCTAGGTTATGATTTGGAGGTTCTAAATGAGGTATTTAGTATCGTTAGATTGGTAGGATGGTTAGCTAGCTTAACTTGATCCTTGAATTCCGATAGGAAGCTAAATAGGCTAGTTGAACAAAGGGAAAATAAATGAATTAATTGTTTTAGTACTTGTATTGACTTATAGTTGCTTCTAGAGTGTTTAAATACAGTTTTGAGGCATGTGTGAGCTTGTGGTAAAGTGTTGGGAAAGGTATAATATTGACCCTTTTGTGTTCGCATAGTTAATTTCATGATAATTGCTTTATAATTGAGTAATTAAATGTTTATAAGTAGTGTACGTACTATACTAGTGAAGTTTTGTGAATTAAGTTATTTGGTTTGCATGACTTTTGTTTAGTATAAACTTGAAAGAGGACTAAAAGAACTAGTTATAAACCATGTTAATAATTGTTGTTAATTGACTCATTAATTGATTGGATGAGTGTTTAATTGTTCCTGTATAGCATGTTCATCTATTGAGAGAAGTTCGTAAGTTGAAGTACATGTTACTTGTTAAAGATTGAATAAAAACGATTATATTTAGTTTATATTGGTTATATTACTTGTTAATTCTATTATATGTGTAAGGTTATGATTGTGGCTGGTAAAGAGCCTTTAATTGCTTAGCTAAGAGTTCAAGTGGGGTGCATAGTACGTTTATCCTTCTGGGTGAAGTTTCTAAATCAAGTGACATGATTACTTGTTTAATGTGTGACTGTATCTTGTTATGTTGCTAAATTGATTATATGATGTGAACTTTAGTGCATTGACTGTGATTGACATTTATAATATTTCTTGTGATAAGTATGTATTTACTACATGTTAGGATTTGATTCTTTGAGCCAGTCCAAAGTGTTGAGAATAAATTGACGCTAGTCCTTGTATCATTGGCTAGATTGTTACAGGTTTGGTTCACCAAGGTAAGGGAGTCTTAATATCTTCTGTGCAACTTAACTTATTTTATTGTTTTTAGATTGTATTATTTAGTAATTGATAAAGTTTATATGTATTATTTACTTGTTATCTTGAGTCTTTTCATGTTATTTGTGATTAACTGCGAGGGTGGCCTACTTTGTCGTTCCTCTTACATGATCTGATATTCTTGGCTTTCGTGATCTTGACTCAGGGTTGCGCAACCTTTTCGGACATGATAGTGTCGAGAAACAAGGGCGGCATCGGGCTTGCCATCTTCCCTCGACTACCATGGTGCCTATTCCCTTTCTCATTGAGGCATACTCCCCTACCCCAGAGGCATAGTTTACCTCGTTGGGGCATACTGACCTACCTCAGGAGATATGGGTCGTAGGATCAGGGTACATCCGAAGTACCCTGTTTGGACGAATAAGGGATTTGCCTGCACTTACTTGAAGATCTTGGCTCGTAGTTCGTAATTGAAGACAAAAGTGGAATCGTATCATTTTTATACATGATTAAATACTTGTCTAATTAACTTGGTTATTTTGTGTTAATATTATTACTATCTTTGTTGCATCTCATGAAAGCACTCATCGGTTTACTGCATCACCTCCCTCACTGGGTAACTTTGGTTACTCATTCCTCGTTTTAACATGTTTCAGGTGCAGTTAAAACAACTACTTTGTGTGCCGTGTTGGTTGCTTATCTTGCTGTGGTTGGAAGCTGTTTGTGAAGATAAGACTTGATGTATTTTTGTTCTGTTTTAGAAACCCTTGAAGTCTTGTATATATTTTTGTATGACTTGTTGGATTGTAAACTAAATTAAGGACTTATGTGGTTTGATAGAGTAGTTGACATGTAATAGCTAAAAATAGATTTTATTGTCTTTTGACTGCGTGCTTGTGTGACAAGTAGGTGGACTTATCATGAAAAAGCTTGTGAATGTAGTTAGAGTGGTAAGATAAGTGGGTTTAGACTATACAATATCAATAGTTATGCCTGACATGCTTGCGTGATGAACTTTTGCTAAGTTGTGGCTTGGATGATTTTAATGCAAAATATGATGTGGTGAAGTTGTAGGATGAAATGGATTGAAGTTGTGGATTATGGTCTTGTGATTGTATGTTGTTGTTTACAGGTTTCCAGATAGTTCTATAAAAAGAGAAAACTCCGTTCGTTTTTTTCCTAAATTTCGTGCCCGAGGTTTTGGATTGGGTTGAGAATAGCATGGTTAATAGAAGTCCCGGTTTCGTGAGGGATCAGGGTACTACATATACAAGTAAAAGAAGATTACTTGGATAGCTTTTTACCAAATAATCATTCCACTCTTTCTCTGTTATGGGTGATGTCATACTCCACTAACTCAAAAAGTAATTGTTAGGATTTAATCTTGGTTAGAAAGTGGTTTTCAAGCCATGGTTTTAAACTAAACAAGTGATTTAATCTTGGGATTAAACCTAAAACCACTTATCTTTGACACTCAATCTAATTATCATTAGCAAGATAAGATGGAAAACAAGACAACTTTTCTCTCTCTTCTAGCATGGTGGTCACGACATTGAGAGGTTGAGAGAGTTAAGAGTTTTTCTCATCTTCTAATTTAGTATAAGCTCTTAGGGTATTTCCAATGGGCACTACTATTCATAAAAACTTATTATTTTTGGTTATTTTTAGATATTAATGTCTCTAAAAATCATTATTAATGATTTAAATATACATGAAATCCACCACTTTTGCCAACTTTAGAGTTAAAATAGAAACTCAATTTATTTATTTTTTGCTTTAAATTTAGAGACCCAAAAAGTGATTGGGTCTCTATTTTGATATAAAAGTTGACAAAAGTGGTAGACCTTATGTATATTTAAATCATTAATAATAATTTTTAGAGACTTGGGTCTCTAAAAATAGCCAAAAATAATAAGTTTTTGTGAATAGTGGTATCCATTGAAGATACCCTTATCCACCTTAGATAAGCTAGCACATTTCATCTTAGAGTAGATTCAACCATTGGATGTCCGTGTGTTTCCGCATAGAGCCTTCGCATTTGAGGAGGAGTTAGTCTGCATCTAACAAGCTTTGCATCCATCATTTGGCTATCTTCAAGAGATATACCACCATCTACTCTCTTGTACATTATGTATAGTTGATATATAATACTTGCATGTTTGTTTTATGGACATTATTCAAGGAATATATGTTAATACATACTTAGGATGCAATTTTATTTTTTTTAAATGCACCATGCAATGTTTCGGCTATAGCATGTTATCCATGTGATTCTTTGACGATCTTTATTATGTTTAATGAAGGGAGAATAACATGAATAGTCCCTATTGTTTCTAAAAAATTCAGTTTAGTCCCCATTGTTTTAAAATATTCAAAAAGGTCCTTAATATTTTTCAAAAGATTCAGTTTAGTCCCCATTATTTCAGAAGGTTCAAAAAGGTCCCCAATGTTTCCCAAATGGTTCAAAAAGGTCCCCAATACTTCCCAAAACACTCAAACTAGTCCTTACGGTCAAAACAACTATTAACTTTGACAGAGTCTTTTCCATAATATAGTCTAACACGTAGCATAATATAATTGATTTGCTACTAATATACAAAATAATGTTGTATGAGTTATCTTCTTCCTCATGCCATGCGAAAAAAATTACAGATTATGCATAATCTTTAAAAAATCATAATTACTTTAATTTTTGTCCAAATTTCATAAAATTTGGTCCGTTAGAATTGAAATTTCATGGAAAATTCATAATTTGTAATGGTCACGTGATTCAAATTTAAAAAAATATATTTTTTTTTATCGAAATTGTCCTTTAAAGACTGGTCACGTGACACGCACATGGCTACTATTTTATCAAAGTTAATGATTGTTTTGACAGTGATGACCAGTTTGAATTTTTTGAAAAATATTGGAGACTTTTTAAAACTTTTTGAGAAATATTGAGGACTAAACTGAATCTTTTGAAAAATATTAAGGAATTTTTTGAACCTTTTAAAATAATAAGAACTAAACTGATTTTTTTTTAACATTGGAGACTGATTTGAATTTTTATGAAAATAATGAAAATTAATTTTAACATTTATAAAATAATAAAGACTAATTTAAATTTTTTTAATAATGAGAATTATTTTGAACAAAAATAAAATAATAAGGACCATTGCTACCATTTATATTGTCTACAGAGATGCGTTGATTGTGCTGGTGCGGTGGGACCCGCGGAGACATAAGGATGTCTCGATAGGTGGGCATAGATGGTGTAGAAATTTGCAATTGAGGAGATTGAGTAGGTGATTCAGCATTGATTGAGTCTTGGGCATTAATTGATGATGGGCACAGCGGCAGGACCCGTGAAAGTGGATCAATTGTGTGTTCAGGAGCACTTTGACTAGGATTAAGAGTTGGTGAGAGTTGTATTAACGCACTTTGACGGACTCTCTCCAATCATGTATGCAAGTTGCAGAAAGCGGTCTATGGCTTAAAACAAGCGTCACGGGCTTGGTTCTCTAGGCTTAGTAACCTCCTTGTGCAGCTTGTTTTTGTTCTTTCAAAATCTGATGCTAAACGGATTGCCACTTCTCAACAGCTTTCGCAACACCTGGGTGATCCATTTTCTGATCCGACTTTTTTTTTTAAATCCATGATTTGGGTATGGTGCTGTCAATATTGCCGTCAGTTCATTAAATGTTAAATAATGCTGGATTTGAGTCTTCCAAGTGATGTAGTTAGTGTTGTCAAGGAGGACTGTGACAAAACTTCTGACATTGTGAGATGGAAGTGGGGTAGAGGACGTGTTGGTGGCCATGGTGAAAGTACTGGAAAGTAAAAAAAAAAAAAAAAAAAGGAAGGTGACGTGAAAGGAAAAGGAAGAAAAGTAATTGGGTAGTAAAAGATACTAGAGAAAAGGACAAAAGTTTAACTTGAAGATTGTCAAAACATGTTGCCTACAGTCTATTAAGACCAGCTATTGAAGATTGTCAAAATATGTTAACAAAACAATAATGACTTTAACTTGAAGTATGTTTACCGAAAAATTAGTAAGTGCGCGAACTAATTCGTAAATTTTGGCTTTTACCAGATTTTGAAAGTTCAGACTTTGGATCATTTCTCGGATAGACTTCGTCTTTTCATCGAATATGATAAATAAGATAACTCATCCCATAGACTTGTAAATTTTTAATTCTCCTACTTTAGCCTCCATTGCAAGGAAAAAAAGAAAAGGACAAAAGCTAGGTGATGATGAAGATTTTGAGGATGTGGTTTGTTGACGCAGGAGGAGAAAAAGACGCGGAAGCGATTATTAAACGAATAGAGTGCAATGGGCAACTTGTATTGTATTCTGTGTTATATTTCATTGAAAAATTTACAAGCATGCAACCAGTATTTATACAGTAGTATTCCGTGTTGTATGTCGTTGAAAAATTTACAAGCATGCAACCAATATTTATACAGTACTATACCCTATCTAACGTATAGATCATGATAAACGAGAATCAAAAACAAAGATAAACAAAAGTTTAAAACTCAAAATTCATGGCTGTTAAAGCTAGAGTAGATGCAATGATATGCTGCTTGCAAAGTTTATTTCGGATATCTAATTCACTTTGTAAGAGACTTATTGGATATTGCTACTGACCATAAAGAAAGAGACTTATTGGCACAACTCGCTTCTCTATAATTCATTTTTCTACAATTTCATGTAATACCTATTTTGCTTAATCTCACGTGTCACTAAATATGATCTCCGGATTATATTAATCTTGCTAAACTAAATTTTCAACTATGGTTATAAAACATTAAATATCAAAATCTAACTATCATATTTAGTTAGCAAAATCTAATCTAATCTCTTCTGAAATTAATGACTAGTTGCATTATACTTTCCAACTCATACATTTTTTGTGCCAAGAAGTTGTATAGCCCTCATAGTCTTGTGTCTTATGTGTTCTTGAATTTGGATTTTAGTATGAGCAGAAAAGACTTCTCAAAATTGTTATGGTCATAAAAGAAAGATATATATGTTGTATAGTTTAATAGAAATGAATATTCTATACACCCAATTTTCATTATTATTTATCATCTCTTATGTGCATACTTAGTTGATATACTAAAAAAAAAAAGAAAAAAAAGAAAAAAAAAGCTTCTTTTAGCCGGCTAACTAATCATCCGCATAGAAGGTAATAAATGCGTGATAAAATGGAGTAGTATCTATAGCAACACTCATAGTTTAAGAGTAATGCTTTTATATCATCTCTTTACCCTTTCATCCTTCTTTTGTATATATAAAAATTCATATATTGAATATCAATTTTTTTATATTTATATACGTTAAAAATTTTATTATGTAAGAAAGGACAAAAGAGTAAATGAGTGATACATAATGATACTCTTCATACAAGGGACAACATACATCTAAGGAGGACTGGGGAGATATTGTTGTCAACCTTAAAAAAATGTAAATAATTGTGTGTTTAGTCCCAAAACGAGCTAAATAA
This sequence comes from Ehretia macrophylla, assembly GCA_037974665.1. Classification (NCBI taxonomy): domain Eukaryota; kingdom Viridiplantae; phylum Streptophyta; class Magnoliopsida; order Boraginales; family Ehretiaceae; genus Ehretia; species Ehretia macrophylla. The sequence continues at coordinate 16,181,268 of CM075777.1, forward strand.
TTGTGTATTTAGTCCAAAAATCATATGCAATCAATAATATCAGATTAATTAAATACGCATAATATTTTTTGCATTTTCACACAAATAGACACATACGCACTCATGAAAAATTAACAATAGAATTTAATTTTTCACATTACCTGTAATTTGTTGGCAGTTGATGGAAAACTTAGTTCCCCTTAAGTATGTGTGAGAGTGTGAAGACATGTGAGTGTGTATAATCCGTGTGTGAAGGAGTAAAGTGTGTATTTGAAGGACATCAACCATATTACAATATTTTTTTAACTTTTATTTGATAAGTGTGTGTAGTGTGAGTTGTTTGAGAATAGAATGGGTAAGGTTTTTGCTAAGTAAGAACGGTGTTTTAGCATCTGAAAGAGGTGACAAAAAAAAAATGGTGGGAAGTGTGTGTGAAAGAAAGAGAAAAGTAGGTGAAAATGATAGGAAAGTAGTAGAAATCGGGAGAAATTGTGTGTGAAAAAAGAAGGATAAAAAAAAAGAAGGATAAATAGCATATTATCCCATGTGTTTTGCTAAAAATATACAATACTTTCTGTGTTTTAAAAATTACTTGATTATCCCCCTGTATTTTATAAAAGTAGTTGAATACCCCCCCCCCCCCCGGTATTTTAAAAATTAACAAATTACCCCCCTGTATTTTATAAAAGTAGCTGATTACCCCTGTGCTTTTTAACAACTCCCTTTTTTGTTAGAAAATATAGAGGACAATCAACTACTTTTATAAAACACAATGGGGTAATCAGTTACTTTTATAAAATACATGGGGTAATCAACTAATTTTTAAAACACAGGGGTGAATTCAGCTATTTTATAAAATACATGGGGGTAATTAGCTAATTTTTAAAACACAAGAGGGTATTGTGTACTTTTAAGCAAAACACAGAGAGAGTCATACGCTATTTACCCAAAGAAAGCGAAAAGTAGGTGAGAAGGAGAGAAAAGTAGTAGAAATCGAGAGAAGAGAAGGTGGAAAAATTTTACAAAAAAGGGATACAAAGAGAATCTAATGTTTGACTTTTATTAAAAGACTAATTTTCTATTTAAATATATATATATATATTATTTGAATATAATAATAATAATAATAATAATAAGCGAATTTTAAATTATTCAGTAGTTATTTTTGTAAAATCAAAAGTTTTCAAATTATTATTAGATCGAATATCTATCAATTTCGATAACTGTTAATAAGGATTTTTGAAGAATGAGCATCATGCATGAGGCAAGAACAATTGGGATTTTTGTTTATCGCGTACATCAAATTAATACATGGGGACTCGATGTATTATGAATCGAGTACCAAGTGGCAACAATAAGAAAAAAAGATCAGAGGCAGGTGCATGTGAAACTTTGACTACGAGTATTGCTTCTTGAGACTAGTCGATTCTTCTCTCTCTCACTCTTTTTAATTTCAATAAATAAAAAAAAGCAAATTGTTTTACATCATTTAAATGTTATACGTTGTAATGATAAAAATTGGGTTTAGACTCATAGTTCTATCGAGACGAGCCTTTTAATTTCACCCAACTCATGATACTGGGACTACAATTCATGTACAGTCTGGTAGCTCACTAACTACCCTCCAGTATGCTCTACTCAAACTCAAAGCCCTTGAGAAGGCCTAACATTCAACACCACTGCTCATGGTTGTTTAGTGATAAATTCAACAAATATCTGGCCTTACTAGAACTTTAGGATAAGCGATTGTAATTGTAGATTTTGATATCTACATACTTAAATATTGATATCAAAACCTCTTACACTTAAAATAAGAATTGATAAACTAGACCAAATGGCAGTGGTATTCTCTCTCTCTTATTGTAAAGCTATAAATAGAGCTTAAGCTCAGTCCTCCATACTCATCCCTTGTCTAGAACATTTTCTAGTATTTGAAGCTTATTATTACATTTGCAGAACAAAATGGCCTCTTCAAAAAATTTGTTCATTCTCTTAGGTGTTCTCTTTGCTCTTGTGCTTCTCATTTCCTCTGAAGTGGCTGCTTCGAGTGAACATACTGGTCAGTTTTAGGCATAATTCTCTATCGCTTTCTATTTGTGATCATGTGCATGCCTTTCTAATTCTAGCTACTGCAGATTATCTTAGAATGATATGTTATGCACTTGTAATAGCATTTTACGGTTTGGTACACCGTACATAGTGTGTAGACCCCAACATCAACCAAACTACTGCTGAAGATCAAATTTACGCTCAGAACAAAATTACCATGACCCAAGAAGACGATGCAGTGTGGAGTCTGTTAGAATAAACACTTATTTTACATAGAAAAATTATAAACTCTTAGACCACTTAATAAGATCTTGGGCTATTTCATTTAAAACTAATTAGTTTTAAGTTAGAACCTCAGGATTCTTCACATGGTATCAGAGCTAGGCCCATGGTCTAGTCTCATTTATCTTTCGTGTGCGATCCATCTCAAATCAGGTCCACTTATCTTCAATCTTTCCCGTGTGCATAGTCCACCCACTTTCAACCTTCCACATGTGTGTTCAATCTTTCATGTGTGACCTATTTCAAAAAATTCGGTTCACATGTATTCAATCTTCTAAATGTGACCATGTCAAAATAAGGTCCACGCGTGTTCAATCTTCCACGTGTGATCCCTCTCAAATCAGGTTACACGTGAGGGGGAGTGTTAGAATAAACACTTATCTCACATAAAAAAATCATAAACTTTTAGACCACTTAATAAGATCCTACTTCATGATTCTTAACAGAGTCTATACTTACGCCTAATAACCTTGTTCTAATACTACTTGTAATAACTCAAGTTTAACTATTAATTTAATACATTGACCCTAATTAATTGGACTGAAATATTTAAACATGTAGTACAAGTAATATTTAATTCAAATCATTATAAATTGAACACATATCATTTGCAAAACCAATGTTGGACAGAGCATTCTCTAACATAACTTTTTTGATATAACCAACTAATTATTTCCACATTCCGAGGGCCAACATTTGAAGAAAAAGGAGAAAAGGTAAATCGGGGATTTAATAAGGAAACTGAAATATAGGAAAACAGTAATAAAAAATTAAGGGGTGCCATAGTATTTTTTTCTTAAGAATATTATATATATGAAAAAAAGAAATTTTAAAACTTTGGGGGACCAGGGATGCCTCTGCCCTTGTCGGATTTGGCTCTTCTGCAATTTCATTATTTATAATTTTATTCAATGTTGATTTTAATTAATACCACATGTCACTAAATATTATCTACGGACTATATTAATGTTGTTAAACAAGAATTTCAACTATAATTAGAAAATATTAAATTGAAAAATTTAAATTACATCAATTCTTTAATTACATAAATCTTACTATTTAGCAAAACAAATGGAAGTCAGATGGTTTTAAAAAAAAAATTATCCCAGGACATTACCCGATCGAGAGTTGGTTAAAGTTGTACCCCTGTTTATCTTTTAATGAATCCTCAATTGTTAAAAAAAAAGGGATGGTTTAAAAAAAAAAAAAAAAGCCACACGATATGTATGGTGTTTTCCTTTTTAAGAATGGTATATGTTTTAAGCATTGTATGGCTTCTTTGTTTTCCCTTTGTTTTGTTAAATATGATAAAATTTATGTAATTAGAAGATTCAATGTAATTTAGATTTTGGTATTTATTGGCTTTTAACCGTGGATGGATGGTTAGAAGGCTAATTTGACAAAATTAGTGTAGTGCGTAGATGATATTTGGTGACACATTATATTAATTAGAATGAGTATTGTGTAAAATTGTAGAGGAAATTGGAGAGGGACCGCCTCCGCATGGCCCTATTACTTCAATCTCAGGACCGGGGTCCCTACCTGGATTTGGAAGTCCACCGCCTCCGCCAAGGCATGGCCCTATTACTTCAATCTCAGGAAAGGGTCCAAAGAAAGGATGCCACTACGGTTGCTGCCGTGGGTACCGATATGGACCAGGATGCAAGAGGTGTTGTGCCACTGCTCATGAGGCTCCTGATGCTATGAATAAAGGCAGTATATATAGCTAGCCATGATGGAATCCATCAGCTTAATAAGTGATTTGTATTGTTGCATGGATTTAATTATAAATGTGTCTTGTTACTGCCTTACTGTTGAATGCAAATCTAACTATAATGGAGATAGCAAATCATGAATGCATTTCCAACTTAACACAAAGTGATGCTTTATGTTACTCGAGAAATCCTTTATATAAGAATTTGTGTATTAGATGTCAAACTTCTTGTAGTGTTTAAAATCACTCGTGTATATAATAACGATCAAGGTAAGCGTATAGTTGATTTAATGTACAAAGACCAGATCAACCAATTTGTGCCAAAATTCTCTACTCCTTGAAAGTGTTATTTAGCTAAACATAGAAGGATTTATGATACCATCTGTGCTTGAGCTATGGACTTGATTAATTCCACTTTGGTGGCAAAAGTAGTCTAATTTCTACTGTCAAACTACTAATAGACCATTGATTCACTAATTCATCATCTTTTATGTATATTTTTAGTTGACATATTAACTAAACTAATTTTTTAAATTTCTTTCTCTTCTTTTGGTATACCAATTAACCACACACACGTAAGAAATAATAAATGGATAATGAAAAGTAGGTAATATCTAACATCTTTCTTTCTCGAATCATCCAATGTTCACTTTCTTAAATAGAATATCCACTTCCCTCTCCTAACGTGCAAATCATTGTGAAAATTTTGATTAGCAAGAAGCTCTTTGGCTTCTGCCTAGCGTTTAGTTCGATCAAATCTTGCAAATTTAGGATTAATTGCATCAATTTGTGAAACCTTTATTACAAACCATAAGTCCAAAAAAATAAATAAATCTATTATGATTAAAGATTATCTATTTGGTTAGATTTTATAAGACAAGTATTCTATTACGGTACTCTCTTAATTCACTTTTAACATAATTCTTTCCAAAGATGTAACTTCCGCAGAGCTTGTTGAGAGCTCTGCATAAAAAATAAAAAATAAAAAAAAGTGAATTTTACAAATCGAATGTTAGCAATGAAAATCAAAAAATTCAATGAGGTCAAGAAAATTATGAATAAATTTCGATTCTAACGAAAAATATTTCTGACAAAATTCCAATTTTGTTGGTGTATCTTGCCTCATAAAATGGCGAAATTCAAGTCCCTTATGTACATAAATATGGTTAGAGGATAAATCAACAATTGCATATTATTGTAATTAGTTGACACTTTAGTTTCACTTGGAAAATCAACTTGTGAATTCACTTGGACTTAGCTTTCTTCCGGCTCAACATGTCTGACAAGGTGGGCTACACGGTTAATCCCTAGCCCAACCCATTTAAAGCCCAGCTCTGCAAGAATCAATTGCTACACAATTAAGTTGGCTTGCACCGGCCCTAACGGTTTGGGACTATTCAAGATTTCTCTAACCATGAATCAGCCGTAATTGGATAGATTGGAAACAATTAGTGGGGCCATGTCAAAACGACTGAATATGTATTAGAAAGATCAATTATTCTCTTAGGACACCAAAAAAAAATTAGGATTAAGCAATTGATTAGATTTAGTATGAATTGTACATGGCTGATTGGAAGACCAAACAAAAAATGTCATAACAATAGAGTAGGACATCATTTTACCCACTATATGAATTATCTGCAAGGAGTGGTAGACCCTTTTCTTTGAATTTCTCCAGCGTGAAATTTCCACCTCCGTATTAAAAAAAAAAAAAAAAAAAAGAAAGATAATTGTACATTCTATAACAAAGTATTCTTAATAATCCCACGGAACCATAGGTATTATATTGGATTTGGATAAGATTTCAGATCAACATGTACTAGAAGTGAACATTTTCCTCCACTTCGGAATCAGAAGGGAAAGAACGCTCAGCCTGCTCATTCCTGGCAATAAGAGGATAAAGTTTTTTTTTTTTTTTTTTTTTGATAACGTGGGTGTTCGGACCAGTTTGCGCACATCTCTACTAATCCTAGGAATGCCGGCGTACTCCGCCAGATAAGTGCCCAGTATCCCAAAGAATTCAAATCCAAAATTTATCAGTTTTACTGTCTAAGTCTTACTATTGGAGTTAACCCCTTAAAATAATAAGAGGATAAAGTTTCCTAGTCTCATCATTCACATTTGTTTCCTGTCTGTAGGTTATTGATACGTTCAAGTTGGTTGATCAATCCGCTTCTGACTAGTGCGCTAGTGCCTACCTATGGTCTAAGAAGCATCCACCTGACCAAAGTGTTTCTTACTTAGACAATTTCTTGATTTATCTAGAGTGGTGAAACAAGGTATAATACACCTAGTCAGCGCAAGATCAATAAAGGCCTTATTATATTCCATGCGACTATACTGCCTAATCACTGCGACTAGACGGTTCAACCTAATTAATGAACTAATATGAGCTAAAAAGTAAGGTTCATTTAGAACTTGCCTAAACCAAAATGAAATATGATATATGTATTTCATTTTTAGATTTTTTATTTTTTTTTGCATTTAAGTTCAGCTTGTTTTATTTTATAATAGTACATATTCGTCTAATAACTCAATACAGGAGAATACGCGATATAATGTTATAATTCTTGCAATGTTAATCAATAAGGTCAATTCAAACAGTTTTCTAATTTTTTTTCTCTATATGTAGAGAATTTGAATTATTTTTCTATATTTCGGGATTCTCTATTTCAGTTTCACTCCAATAGCTTCCCTACAACTTATTTTAGGGAATCTTTATTTCAGTTTCACTTCAACAGATTCCATATGTTAGAAATTTCCTATTTTTGTTTTACTCCAAAATCTCTCCTTATTTTAATTAAACATATTATTTTAATTTAAAACTTTATTATTAATTTTTTATTTATATTTGTTAAATGTTTATGTTGATTTTTAATTAAATATATTATTTTAATTCCCTAGTTGGATTTTTAGATACTTGTAGGTATAATTTTACCATATCTACATATAGAGATGTTGAAAGTTCAATATAAAGATCTCTATATGTAGAGATGATTGTAAGGATACTGTTAAAGATGAATATCTCTAACAACATTCTTATATAAAAAATAAATGAGGATGTAATAAATAGGTTGGAGTTGGCCCAAGAGCATTTAAATCATGCAGTTGGTGATCAGTGACATTTAAATTTATTCAATTCCAAGACTGAGTTATAGCTATCAATCAACAGCAGCCTGCAATGATTGATTTGGAACTCGACACATTGTTTTTGATCAAGTGAATTCATCATGTGCACCAATCTAAAGAGACGAACATGTGCGTACTTGATCATTTCCTTCACAAGGTGTGGGATCTATTTAATAATTGAGTCACAGTTAATCAAATTTATTTAATATAAAACCCAATAACAACAAGGATAAAACTTCCGGTAGTATCGGATGGTGCGCGGCATTCAGTAAAAGTATAAACTCAGACATACAATAAGTCGACACAGAAATATCAAAGTGACCATGAATGTACCCTCACTCTCCTGTTGCAAAGGAAGAAGAAAAGCTAGACTCAGAGTGAAGATAATTTGCTGCTTCCAAAGCTTTTTCTTTTCAAGCCTATATATGCTAATCAAGATTCCAAGCCATGGTTGAGTAGCCATGCCCAGCTTCAATTTGAGCATGTATTTCGTGAAATAAATAAATGTGAAGATTAAATTATTAAATTTGGCCTATAACAACCTCTAGAAGTAGCAAAATATCACATATTCCAGCACCTTTAACCGTGTTTGCAGATAAAAATAAACGGGATGAGATATCTTCTAAAATGATATTTAGTAAGAAATGCTTTCCTCCATTATATAAGAAAAAGAAAGCTTATCTAATGTATCTACTTCACTTTGGAGAAAGAACATCATGTCTCAAAAAAAAATTGACATTTTAGTTTATCCATTAATACATACAATTAATATGTGGGGATTACATATTTAATTGATTACTAAGTGCAACAATAAGAAAAAAAGACATGCATATTCATGTATGGCTACGAACATTTCTCCTTGAGTCTACTCTCCATTTCTTAAGCTATAAATTGAGCCAAAGCTCACCCCTGTAGTCATCCGATCCCTTGGCCAATATTTGAAGCTTATAATAACACTTGTAGAACAAAATGGCATCTTCCAAAAATTTGTTCATTCTCTTAGGTATTCTCTTTACTCTTGTCTTTCTCATCTCCTCTGAAGTGGCCGCTTCAATATAATTGATCAAACTGGTGAGTTTTAGGCACCATTCTACCATTTTCTGTATTATTGTGTGCCAGCTTTTCTTATTCAAGTGAAACCACTAATGAAGATCGAAGCTGATAGTCTTAAATCTGTAATTCAAGAGCGAATCTAGAATTTTTATTCTTTAAGGGCAAACCTATATAATTTAACACTTATATATAGATATTTTTATTTTAGGTGGTGCTAAATTAATTTTCAGACTGAAAGTATACAAATTTTCAAAAGGAAATTGGTTGTGAATGTTGGAATCTACATTCCTCCTACACAAAAAATGATGAATTTTAACGTTTATAAGATCCTAAGTTGTTCCACCTAAGACCGAGTAGTTTTAAGAGGAACCCCATCATTTTGTCCAACAATGTTTATTGCACGTGTGATCTATCTGTTGTCTCTATTTTACTCGAGCTGACTCACCCTGATCATGTTAGCTCACTCAATTCACAGTTCACGTTGATAGGGGTTGTTGGAATATATATTCTTTTAAATCAAAAATTTCAAAACTATTTTATTATATCCTAAACTATTTCACCTATAAAAAACTCGAGCTGAATGAATACTCGAATTGGTTAATTTTAACCAACTTATTTGACCAATCGTTTTTCTTCTTTTACGTACAGAGGAAAGTGTGGAGACCAAATCTGACGATGATGCATCGTACAAAGAACCTATATACCCAGGGAAGGGCGGCCGTAATAGAATCATAGGACCTGGTCGCGGATCTCCAAGGAAATGCAATTAATTATAAGAACAGATGCAAGTGCTGTGGCAATGCTCATGAGGCTCCTGATGCTGAACTGAAAGATGATCTCAAGAACTAAACTTGCGTTTATTTGCTGATAAAGCGATGTTACATATCATCCTATTTATCACTTATTTATTAAATTCGATATAAATTCTTAGTTATCATGCTAAATAATAATCAACATTTGTTTTCTTTTGTTTTTAGCATGTCAACTAAATATCTGTATAAAAAATAATAAATAGGTGATAAATTTAAAAATGAGATGATATCTAACATTTTTCTCGTGTATTTATACCACTAAGAATAAACGCAATATAAGTAGTGTTCTAGCTTTGGGTGCTCGTGGCCTATGCCATGATGGAATCCATCGGTTACGTAATTTATTATATATCACAAGGTATGATAATGCAATTAATATAATATTGTTGCAGGAACTTAATAAACATGTGTTGTTACTGCCTTAATGTTGAAAGTACATGCAACTACAAGGGGTATAACAAATCATGAATTTTCACCTTAACGTAAAAGTTATACTTTATGCCACTCAGACGATCTTTAACCTTTCTTTTCATTGGTAAATTTTTTTATATTAAATATTAAATTTCTCGTACTATTGCAAATATTCTTACGGTATTGAAAGAATTGAAGCATCGACACTGCAATATATAGTAATTAATACTCTAAGGTAAGTGTATAGTTTTGATTTAAATAATCTATAAATTAGACTAGATCAACTAATTTGGGCCAAAATTCTCCACAACTTAGAAGTGTTATATAGCTAAACATCAAGGATTTATAACACCATTTGTGCTTGAGCTATGGACTTAATTAATTCCACTTTGGTGGCAAAAAAGTATTCTAATTTCTACTAACAAGAGACAGATAATACGCCACTGACCCGCTAATTTCATGTAAAAATTATTATTACTAGTGAACAATAAAAATTATATAATGTGTTAATTTTAATTTTATATAATAATTTGATTATGTGTTATTTTTTTTAATTAATTGTTATTTAGATTATTTCAATTTCTTTAACGAATATTTCAACCAAAAAATAAATAAATTACGACGAACATAACATTTTAAAAAAATCATACATAAAAAAATCTTAATTAAATTTACCCATTAATTAATTTTTTCACCTAAACTAAAAATAAAGTAGAAAATTTTATTTTTTCAACAAGTAGTAATATCGGTTCAAAAAAAAAAAACAAGCAACAATAAAAAAGTTTACCAAACCAAAAAAACTAAAATAAAAAAATAAAATACAAAATCATAATTAGAAAAAATATCTAATTAAAACCCCCTAAATGCAAAACCTTAATTTAAAAAACTAATTAAAAAAGCTTAATTACAAAATCCCTTTTAAAAAACTATAAATAAAAAATTTAATTAAAAAATAATAATAATAACCCTAACTATAAAAGCGCCACCCCCCTCCCCACCCCCCACCCCACCCCACCCCACCCCATATTTCCCTTTTTCCCTTCTCTGCAGCGCAGCGGCGCCCCTCCCCCAACTTTCTTCTTCCCCTTTTTTCCCTGCAGTGCATCAGCGCCCCCCTCCTTTTCTCCGTTGCATCCTACCTCTCCACCCTCTTCTCCGCTGCTACCCCACCACCGGCGAAACCACCAACACAAACTTTATGTTATTTATTTATTTATTTATTTTTTATTTCAGATCTGTGTTTACCTTTTTTTTGTTGTTATTTGTTGAAAAAAATAATTGTATTGTAATTTTTTTATGTTTGTTAAATTTGTTTGTTGCTGTTTGTTCTCTTTTTTTGTACTTTTTTTTTTTCAGATCTGACGATGTCAGACAATCTGACATCGTTAGATCTGTATAGTCTCTATTTTCTTCAACAAATTTATTGAAGAAAATAGAGACTATGTGCTATTTTGGAGACTCAAAGCTTAAGTGATGTTATGATTTTATCAAAAACTATTAAATAGTATTTTAGAAACCCTCATTGGTGATGAATTTTGATTAATGGAATCTCTAAAACCGCAATTATTACTGTTTAAAAACTCTTTAAAGACTCTATTAAAGATACCCTTACAACTCATGCCTAAAGCCCAAGTCCCCATTTTGGGTCTACACTAGACAACCCTCGCAAAATTTCCATTTCATTGGCATAACTTGTCCCAAAAAAATGCCACCAAGATCATAGAAAAAAATTATGAAACTCAGAATTAAATAAATCATTTACGTTGTACTAGAATATGATTAGCTATGAATAATTAAGAATGGCAACTCGTAAACTTGTAAATCTCTCTATTTTAAACATGGTTAGAAGTCAGTAAATCAATAGTTGTTTATGATTGTAATTAGTTAGACACTCTAATTTTCATTTTACATATCAAGCCGTGAATTCATTTGAACTTGGCCTCCTTGCAGCATTGTTTTGATGTGATGATCAGTCAGCTTGTTATATTTCATTGTACATTTTCATCTGATAACTCAATAAGGAGAATATAGGATTGTGAGATAGTTGAGTGGTAGGTTATTCTCCTAGTCTTTCGACGGTCAGGGTCCAAATCCTAGGGGGTGGTGGCATGGGAAGAATCTCAATTCAAGGCCCAGGGGATCATGCTATGGAATTTTATAGGGGTGAAGTGCACAGGACGCCTATGTGCTTTTATAAAGTGGGGTGGTGGTATGGGAAGAATCTCAATTCATGGCCTAGGGGATCATGCTATGGAATTTTATAGGGGTGAAGTACACAAGACTCTCATGTGCTTTTGTAAAGTTGTACAACATCCCGTGTAATTTTAAAGTGCAGGATACCTCCCTGTGATTTATGAAAATAAGCACAATAGCCTCATTTAGTTTTAAAAGTGCACGGTACCCCCTCTGGTTTCTAAAACTAAACACAATAGTCACTTGTGGTTTTAAAAGTACACGGTATTCCCCCGTGGTTTCTGAAACTAAGAACAATAGCCTTCCTCTGTCAAAAAATTCGTATATTTTAACTAAAAATGTGATCCACACGGGTCAAATGCGATTATTCAAGGTTTTCTTTGTTAAAATTATTAATTATTTACACATTTCTTTTTTAGAGTTAGAAAAAATGAATATTTTTATCCAATCAATTAATAATTTACTCTAAGAAAAGTGTATTTGACGCGCGTGTATCATACTTTTTGTTAAAATAAATAGATATTTTGACTGAGAAGACTGATGTGCTTAGTTTAAGAAACCACATAGAATTATTGTGTTTATTTTCAAAAACAATAGATGAATATTATGCATTTTTAAAATTATAGTAGTATTATATAATTTTATAAAAACACAAAAAGTCCTATATTTCACCTAATTTTACAGTGACATGGAATATTATAGTACTTCTTGCAATGTAAATCAATAAGAGCATTTAAATGATGCAGTTGGGAAGTGACATTAAAACTTCATTCGATCGTTTCCAAGTCTGAGTCAATAGTCATAGTTATCAATCAATCACAGTCTGCAATCGACCTTGATATGTAACTGAAGCGAAGGATGAAGATAAAGTTAAGAGTAGATGCGATGATATGCTGCTTACAAAGTTTATTTCCGATATCTAATTCACTTTGTAAAAAGATCATCGAGAGACCTATTGGATATTGCTACTGACCATAAAGAAAGAGACCTATTGGCTAGTGGAAGAAGTTGTAGAGTCCTGATATTCTTGTGTCTCATAAAAGAAAGGTATATATGTTGGAAAGTTTAATAGAAATGAATAATATTAATATTATATACATCCAATTTTTGTTTATTATCTTTTATGTACATATTTAATTGACATAAAAAAAATTAATAAAAAATAAAAAAAAAATTTTTAGCCTGCTAACTAATCATCTGCATAAAAGGTAATAAATGTGTGATAAAATGGAGTAGCATCTATAGCAACACTCATAATTTAAGAGTAATGCTTTTATATCATCTCTTTAATCCTTTATTTTTCTTTTGTACGATAAAAATTTATATATTGCATATCAAATTTTTTATATTTATATACGTTAAAAAATTTATTATATAAAAAAAACAAAAGAGTAAATGAGTGATACATAATAATACTCTTAATACAAGGGACAGCGTACACCTAATGAGCATCATGCATGAGGCAAGAACGATTGGGATTTTTGTTTATTCCGTACGTAAAATTAATATGTGGGGGACTCAATGAAATATGAATCGAGTACCAAGTGGCAACAATAAGTAAAACGATAAGAGGCACGTGCATGTGAAACTTTGACTATGAGTATTGCTTCTTGATACTAGTCGATTCTCTCTCTCTCTCTCTCTCTCTCTCTTTTTATTTTTAATTTCAATGAATAAAAATAAATTAAATCATTTTGTATCATTTAAATGTTATACGTTGTAATGGCAAAAATTGGGTTTGAACTCGTGGTTCTACCGAGACGAGTTGTTTGGTCTCACTTAACTCATGATACTGGGGCAACAACCCATGTGCAGTTCGATGACTCACTAACTACCCCTACGATAGGCTTTGCTCAAATCTAAGGCCCTTGAGAGGGCCTAACATTCAACACCACTGCTTGTGGTTGTTTAGTGATAAATTCAACAAATATTTGGCCCTACTAGAACTTCGAGATAAACGATCGTAAGGTAGCTCGATTACTCCTTCTACAACGAGTGGATGACGATGACATACAAGGGTAGGCTTCAGCCTTATCAAAATCACATATTAAAAGATAGAGACGAGTCATTCAGGGTTGCGAGTCCTTAGAGCTCATGAACTCTTATAACCTACTAATAGCTATAAATAGGTTGCACCTATCCAAGAGAAAGGCATGAATATCGGACGAACCCAGCTATATTCACCCTTTCTCCCTCTCTCGAACAACTTTCGTACATCTCGTCGGGCCTATTACGGTAGTCTCCCCCAATTACTTCATATTTTTCGTCACATTTATACATTTTCCTTCAGACCACTGACTTGAACGTCGGAGTATTTTTGGCTGACACACACCGGTGTCAAGGACTCATGTCATTCACTTGCTTTTTGACCTTGCAGGTTGCTAGTGCCCACAAAATTCGTGATTGTAGATTTCGTGATCTACATATCTAAATATTGATCTCAAAATATCTCACACTTAAAACAAGAATTGATAAATTAGACCAAATGGCAATGGTATTCTCTCTCTCTCTCTTATTGTAAAGCTATAAACAGAGCTTAAGCTCAGTCCTCCGTACTCATCCCTTATTATTACATTTGCAGGACAAAATGGCCTCTTCAAAAAAATTGTTCATTCTCTTAGGTGTTCTCTTTGCTCTTGTGCTTCTCATTTCCTCTGAAGTGGCAGCTTCGAGTGACAATACTGGTCAGTTTTAGGCATAATTCTCTATCGCTTTCTATTTTTGATCATGTGCATGCCTTTCTAATTCTAGCTACTGCAGATTATCTGAGTATGGTATGCTATGCACTTGTAATAGCATTTTACGGTTTGGTACATATTGTGTAGACCACAACATCAACCAAACTACTGCTGAAGATCAAATTTATGCTCTGAACTCTATAGGCTGTTAAAATCATTTGTCCTGGTCTAACGTACCAAAGATTGCAGTGATCTTATCGGGTGTAGTAAGTATAGGCCGTGCAAAGAACTATAAGCTATAACGACTTATATTTAACTACTGAACTATTAAATCTGTGGTAATAATACTTGAGAATACAAGTCAATAAGTTGAATACACATCATTTACACAACAAACATACATGAGACAGGGTGTTACAAACTCCCTCTCTCAAGTACATGATATCCTCCTCACATTAGACAGAATAAAATCACAACCCAAAACCACCATATAGTACTGTTGAGACCACACTTACGCCAAACTCCCTCCCTCAACTACGCGGAGTCTTAGTCACACTAGACAGAACAAAATTACCATGACCCAAGAAGACGATGCAGTGTAGAGTCTATACTTACGCCTAATAACCTAGTTCTAATACTACTTGTAATAATTCAAGTTTAACTACTAACCTGACACATTGGCCCTAATCAACTGGGCTAAGATATTTAAACATGTAGTACAAGTAATAAATAACTCAAATCAATATAAATTGAACACACATCCTTTGCAAAACCAATGTTGGAGAGAGCATTCTCTAACATAACTTTTTTGATATAACCAAGTAATTAATTCCATAATAGGAGGGCCAACATTTGAAGAAAAATGAGAAAAGGGAAATCAGGGATTAAATAAGGAAACTGAAATATACGAAAAGAGTAATAAAAAATTAAGGGGTGCCATAGTATTTTTTTTCTTAAGAATGTTACATCAAAAAAAAAAAAATTGAAGACTTTGGGGGACCAGGCAAGCCTCCGCCTTTGTCGGATTTGTCTCTTCTATAATTTTATTATTTATAATTTTATTCAATGTTGATTTTAATTAATACTATATGTCATTAAATATTATCTATAGACTATATTAAATATCAAAATTTAAATTACATAAATCTTACTATGTTTAGCGAAACAAATGGAAGTCGGATGGTTTTAAAAAAAAGAAAAAGGCCACACGATATGGTGTTTTCCTTTTTAAGAATGGATATTTTTTAAGAATTGTATGGCTTCTTTGTTTTCCCTTTGTTTTGTTAAATATGATAAAATTTATGTAATTAGAAGATTCAATGTAATTTACATTTTGGTATTTATTGGCTTTTAACCGTGGATGGATGGTTAGAAGGCTAATTTGACAAAATTAGTGTAGTGCGTAGATGATATTTGGTGACACATTATATTAATTAGAATGAGTATTGTGTAAAATTGTAGAGGAAATTGGAGAGGGACCGCCTCCGCATGGCCCTATTACTTCAATCTCAGGACCGGGGTCCCTACCTGGATTTGGAAGTCCACCGCCTCCGCCAAGGCATGGCCCTATTACTTCAATCTCAGGAAAGGGTCCAAAGAAAGGATGCCACTACGGTTGCTGCCGTGGGTACCGATATGGACCAGGATGCAAGAGGTGTTGTGCCACTGCTCATGAGGCTCCTGAGTGAGTCCTGATGCTATGAATAAAGGCAGTATATATAGCTAGCCATGATGGAATCCATCAGCTTAATAAGGGATTTGTATTGTTGCATGAATTTAATTATAAATGTGTCTTGTTACTGCCTTACTGTTGAATGCAAATCTAACTATAATGGAGGTAGCAATTTATGTATGCATTTCCAACTTAACAAAAAGTGATGCTTTATGCCACTCGAGGAATCCTTTATATAAGAATTTGTGTGTTAGATGTCAAACTTCTTGTAACGTTTAAAATTACTCGTGTATATAATAACGATCAAGGTAAGCGTATAGTTGATTTAATGTACAAAGACCAGATCAACAAATTTGTGCCAAAATTCTCTACTCCTTGAAAGTGTTATTTAGCTAAACATATAAGGATTTATGATACCATCTGTGCTTGAGCTATGGACTTGATTAATTCGACTTTGGTGGCAAAAGTAGTCTAATTTCTACTATCAAAGACTCCGAATAGGCTATTGACTCACTAATTCGTCATCTTTTATGTATATGTTTAGTTGGTATATTAACTAAATTAATTTTTTTAATTTCTTTCTGTTCTTTTGGTATACCAATTAACCACCCCCCCCCCTCCCCCACACACAAAAACATGTAAGAGGTAATAAATGGATAATGAAAAGTGGGTGATATCTAACATCTTTCTTTTTCGAATCATCCAACGTCCACTTTCTTAAATAGAATATCCACTTCCCTCTCCTAACTTGCAAATCATTGTGAAAATTTTGATTAGCAAGAAGCTCTTTGGCTTCTGCCTAGCGTTTAATTCGATCAAATCTTGCAAATTTAGGATTAGTTGCATCAATTTGTGAAACCTTTATTACTAACCATAAGTCCAAAAAAAAAAAAAATTAAATCTATTATGATTAAAGATTATCTATTTGGTCAAGTTTTATAAGACAAGTATTCTATTACGATACTCTCTTAATTCATTTTTCACATAACTCTTTCCAAATATGTGACTTCCACAGAGCTTGTTGAGAGCTCTGCATAAAATAACAACAAAAAAAAAGAGTGAATTTTACAAATCGAATGTTAGCGATGAAAATAAAAAAATTCAATGAGGTCAAGAAAATTATGAATAAATTTCGATTATAACGTAAAATATTTCTGACAAAATTCCAATTTTGTTGGTGTATCTTGCCTCATAAAATGGCGAAATTCAAGTCCCTTTTGTACATAAATATGGTTAGAGGATAAATCAACAATTGCATATTATTGTAATTAGTTGACACTTTAGTTTCACTTGGAAAATCAAGTTGTGAATTCACTTGGACGTAGCTTTCTTGCAGCTCAACATGTCTGACAAGGTGGGCTACACGGTTAATCCCTAGCCCAACCCATTTAAAGCCCACCTCTGCAAGAATCAATTGCTACAGTATTAAGTTGGCTTGTACCGGCCCTAACGCTTTGGGACAATTCAAGATTTCTCTAGCCATGAATCAGCCGTAATTGGACAGATTGGAAACAATTAGTAGGGTCATGTCGGAACGACTGAATATGTATTAGAAAGGTCAATTATTCTCTTAAGACACCCAAAAAAATTAGGATTAAGCAATTGGTTAGTACATGGCTAATTGGAAGATTAAACAAAAAAATGTCATAATAATAGAGTAGGATAGCATTTTACCCACTATATGAATTATTCGCAAGGAGGGGCAAGGAAAACAAAGCGATTGATTCCCGGTACTTGAATAATTTAACTTAGTTCTTTCTTGTCTGGAATTAAGAAGTTAATGCCAAAAGGGAAATGAACCAATGGCCCTTTTCCCAGTGTGAAATTTTCACCTCTGTATTCGAAAGAAAAAAGGAAAAAATTGTACATATTATAACAAAGTACTCTTAATAATCCCACGGACCATAGTTATTCTATTAGATTTGGATCAGATTTCAGGTCAATATATATTAGGTGTGAACATTTTCCTCTACTTCGGAACCAGAAGAGAAAGAGAGCTCAGCTTGGTCATTCCAGACTGTAAAAGGAGAAAGTTTGCTAGTCTCATCATTCACATTTTTCCCTATCCAAAAGGGGTTATCGATATGTTCAAATTGGTAGATCAATCCTTCCTTTCTTTCCCAAGCCTCCCACTAGTGCACTAGTGTCTACCTATGGCCCCAAGAAACATCCACCTGACCAAAGTACTTTTTACTCAGACAATTTCTTGATTTATCTAGAGGTGTAAAGCAAACGAGGTGTAAAGCAACCTAGTCAACGCAAGATCGGTAAAGGCCTTATTGTATTCCATGCAACAGACAGCCCGTTTGAGACACTGCCTAATCATAGCGGCTAGGCGGTTCAACCTATTTAATTGTCACGGGCTAAATTGCCCGGCCAGCAATGGCTAGGCATTTCATTTATAATTTGTAAACTTCAAAATAACATAAACCGATCTCAACAGTTATATAACGATTATATATAATGTTACTGTGGGAAAGTCAAAAAATAAATTCTAATTCAAGTTAACATTTATTTATTTATTTATTTAATTCAAAAGATGCTTAAGTTATTTTATATCAATTGGGATATTATACAACAGAATTGATCTCGAAACCTCTTGTGAAGATAACCGAGTTTCCATCTTAAAATCAATTGGGAGTTTTTATTTTAAAACCAATTGGTGCCAAGTAGAGTAGCTCAAGATCTTATTAAGTAGTCTAAGAGTTTATAATTTTTTTTTTATGTGGGACAAGTGTATATTCTAACACTCCCCTTCACGTGTGACCTGATTTGAGAAGGGTCACACGTGGAATATTAAACATGCGTGGATCTTATTTTGAGATGGTCTCACTTGGAAGATTGAATACATGTAGACCGAATATTTTTGAGATGGATCACACATGGAAGATTGAACACACATGTGGTTGATAACACATATGGAAGATTGAAAGTGCGTGGACTTTGCACAAGCAAAAAATTGAAGATAAAAGGACTTGATTTGAGATGGGTCACATGCAGAAAATGAATGAGACTAGATCATGGGCCTAACTCTGATACCATGTGAAGATAACTGGGTTTCCATCTTAAAACCTATTAGTATCAAGTAGAGTAACCCAGGATCTTATTAAGTGGTCTAAGAGTTTATAATTTTTCTATGTGGGACAAGTGCATATTCTAACACCTTTTGCACCTAAAACGAGAATCATACCACTAAACCAAATCGTCAATGACGCTATCTTATATCTTCACATCATACAGTTTTGAAGATTTTGTTCAACAATTACTTCAATAAAATCCTTGGTAGCATAGTTCCATCTTTCTTTTTAGGGTAAATAGCATATTATCTCCCTGTGTTTTGCTAAAAATACATAATATTCTCTGTGTTTTAAAAACTAGCTGATTATCCCTCTGTGTTTTGCTAAAAGTACACAATACCACTCCTGTGTTTTAAAAATTAGCTTATTATCCCCCTGTGATTTGTTAAAAGTAGCTGATTACCACCTTGTGTTTTATAAAAGTAGCTGATTGCCCCTTATATTTTCTAACAAAAGCGCTAATTTTTAAAAAGTACAAGGGAATAATTATCTACTTTTATAAAACACAGGGGGGTAATCAGCTAATTTTTAAAACAAAATGGGGTAATCAACTATTTTTAGCAAATCATAAGGGGATAATCAGCTAATTTTTAAAATACAGGGGAGTATTGTACATTTTTAGCAAACCACAGGGAGGTAATATACTATTTACCCTTCTTTTTAATTATCTTTTGACATTATATTTATTCACCTTCTCTATTTTTATTCAGTTGCACTAATTATAATATTTTGAATTTGTTTATTGACTTTATTAGCTTTATATGTGTTATATGCATCATTCAATATACACTTTCAATTGACCAAAAAAAATATATATATATATATATACTTTCAGTTTTTGTGTTACATTTGCATTTTAATTTACATTTATCAATTGTTTAACCTTATCTTTTGCTCTTAGTTCTCGTAAACAATTAGAGGACTATTTTCACAATGCTAATTTAAATCCTAATTTTAAACCTATTCCTAGAACCACTCTCGAGAGTGATAATATTATGTAGGATAAATTATTATAGAGATCACTAAATTATTTATATAGTCCTATTTTGACAATTTAATTATTTTTTATTCTAAAAGAGCCATTATTTAATTACGCTGATTTCACTGCCATTTCATTAGGTTTTTAAAAATAGACTAACGGTATAACACATGCAAATCACACAACTATATCAAGATAAAAGTGTAATTATTCATAAGATATTTGCAAAATGGCCACCTTAAAAAAATAAAAAATAAAAATACGATATGCCAACCCCTACCCCTTTTTGGCCCCATTCTTCACTCCACTTTAAACCAAAGTCAAACCTACTTCATTTTATCTTCTTCTCCCACAAGCAGACACACCTAATTAATGAACTAGTATGAGCTAAAAAGTAAGGTTCATTCAGAACTTGCTTAAACCAAAATGAAATATGATATATGTATTTCATTTTTAGATTTTTTTTTTTTGCAATTAAGTTCAGCTTGTTTTATTTTATAGTAGCTAGTACGTATTCGTTTGATAACTTAATACGGGAGAATACGCGATATAATGTTATAATTCTCGCAATGTTAATCAATAAGAGCATTTAAATGATGCAGTTGGTGATCAGTGACATTAAATTTTATTTCAATTCCCAGACTGAGTTATAGCTATCAATCAACAGCAGCCTGCAATGATTGATTTGGAACTCGACACATTGTTTTTGACCAAGTGAATTCACAATGTGCATCTACTCAATGAGACGAATACATACGTATTTGATCGTTTCCTTCACAAGGTATGAGACTTATTTAATAATTGAGTCAAAATTAGTCCAAATTATTTGGAATAAAATCCACTAACAATAAAGGTAAGACTTCCCAGTAGTATCAGATGGTGCGCAACATTCAATAAAAGTATAAACTCTACATACAGCGTACCCTCACTCTCCTGTTGCAAAGGAAGAAGAAAAGCTAGACTCAGAGTGAAGATAATGTGCTGCTTCCAAATAGAGGTGACATTTTGGTTCAACTGACATAGGTTTAGTTCAATTTAACACACGAAAATTCGAGTCTAATTCAACTCAGTTGAAAGTGGGCTCAATTCAATCTAACCCACCACATATAAGTGGGCCGAGTTGGGTCATATAATTTTTGACTCAACCCAATTGAACCTAAGCCCATTTAAGCCCAAGCCCACCTCAGCTCAACCCATAAGCCCATCCCAACTCAGCTCATAAACCCAGCCAAGCTTAGCCCATAAGCCTAGCCCAGCTCAAGCCCAAAAAAGGCCCAACTTGGGCCCAACACAAATTAAGTACAATTTGAGCTCACTTATTAAAAGAAATTGAAATATTATACTTTACGTATACAATGTAAGTCGTAATAACTATTTTTAAAAAAAACAAACTAGCAAGTCGTAGTAACTATTTTTTTTTTAACAAACT
Source organism: Ehretia macrophylla (assembly GCA_037974665.1). Taxonomy (NCBI): domain Eukaryota; kingdom Viridiplantae; phylum Streptophyta; class Magnoliopsida; order Boraginales; family Ehretiaceae; genus Ehretia; species Ehretia macrophylla. Next base: position 16,202,725 of record CM075777.1, read on the forward strand.
AATAATAACAAGTAGTAAATTTATTTCTTAAGTTGATATTAAATGACTTGTTATTAAAACTTTTTTTTATAATATTGTAAGTTTGCAACTTCCAACTTTAAGTCCCTTCATATTATTTTTAAAAAATTTTAGGTAAAAATCTTTTTTTTTATAATTTTTATAATCGTACATATAATTTTTCCTACAAATACTTAGTAACATAGTGCTTTAGTCAATAAGTATATTTAACTTTATTTTACTACAAATCTAAAATATTATATATAACTATATCCATGAGACAAGAAAAACTTTCACGACAATTATATCCGTCAGATGTTTGAAATCATTTTATGTACTTTGAAAAACATGAGTATGTAATTTATAACTATTGTCAACGACAATTTATATTTCGACGTAAATTTAGAATTAGGACACTTGTAAGACACCTTGTATCTCAACACCCAAATGTCACAAACTATTTTAATTATAAAGTGATTATTCAACCATCGCCATGGCTAAGCACACCAGCAGGCCCAGTACCCATTCAAGAAGCATAACAAAATAGAGAACTTTTACACTAACTTTCCTTAAGCGTTTATATAATATTTTATTTTTATGTTTATATCACTAATGTACTCGTATCTCATTAACTTGTAGTTTGTTATGTAGTGTTTTATCATTTATGTTAATTGTTAATGTCATCAATCAACTTGTGTATTGTCTCGTTAATAGTTAAATTAACTTTTTTTTAAAAATTAAGTTTAAATTTTATTTTTTAAATTATTAATCCACCTATCAAGGTATATATATATATATATATATGGTATTTATATATATATATTAGTATAATTATATATTAAAATTACACTAATCACACAAAAAAATGGGTTGGCCCAACCCAACCCAGCTTAGCTCACGACTCGTGATAGCGGGCTTGTGGACCGAACTGGGTCCTATATTCTTATAAATAAGCCTAGTCCAGCTTAACCCACTAAACATCTGTGTCAAACTGGACTAAGTTTTCTCAACCCAAGATTCGGTCGGGCTGACCCATATACCAGCTCTACTTCCAAAGCTTATTTCATTCAAGCCTATGCTAATCAAAATTCCAAGTGATGGTTGCGTAGCCATGCCTAGTTCCAAATTGAGCATGTTTTTCGGAAAACAAGTAAGTGTGCAGATTAAATTATTAATTTGGCCCATAACAATCTCTAAGAAGTAGCAGAATATCACATATTTCAGGGCCTTTAATCGTGCTTGCGGAGAAAAATAAATGGAATGAGGCATCTACTGAAATGATATTAGTAACCAGCTTTGCCTCCATTATATAAGAAGAAGAAAGCTCATCTCATGTATCTAATTCACTTTGGAGAAAGAACATCATGCACGACGCAAGAAAAAATTGGCATTTTAGTTTAGCCAATACATACAATTAATATGTGGGGACTACATATTTAATTGATTTCCAAGTGCAACCATAAGAACAAAGACATGCATATGCATGTATCGCTAGGTTGGAAATAATAATTAATATAATAAATTCTTCTTTAACAGTTTAAATTTTTAGATGAGATGATCATTTAACATGGTATCAGAGCCTAAGTACCAAACAATATTAAGTTCAAAACTTACGGCCACCTAACTAATATAATAAACCTTTTTTTAACAGGTTAAACTTTTAGATGAAATGTTCACTTATATAAGAAAAAGAAAGCTTATCTCATGTATCTAATTCACTTTGGAGAAAGAACATCATGCATGACGTAAGAAAAAATTACTTCCATAATCGAAAGGCCAACATTTGATGAAAAAGAAGAAAAGGGAAATCGGGGATTAAATAAGGAAATTGAAATATACGAAAAGAGTAATAAAAAATTAAGGGGTGCCATAGTATTATTTTCTTAAGAATATTATATATATCAAAAAAAGAAATTTTAAAACTTTGGGGGACTAGGGATGCCTCCGCCCTTGTTGGATTTGGCTCTTCTGCAATTTTATTATCTATAATTTTATTCAATGTTGATTTTAATTAATACTACATGTCACTAAATATCATATACAGACAATATTAATATTGTTAAACAAGAATTTCAACTATAGTTAGAAAATATTAAATACCAGAATTTAAATTACATCAAATCTTTAATTACATAAATCTTACTATGTTTAGCACAACAAATGGAAGTCGGATGGTTTAAAAGAAAAACAAAAAAAGAAAGAAAGAAAGAAAGAAAAAAGCCACAAGATATGGTGTTTTCCTTTTTAAGAATGGTATCTTTTTTAAGAATTGTATGGCTTCTTTGTTTTCCCTTTGTTTTGTTAAATATGATAAAATTTATGTAATTAGAAGATTCAATGTAATTTAGATTTTGGTATTTAATGCCTTTTAATCATGGTTGGATGGTTAGAAGGCTAATTTGACAAGATTAATGTAATGCGTAGATGATATTTGATGACACATAATATTAATTAGGATGAGTATTGTATGAAATTATAGAGAAAATTAGAGAGAGATCGCTACCTGTATTTGGAAGTCCACCGTATCCGCAAAGGCATGGCCCTATTACCTTAAGCCCAGGTCAGTTCCAAGTTGCATACCCAAGGAAAGGGTCCAATGAAAGAATGCACTACGGTTGCTGTCGTGGGTACCGATAATGCCACTGCTCATGAGGCTCCTGATGCTCAATTTGAAGATGATCTCAACTAGGAATGGTAGCGGTTCGGTTAACCGTGAAAAATAATAAAATTGTAACCAAAATCATTTAGTAAACCAATAACCATAACCGTAACCAAAACTTAACGGTTTTCAACATCAATAACCATAACTGTAACTTTTAAGGATTCAAAAAACTGCAGTTAACCATAACCGTAACTGTTTAACTAAAAATAATTAGTAAATAAAAAAAACTTAAAAAAATATAAGAAAAATTAGTTTAAATGTAAAAAAACCAAAAATAAAAGAATTCAAGCCAATGATAAAACTTAAAATAAATTACATAATAATTTTATAAGCAAAAATCAAAATCAAGAAGTTATGCAAAAAAAATTCATTCCCAAGCACCGAGCGAGAAACGTCTTTTTTTTTGTTTCGACAAGTACAAATGATAATTCTTAAGAGTATAACTATTGGTCTAATAAGCTTAGCCCATCTCTTTTAATTGAGTTTAGTTCTTTTTTTTTTAATTGAGTTTAGTTCAAATTTTTATCATTTTAATTATCAATTTTAGTTAGTTTTCTATTATTTTAAGTGTATATATATATGTAGGATTTTTTATTAAATTAATAATCGGATTTCGGATTTTGTTTTTTTTTAACGTAAAAAATTAAAACCTATCGGTTTCCTTTGATAAAACCTAAACTCTAATGGATTATCCATCGATTTTTGTTATCAGATTTTTATCGGACAGTTATCCGTTGATTTCGGGTAAAGCAAGTACCTATTGCCATCCCTAATCTCAACAACTAAACTTGCACTATATAGCTATGAATAAAGGCAGTATATAGCTAGCCATGATGGAATCCATCAGCTTAATAATTGGTTTTTATCACAATAATGAATGATCATGCAATATAATATTGTTGCATGAATTTAGTTGTAAATGTGTCTTGTTACTGCCTTACTGTTGAATGCAAATCTAACTATAATAATGGAGGTAGCAAATCATGTATGCATTTACAACTTAACACAAAGTGATGCTTTATGTCATTCGAGGAATCTTTTATATAAGAATTTGTGTATTAAACGTCAAACTTCTTGTAGCGTTAAAATAACTTATATATATAATAATGATCAAGGTAAACGTATAGTTGATTTAATGTACAAAGACCAGATCAACCAAATTAGCCCAAATTACTTGGGATAAAATCCACTAACAATAAAGGTAAGACTCCCAGAAGTATCAGATGGTGCGCAACATTCAATAAAAGTATAAACTCTACATACAGTAAGTCCCACCCTCATTGAGTATCGATACAAAAAGATCAAATTGACCACGCACGTACCCTCACTCTCCTGTTGCAAAGGAAGAAGAAAAGCTAGCCTCAGAGTGACGATAATGTGCTGCTTCCAAAGCTTGTTTCATTCAAGCCTATGCTAATAAAAATTCCAAGCGATGGTTGCGTAGTCATGCCCAGTTCCAACTTGAGCAAATTTTTCGGAAAGTAAGTGTGTAGATTAAATTATTAATTTGGCCTATAACAACCTCTGAGAAGTAGGTAGCAAAATATCACATATTTCAGCGCCTTTAACTGTGCCTGTGGAAAAAAAATAAACGGAATGAGACATCTACTGAAATGATATTTAGTAACCAATTTTGCCTTCATTATATAAGAAAAAGAAAGCTTATCTCATTTATCTAATTCACTTTGGAGAAAGAACATCATGCATGACTTAAGAAAAAATTGGCATTTTAGTTTAGCCAATACATACAATTAATATGTGGGGACTACATATTTAATTGATTGCCAAGTGCAACCATAAAAACAAAGACATGCATATGCATGTATCGCTATGTTGAAAATAATAACTACTATAATAAATTCCTCTCTAATAATTTAAATTTTTAGATGAGATGATTATTTAACATGGTATCAAAGCTTAGGTATTAAAAGATCACAGGTTCAAAACTCATGATCTGCGCCATTTAACTAATATAATAAATTATTTCATAACAGTTTAAACTTTTAAATAAAGTGGTCACTTAACAGGCTACAAACATTGCGCCTTGATTCTATTCTCCATTTCTTAAGCTATAAATTGAGCCAAAGCTCACCCCTCTAGTCATCCCTTGGCCAATATTTGAAGCTTAATTATTGTTACATTTGGAGAACAAAATGGCATCTTCCAAAAATTTGTTCATTCTCTTAGGTGTTCTCTTTACTCTTGTCCTTCTCATCTCCTCTGAAGTGGCAGCTTCAATTGATCAAACTGGTGAGTTTTAGGCGCCATTCTCTATCACTTTCTGTATTATTGTGTGCCAGCTTCCTCATTCAAGTGAAACAACTACTGAAGATCGAAACTGATAGCCTTAAATCTATAGTTCAAGAGTGAATCCAGAATTTTTGTTCTTTGACGACAAAGATATACAATTTAACACTTGTATATAGATATTTCCGAGTTAGATGGTACGGTGCTAAATTAATTTTTTAGATTAAAAGTATACAAATTTTCAAAAGGAATTTGGTTGTGAATTTTGGAATACACATTTCTCTTACATAAAAAAATCAAGAATTCCAATGTTTATAAGATCCTAAATTGCTCCACCTAACACCGAGTAGTTTTAGGATGGAACCCCATAATTTTGTCCAGCCATGTTGATTCCACTGCATGACAATTTGCTGTAGTTGATTGACCCTCATGTCAGCTCAATTCACAGTTCTCGTCTGATCACGCATGAGGAGGTTGTATAACATCCTAAACTACACCACCTAATTTTAGAATGAACCTCATAATTCGTAATAAGCAATGCATTTGCTCTTGCTATAGCCTATTACAACTATTACTCCTGTACTAACATAACGGAGATCATTACATCCATCGTATGCTAATTAGGTAGCATGTTACAAAACTCCAGCTAAATGAATTCTCGATTAGTAAATTATTGCAAACTTATTTGACCAATTTTTTTTCTTCTTTTACGTACAGAGGAAAGTATGGAGACCAAATCTCTCGAGGGCGAAAACTACGGAGCACCTATATATAAACCCCCACCGAAGAACCGCTTCCGTGAGTGCAATTATAAAAACCAATGCAGGCGGTGCTGTGGCTATGCTCATGAGGCTCCTGATACCGAACTTAAAGATGATCTCAAGAACTAAACTTACGTTTAGTTGCTTGCTCGGTGTACTTAGAGCGTTGCTAGATATCATTTTATTTTTATCACTTATTATCACTGATGTGAATACTTAGTTAGCATACTAAAATAATAATTTTTTTTTTAATTTTAGCATGTCAACTAAGTATTTATATAAAAAAATAATAAATAAATGATAAAAATGAAGTAATATCTTGTATTTATACCACTAAGAATAAACGCAATATAAGTAGTGTGCTAGCTTTGGATGCTTGTGGCCTATGCCGTGATGGAATCCATCGGCTTAAGTAATTTATTATATATCACAAAAATGTACGTATGATCATGCAATATAATATTGTTGCATGAACTTAATAAACATGTGCTGTTACTGCCTTAATGTTGAAAGTACACGCAACTATAAGGGGTGTAGGCGATGCATTTCCACCTTAACGTAAAAGTTATAGTTTATGCCACTCAAACGATGTTTTCCCTTTCTTTTCATTGGTAAATTTTTTTATATTAAATATTAAATTTCTCGTACTATGACAAAAAACCTTACGGTATTGAAAGAATTGAAACATAGTCATACTCTAAGGTAAGAGTATAGTTTTGATTTAATTATTAATCTATAAATTAAGACTAGATCAACCAATTTGGGCCAAAATTCTCCACAACTTAGAAGTGTTATATAGCTAACACCAAGGATTTATAACACCATTTGTGCTTGAGCTATGGACTTAATTAATTCCACTTTGGTGGCAAAAAAAGTATTCTAATTTCTGCTAACAAGAGACAGATAATTAATACGCCATTGACTCGCTAATTTCATCTAAAGTGTTTTCTTTCTTTCATTTTTTTTTTCTTTCAAAAAACTAGGAAAGGATTATGATTCCCCTTGGTACATGGTTGATTAAGTGAGGATGGGATCGGAAAGAGAATTTGCATCTTCCTTATTATTATTACTAGTGAACAATGAAAATTATATTATCGATTTTACTTTCATTGACGAAGAATATTTTAAAAAAGATACACAAAGTTATATAAATTTAGTGAATGATACAATTTTGCAGATGACGAAATTGTAGTAATGAAATGATGGGATATTGTAGAAGATAATAAATAATATAACAAACCCCTCTCTAACAGTTTAAATTTTTAGATGATATGGTTACTTAACAGATATATTATATTATAAGGAAAACAATATCTAGAGAGAAAAAAGTAGATGTTGTATATGAACATAAATTAAATTAGCAAATGATATGAGAGGAAAGAAAATAATTACATATGACCTAGGCTATGTTTGGTTCTCAATGACGAAGGAGATGAGAAAGGCTTCAATTTTTTTAAAAAATAAATATGTATTTATGCCAATTTTTGTTAATAAATGTGTATTTTAGTATTAAAAATCAAATCAATCCTCACTGAAAAATATATATATATTAGTAATGGCCTCCTCTTTAGTTAGATTATAGGAGCAAATTCCTAAACCAAACTATGTTATTAATTACTATGGGTGCATATATTTTAAATTGGCCCCTCTTATGAAACTGGAACGAAGCTATAAGAGCAACTCCAACAATTTTTTTATTTTTTCTTCATAATAGAGAGTTAAATTGATGATTATCTACTTTTACAAACAATATTCTCTATTTCAGACTCTCTATTTCAATTTTACTCTAACAGTACTCTCTATTCTGAAAACTCTCTATTTAATTTCACTCCAATTACTCTTCATATTTATCTAAACTCATTCATCAATAATCTTTTTTTATCTTTTATTTTTAAGTATTATTTTTAATTATTAGCAACTATTTTCTAACAAAAATTATAATATTTATAAAATTTAAGTTCTTAAATACCAGAAAAAAAAAACAAAACAAAAACACAAAAAGCCAACAAAACAAAAGAAGACATAAAGCCCCTGTTATTGTTTGAACTTTGACCAAAGAAAAACGATAGGAGCAAATTTTGCTCGCTGCATCTAGCGAGCAAAAAGCAAAGGAATAGCGAGATATCGACTTTGGCGAGGAGGATGAAGACGCTGTTGGTAGGGGCAGAGTCAGAATTTTAAAATTTGGAGAACTAAGATTCAAATAAAAATATTTATGACAAGGAAAAAAAAATAGGAGGAGGGGGAGGGGGAGGGGGAGGAGGAGAGGGAGGAGGAAGGGGAGGGGGGGGGGGGGGCGTTAACTTATTTTTAATGATACTATATAAATTTTTTTAATGACAGTAATTTTTTTTTAACGATATTACATAAATTTTTTTAAAAAAAATATATATATATTGGAGGGCCCTAGCTCCGCCCCGGGCTATTGGAGCAATTTCTTTTGTTTTGACTCCCTAAAATAACTCGAGAGCTATTGGAGTTACTCTAAATAACGAACAGTACCAAAAGCTGAGATGACTTTGAATCCGATCAGCTCACATGATTTCTCTCCATCACTAATCCCTGACTTTTAGCCACAGTCCTCTCCAAATCTTTCGATTTTTACCCCCCACAAAATCATAGGGCTTAATGGCCCTAGGATTACGGCCCTAGTTAATTTTGTAGCTATGACTTTAGGGCATACGAGACCTGAACATGGAAACCAAGTATTAATTTTTTCTTACTTTATATGGTAACAATTGAAAAAAAAAATTGTATTTCATATGGTAATTTGTTAATATTTTGTAAAAATTGAAAAAAAATTTCTCATATGGTAATTTGTTAAGCTCATAAATTTTCCATAAAGAGAATATTAATGCATTACTCTATGATCAAACGAACACTATAAAATAATGTAGGCACTGGACAATCAAATCATAGTGTTTGTAGAATTGTGAACAACATACAATATCAGTTATCATGAAGCACTCCAATGCGCTACTCGTTGTTTTGTTGACACTTATCTTCACCCTATTTCCGCTTTCTTTAGGTAAAGTATTTCGGATTTCGATTCCCGCAACATTATAACATTACGAGAAAAAATCAATATTTTGATATTTAATACTTTACTAATGTATTGAAAATTCCTATCTTTTTGTTGTAGGGCAAGGGAAGACATGCCAAGTTAGTTTCCCACTTGGTGGTGGTGAATGTGGTTCTAATGGTGATCATGACTGTGCTGAAGTAGCATTAGTTCGTTCGCCAAGCCATCCACCTAAAGTGTGTACATGTGCTGCTCTTGGAACATCAAAGAACAGCGTTTGCTTTTGTCAAATTGTTTGCTAATTAATTAGCAATTAAAGTTGTGGCATTATAAAGAACTACTCTAGTTCTAGATTTTCTTCATGTCATTCACTTTATATTCCCCAAATTAATTAACATCAAGTCTATTGTTATTTTGATAATTATTAGCATTATTAATTAAAAGAGAATATTCATATTCATCTGCCCTTTTATGCCTTATTTTCTAGTATACTCCATGCATGCCATTTAGAAGTTTTTAATCTTTTTGTCATCAATATGATCTACTACAGCTCAATATTTATGAAATTATGAAATTTCTGGGAAATTTGAATAATATTTGGATCTGTAAAAGAAACTTACAACGTTACTATTTTATATTTTTTTAGAAACAATTACTGGGTGAACACAAAGGTTGGCTGCTATGAAAGCTTTGTTTTTTAATTTCTGGTTCATGTATATCTAGCGTTCAGACGATGGAACAATACAAGTTTAATTTTATTAATCCAGATGATTCCTCTTGCTTCTTCTTGAAGCTAATTTGATATATATAATTAATTAATGGTTATTTAACCATTATTAATAAAATGTCATGTGCGTATCTTTGGTAATTAGTTGGACAAACTTTTCAATATATTATTGCAAACAAATTGCATATTCGTATTCAAGGCCAATTTGACAATCCGAAACAATAAAGCTGAATTATTATCACTTTTTGATCCCAATGCATAACCTAGGACCAAACAAATGATGGAGGATTTTAGATGTTAGGTCATAGTCTTTCATTTAATTTGACAAAAAGAAGAAAATATGTGACGAATGACTGATTTGGATACTATGAGTCACACTTTCAACCCAAAACTTTCAATTTCGCGAAACAAAACTCACATTTTAGGCTTGAGATATAACTGTGGAAGCTATATCAATTGCCCGAAAAATAGTTAACCCGAATAATATATTAAACCCGCAATTACTCAAATTTATATACAAGTCACCAACCTTATATATAACCCATATTGCTTGTTGGATTCTTGAGGAATGTTCACATAAGGCAAGTTTTCCATTTACTCAAATGGGGAAGGTTTTAGAAAGGAAATGAGTCCTAAATGATGTGTTTGAGTGTTTCCTAAAATACATAAATTTAGCAAAAGGAGGTCGGGAATGCAAACTACAATATAACTTTTTTAAACTAATAGTATTAGAACTATTAAATTCTATTAATTTAGCGAGATATTAATTTATCGATATTTTTAATTTTTTTTAATAATAAATATATTATATTTATGGTAGCTTTTTTGAAAAGTAATTTATATTTTTTCACGTAAATTTAGAAAGATAAGTAAAAAAGTCTAATGAGAATAGAAGACAATCTAATTTAGTAAAATTAGAACAAGTTTCTTTAATCTCATATCAGGATTAGGATTAGAATAAGTTTCTTTAATCTCATAGTCAATACATTATGTACTTTTTAGCTAGTTATTAATTTATGAAATACTTGGATTGATAAAATACAAAGGAAATATTTTTCATATATTATTTTATAATTTTATCGAAATTACTAAGTTTTTACACTGGTCCCAAGTTGGGACCGGATACTTTTATTATTGAAAAGAGATATTAATTTATCAAATATTAATTTAAAGAGATTCTACTGTATATTTGATCGTTTGATGAAGCATCTAAAAATGAACTAAGTCTAATTAGATTGGTTTTTAAGGTCCTTTATGATCGGAGTGAGGTTTTTGTATAATATGTTTGGACATAGAGACCAACTGGACTCACCTCAAGACACTTAAGAGGCCAATATGTGACACCTTTAAGAAGGATGTCAAGAAGACTTGACGAGGCATTTGGAAGGATGTTTCCTATTCCTCACAAGTGTGAGGGCATCTTGTCATTAAAAAAAAAATAGAGGTGATTTCGAGAGGTGATATAGGTGATTTCGAGAGTTTTGGCTGGTAATCCATTCAAGGGGACCTCCATCAACAAACGCTTCTTGCTTAGAGCTAACATTAATACTGGGTTGACTTGACCTTTTGTTTGCTTGGTATCTGATTCCATGTATTGCTTGTTTTGTAAGCTCTTGATTATTGAACACACGTGGTTTCTTATTTTGTCCTAGGACGTGGCTTCTTGTTTTCTTTTCTTTGACACTTGTACTATGTACACATTTTCTACTTTTAATAAAATCGTCTTACTGAATTAGCAAAAAAAATAGAACGATATATGACGAACGCCTAATTCTATCGACTTTTTTTGGGTCAAAACACAATATGATATATTGCAAATTGGAACATTACATCAGCCCACTCCTGTGGGGAGGAATTCAAAACATAGAAGGTTGTGCAAATGAGTTGGAATATTTGAAGCCCAATCAACGAGCAAGTTGTCCCTAAGTTTGAATCTTGCGACCTAATCAGTCGCTTTTTTAGCGGTTCTTCTGATGCATTGTAACCGGATGGATGGTTTAGCAGCAACAATCTTTCTGATATCATCCAATATTGGTCTTGCTTTCTAAATCACAAGCTTAGGAGAGTCGATTGTTTTAAGAACCATTTTTGCATCATTTTCAACAATGACGCACGTAGATGAAGACTAGATAGCAAAGAAATATGCATCTCTAATAGCAATTGCCTCCGCTTCAAAGACTGAGTGACACTGCACAAAGACTATTTGCCATGGATTAAGCCTCTATTCCAATTTCTGCAAATAAAAGCACAAGCTGCCTTTTTCTCAGCTGCACTAAAGTCCGCGTCAGCATTGATCTTGAGAGTATTGGGAAGTGGAGGAATCCAGGTTGTGGGGATGGTGATATCACTTCTGCCTTGTTAATTATGAGTAGTCCGAGGAGAATAGCAACAATTGAGGAGCTCAGAGACACTGCTCATGGATTGGTTAATAGCTTTGTCAAGGTTCACAATTCTTCCTTCTAAACAGGCTTCACTCATTTCTTTCCAAATCTACCAACAACACATAGCAATTTTAATAAAAGCTTCCAACTTGTTATATCCAACATTAGTGCAATGATCAATTTTAGAGACCCACTTAGAGACCAAGGCAAAAAAACTATTTTAGAGACCCATTTAGAGACCAAGATAAAAAAAAACATCCGAGTGACGGTCTCTATAAAATTGAGTCTCTATATTTAATGAAGTTCTTGAAGGACTAGCAACGCGCATTCGGTTCACCATCAACAGGAGACGATACAAACAAGGTTACTATCTTGCTGATGGTATATATCCTCGATGGACTACCATCGTTCAAGTATTTACCGATCCACAAGGCGAAGATAAGATCTTATTTACAAGATTGCAACAGGCATACCATAAGGATGTCGAAAGGGCTTTTGAAATCCTTCAAGCTCAGTTTGAGATTGTCAGAGGGCCATGTCGTTTTTGGCATGAGGATGATATTGTGGAGATTATGAAGACATGCATAATTTTTCACAATATGATTGTAGAAGACAACCGGATTGAAGAAGGTGATGATTTTGTCGATGATCCATCTCGTTTTCATGTAGATGAGCCACCCGTTGTGCCCGATCGAGACCCAATTACGATTAACGAATATATAAACAATTGTGGACAAATCAGGGATGAAACTGCATACTTTCTACTCCGAAGTGATCTTGTTCAACATGTATAGGAAATCTGAATTTGTAATCTCTTTATGCAATCTCAAATTGTAATCTAAATTTGTATTAATATTAAAAAAACTCGTGTTCAAATTAATACAATAAAAACATATATTGAACTAATTAATATATGAATTACAAACACAAATTTTGCTAACTAATACAAATACATCTACAGTTCTTTGTTAGGTGAAGTCATATGAGGATGATATACGTCATCATCAAAGTTAATCGAACGGGATGCCTTTTTTCCATAATTGCATTTTGTTCCTCAATCATCCATGCTCTTCTAGCCGGAGTTTCGATTGTCGAAGTCTTCGTCGTCATAATCTTATAATCGTTAGAAGTTTCTAAACTCTCTTTGTACTCCTTCATTGTTTTTGCCATGTCTTTCGCTTGTTCATTAAAATCTTCCGCAATGGCCTTACCCTTTGCTTGTTTTCTAGCCTTTTTGTTTCCAATCGGCCTTGACGATCTCAGGGTTTCCAGCACTGACTCCATGGGATCGTCATTGTCAAGAGAAAAATTCATCTCGGGTGGACTCATATTCATCATTGGACTCGCAACATCGATTATTGACCACCATTTTTTTCCGTGTTGTAAAATTGACCAACAGTGTTCGAGGTTGAAATTATGACCTATAGTTGTATATAAGAGTCTTGCGTCATCCATCTACAAAAGAATTCAATATCTCTCAAAATTTAATTTAAAAAATTGCTAAGTATTAAATATAATATACTCTATAAAAATACAATATATAGTATTAAAAACTCATATTGTCAACGACATTTGCTCCACTCCTTCGTCTCATATTTACTTGAGCAAGACATTCCGCAAATTTTGTACATTTTTGGTTTATTTGCGTCCATCGGGATTTAAGATTTTTTGTTGTTCTTTTTTCAATTGGATTGTTGGGTGGGTGAAACTCTTCATATTTTTGTAGAACTCGATTCCACGTTGTTCCCGATGTTAGGTTTATCCCGATCAGAGGATCTTCGCTAATTGCGATATAAGCCCGGCATAAAGCCTTATCTTCTTCATGCGTGAAATTACGACCCCTTGAAATTCCGTCTGTACATTCTATAGCTGCTAATCCATCAAAAGGAAAAAAAGGATAGTTAGGTTGATTTAGTTAAACATATACTAATAAAAACTAATAAATAAAACTATATTTAAAAAAAAATATAAGTGCCTAATTTAAACAAAAAAAAAGCCTAATTACAACTATAAAAAAAATCCTATAATTACAATTAAAAAAAATTAAAACTATAAAAAAAAGTTTAATTACAATTGAAAAATAACCTAAACTAAAAAAACATAAAATAAAAAAAGTGTAAAAACTAAAAAAGTTTACCAAACCAAAAAAACTAAACTAAAAAAATAAAATACAAAACCATAATTATAAAAAGAAGTCCAATTAAAAAAACCCTAAATACAAAACCTTAATTAAAAAATCTAATTATATCAAAAATTAACCCTAACTATAAAAGCCCCCCTCCCTCCCCCTCACACTAACCCTTTCCCTTTTTCTTGCTCTTCCCTTTCGCCACTGTCCCCAGCACCGCCCCCCACCCCACCCATTTCCTTTTCCCGCTGCCCCCACCCCATTCCCTTTTCCCCACAGTCCCCACCCCTTCCTTTCTCTGCTACCCTCGCAGTCCCCACCGCCTCCACCTCCATCACCACCCTTTTCCCTTCCCTGCTGCAGTGCTGTTTCCCTCCTCCACCACCACATTTTTTTTTTCTCTCTATGTTTACCTTTTTTTTTCTATTTGTTGAAAAAACAAGTGTTTTTTGTTTCAAATCTTTGGTATGTTGAAATATTTGTGATATGTGTTGAAAGATTTGTGAATTTGTTGATGGCATTTTTTTTCCAGATTTGCTTGCATATATACAAAAATTTCAATGGTTCAATTCTTTTTTTCAGCTTTGCAAATGTTCAAACAGCTCTATAGTCAGAATTTGTTGGGTTTTTTTTTCTAGTCTGATCTTTTTCTATAAATTTTTTTTCCAGATCTGATGCATTTTTTTTTTAAAGTTTTTGTCTTCCTGTATAGTCTCTATTTTCTTCAACAAAATTATTGAAAAAATTGAGACTAGGTGCTATTTTGGCTTCCCAAGGCTGTTGTGATGTTATTATTTTGCTAAAAAGTGTCAAATAATATTTTAGAGACTCCCATTGATATTAAATTTTGGCTGAAGTGCACCAGACCCCCTTATACTTTAGCAAAAGTGCACAACACCCCCTTATAAATCAAAAACCCCCTGACCTAGTCCCTGTGTTTTTTAAAAGTGCACAACACCCCCTACAGTTAAAAAATCCGTCATATTTAACAGATTTTGTAAAAAAGACGTAAATACCCCTTTTTTTTTTTCATTTCTCTCTTCTGCCATTTTCTCTTTTGTTTAGGCCAAAAAAAAAAATTGAATATATATATATATATATATATATATATATATACACATACATATATACATATATATATACACACATTAAAAAAAAAATACACACACATACAACTCATAGTGGCAGTAGGAGTGGGGGTAGGGCGTGACAGGGTGGGGGTGGGTGACGAGGGGGGTAAGGGGTAGGGGTGGGGGTAGGTACGGGCTGAAGGGTGTGGGGGTGCTGGGGAGTGGGGAGGAGGGAGGAGGGAGGAGGGAGGGGGTGACGGGGCTAGGAGGGGGGTGGGGGGGTGGGTGATGGGGCTGGGTCGGGTGGGGTCGGGTGGGAGGGGTTGGAAAAGATGACTTTTTATTATTATTATTATTATTATTTAAAAAATAGTAATTTGGTCAATTCTTATAATTATTTAATGAATAAATTCGTTAAATTTTTAAAAAAATCTCACTTAACGCTTGTGAAATACACTCTCCGTTAAATTTAACGGATTTTTTAACAGTAAGGGAGTATTGTGCATTTTTAGAAAACTACGAGGACTAACTCAGGGGGTTTTAAACTATAGAGGGTGTTGTGTATTTTTGTTAAAGTACAAGGGGGTCTGATGCACTTCATCTTTAATTTTTTATTAATAGTATTTCTAAAAATAATAATTATTACTATTTAGAGATTTTATTAAGGATGCTAATTTTTTTTTGAAATGCACCATGCAATGTTTCGGCTATAGAATGCTATTCATGTGATTTTTTGACGATCTTTATTATGTTTAATGAAACATTGTCTACAGAGATGCGCTGATTGTGCTGGTGCGCTGGGACCCGCGGAGACATTAGGATGTCTCGATAGGTGGGCATAGATGGTGTAGAATTTTGCAATTGATTCATCATTGATGGGGTCTTGGGCATTAATTGATGATGGGGACAGTGGCAGGATCAATTGAGTGTTCAGGGGCACTTTGACTAGGATTAAGAGTTGGTGAGAGTAGTGTTGATGCACTTCCCTTTGACGGACTCTCCCGAATCATGTGTGCAAGTTGCAGAAAGCGGTTTATAGTTTAAAACAAGCGTCACGGGCTTGGTTCCTAGGCTTAGTAACTTCCTGGTGCAGCTTGTTTTTGTTCCTTCAAAATCTGATACATTATTGTTTACGAGGCATACAGCTCATGACTTCGTACTGTTATTGATATATGTTGACGACATAATTCTGACAGGCACGACTCTAGACGCTATTCAATCTGTTAAAACTACTCTACATCGGCAATTTGCTTTGAAAGATCTGGGGGATTTGTCAATATTCTTTTTGGGTATTCAGGTCCATCGCACTGCTTCTGGATTATTGCTTTCTCAGCAGCGCTATATTAATGATGTCTTGGCACGAACAAAACTTACTGATGCTGAACGGATTGCCACTTCTCAACAGCTTTCGCAACACCTGGGTGATCCATTTTCTGATCCGACTTTTTTTTTAAATCCATGATTTGGGTATGGTGCCGTCAATATAGCCCGTCAGTTCATTAAATGTCAAATAATGCTGGATTTGAGTCTTTCAAGTGATGTAGTTTGTGTTGTCAAGGAGGATTGTGACAAAACTTTTGACATTGTGAGATGGAAAGTGGGGTACAGGACGTGTTGGTAGCCATGGTGAAAGTACTGGAAAGTAAGAAAAAAAGAAAGGTGACGTGAAAGGAGAAGGAAGAAAAGTAATTGAGTAGTAAAAGACACTAGAGAAAAGGACAAAAGTTTAACTTGAAGATTGTCAAAACATGTTGCCTACAGTCCATTAAGACCAGCCATTAAAGATTGTCAAAACATGTTACAAAACAATAATGAATTTAACTTGAAGCATGTCTATCGAAAAGTTAATAAGTGCGCGGATTAATTCGTAAATTTTGGCCTTTGCCAAACTTTGAAAGTTCAGGCTTTGGATCATCTGACGGATAAATTTCACTTTTTCATTGAGTATGATAAACGGGATGGCTCATCCCATAGACTTGTAAATTTTTAATTCTCCTACTTTAGCCTCCATTGCAAGGAAAAAAAGAAAAGGACAAAAGCTAGGTGATGATGAAGATTTTGAGGATGTGGTTTGTTGACGCAGGAGGAGAAAAAGACGCGGAAGCGATTATTAAACGAATAGAGTGCAATGGGCAACTTGTATTGTATTCTGTGTTATATTTCATTGAAAAATTTACAAGCATGCAACCAGTATTTATACAGTAGTATTCCGTGTTGTATGTCGTTGAAAAATTTACAAGCATGCAACCAATATTTATACAGTACTATACCCTATCTAATGTAACGAATTGTGTAGATCATGATAAACGAGAATCAAAAACAAAGATAAACAAAAGTTTAAAATTCAAAATTCATTGCTGTTAAAGCTAGAGTAGATGCGATGATATGCTGCTTGCAAAGTTTATTTCGGATATCTAATTCACTTTGTAAGAGACTTATTAGATATTGCTACTGAACATAAAGAAAGAGACTTATTGGCACAACTGGCTTCTCTATAATTCATTTATCTACAATTTCATGTAATACCTATTTTTATTAATGTCACGTGTCACTAAATATGATCTACGGATTATATTAATTTTACTAAACTAAATTTTCAACTATGGTTATAAAACATTAAATATCAAAATCTAACTATCATATTTAGTTAGCAAAATCTAATCTAATCTCTTCTGAAATTAATGACTAGTTGCATTATACTTTCCAACTCATACGTTTTTTGTGCCAAGAAGTTGTATAGCCCTCGTAGTCTTGTGTCTTATGTGTTCTTGAATTTGGATTTTAGTATGAGTAGAAAAGACTTCTCAAAATTGTTATGGTCATAAAAGAAAGATATATATGTTGTATAGTTTAATAGAAATGAATATTCTATACACCCAATTTTCATCATTATTTATTATCTCTTATGTGCATACTTAGTTGATATACTAAAAACAAAGAGAGAAAAAAAAGAAAAAAAAAAGCTTCTTTTAGCCTGCTAACTAATCATCCGCATAGAAGGTAATAAATGCGTGATAAAATGGAGTAGTATCTATAGCAACACTCATAGTTTAAGAGTAATGCTTTTATATCATCTCTTTACCCCTTCATCCTTCTTTTGTACGATAAAAATTTATATATTGAATATCAATTTTTTTTATATTTATATACATTAAAAATTTTATTATGTAAGAAAGGACAAAAGGTAAACGAGTGATACATAATGATACTTTTCATACAAGGGACAACATACATCTAAGGAGGACTGGGGAGATATTGTTGTCAACCTTAAAAAAATGTAAATAATTGTGTGTTTAGTCCCAAAATGAGCTAAATAATTGTGTATTTAGTCCAAAAATCATATGCAGTCAATAATATCAGATTAATTAAATACGCATAATATTTTTTGCATTTTCACACAAATAGACACATACGCACTCATGAAAAATTAACAATAGAATTTAATTTTTCACATTACTTATAATTTGTTGGCAGTTGATAGAAAACTTAGTTGCCCTTGAGTATGTGTGAGAGTGTGAAGACATGTGAGTGTGTATAATCCGCGTGTAAAGGAGTAAAGTGTGTATTTGAAGGACATCAACCATATTACAATATTTTTTTAACTTTTATTTGATAAGTGTGTGTAGTGTGAGTTGTTTGAGAATAGAATGTGTAAGCTTTTTGCTAAGTAAGAACGGTGTTTTAGCATCTGAAAGAGTTGATAGAAAAAAAATGGTGGCAAGTGTGTGTGAAAAAAAGAAAGAGAAAAATAGGTGAAAATGATAGAAAAGTAGTAGAAATAAGAAGAAATTGTGTGTGAAAAAAAGAAAGATAAATAGCATATTATCTCCTGTGTTTTGTTAAAAATATACAATACTTTCTGTGTTTTAAAAATTACTTGATTATCCCCATGTATTTTATAAAAGTAGTTGAATACCCCCGTATTTTAAAAATTAGCTAATTACCCCCCTGTATTTTATAAAAGTAGCTGATTACCCCTGTGCTTTTTAACAACACCCTTTTTTGTTAGAAAATATAAAGGACAATCAACTACTTTTATAAAACACAATGGAGTAATCAGTTACTTTTATAAAATACATGGGGTAATCATCTAATTTTTAAAATACAGGGGTGCATTCAGTTACTTTTATAAAATACATGGAGGTAATTAGCTAATTTTTAAAACACAGGAGGATATTGTGTACTTTTAGTAAAACACAGAGAGGGTCATACGCTATTTACCCAAAGAAAGCGAAAAGTAGGTGAGAAGGAGAGGAAAGTAGTAGAAATCGAGAGAAGAGAAGGTGGAAAAATTTAACAAAAAAAGGGGTATAAAGAGAATCTAATGTTTGACTTTTATTAAAAGACTAAATTTCTATTTAAATATATATATATATATATATATATATATATATATATTTCATTTGAATATAATAATAATAATAATAATAAGCGAATTTCAGATTATTCAGTAGTTATTTTTGTAAAATTAAAACTTTTCGAATTATTATTAGATCGAATATCTATCAATTTCGATAACTGTTAATAAGGATTTTTGAAGAATGAGCATCATGCATGAGGCAAGAACAATTGGGATTTTTGTTTATCCCGTACATCAAATTAATATGTGGGGACTCGATGTATTATGAATCGAGTACCAAGTGGCAACAATAAGAAAAACGATAAGAGGCAAGTGCATGTGAAACTTTGACTACGAGTATTGCTTCTTGAGACTAGTCTTCTCTCTCTCTCTCTTTTTTTAATTTCAATAAAAAAAATCAAATCATTTTACATTATTTAAATATTATACGTTATAATAACAAAAATTGGGTTTAGACTCATGGTCCTATCGAGATGAGCCGTTTAATTTCACCAAGCTCATGATACTGGGGTTACAATCTATGTGTGATCCGATGACTCACTAGCTACCCCGCTCTACTCAAACTCAAAGCCCTTGAGAAGGCCTAACATTTAATACCACTGCTCATGGTCGTTTAGTGATAAATTCAACAAATATCTGGCCTTACTAGAACTTTAGGATAAGCGATTGTAATTGTAAATTTTGAGATCTACATGCTTAAATATTAATATCAGAACCTCTCACACTTAAAATAAGAATTGATAAACTAGACCAAATGGCAGTGGTATTCTCTCTCTCTTATTGTAAAGCTATAAATAGAGCTTAAGCTCAGTCCTCCATACTCATCCCTTGTCTATAACATTTTCTAGTATTTGAAGCTTATTATTACATTTGCAGAACAAAATGGCCTCTTCAAAAAATTTGTTCATTCTCTTAGGTGTTCTCTTTGCTCTTGTGCTTCTCATTTCCTCTGAAGTGGCAGCTTCGAGTGAACATACTGGTGAGTTTTAGGCATAATTCTCTATCGCTTTCTATTTTTGATCATGTGCCTGCCTTTCTAATTCTAGCTACTGCAGATTATCTGAGTATGATATGTTATGCCCTTGTAATAGCATTTTACGGTTTGGTACATAGTTTGTAGACCACAACATCAACCAAACTACTGCTGAAGATCAAATTTATGCTCTGAACTCTATAGGCCGTTAAAATCATTAGTCCTGGTCTAACGTACCAAAGATTGCAGTGATTTTACCGGATGTAGTGAGTATAGGCCGTGCAAAGAACTATAAGTTATTACGACTCATATTTAACTACTAAACTATCAAATCTGTGGTGATAGTACTTGAAAATATAAGTCATTAGGGCATTCTCAATAGCGTTTTTAAATGTAAATTTTTTTAATTTAGGTGTTTTTAGAGACCTCAATCTCTAAAAATAATACTATTCATGATAAAAATATATGGGGTCCATCACTTTTATCTTAAAAGATATCAAAATAGAGACACAATCTTTATTTTCTTCAACAAATTTGTGAAAGAAAATGGAGATTGAGTCTCTATTTTAACATCTTTTAAGCTAAAAGTGGTGGACCTCATGTATTTTTGTTATGAATAGTATTATTTTTAAAGACTGAGGTCTCTAAAAATACCCAAATTAAAAAAAAAATTATATTTTAGAGACTTAATTGAAGATAGCCTTAAGTTGAATACACATTATTTACACAACGAACATACATGAGACAGGGTGTTACAAACTCCATCTCTCAAGTACATGATATTCTTATCACATTAGACAGAATAAAACCACAACTCAAGACCACCATACAGTACTTCTAAGTCCACACTTACGCCAAACTCCCTCCCTCAAATACGCGGAGTCTTAGTCACACTAGACAGAACAAAATTACCATGACCCAAGAAGACAATGCAGTGTAGAGTCTACACTTACGCCTAATAACCTTCTTCTAATACTACTTGTGATAACTCAAGTTTAACTACTATCCTGATACATTAACCCTAATC
Organism: Ehretia macrophylla; assembly: GCA_037974665.1. Lineage (NCBI taxonomy): Eukaryota > Viridiplantae > Streptophyta > Magnoliopsida > Boraginales > Ehretiaceae > Ehretia > Ehretia macrophylla. The sequence goes on from CM075777.1 coordinate 16,224,080, forward strand.
AACTGGGCTAAAATATTTAAACATGTAGTACAAGTAATATTTAACTCAAATCATTATAAATTGAACACACATCATTTACAAAACCAATGTTGGACAGAGCATTCTCTAACATAACTTTTTTGATATAACCAACTAATTACTACCACAATCCGGGGGCCAACATTTGAAGAAAATGGAGAAAAGGTAAATCGGGGATTTAATAAGGAAATTGAAATATATGAAAACAGTAATAAAAAATTAAGGGGTGCTATAGTATTTTTTTCTTAAGAATATTATATATATGAAAAAAAGAAATTTTAAAACTTTGGGGGACTGGGGATGCCTCCACCCTTGTCTGATTTGGCTCTTCTGCAATTTCATTATTTATAATTTTATTCAATGTTGATTTTAATTAATACCACATGTCACTAAATATTATCTGTGGACTATATTAGTGTTGCTAAACAAGAATTTCAACTATAATTAGAAAATATTAAATAGCAAAATTTAAATTACATCAAATCTTTAATTACATAAATCTTACTATGTTTAGCAAAAAAAATGGAAGTCAGATGGTTTAAAAAAAAATTATCCCAGGACATTACCCAATGGAGAGTTGGTTAAAGTTGTACCCCTGTTTATCTTTTAATGAATCCTCAATTGTTAAAAAAAAAGGGATGGTTTAAAAAAAAAAAAAAAAGCCACACGATATGTATGGTGTTTTCCTTTTTAAGAATGGTATATGTTTTAAGCATTGTATGGCTTCTTTGTTTTCCCTTTGTTTTGTTAAATATGATAAAATTTATGTAATTAGAAGATTCAATGTAATTTAGATTTTGGTATTTATTGGCTTTTAACCGTGGATGGATGGTTAGAAGGCTAATTTGACAAAATTAGTGTAGTGCGTAGATGATATTTGGTGACACATTATATATATATATTTTTTTGGTCAAGTGACACGTTATATTAATTAGGATGAATATTATGTAAAATTGTAGAGGAAATTGGAGAGGGGCCGCCACCGCATGGCCCTATTACTTCAATCGCAGGACCGGGGTCGTTACCTGGATTTGGAAGTCCACCGCCTCCGCCAAGGCATGGCCCTATTACTTCAATCTCAGGAAAGGGTCCAAAGAAAGGATGCCACTACGGTTGCTGCCGTGGGTACCGATATGGACCAGGATGCAAGAGGTGTTGTGCCACTGCTCATGAGGCTCCTGAGTGAGTCCTGATGCTATGAATAAAGGCAGTATATATAGCTAGCCATGATGGAATCCATCAGCTTAATAAGGGATTTGTATTGTTGCATGAATTTAACTATAAATGTTTCTTGTTACTGCCTTACTGTTGAATGCAAATCTAACTATAATGGAGGTAGCAAATCATGTATGCATTTCCAACTTAACAAAAAGTGATGCTTTATGTCACTCGAGGAATCCTTTATATGAGAATTTGTGTATTAGATGTCAAACTTCTTGTAGTGTTTAAAATTACTCGTGTATATAATAACGAACAAGGTAAGCGTATAGTTGATTTAATGTACAAAGACCAAATCAACCAATTTGTGCCAAAATTCTCTACTCCTTGAAAGTGTTATTTAGCTAAACATATAAGGATTTATGATACCATCTATGCTTGAGCTATGGATTTGATTAATTCCACTTTGGCGGCAAAAGTAGTCTAATTTCTACTGTCAAAGACTCCGAATAGGCTATTGACTCACTAATTCGTCATCTTTTATGTATATGTTTAGTTGGTATATTAACTAAACTAATTTTTTAAATTTCTTTCTGTTCTCTTGGTATACCAATTAACCACCCCCCCCTCCCCCCAACACATACACGTACGAGATAATAAATGGATAATGAAAAATGGGTGATATCTAATGTCTTTCTTTTTCGAATCACCAATGTCCACTTTCTTAAATAGAATATCCACTTCCCTCTCCTAACTTGCAAATCATTGTGAAAATTTTGATTAGCAAGAAGCTCTTTGGCTTCTGCCTAGCGTTTAGTTCGATCAAATCTTGCAAATTTAGGATTAATTGCATCAATTTGTGAAACCTTTATTACTAACCATAAGTCCAAAAAAAAATAAAATCTAATATGATTAAAGATGATCTATTTGGTCAAGTTTTATAAGACAAGTATTCTATTAGGGTACTCTCTTAATTCACTTTTCACATAACTCTTTCCAAAGATGTGACTTCCGCAGAGCTTGTTGAGAGCTCTGCATAAAATAACAAAAAAAAAAAGTGAATTTTACAAATCGAATGTTAGCGATGAAAATAAAAAAATTCAATGAGGTCAAGAAAATTATGAATAAATTTCGATTATAACGTAAAATATTTCTGACAAAATTCCAATTTTGTTGGTGTATCTTGCCTCATAAAATGGCGAAATTCAAGTCCCTTATGTACATAAATATGGTTAGAGGATAAATCAACAATTGCATATTATTGTAATTAGTTGACACTTTAGTTTCACTTGGAAAATCAAGTTGTGAATTCACTTGGACTTAGCTTTCTTGCAGCTCAACATGTCTGACAAGGTGGGCTACACGGTTAATCCCTAGCCCAACCCATTTAAAGCCCAGCTCTGCAAGAATCAATTTCTACAGAATTAAGTTGGCTTGTACCGGCCCTAACGGTTTGGGACAATTCAAGATTTCTCCAACCATGAATCAGCCGTAATTGGACTGATTGGAAACAATTAGTGGGGCCATGTCGAAACGCCTGAATATGTATTAGAAAGGTCAATTATTCTCTTAAGACACCAAAAAAAATTAGGATTAAGCAATTGGTTAGTACATGGCTGATTGGAAGATTAAACAAATGATGTCATAACAATAGAGTACATGGCTGATTGAAACCTCTTGCGCCTAAAACAAGAATCATACTATTAGACCAAATCGTCAGTGGCGCTATCTCATATCTTCACATCATACAGTTTTGAAGATTCTGTTCAACAATTACTTCAATAAAATCCTTGGTAGCATAGTTCTATCTATCTTTTTAATTATATTTTGACATTATATTTATTCACCTTCTCTATTTTTATTCAATTGCACTAATTATAATTTTTTGAATTTGTTTATTGACATTATTAGCTTTATATGTCTTATATGCATCATTCAATATATACTTTCAGTTTTTGTGTTACATTTGCAATTTAATTTACATTTATCAATTGTTTAACCTTATCTTTTGCTCTTGGTTCTCGTAAACAATTTGAGGACTATTTTCACAATGCTAATTTAAATCCTAATTTTAAACCTATTCCTAGAATCACTCTCGAGAAGATAAATTATTATAAAGGTCACTAAATTATTTATATAGTCCAATTTTGACTATTTAACTATTTTTTACTCTAAAAGAGCCATTATTTAATTAAGCTGATTTCACTGCCATTTCATTAGGTTCTTAAAAATAGACTAATGGTATAACCCATGCAAATCACACAACTATATCAAGATAAAGGTGTAATTGTTGGTTCTCTCTCTTCCTTTTTTTTTCTCTCGGCGTAAGATATCTCTAACTTACGCATCCCTCTTTTTTTCCATTTCCAGCTCCTTTTTGGTGCACGATAGACTTGCTATCGTGCGCTTCAACCTTACTTTTTCCATTCTGAGTGTTAGAAGCTTGTATATAACACTCCTCCGAAAGAGATCCTATGGCGGGTAAGAATAAGAAGGGTCGCGGTGGTGCTAGTGCGAAAGGGACGGCTAAAGGTTCTTCAAGTGAGTCGATTTATCCTGCTTCTCCACCAAGCTGCAGTGATGGAGATCTTGTTGAGGTTGAGGTGTTATCAGCTAGCAATACTGGAGCAGAGGAGTTCCCTCCCCTGCCTTCAAAGGAGATGGAGAAATGCGATTCTTCTGATAGTGAGAAGGTTAGTTCCCCTTCTTCAGATTCTGTATCTGTTGATAAAGTGGCTTGTTCCCCCCTCCCATCTTATGTTGCTAAGGATGGGACGAAGGACAAGGAGAATGAAGGACAGAGCCCAGTAGGTGGTAAGAATAATGGCTGGCGTGGTTTATTTGGTGCAACGGGTGTTAAACCGAAAATGAAGTACCATCCTCCTGAGGTCTCTGATGGTGAGGTGGTGGTGTCTCCCCCAAAGGAGGTTGCTAAGAAAGGTTGTGAAAACTGGAAGCACTGTCTGGTTGGTCAATTTTTTGACCAGTCAGTTTCTTATTACCAAGTGAAAGCTATGGTTGAAAACCAATGGAGAAAGTTTGGGAAGGTAGAAGTCCTGTCGAACGAGGATGGACTCTAGATTTTTAGGCTGGGGAATGATGCTGATTGTGAAGAAATTTTGGATAAATGTTGGCGTGTGAGTGGGAGACCCATTTTCCTGCGAAAATGGGGACCTAAGATCCAACCTGTTCAAATGAAAATGGATCGTATCCCTCTCTGGGTTAATTTTCGTAACGTCCCTACAGAGTATTGGAATGAAGATGGACTTAGCTACATTGCGAGTGGAGTGGGGATACCATTGCAAATGGATAAGCATACAGAAAATAAAACAAGACTGAAGTATGCCAGGGTATGCATTGAGGTTGACTTACGTAAGGAGTTAAGAGAACAGATCACACTGAACATGGGGGAGGGTGAGAAGGCAATTATTTCAGTTGAATACGCCTGGAAGCCTAGAGTGTGTTCAAATTGCAAAGGAGCTGGTCATGTTGAGGCCAAATGTAACCAGAATGTGAAAAAATGGAGACCAATTACTCCTCAAGTTGAGAATGGAAATGGGGATGCTAGTAAGACAAGGGAAGGTAAAGGGAGGGCGGTAGCTGATGCAGAGAAAGATGTTAATGGCTTTAAAAATGTTAGTAGAAGAAATGGATCGCCTAATGGTGGTAATATGGCATCATCGTCTACAGCTAGAAAAGAAAGTGTACCTTCGGCAAATAAATATGAGGTGTTGGAAGGAGTTGCTGAAGATTTAAATGGGGCTATCAGGGAACTAACTGAGAGAACAAAATCTAAGCCCGGGGATCCAGGGAGCTCCTCAAAATCACCGTTACCCGATGAAGTGTGCAGTATGGAACATTAGGGGGCTAAATAAGGCCTCCAACCAAGTAGAAATAGTGAATTTTGCAAATAAAAACCATTTGGATTTATTCTGTCTACTTGAAACCAAAGTGAAACAAGATATGGCTCCAAAAATTGTGAAGAAAAGGTTTCGCAATTGGAATTTTTTGCACAACTATGATAAGTCGAGTAGGGGAAGAATTTGGGTTGTATGGAGAAAGGAAGAGATGCAGATATCTAGGGTGGATTCCTCAGACCAGGCAGTGCATTGTTGGATTGATGACAAGAATTCCTCTTTCTTTCTTACAGTGGTGTATGCAGCTAATGATAGTAAGGATAGGCTTCATCTCTGGGATTGTTTGAGGAGGTAGCATACTCAAGTTGGGGACAATCCATGGGGCGTTATTGGAGATTTCAACGAAATCTTAAAGCCTGAGGATAGAAGGAGAAGCTCAGCCATTACCCAAGGCTCGAGGGATTTTGCTGCGTGCTTGGATGATAATGAGCTTATGGAGGTTGCTAATTCTGGGCCTATATTCACATGGAGCAACAAGAGTAATGGGGCTGCCTTACAGGAAAGTAGATTGGATAGACTTTTTGTGAACTTCAAATGGATTTCGACTTTTCCACAAGCTGATTTATTTGTTGATGTCCCGGGGGTTTCAGACCATGCACCTCTCGTGTTGACCTTGGACCAAAGTAATAATTCTCGACCAAAGCCTTTTAAATTTTTTAATGTCTGGGCTGATCATGAACAGTTCCTGCCTATGGTTCAAAAAGCTTGGAGACGAGAATTTAGGGGCACTCCTATGTTCAGTCTCTTCCAAAAGCTTAAGGCATTAAAAGGTGACTTGAGGAAGTTCAACAAGAAGTACTACCACAATATTTCAGGGAATATTAAGAACATCAGGAGGAAATTGAGAGAAGTTCAGTCACTAATACAACAACACAACCATCCTGACTTGATGAATGAAGAATTTTCTTTGTTGAAGCAACTTGATAAAGCTATCAGAGAAGAAGAAGAGATTCTACAGCAAAAAGCGAGAGCACTCTGGTTGGCTAAGGGAGATTCTAATACAGCTTATTTCCACAAATGTATAAGAGGCAGGATTGTCAAGAATAAGATTTCGAGATTATTGAGGGATGACGACTCGATTGTTATGGAGGAAAAGGATATTCGTGAGGAGATTGCTGCAGCTTTCAAAAGATCCCTGGGGACTGATAATAGTCATAACAACCACTACACTGTTGAGGATATTCGTTTGCTCCTTGGTAAATCTATATCCCTGGCTGATCAGAACTATCTCACCTCCCCTATCACGAAGGAAGAGATCAAAAGGACTATCTTTGGCATGAACGACCTTAAAAGTCCTGGACCTGATGGTTACACGGCGTGTTTCTTCAAGAGGGCTTGGCACATTGTTGGAAATGATGTGGTGAAGACTATTCTTTCTTTTTTCCAGTCTTCGAGAATGCTTGGCCAATGCAACTCAGCTATTCTTACTCTGGTTCCGAAAGTTCCCAATCCTTTGAGAGTCACAGATTTTAGACCTATCGCATGTTATAGCATGGTGTATAATTGTACTGCCAAAATCATTGCCAACAGGTTCAAACCTTGCTTGGAAAACATTATTTCTGTGAACCAAGCGGCGTTTGTTCCTAATAGATCAATTGCAGATAACATTCTTATGGGGCATGAATTATTGAGAGGCTATGGGCGCAAGAGGATTTCACCTAGATATGCTCTTCAAGTGGATATCCGTAAAGCCTATGATTCGGTGAAATGGGACTTTATTATTAAGGTGCTGGAAGCTTTTAACTTCCCGAAAATTGTTATTGGGTGGATTAAGGAGTGTATCTCAACAACCAGATTCTCTGTGGCGATTAATGGGAGCTTGGAGGGATATTTTAGAGGGGCTATGGGATTGAGGCAGGGAGATCCATTATCTCCGTATCTCTTTGTGATGGCTATGGAGGTTTTTTCATGTATCATGGGTAAAACGGCTCAGAGGAAAGGCTTCTACTTTCATCCGAAATGTGCCAAATTGAAGATCACCCACCTCTGCTTTGCTGATGATGTGTTCATTTTCTCTAGAGCCAATTGTAGCTCCACTAATGCTATCAAAAAGGCTCTTGATCTTTTTAGCAAATTATCTGGTATGCATGTGAATGAGTCGAAGAGTAATATTTATTTGGCAGGTTGTCTTCCAAGCTTGAAAGATCAGATCTTAAGTGTTATAAATTTCCACAAGGGTACTTTGCCTTGCAAATATTTGGGCTTACCTCTTTCTACAAAGAATATCACTATTGCTGCCTGCAAAGAACTTGTTGACAGAATGTCTGCTAGAATCGACCATTGGACGACTAGAAGCCTCTCTTTTGCTGGTAGACTGGTGCTTACTAAATTAGTTCTATTTGGGATTCAAGCCTACTGGACAAGTACTTTATGCCTTCCAAAAGGGGTGTTACATACGTTGGAGAGTAAAATGGCGGCTTTTCTTTGGAAAAACAAGAATGACTCTGCGAAAGGAGCAAAGGTAAGCTGGGACCAAGTGTGTCGACCTCTGAAGGAAGGGGGACTGGGCCTAAGAAGACTCTGTGATATTAATGAGGCGGGTATGATAAAACAACTGTGGCATATCCTGTCTGACTCAAAAGCTCTCTGGCCCAACTGGATCAAGAGTTATTACCTTAAAAATAGAGAGAGCCTATGGGACTGCAATGTGAGTTCTATGTGCTCGTGGCACTAGCGAAAGTTGACAAAGATGAGAGACAAGGTTAAACATCTTTTTCATTTCAAGATTGGTGATGGTAGTAGAAGGGCCCTGTTTTGGCGTGACCCATGGCACCCTTGGGGCTACCTCGCAGACACTTTTCAGAGTCATGACATCCTTGAGTCGGGAATTGGCTGGTATGACACAGTGTCAAAGGTGATTTCGGAAGGAACTTGGCGCTGGCCGCAGAACACCACTTTACAACTCATTGGAAGACAAATGAATGCTTTCCCCGATACCAGTAGAGATGACCAAATTACGTGGAGGGGCTCTATTAATGGTGTTTTTTCAGTTACAAGTGCATGGGAGGCAATACGATTGAAAGATAGCAAAGTCAATTGGCATGAGCTCATTTGGGGAAATAATTACATCCCAAAATGCAGCTTTGTTGTGTGGACTGCACTGCTTGGTAGACTGCCTACTAAGTATAGATTGGTGAAGTGGGGCATCACTGTTGATTGCACCTGTGTTTTATGTGGCCTTGCTGCTGAAGATAGACACCACTTGTTTTTCCAATGTGGCATTAGCAAACAATTGTGGGAGTTTGGAAGCCGGCTGTCCTTTGTCTCACAACTGCCTCCAAGCTGGGAGAGAATTGGGCAATGGTGCCAAAGGGTCTGTAAAGGAAAAGATCTCCACCCTATGATCATTCGGTTATTCTTTTGTGTGTCGATTTATGTCTTATGGAGAGAGCGTAACCATCGTATGTTTAGACAGGAATTTAAAACAGAGTAACAACTTGTAAATGAGGTATTGACAATTGTTCGCTTGAGAATTTGGAGGGGTAAAAAGTTTAGAAGAACTCCTATTAATGTCGCAATTAGCGATAAATGGGGCCTTGGAGATATCTTTGTATAGCTTTCACTTTAGTTTCGGTAGGATTTTGTATTTGAATTTTTGTTGTGTTTCAATGAAATACTTTGCTTACTTAGCAAAAAAAAAAAAGGTGTAATTGTTCATAAGACATTTGCAAAAGGCCACCTAAAAAAAAAAAAAAACACGATATGCCAACCCCTACCGCTTTTTGGCCCCATTCTTTACTCCATTTTAAACCAAAGTCAAACCTACTTCATTTTATCTTCTTCTCCCACAAGCAGACACACCTAATTAATGAACTAATATGAGCTAAAAAGTAAGGTTCATTCAGAACTTGCTTAAACCAAAATATAATATGATATATGTATTTCATTTTTAGATTTCATTTTTTTTTTTTTTGCATTTAAGTTCAGCTTGTTTTATTTTATAGTAGCTAGTACGTATTCGTCTGATTACTCAATACAGGAGAATACACGATATAATATTATAATTCTCGCAATGTTAATCAATAAGAGCATTTAAATGATGCAGTTGGTAATCAGTGACATTAAATTTTATTTCAATTCCCAGACTGAGTTATAGCTATCAATCAACAGCAGCCTGCAATGATTGATTTGGAACTCGACACATTGTTTTTGACCAAGTGAATTCACTATGTGCATTTACTCAATAAGACGAACACGTACGTACTTGATCGTTTCCTTCACGAGGTATGAGACTTATTAATAATTGAGTCAAAATTAGTCCAAATTATTTGGAATAAAATTCACTAACAATAAAGGTAAGACTTCCCAGTAGTATCAGATGGTGCGCACCATTCAATAAAAGTATAAACTCTACATACAGCGTACCCTCACTCTCCTGTTGCAAAGGAAGAAGAAAAGCTAGACTCAGAGTGAAGATAATGTGCTACTTCCAAATAGAGGTGGCATTTTGGCTCAACAGACATAGGTCTAGCTCAATTCAACATACGGAAATTTAGGTTTAACCCAACTTGATTGAAAGTGGGCTCGAATCGGCCCAACTCATCACATATAGGTGGGTCGAGTTGGATCATATAATTTTTTACTCAACCCATTTGAGCCCAATCCCATTTAAGCCCAAGCCCACCTCAGCTAACCCATGAGCCCATCCCAACTCAGCCTATAAACCCAGCCAAGCTCAATCCAGCTCGAGCCCAAAAAGGCCCAACTTGGGCCCAACACAAATTAAATACAATTTGAGCTTACTTATAAAAGAAATTGAAATATTATGCTTTATGCATGCAATGTAAGTCGTAATAATTATTTAAAAAAAAAACTAGCAAGTCGTAGTAACTATTTTTTTTAACAAACTAATAATAACAAGTAGTAAATTTGTTTCTTAAGTTGATATTAAATGACTTGTTATCAAAACTTTTTTATAATATTGTAAGTTTGCAACTTGCAACTTTAAGTCATTTCATGTTATTTTTAAAAGATTTTAGGTATAATTCTTTTTTTTTATGTAATTTTTATAATCGTACATATAATTTTTCTAATAAATACTTAGTAACATGGTGCTTTAGTCAATAAGTATATTTAACTTTATTTTACTACAAGTCTAAAATATTATATATAACTATATCCATAAGACAAGAAAAACTTTCATGACGATTATATTCGTCAGAAGTTTGAAATCATGTTATGTACTTTGAAGAACATGAGTATGTAATTCATAACTATTGTCAACGACAATTTATATTTCAACGTAAATTTGAAATTAAGGCGTTTGTAAGATATCTTGTATCTCAACACCCAAATATCACAAAGTATTTTAATTCTAAAGTGGTTATTCAACCACCGGTACCGCCAACCACACTAGCAGGCCCAGTACCCGTACAAGAAGCATATTAAAAAAATAGAGAACTTTTACACTAACTTTCCTTAAGTGTTTATATAATATTTTATTTTTATGTTTATATCACTAATATACTCGTGTCCCATTAACTTGTAGTTTGTTATGTAGTGTTTTACCATTTATGTTAATTGTTAATGTTATCAATCAATTTGTGTATTGTCTCGTTAATAGTTAAATTAACTTTCTTTAAAAAATAAAATTTAAATTTTATTTATTTTTAATTATTAATCCACCTATCCAGGTATATATATATATATATATATTGGTGTTTTTATATATATTAGTATAATTATATATTAAAATTATCCTAATCACACAAAAAAATGAGTTGGCCCAGCCCAACCCAGCTTAGCTCGCGACTCGTGGTAGCGGGCTTGTGGGCCAAACTGGGTCCTATATTCTGATAAATAAGCTTAGCCCATCTTAGCCCACTAAACATTTGTGCCAAACTGGATTCAGTTTTCTCAACCCAAGATTCAGCTGGGCCGTACCGGACTGGCCCATATACCAGCTCTACTTCAAAAGCTTATTTCATTCAAGCCTATGCTAATCAAAATTCCAAGCGATGGTAGCGTAGCCATGCCCAGTTCCAACTTGAGCATGTTTTTCTTAAGCAAGTAAATGTGCAGATTAAATTATTAATTTGGCCCATAACAACCTCTGAGAAATAGTAGAATATCACATATTTTAGCACCTTTAATCATGCTTGATAAGAAAAATAAATGGAATAAGACATCTACTGAAATGATATTTAGTAACCAGCTTTGCCTCCATTATATAAGAAAAAGAAAGCTTATCTCATTTATCTAATTCACTTTGGAGAAAGAACATCATGCATGCCGCAAGAAAAAATTGGCATTTTAGTTTAGCCAATACATACAATTAATATGTGGGGACTACATATTTAATTGATTTCCAAGTGTAACCATAAGAACAAAGACATGCATATGCATGTACCACTATGTTAGAAATAATAATTAATATAATAAATTCCTCTCTAATAGTTTAAACTTTTAGATAAGATGGTCATTTAATATAGTATCAGAACTTTAAGTACCAAAAAGTATTAAGTTCAAAACTTATCGCCACCTAACTAATATAATAAATCCTTTTTTAATAGATTAAATTTTTAGATGAAGTGTTCACTTATATAAGAAAAAGAAAGCTTATCTCATGTATCTAATTCACTTTGGAGAAAGAACATCGTGCATGACGCAAGAAAAAATTACTTCCATAATCGGAGGGCTAACATTTGACGAAAAAGGAGAAAAGAGAAATCGGGGATTAAATAAGGAAACTGAAATATACGAAAAGAGTAATAAAAAATTAAGGGGTGCTATAGTATTCTTTTCTTAAGAATATTATATATATCAAAAAAAGTAATTTTAAAACTTTGGGGGACTAGGGATGCCTCCTCCCTTGTTGGATTTGGCTTTTCTGTAATTTTATTATCTATAATTTTATTCAACATTAATTTTAATTAATACTACATGTCACTAAATATCATATACGGACTATATTAATATTGTTAAACAAGAATTTCAACAATACCAGAATTTAAATTACATCAAATCTTTAATTACATAAATCTTACTATGTTTAGCACAACAAATGGAAGTCAGATGGTTTTAAAACAAAAAAACAAAAAAACAAAAAAAGAAAGAAAGAAAAAAGGCACACGATATGGTGTTTTCCTTTTTAAGAATGGTATATTTTTTAAGAATTGTATGGCTTCTTTGTTTTCCCTTTGTTTTGTTAAATATGATAAAATTTATGTAATTAGAAGATTCAATATAATTTAGATTTTGATATTTAATACCTTTTAACCATGGTTGGATGGTTAGAAGGCTAATTTGATAAGCTTAATGTAATGCATAGATAATATTTGATGACAAATGATATTAATTAGAATAATTATTGTATGAAATTGTAAAAAAAAAATTAGAGAGAGATCGCTACCTGTATTTGGAAGTCCACCGTATCCGCAAAGGCATGGCCCTATTACCTTAAGCCCGGGTCAGTTCCAAGTTGCATACCCAAGGAAAGGGTCCAATGAAAGAATGCCACTACAGTTGCTGCCGTGGGTACCGATAATGCCACTGCTCATGAGGCTCCTGATGCTCAATTTGAAGATGATCTCAACTGGGAATGGTAGCGGTTTGGTTAATCGTGAAAAATAACAAAATTGTAACTAAAACTATTTTAGCAAACCAATAACCATAACCGTTACCAAAACTTAACGGTTTTCAAAATCAATAACCATAACTGTAACCGTTAAGGATTCAAAAAATCACGGTTAAGTATAACCGTAACTATTTAACTAAAAATAATTAGTAAATAAAAAAAACTTAAAAAAATATAAGAAAAATTAGATTAAATGTAAAAAAACCAAAAATAAAAGAATTCAAGCCAATGATAAAACTTAAAATAAATTACATAATAATTTTATAAGCAAAAATCAAAATCAAGAAGTTATGCAAAAAAAAATTCATTCCCAAGTACCGAGCGAGAAACGTCTTTTTTTTTCGTTTCGACAAGTACAAATGATAATTCTTAAAAGTATAAGTATTGGTCTAATAAGCTTAGCCCATCTCTTTTAATTGAGTTTAGTTCACTTTTTTTTTTTAATTGAGTTTAGTTCAAATTTTTATCATTTTAATTATCAATTTTAGTTAGTTTTCTATTATTTTAAGTGTATATATATATTTAGGATTTTTTATTAAATTAATAAATGGGTTTCAGATTTTGGTTTTTTTAACGTAAAAAATTAGAACCTATCGGTTTCTTTTTATAAAACCTAAACTCTAATGGATTATCCATCAATTTTTGTTATCAAATTTTTATCGGACAGTTATTTGTTGATTTCGGGTAAAGCAAGTACCTGTTACCATCCCTAATCTCAACAACTAAACTTGCCCTATATAGCTATGAATAAAGGCAGTATATAGCTAGCCATGATGGAATCCATCAGCTTAATAATTGGTTTTTATCACAATAATGAATGATCATGCAATATAATATTGTTGCATGAATTTAGTTATAAATGTGTCTTGTTACTGCCTTACTGTTGAATGCAAATCTAACTATAATAATGGAGGTAGCAAATCATGTATGCATTTACAACTTAACACAAAGTGATGCTTTACGTTACTTGAGGAATCTTTTATATAAGAATTTGTATATTAAATGTCAAACTTCTTGTAATATTAAAATAACTTATATATATAATAACGATCAAAGTAAGCGTATAGTTGATTTAATGTACAAAGACCAAATCAACCAAATTAGCCCAAATTACTTGGGATAATATCCACTAACAATAAAGGTAAGACTACCAGAAGTATCAGATGGTGCGCAACATTCAATAAAAGTATAAACTCTACATACAGTAAGTCCCACCCTCATTGAGTGTCGTCACAAAAAGATCGAACCATGCACGTACCCTCACTCTCCTGTTGCAAAGGAAGAAGAAAAGCTAGCCTCAGAGTGACGATAATGTGCTGCTTCCAAAGCTTGTTTCATTCAAGCCTATGCTAATAAAAATTCCAAGCGATGGTTGCGTAGTCATGCCCAGTTCCAACTTGAGCAAATTTTTCGGAAAGTAAGTGTGTAGATTAAATTATTAATTTGGCCTATAACAACCTCTGAGAAGTAGGTAGCAAAATATCACATATTTCAGCGCCTTTAACTGTGCCTGTGGAAAAAAAATAAACGGAATGAGACATCTACTGAAATGATATTTAGTAACCAATTTTGCCTTCATTATATAAGAAAAAGAAAGCTTATCTCATTTATCTAATTCACTTTGGAGAAAGAACATCATGCATGACTTAAGAAAAAATTGGCATTTTAGTTTAGCCAATACATACAATTAATATGTGGGGACTACATATTTAATTGATTGCCAAGTGCAACCATAAAAACAAAGACATGCATATGCATGTATCGCTATGTTGAAAATAATAACTAATATAATAAATTACTTTCTAATAATTTAAATTTTTAGATGAGATAATTATTTAACATGATATCAAAGTTTAATTATCAAAAGGTCCCGGGTTCAAAACTCATGATCAGCGCCATCTAACCAATATAATAAATCATTTTATAACAATTTAAACTTTTAGATAAAGTGGTCACTTAACAGGCTACGAGCATTGTGCCTTGATTCTACCCTCCATTTCTTAAGCTATAAATTGGGCCAAAGCACGCCCCTCTAGTCATCCCTTGGCCAATATTTGAAGCTTAATTATTGTTACATTTGGAGAACAAAATGGCATCTTCCAAAAATTTGTTCATTCTCTTAGGAATTATCTTTACTCTTGTCCTTCTCATCTCCTCTGAAGTGGCAGCTTCAATTGATCAAACTGGTGAGTTTTAGGCGCCATTCTCTGTCACTTTCTGTATTATTGTGTGCCAGCTTCCTCATTCTAGTGAAACAACTAATGAAGATCGAAACTGATAGCCTTAAATCTATAGTTGAAGAGTGAATCCAGAATTTTTGTTCTTTGACGACAAAGATATACAATTTAACACTTGTATATAGATATTTCCATGTTAGATGGTACGGTGCTAAATTAATTTTTTAGATTAAAAGTATACAAATTTTCAAAAGGAAATTGGTTGTGAATTTTGGAATACACATTTCTCTTACATAAAAAAATCAAGAATTCCAATGTTTATAAGATCCTAAATTGCTCCACCCAACACCGAGTAGTTTTAGGATGGAACCACATAATTTTGTCCAGCCATGTTCATTCCACTGTATGACAATTTGCTCTAGCTGATTGACCCTCAGGTCAGCTCAATTCACAGTTCTCGTCTGATCACGCATGAGGAAGTTGTATAACATCCTAAACTACTCCACCTAATTTCAGAATGAACCTCATAATTCGTAATAAGCAATGCATTTGCTCTTGCTATAGCCTATTACAACTATTACTCCTGTACTAACATAACGGAGATCATTACATCCATCGTAAGCTAATTAGGTAGCATGTTAAAAAACTCCAGCTAAATGAATTCTCGATTAGTAAATTATTGCAAACTTATTTGACTAATTTTTTTTCTTCTTTTACGTACAGAGGAAAGTATGGAGACCAAATCTCTCGAGGACGAAAACTACGGAGCACCTATACATAAACCCCCACCGAAGAACCGGCCGTGCAAATATAAACACCAATGCAGGCGGTGCTGTGGCAACGCTCATGAGGCTCCTGATACCGAACTTAAAGATGATCTCAAGAACTAAACTTACGTTTAGTTGCTTGCTCGGTGTACTTAGAGCGTTGCTAGATATCATTTTATTTTTATCACTTATTATTATATTCAATGTGAATACTTAATTAGCATATTAAAATAATAAACTTTCTTGTTTTTTATTTTAGCATGTCAACTAAGTATTTATATAGGAAATAACAAATAGGTAATAAAAATGAGGTGATATCTTGTATTTATACCACTAAGAATAAACACAATATAAGACATAAGTAGTGTGCTAGCTTTGGGTGCTTGTGGCCTATGCAGTGATGAAATCCATCGGCTTAAGTAATTTATTATATATCACAATGTATGATCATGCAATATAATATTGTTGCATGAACTTGAAAAACATGTGCTGTTACTGCCTTAATGTTGAAAGTACATGCAACTATAAGGGGTGTAGGCGATGCATTTCCACCTTAACGTAAAAGTTATAGTTTATGCCATTCAAACGATGTTTTCCCTTTCTTTTCATTGGTAAAATTTTTTATATTAAATATTAAATTTCTCGTACTATGACAAAAAACCTTACGGTATTGAAAGAATTGAAATATCGACTGTGCAATATATATATATAGTCATACTCTAAGGTAAGAGTATAGTTTTGATTTAATTATTAATCTATAAATTAAGACTAGATCAACCAATTTGGGCCAAAATTCTCCACCACTTAGAAGTGTTATATAGCTAAAAACCATTTGTGCTTGAGCTATGGACTTAATTAATTCCACTTTGGTGGCAAAAAAAGTATTCTAATTTCTGCTAACAAGAGACAGATAATACGCCATTGACTCGCTAATTTCATCTAAAGTGTTTTCTTTCTTTCATTTTTTTTTTTTTTTTTGAAAAACTAGGAAAGGATTATGACTCCTCTTGGTACATGGTTGATTAAGTGAGGATGGAATCGGAAAGAGAATTTGCATCTTCCTTATTATTATTACTAGTGAACAATGAAAATGATATGAGAGGAAAGAAAATAATTACATATATGACCTAGGCTATGTTTGGTACTCAATGACGAAGGAGATGAGAAAGGCTTCAATTTTTTTTAATAAATGTGTATTTTAGTATTAAAAATCAAATCAATCCTCATTGAAAAAATTATATATATTAGTAATGGCCTCCTCTTTAGTTAGATTATAGGAGCAAATTCCTAAATTAACCAAACTATGTTATTAATTACTATGGGTGCATAATAGAGAGCCAAATTGATGATTATCTACTTTTATACAAACAATATTCACTACTCTTTATTCTGAAACTCTGTATTTAATTTCACTCCAATTACTCTTCATATTTATCTAAACTTATTACTTAATAATCTTTTTTTATCTTTTATTTTTAATTATTAGCAACTATTTTCTAACAAAAATTATAATATTTTTAAAATTTAAGTTCTTAAATACCAGAAAAACAAAACAAAACAAAAACACAAAAAGCCAACAAAACAAAAGAAGACATAAAACCCCCGTTATTGTTTGAACTTTGACCAAAGAAAAGCAATAGGAGAAAATTTGGCAAGGAGGATGAAGACGCTGTTGGTAGGGGTAGAGTTAGAATTTTAAAATTTGAGAAATTAAGATTTAAATAAAAACATTCATGACAAGAGAAAAAATAGGGGGGACTTAACTTATTTTTAATGATACTACGTAAATTTTTTTAACGACAGTAACTTTTTTATAACGATATTACATAGACTTTTTTGAAAAAATAATAATAATATTGGGGGGGCCAGCTCCGTCCCTGGCTGTTGGAGCAATTTTTTTTTGTTTTGACTCCCTCAAATAACTAGATGACTTTGAATCCGATCAGTTCACATGATTTCTCTCCAACACTAATCCCTGACTTTTAGCCACAGTCCTCTCCAAATCTTTCGATTTTTACCCCCACAAAATCATGGGGCTTAATGGCCCAAGTTAATTTTGTAGCTGTGACTTTAGGTCATACGAGGCCTGAACATGGAAACCAAGTATTAATTTTTTCTTACTTCATATGGTAACAATTGAAAAAAATTGTATTTCATATGGTAATTTGTTAATATTTTGTAAAAATTGAAAAAAAATGTCTCAAACGGTAATTTGTTAAGCTCATAAATTTTCCATAAAGAGAATATTAATGCATTACTCTATGATCAGACGAACACTATAAAAGAATGCAGGCACTGAACAATCAAATCATAGTGTTTGTAGAATCGTGAACAACATACAATGTCAATTATCATGAAGCACTCCAATGCGCTACTTGTCGTTTTGTTGGCACTTCTCTTCACTCTATTTCCACTTTCTTTAGGTAAAGTACATCGGATTTTGATTCCCGCAACATTATAATAATATGAAAAAAAATCCATATTTTAATATTTAATGTTTTACTAATGTATTGAAAATTTCTATGTTTTTGCTGTAGGGCAAGGGAAGACATGCCAAGTTAGTTTCCCACTTGGTGCTGGTGAATGTGGTTCTAATGGTGATCATGACTGTGCTGAAGCAGCATTAGTTCGTTCACCAAGCCATCCACCTAAAGTGTGTACATGTGCTGCTCTTGGAACATCAAAGAACAGCGTTTGCTTTTGTCAAATTATTTGCTAATTAATTAGCAATTAAAGTTGTGGCATTATAAAGAACTACTCTAGTTCTAGATTTTCTTCATGTCATTCACTTTATATTCCCCAAATTAATTAACATCTAGTCTATTGTTATTTTGATAATTATTAGCATTATTAATTAAAAGAGAATATTCATATTCAACTGCCCTTTTATGCCTTATTTTCTATTATACTCCATGCATGCCATTTAGAAGTTTTTAATCTTTTTGTCATCAATATGATCTACTACAGCTCAATATTTATGAAATTATGAAATTTCTGGGAAATTTGAATAATATTTGGATCTGTAAAAGAAACTTATAACGTTACTATTTTATATTTTTTTAGAAACAATTACTGGGTGAACACAAAGGTTGGCTGCTATGAAAGCTTTGTTTTTTAATTTCTGGTTCATGTATATCTAGCGTTCAGACGATGGAAAAATAAAAGTTTAATTTTATTAATCAAGATGATTCGTCTTGCTTCTTCTTGAAGCTAATTTGATATATATAATTAATTAATGGTTATTTAACCATTATTTATAAAATGTCATGTGCGTATCTTTGGTAATTAGTTGGACAAACTTTTCAATATCTTATTGCAAACAAATTGCATATTCGTATTCAAGGCCAATATTGACAATCCGAAACAATAAAGCTGAATTATTATTACTTTTTGATCCCAATGCATAACCTAGGACCAAACAAATGATGGAGGATTTTAGATGTTAGGTCATAGTCTTTCATTTAATTTGACAAAAAGAAGAAAATATGTGACGAATGACTGATTTGGATACTATGAGTCACACTTTCAACCCAAAACTTTCAATTTCGCGAAACAAAACTCACATTTTAGGCTTGAGATATAACTGTGGAAGCTATATCAATTGCCCGAAAAATAGTTAACCCGAATAATATATTAAACCCGCAATTACTCAAATTTATATACAAGTCACCAACCTTATATATAACCCATATTGCTTGTTGGATTCTTGAGGAATGTTCACATAAGGCAAGTTTTCCATTTACTCAAATGGGGAAGGTTTTAGAAAGGAAATGAGTCCTAAATGATGTGTTTGAGTGTTTCCTAAAATACATAAATTTAGCAAAAGGAGGTCGGGAATGCAAACTACAATATAACTTTTTTAAACTAATAGTATTAGAACTATTAAATTCTATTAATTTAGCGAGATATTAATTTATCGATATTTTTAATTTTTTTTTTAATAATAAACATATTATATTTATGGTATCTTTTTTGAAAAGTAATTTATATTTTTTCACATCAATTTAGAAAGATAAGTAGAAAAGTCTAATGAGAATAGAAGACAAGAATGTAATTTAGTAAAATTAGAACAAGTTTCTTTAATCTCATATCAGGATTAGGATTAGAATAAATTTCTTTAATCTCATAGTCAATACATTATGTACTTTTTAGCTAATTATTAATTTATGAAATACTTGGATTGATAAAATACAAAGGAAATATTTTTCATATATTATTTTATAATTTTATCGAAATTACTAAGTTTTTACACTGGTCCCAAGTTGGGACCGGATACTTTTATTATTGAAAAGAGATATTAATTTATCAAATATTAATTTAAAGAGATTATACTGTATATTTGATTGTTTGATGAAGCATCTAAAAATGAACTAAGTCTAATTAGATTGGTTTTTAAGGTCCTTTATGATCGGAGTGAGGTTTTTGTATAATATGTTTGGACATAGAGACCAACTGGACTCACCTCAAGACACTTAAGAGGCCAATATGTGACACCTTTAAGAAGGATGTCAAGAAGACTTGACGAGGCATTTGGAAGGATGTTTCCTATTCCTCACAAGTGTGAGGGGATCTTGTCATTAAAAAAAAATAGAGGTGATTTCGAGAGGTGATATAGGTGATTTCGAGAGTCTTGGCTGGTAATCCATTCAAGGGGACCTCCATCAACAAACGCTTCTTGCTTAGAGCTAACATTAATACTGGGTTGACTTGACCTTTTGTTTGCTTGGTATCTGATTCCATGTATTGCTTGTTTTGTAAGCTCTTGATTATTGAACACACGTGGTTTCTTATTTTGTCCTAGGACGTGGCCTCTTGTTTTCTTTTCTTTGACACTTGTACTGTGTACACATTTTCTACTTTTAATAAAATCGTCTTACTGAATTAGCAAAAAAAATAGAACGATATATGACGAACGCCTAATTCTATCGACTTTTTTTGGGTCAAAACACAATATGATATATTGCAAATTGGAACATTACATCAGCCCACTCCTGTGGGGAGGAATTCAAAACATAGAAGGTTGTGCAAATGAGTTGGAATATTTGAAGCCCAATTAACGAGCAAGTTGTCCCTAAGTTTGAATCTTGCGACCCAATCAGTCGTTTTTTTAGCGGTTCTTCTAATGCATTGTAACCAGATGGATGGTTTAGCAGCAACAATCTTTCTGATATCATCCAATATTGGTCTTGCTTTCTAAATCACAAGCTTAGGAGAGTCGATTGTTTTAAGAACCATTTTTGCATCATTTTCAACAATGACGCACGTAGATGAAGACTAGATAGCAAAGAAATATGCATCTCTAATAGCAATTGCCTCCGCTTCAAAGACTGAGTGACACTGCACAAAGACTATTTGCCATGGATTAAGCCTCTATTCCAATTTCTGCAAATAAAAGCACAAGCTGCCTTTTTCTCAGCTGCACTAAAGTCCGCGTCAGCATTGATCTTGAGAGTATTGGGAAGTGGAGGAATCCAGGTTGTGGGGATGGTGATATCACTTCTGCCTTGTTAATTATGAGTAGTTCGAGGAGAATAGCAACAATTGAGGAGCTCGGAGACACTGCTCATGGATTGGTTAATAGCTTTGTCAAGGTTCACAATTCTTCATTCTAAACAGGCTTCACTCCTTTCTTTCCAAATCTGCCAACAACACATAGCAATTTTAATAAAAGCTTCCAACTTGTTATATCCAACATTAGCGCAATGATCAATTTTAGAGACCCACTTAGAGACCAAGGCAAAAAAACTGTTTTAGAGACCCATTTAGAGACCAAGATAAAAAAAAAAAATTCGAGTGACGGTCTCTATAAAATTGAGTCTCTATATTTAATGATGTTCTTGAAGGACTAGTAACGCGCATTCGATTCACCATCAACAGGAGACGATACAAACAAGGTTACTATCTTGCTGATGATATATATCCTCGATGGACTACCATCGTTCAAGCATTTACCGATCCACAAGGCGAAGATAAGATCTTATTTACAAGATTGCAACAGGCATACCATAAGGATGTCGAAAGGGCTTTTGGAATCATTCAAGCTCGGTTTGAGATTGTCAGAGGGCCATGTCATTTTTGGCATGAGGATGATATTGGGGAGATTATGAAGACATGTATAATTTTTCACAATATGATTGTAGAAGACAACCGGATTGAAGAAGGTGATGATTTTGTCGATGATCCATCTCGTTTTCATGTAGATGAGCCACCCGTTGTGCCCGATCGAGACCCAATTACGATTAACGAATATATAAACAATTGTGGACAAATCAGGGATGAAACTGCATACTTTCTACTCCGAAGTGATCTTGTTCAACATGTATAGGAAATCTGAATTTGTAATCTCTTTATGCAATCTCAAATTGTAATCTAAATTTGTATTAATATTAAAAAAACTCGTGTTCAAATTAATACAATAAAAACATATATTGAACTAATTAATATATGAATTACAAACACAAATTTTGCTAACTAATACAAATACATCTACAGTTCTTTGTTAGGTGAAGTCATATGAGGATGATATACGTCATCATCAAAGTTAATCGAACGGGATGCCTTTTTTCCATAATTGCATTTTGTTCCTCAATCATCCATGCTCTTCTAGCCGGAGTTTCGATTGCCGAAGTCTTCGTCGTCATAATCTTATAATCTGTAAAAGTTTCAAAACTTTCTTTGTACTCTTTCATCATTTTTGCCATGTCTTTCGCTTGTTCATTAAGATCTTCCGCAATGGCCTTACATTTTGCTTGTTTTTTAGCCTTCTTGTTTCCAATCGGCCTTGACGATCTCGGCGTTTTTGGGTTTCTAGCACTGACTCCATGGGATCGACATTGTCAAGAGAAAAATCTGTCTTGGGTGGACTCATATTCATTATTATACTTGCAACATCGATAATTGACCGCCATTTTTTTCCGTGTTGTAAAATTGACCAACAGTGTTCGAGATTGAAATTATGACCCATAGCTGTATATAAGAGTCTTGCACATCATCCATCTATAAAACAATTCAACATCTCTCAAAATTTAATTTCAAAAATTGTTAAGTATTAAATACAATATACTTTATAAAAATACAATATATAGTATTAAAAACTCACATTGTCAACGGCATTTGCTCCGCTCCTTGGTCTCATATTTACTTGAGCAAGACTTTCCGCATATTTTGTACTTTTTTGGTTTGTTTGCGTCCATCGGGATTTAACATTTTTTGTTGTTCTTTTTTCAATTGGATTGTTGGGTGGGTGAAACTCTTCATATTTTTGTAGAACTCGATTCCACGTTGTTCCCGATGTTAGATTTATCCCGATCAGAGGAACTGCGCTAATTGAGATATAAGCCCGGCATAAAGCCTTATCTTCTTCATGCATGAAATTACGACCCCTTGAAATTCCGTCTGTACATTCTATAGTTGCTAATCCATCAAAAGGAAAAAAATGATAGTTAGGTTGATTTAGTTAAACATATACTAATAAAAACTAATAAATAAAACTATATTTAAAAAAAAATATAAGTGCCTCATTTAAACAAAAAAAAAGCCTAATTACAACTATAAAAAAAATCCTATAATTACAATTAAAAAAATTTAAAACTATAAAAAAAACATATAAAATATAACTATAAAAAAAGTTTAATTACAATTGAAAAATAACCTAAACTAAAAAAACATAAAAAAAAAAAAGAATAAAAACTTAAAAAGTTTATCAAACCAAAAAAAATAAAATAAAAAAATAAAATAAAAAACCATAATTATAAAAAGAAGTCTAATTAAAAAACCCTAAATACAAAACCTTAATTAAAAAATCTAATTATATCAAAAATTAACCCTAACTATAAAAGCCCCCCTCCCTCCCCCTCACACCAACCCTTTCCCTTTCTCTTTCTCTTCCCTTTCGCCACTGTCCCCAGCGCCGCCCCCCACCCCACCCCACCCCACCCCACCCATTTCCCTTTCCCGCTGCCCCCACCCCCTTCCCTTTTCCCCACAGTCCCCACCCCTTCCTTTCTCTGCTACCCTCGCAATCCCCACCGCCCCCACCTCCATCACCACCCCTTTCCCTTCCCTACTGCAGTGCTGTTTCCCTCCTCCACCACCACAATTTTTTTTTCTCTCTATGTTTACCTTTTTTTTTTTTCTATTTGTTGAAAAAACAAATGTTTTTTGTTTCAAATCTCTGGTATGTTGAAAGATTTGTGATATGTGTTGAAAGATTTGTGAATTTGTTGATGGCATTTTTTTTCCAGATTTGCTTGCATATATACAAAAATTTCAATGGTTCAATTCTTTTTTTCAGCTTTGCAAATGTTCAAACAGCTCTATAGTCAGAATTTGTTGGGTTTTTTTTTTTTTTTCTAGTCTGATCTTTTTCTATAAATTTTTTTTCCAGATCTGATGCAATTTTTTTTTAAAGTTTTTGTCTTCCTGTATAGTCTCTATTTTCTTCAACAAAATTATTGAAAAAATTGAGACTAGGTGCTATTTTGGCTTCCCAAGGCTGTTGTGATGTTATTATTTTGCTAAAAAGTGTCAAATAATATTTTAGAGACTCCCATTGGTATTAATTTTTGGCTGAAGTGCACCAGACCCCCTTATTCTTTAGCAATAGTGCACAACACCCCCTATAGATCAAAAACCCCCTGAACTAGTCCCTGTGTTTTTTAAAAGTGTACAACACCCCCTTATAGTTAAAAAATCCGTCATATTTAATGGATTTTGTAAAAAAGACGTAAATGCCCTTAATTTTTTTTCATTTCTCTCTTCTGCCATTTTCTCTTTTGTTTAGGCCAAAAATAAATAGATATATATATATATATATACACATACATATATACATATATATATACACACATTAAAAAAAAATACACACACATACAACACATAGTGGCAGTAGGAGTGGGGGTAGGGGGTGACGGGGTGGGGGTAGGTGACGTGGGGGGTAGAGGGTAGGGGTGGGGGTAGGTACGGGCTGAAGGGTGCTGGGGAGGAGGGAGGAGGGAGGGGGGAGGGGGTGACAGGGCTGGGAGGGGGGTGGGGGGGTGGGTGATGGGGCTGGGTCGGGTGGGGTCGGGTCGGGTCGGGTGGGGTGGGTGGGGTTGGGGAAGATGACTTTTTATTATTATTATTTTTTTTTTTTTAAAAATAGTAATTTGGTCAATTCTTATAATTATTTAATGAATAAATTCTTTTTAAAAAAAAAATCTCACTTAACGCTTGTGAAGTACTCTCCGTTAAATTTAACAGATTTTTTAACGGTAAGGGGGTGTTGTGTATTTTTGAAAAACTACAAGGACTAACTCAGGGGGTTTTTAAACTATAGGGGGTGTTGTGTATTTTCGCTAAAGTACAAAAGGGTCTGATGCACTTCACCCTTAATTTTTTATTAATAGAGTTTTTAAAAATAACAATTATTACTATTTAGAGATTTTATTAAGGATGCTAAATTTTTTTTGAAATGCACCATGCAATGTTTCGGCTATAGAATGCTATTCATGTGATTTTTTGACGATCTTTATTATGTTTAATGAAACATTGTCTACAGAGATGCGCTGATTGTGCTGGTGCGCTGGGACCCGCGGAGACATTAGGATGTCTCGATAGGTGGGCATAGATGGTGTAGAATTTTGCAATTGATTCATCATTGATTGAGTCTTGGGCATTAATTGATGATGGGGACAGCGGCAGGACCCGTGAAAGTGGATCAATTGAGTGTTCAGGGGCACTTTGACTAGGATTAAGAGTTGGTGAGAGTAGTGTTGATGCACTTCCCTTTGACGGACTCTCCCGAATCATGTGTGCAAGTTGCAGAAAGCGGTTTATAGTTTAAAACAAGCGTCACGGGCTTGGTTCCTAGGCTTAGTAACTTCCTGGTGCAGCTTGTTTTTGTTCCTTCAAAATCTGATACATTATTGTTTACGAGGCATACAGCTCATGACTTCGTACTGTTATTGATATATGTTGACGACATAATTCTGACAGGCACGACTCTAGACGCTATTCAATCTGTTAAAACTACTCTACATCGGCAATTTGCTTTGAAAGATCTGGGGGATTTGTCAATATTCTTTTTGGGTATTCAGGTCCATCGCACTGCTTCTGGATTATTGCTTTCTCAGCAGCGCTATATTAATGATGTCTTGGCACGAACAAAACTTACTGATGCTGAACGGATTGCCACTTCTCAACAGCTTTCGCAACACCTGGGTGATCCATTTTCTGATCCGACTTTTTTTTTAAATCCATGATTTGGGTATGGTGCCGTCAATATAGCCCGTCAGTTCATTAAATGTCAAATAATGCTGGATTTGAGTCTTCCAAGTGATGTAGTTTGTGTTGTCAAGGAGGATTGTGACAAAACTTTTGACATTGTGAGAGAAGAGTGGGGGTACAGGACGTGTTGGTAGCCATGGTGAAAGTACTGGAAAGTAAGAAAAAAAGAAAGGTGACGTGAAAGGAGAAGGAAGAAAAGTAATTGAGTAGTAAAAGACACTAGAGAAAAGGATAAAAGTTTAACTTGAAGATTGTCAAAACATGTTGCCTACAGACCATTAGGACCAGCCATTGAAGATTGTCAAAACATGTTACAAAACAATAATGGCTTTAACTTGAAGTATGTTTACCGAAAAGTTAATAAGTGTACAAATTAATTCATAAATTTTGGCCTTTATCAGATTTTGGAAATTTAGGTTTTGAATCATCTGACGGATAGACTTCGTCTCTTCATCGAGTATAATAAACAGGGTGGCTCATCCCATAAATTTGTAAATTTTTAATTCTCCGGCTTTAGCGTCCATTGCAAGGAAAAAAAGAAAAGGACAAAAGCTAGGTGATGATGAAGATTTTGAGGATGTGGTTTGTTGACGCAGGAGGAGAAAAAGACGCGGAAGCGATTATTAAACGAATAGAGTGCAATGGGCAATTTGTGTTGTATTCTATATTATATTTCGTTGAAAAATTTACAAGCATGCAACCAGTATTTCTACAGTACTATACCCTATCTAATGTAATGAATTGTGTAGATCATGATAAACGTGAATAAAAACCAAAGATAAACAAAAGTTTAAAACTCAAAATTCATGGCTGTTAAAGCTAGAGTAGATGCAATGATATGCTGCTTGCAAAGTTTATTTCGGATATCTAAATAAGAGACTTATTGGATATTGCTACTGACCATAAAGAAAGAGACTTATTGGCCTACCTGTTTTCTCTACAATTCATTTACCTACAATTTTATGTAATATTTATTTTAATTAATGTCACATGTCATTAAATATGATATACGGATTATATTAATCTTGCTAAACTAGATTTTCAACTATAATTATAAAACATTAAATATCAAAATCTAACTACCATATTTAGTTAGCAAAATCTAATCTTGAAAGATTACTATTGACAAAAATGTTGTATATTTCTCATATCCTTTTCCAAATGTACAATCAGTATTTATACACTATAAAGTCCTATCTAGTATAACCAATCATGAAGATCATGATAAATATGAATCAGATTCAAAAGTAAGCAAGTTTTAAAATTAAAATGCATAACCGTTATCACGCCCCCTCAAGCGAAGCTAGATCGGAGACAGCGAGCTTGTTTCTTAGTACGTTCCAGAAGACCAGAAATATAGCGTTGTTGTGTAAGTAAAAGCCCAGAAGCAGTGCGATGTACCTGAATTCCCAGAAAGAAAGACAAGTCCCCAAGATCTTTCAATGCAAATTGACTGTGTAGGGCAGAGGTGACAGACTGAATAGCTTCAAGGGTTGAACCAGTCACAATTATGTCATCAACATATATCAACAATAATACAATGTCATGAGCTGTATGCCGCATAAATAAGGATGTATCAGATTTTGAAGAGACAAACCCAAGTTGGATCAGAAAATTGCTCAGTCGAGAAAACCAGGCTCGGGGAGCGTGTTTTAACCCATAAATAGCTTTATGCAATTTGCACACGTGATTTGGGAAAACCGAATGTGTAAAACCCGGAGGTTGAGACATATAAACCACTTCAGGAAGTAAGCCATGGAGAAAAGCATTGTTGACATCAACTTGACGAAGTGGCCAGTTGCGAGAGACTACGATGGACAAAATTATCCGAATAGTCGTGGATTTCACTACTGGGCTAAATGTCTCAGTGTAATCGACACCTTCCTCTTGATTGAACTCCTTCGCCACCAATCTCGCCTTATATCGTTCCACTGAACCATCAGGTTTCCGTTTAATCTGAAAAACCCATTTGCACCCTATAACGTTGGCAGTCGCAGGTTTTGGGACCAACGACCAAGTTCCATTCTGCATCAGTGCATTGTACTCATTTCCCATGGCCTCTCGCCAATGTGCAAACTTTGACGCAGCCGAGAAAGAAGTTGGTTTACAATCCACGAGCTTGGTAGAACAGGAGGATGAAGCAGTAGCAGTAAAAGTCACGTAGTCATCAAACTTCTTAACTGGTCGTGTATTGTCTCTGGTTCTCGTAACCATTTGGTGTTGGGAGGTAGTGGAAGAAGCATGAGGAAAAGTAGATGTAGCGGGGGACAAAGAAGAGGACATCGGGGAGAGAGAATTTGAGGTAATTGAGGTGTTAGAAGGACTTGAAGTGTTGTCTGAATTGGGAATAGCTAGAGAAGAAAAAGAAGGGGACAGGTAGGGTCCAGGAGAAGAGAGAGAAGGTGAATGTGTAGTAGGTAATAAAGAATATGGAGTAAAGTCAACAGAAGAAGAATTATGAAACCGGGTATTGAGTATTAATTGTGGCTGAATGGTGGAGTCCACTTGGCACGGTGGGGACACGGGTGAGGCTGAAGGTAAAGATGCGGTTGTTGACCATTGAGAATTGCCATTGACCAAGGAAGCTGGTGGAGTGGATGAGATTTGATTAGATTGGGATGGATATCTTGCAGACGAGGAAAGAGGATTTAAATTGGGAACATCATGCTGAGGAGTAGACGGAAGAGAACTTGGTGCCGTGTGGGACACTGGAGCATGAACAAAATGCGTATTAAGATCAGGATGCGAGCAATTTGAAACACCCGAATTTGAAGTTGGTGACAACTGATCACGTGAACAAATAGTAGGGGACATTGGCAAAAGTAGAGATTCTCGAGTCATACGAAAGGGAAAAACAGTCTCATTGAAAATAACATGTCTGGATAAGTGTATTTTGCCAGTTTGCATATCATAGCACCTATAGCCTAAGTGATCAAGACTGTAACCAACAAAAGCACACGGAACAAATTTGGGACTGAGCTTAGCAATTTTTGTAGCGCCCAAAAAGGGAAAACATAAGCACCCAAAAACACGAAAAAAAGAATATTGAGGCGTTTTGGAGTATAGTTTTTGAAAAGGAGAATATTGATTTAAAACCGGACTTGGTAAGCGGTTAATTAAATAAACTGCAGTACTAAACGACTCAAGCCAAAATTGTTTAGGTAGAGATGCTTGGAACAGCAAAGTGGTGCCTAATTCCGTTATATGACGAATTTTTCGTTCAGCCATTCCATTTTGCTCAGGAGTATGTGAACAAGAGATCCTGTATTGAATACCACTAGAATGAATAAGGGACTTAAGGCGACCTTGAGTGAGTTCACGAGCTCCGTTGCATTGAAAAAATGTAATAGATTTAGAAAATTGATTTTCAACCAAGTTCTTAAAGTGAACAAAGCAGTCAACACAATCATCTTTAGTTTTCAATGGATAGAATCAAGTAAAACTACTAAATTCATCCACAAAAATAATGAAAAATCGATAACCAAAAATAGAAGAAGTTGAAATAGGGCCCCAATTGTCACAGTGTATTATTTCCAAAGGTTTCGTTACATTATTTTTTGATAGATGAAAGGGAAGTTTGTGACTCTTCCCCAACATACATGAATTACGATCTGAACAAGAAATAGGGGAATCAATAAGACTAACATAATTCCTAGATTTTAAAAAAGCCAAAGTGGACTGCGACGGGTGACCCAACCGTTTGTGCCAGACTGTGGAGGAAAGACGAGAAGCAGCCAGCGCCATAGAAGTTCCAGCCGACGGGAGTGGTGAGACTGGAAGAATGTAGAGGTTCGACTCAATATGGCCCTTGAGAAGAGGAGTCCCGGTGCGGAGGTCCTTGATAAGGCAACCAGTAGGAAAAAATTCAAATGAGACAAAGTTATCTTTCGTAAATTGAGGCACAGAAAGTAAATTTTTGGTGATATGGGGAACGTGGAGAATTTTATTGAGAGAAAATGCACGAGAGGGAGTAGCAAGAGTCGAATTACCAGTGCTAGATATATTCAGAGGGGTGCCATCACCGACAACCACCTGATCTAAACCACGATATGGCTGAAGTTGATGCAGCAGAGAAGAGTCAGCGGTCATATGAGAGGAGGCGCCAGTGTCAGGAATCCAAGAAGCAACAGAAGGAGTGCCAGATGCGTGGTGAGTTTGCTGATTATGAAAACCAGCAAAGTGATTGGTAGTACCACTGTTCCTAGACTGAGAATACCTGTAGCGACATTTGGCCACAGAGTGGCCAAACTTATGACATATCTGACACTTATTACGAGAACCATTGGAGGAGTGTTTGCCGTTGCTGTTGGGTGTAGAGGAAGAGGAATTGTGCTTGCCGGAACCAGATGAAGACACAACATAGGAGGAAATCGGAGGAGTGGGAAGTAAACCAGGCTGACTGAGAGAGACGGACTGCATCTGAGTGTTAAGGGCAGCGACAGAACTATTGTCAGATACTATTTTAGAGCCATCATCTAAAAGTGTACGCTGCTCGTACATAAGGAGTTTGGCTTTAAGGTCAGAAAAAGTAGGAGTAGGACTTAAGTTTTCAATAGAAGTCACAAAGGGACGATAGTCCATAGGGAGACCATCAAGGATAGCCAATACTAAGTCCGAGTCAGATAGAGTATCACCTATGGCAGAGAGAGAAGGGAAATATGGTGAATCCGTTGGAGATAATCGGGGATAGGAAGAGAGCCTTTTCGAAGAGAACGGAGTTGCGCCCGAAGTAAGGATTTACGAGCCAAAGATTGCTGGAGATAAGAGTTTTTGAGAGAGTTCCAGAGTTCACAGGCAGTGGAATGACCAGTGGCCTGGTGCACGAGAGAGTCAGAAAGAGTAGCAATGATGCAAGAAGTGACAAAACTATCAAGTTTGGACCAGTCATGAAGAGAAAGAGCAGTGGATGAAGCGGCGGAAGAAGTAGCAGTTTTGTCAGGTTTGGGAGTGGTGCCGTCAATGAAGCCTGTTAGTTCAGTAAAGGTGAAATAGTGCAGTAGTTGAGTTTTCCAGGTTAAATAGTTCGTGTTGTCAAGGAGTACAGTAACGAAACTTTTGACGTTATGAGATGGAAGCTGAGCAGAGGAAGGTGGGATGACCATGGGATGGTGGAGATAATAAGTAGAATAGAAAATAAAGTAGAAGAATGGATAGTGACGTGACAGGGAAAAAGTGGGTGGAAAAGAGAAAGGTAGATGGTAGAGAGTGGAAGGATGAGTTGTATGCACTGTGAAGCAGTGGTGGAAGCGTAAGATCAGAGACGTTTGTCTATTAAGACTACTGATACCATGAAAAATTACTATTGACAAAAGTGTTGTATATTTCTCATATCCTTTTCCAAATGCACAATCAGTATTTATACACTATAAAATCCTATCTAGTATAACCAATCATGAAGATCATGATAAATATGAATCAGATTCAAAAGTAAGCAAGTTTTAAAATTCAAAAGCATAACCGTTATCAATCTAATCTCTTCTAAAATTAATGACTAGTTGCATTATGCTTTACAACTCATACGTTTTTTTGTGCCAAGAAGTTGTATAGCCCTCGTAGTCTTGTGTCTTATGTGTTCTTGAATTTGGATTTTAGTATGAGCAGAAAAGACTTCTCAAAATTGTTATGGTCATAAAAGAAAGATAAATATGTTGTATA
Organism: Ehretia macrophylla; assembly: GCA_037974665.1. Taxonomy (NCBI): domain Eukaryota; kingdom Viridiplantae; phylum Streptophyta; class Magnoliopsida; order Boraginales; family Ehretiaceae; genus Ehretia; species Ehretia macrophylla. Next base: position 16,255,614 of record CM075777.1, read on the forward strand.
GTTTAATAGAAATGAATATTCTATACACCCAATTTTCATCATCATTTATCATCTCTTATGTGCATACTTAGTTGATATACTAAAACAAACAAAAAAAAAGAAAAAAAAAAAGCTTCTTTTAGCCTGCTAACTAATCATCCGCATAAAAGGTAATAAATGTGTGATAAAATAAAGTAGTATCTATAGTAACACTCATAGTTTAAGAGTAATGTTTTTATATCATCTCTTTACCCTTTCATCCTTTTTTTGTACGATAAAAATTCATATATTGAATATCAATTTTTTTATATTTATATACATTAAAAATTTGATTATGTAAGAAAGGACAAAGGAGTAAATGAGTGATACATAATGATACTCTTCATACAAGGGACAACATACATCTAAGGAGGACTGGGGAGATATTGTTGTCAACCTTAAAAAAATGTAAATAATTGTGTGTTTAGTCCCAAAACGAGCTAAATAATTGTGTATTTAGTCCAAAAATCATATGCAGTCAATAATATCAGATTAATTAAATACACATAAATTTTTTTGCATTTTCACACAAATAGACGCATACGCACTCATATGAAAAATTAACAATAGAATTTAATATTTCACATTACCTGTAATTTTTTGGCAGTTGATGGAAAACTTAGTTGCCCTTGAGTGTGTGAGAGTGTGACGACGTGTGAGTGTGTATAATCCGAGTGTGAAGGAATAAAGTGTGTATTTGAAGGACATCAACCATATTACAATATTTTTTTAACTTTTATTTGATAAGTGTGTGTACTGTGAGTTGTTTGAGAATAGAATGTGTAAGTTCTTTGCTAAGAAAAAACGGTGTTTTAGCATCTGAAAGAGTTGACAGAAAAAAAATGTTGGCAAGTGTGTGTGAAAAAAAGAAAGAGAAAAGTAGGTGAAAATGATAGGAAAGTAGTAGAAATCGGGAGAAATTGTGTGTGAAAAAAAGAGGGGTAAATAGCGTATTACCCCCTGTATTTTACTAAAAATATACAATACTTCATGTGTTTTAAAAATTAGTTGATTATCACCCTATATTTTATAAAAGTAGTTGAATACCTCCCGTATTTTAAAAATTAGCTAATTATCCCTCTGTGTTTTATAAAAGTAGCTGATTACCCATGTGCTTTTTAACAACTCCCTTTTTTGTTAGAAAATATAGGAGGCAATCAACTACTTTTATAAAACACAATAAGGTAATCAGTTACTTTTATAAAACACATGGGGTAATCAACTAATTTTTAAAACACAAGGGTGTATTCAGCTACTTTTATAAAATACATGGGGGTAATCAGCTAATTTTTAAAACACAGGAAGGTATTGTGCACTTTTAGCAAAACACAGAAAGGGTCATACGCTATTTATCCAAAAAAGAAAGAGAAAAGTAGGTGAAAAGGATAGGAAAGTAGTAAAAATCGGGAGAAGAGAAAGGTGGAAAAATTTTACAAAAAAAGGGGTGTAAAGAGAATCCAATGTTTGACTTTTATTAAAAGACTAAATTTCTATTTGAATATATATATATATTTCATTTGAATATAATAATAATAATAAGCGAATTTTGGATTATTCAGTGGTTAGTTTTGTAAAATCAAATTTTTTCAAATTATTATTGGACTGAATATCTATTAATTTTGAATTTAAATACTATCTATTGTCATTTCTAACTATTAATAATGATTTTTGAAGAATGAGCATCATGCATGAGGCAAGAACAATTGGAATTTTTGTTTATCCCGTACATCAAATCAATATGTGGGGACTAGATGTATTAAGAATCGAGTACCAAGTGGCAACAATAAGAAAAACGATAAGAGGCAGGTGCATGTGAAACTTTGACTACGAGTATTGCTTCTTGAGACTAGTCTTCTCTCTCTCTCTCTCTCTCTCTCTTTCTTTTTTTAATTTCAATAATAAAAAAAAATCATTTTACATCATTTAGATGTTATACGTTATAATGACAAAAATTGGGTTTAGACTCATGGTCCTATCGAGACGAGCCGTTTAATTTCACCCAGCTCATGATATTGGGGTTACAATCTATGTGCGATCCGATGACTCACTAGTTACCTCTATGATAGGCTCTACTCAAACTCAAAGCCCTTGAGAAGGCCTAACATTTAATACCACTGCTCATGGTCGTTTAGTGATAAATTCAATAAATATCTGACCCTACTAGAACTTTGGAATAAGCGATCGTGATTGTAAATTTCGAGGTCTACATAGTTGAATATTGATCTCAAAATCTCTTACACTTAAAACGTTAATTGATAAACTAGACCAAATGGCACTGGTATTCTCTCTCTCTTATTGTAAAGCTATAAATAGAGCTTAAGCTCAGTCCTCTATACTCATCCCTTGTCTAGAACATTTTCTAGTATTTGAAGCTTATTATTACATTTGCAGGACAAAATGGCATCTTCAAAAAATTTGTTCATTCTCTTAGGTGTTCTCTTTGCTCTTGTGCTTCTCATTTCCTCTGAAGTGGCAGCTTCGAGTGAACATACTGGTCAGTTTTAGGCATAATTCTCTATCGCTTTCTATTTTTGATCATGTGCATGCCTTTCTAATTCTAGCTACTGCAGATTATCTTAGAATGATATGTTATGCACTTGTAATAGCATTTTACGGTTTGGTACACCGTACATAGTGTGTAGACCCCAACATCAACCAAACTACTGCTGAATATCAAATTTATGCTCAGAACAAAATTACCATGACCCAAGAAGACGATGCAGTGTGGAGTCTGTTAGAATAAACACTTATTCTACATAAAAAAATTGTGAACTATTAGACCACTTAATAAGATTTTAGGCTATTTCACTTGGAACAAATTGATTTTAAGTTAGAACCTCAGGATTCTTCACATGGTATCAGAACTAGGCCCATAGTCTAGTCTCATTCATCTTTTGCGTGCAACCCATCTCAAACCAGGTCCACTTATCTTCAATCTTTCGCGTGTGCATAGTCCACCCACTTTCAACATTCCACATGTGTTATGTACTACATGTGTGTTCAATCTTTCATGTGTGACCTATCTCAAAAAATTCAGTTCACGTGTATTCAATATTCCAAATGTGACCATGTCAAAATAAGGTCCACGCGTATTCAATCTTCCACGTGTGACCCCTTTTCAAATCAGGTCACACGTGAGAGGGAGTGTTAGAATAAACACTTATCTCACATAAAAAAAATTATAAACTTTTAGACCACTTAAAAAGATCATACTTTAGGATTCTTAACAGAGTCTATACTTACGCCTAATAACCTTGTTCTAATACTACTTGTAATAACTCAAGTTTAACTACTAATTTAATACATTGACCCTAATTAATTGGGTTGAAATATTTAAACATGTAGTACAAGTAATATTTAATTCAAATTATTATAAATTGAACACACATCATTTGCAAAACCAATGTTGGACAGAGCATTCTCTAACATAACTTTTTTGATATAACCAACTAATTACTTCCACAATCCGAGGGCCAACATTTGAAGAAAAAGGAGAAAAGGTTAATCGAGGATTTAATAAGGAAACTGAAATATACGAAAACAATAATAAAAAAGTAAGGGGTGCCATAGTATTTTTTTTCTTAAGAATATTATATATATGAAAAAAAAAGAAATTTTAAAACTTTGGGGGACCAGGGATGCCTCCGCCTTTGTTGGATTTGACTCTTCTACAATTTCATTATCTATAATTTTATTCAATGTTGATTTTAATTAATACCACATGTCACTAAATATTATCTACGGACTATATTAATGTTGTTAAAAAAGAATTTCAATAATAGTTAGAAAATATTAGATATCAAAATTTAAATTACATCAAATCTTTAATTACATAAATCTTACTATGTTTAGCAAAACAAATGAAAGTCAGATGGTTTAAAAAAAATTATCCCAAGACATTACCCGATCGGGAGTTGGTTAAAATTTTACCCCTGTTTATCTTTTAATGAATCCTCAATTGTTCAAAAAAAAAAGGGATGGTTTAAAAAAAAAAAAAAAAGCCACACGATATGTATGGTGTTTTCCTTTTTAAGAATGGTATATGTTTTAAGCATTGTATGGCTTCTTTGTTTTCCCTTTGTTTTGTTAAATATGATAAAATTTATGTAATTAGAAGATTCAATGTAATTTAGATTTTGGTATTTAATGGCTTTTAATCGTGGATGGATGGTTAGAATTCGAAGGCTAATTTGACAAAATTAGTGTAGTGCGTAGATGATATTTGGTGACACATTATATTAATTAGAATGAGTATTGTGTAAAATTGTAGAGGAAATTGGAGAGGGACCGCCTCCGCATGGCCCTATTACTTCAATCTCAGGACGCAGGCCCCTACCTGGATTTAGAAATCCACCTCATGGCCCTATTACTTCAAGCCCAGGTAAGTTCCAGGTTGCATACCCAGGAAAGGGTCCAAAGAAAGGATGCCACTACGGTTGCTGCCGTGAGTACCGATATGGACCAGGATGCAAGAGGTGTTGTGCCACTGCTCATGAGGCTCCTGATGCTCAATTTGAAGATGATCTCAATAACTAAACTTGCGCTATATAGCTATGAATAAAGGCAGTATACATAGCTACCCATGATGGAATCCATCAGCTTAATAAGTGGTTTCTATCACAATAATATATGATCATGCAATATAATATTGTTGCATGAACTTAGTTATAAATGTGTCTTGTTAGACCATCTCCAAGAGCTTCTCTAAAGTGGTTCCTTAGCTATTTTAGAGAGGCAAAAAAATAAAATCTCCTCCAACAGACTTCCTATGCATAGCTCCCTAAAATGTGGAGCTTCTCATTTTTTTGTTATGCTCCCTAGATGTAGAGAGTTAAATTGGCTCTTTATATCCAAAAAACAATATGATTTAATAAAAATAAATAAAGATAGATTAAAAGTAGAGAGGCTGTTAAAGTGAAATTGGAATAGAGAGCCCCTAAAAATAAGGAGGTAAGCCTAAGCTCTCTACATGTAAAGAAAAAAATAGGGAGACTGTTGGAGTTAGTCTTACTGCCTTACTGTTGAAAGAAAATCTAACTATAATGGAGGTAGCAAATCATCTATGCATTTCCAACTTAACACAAAGTGATGCTTTATGTCACTCGATGAATCTTTTATATGAGAATTTGTGTATTAGATGTCAAACTTCTTGTAGTGTTTAAAATCACTCGTGTATATAATAACGATCAAGGTAAGCGTATAGTTGATTTAATGTACAAAGACCAGATCAACAAATTTGTGCCAAAATTCTCTACTCCTTGAAAGTGTTATTTAGCTAAACATATAAGGATTTATGATACCATCTGTGCTTGAGCTATGGACTTGATTAATTCGACTTTGGTGGCAAAAGTAGTCTAATTTCTATTGTCTAATACTATTAATAGGCTATTGGCTCACTAATTCATCATCTTTTTTTGTATATGTTTAGTTGGCATATTAACTAAACTAATTTTTTTAATTTCTTTCTCTTTTTTGTGTATACCAATTAACCACACACAAACACATGTAAGAGGTAATAAATGGATAATGAAAAGTGGGTGATATCTAACATCTTTCTTTTTCGAATCATCCAACGTCCACTTTCTTAAATAGAATATCCACTTCCCTCTCCTAACTTGCAAATCATTGTGAAAATTTTGATTAGCAAGAAGCTCTTTGGCTTCTGCCTAGCGTTTAGTTCGATCAAATCTTGCAAATTTAGGATTAATGGCATCAATTTGTGAAACCTTTATTACAAACCATAAGTCCAAAAAAATAAATAAATCTATTATGATTAAAGATTATCTATTTGGTTAGATTTTATAAGACAAGTATTCTATTACGGTACTCTCTTAATTCACTTTTCACATAACTCTTTCCAAAGATGTGACTTCCGCAGAGCTTGTTGAGAGCTCTGCATAAAAAATAAAAATAAAAAAAGTGAATTTTACAAATCGAATGTTAGCAATGAAAATCAAAAAATTCAATGAGGTCAAGAAAATTATGAATAAATTTCGATTCTAACGAAAAATATTTCTGACAAAATTCCAATTTTGTTGGTGTATCTTGCCTCATAAAATGGCGAAATTCAAGTCCCTTATGTACATAAATATGGTTAGAGGATAAATCAACAATTGCATATAATTGTAATTAGTTGACACTTTAGTTTCACTTGGAAAATCAAGTTGTGAATTCACTTGGACTTAGCTTTCTTCCGGCTCAACATGTCTGACAAGGTGGGCTACACGGTTAATCCCTAGCCCAACCCATTTAAAGCCCAGCTCTGCAAGAATCAATTGCTACACTATTAAGTTGGCTTGCACCGGCCCTAACGGTTTGGGACTATTCAAGATTTCTCTAACGATGAATCAGCCGTAATTGGATAGATTGGAAACAATTAGTGGGGCCATGTCAAAACGACTGAATATGTATTAGAAAGATCAATTATTCTCTTAGGACACCAAAAAAAAATTAGGATTAAGCAATTGATTAGATCTAGTATGAATTGTACATGGCTGATTGGAAAATCAAACAAAAAATGTCATAACAATAGAGTAGGACAACATTTTACCCACTATATGAATTATTCGCAAGGAGTGGTAGACCCTTTTCCTTGAATTTCTCGAGCGTGAAATTTTCACCTTCGAATTAAAAAAAAAAGAAAAAGAAAAGATAATTGTACATTCTATAACAAAGTATTCTTAATAATCCCACGGACCATAGGAATTGTATTGGATTTGGATAAGATTTCGGATCAGCATATACTAGGAGTGAACATTTTCCTCCACTTCAGAATCAGAAGGGAAAGAACGCTCAGCCTGCTCATTCCTAACAATAAGAGGATAAAGTTTTTTTTTTGATAACGTGGGTGTCCGGGTCAACTTGCGCACACCTCGACTAATTCCACGGGTACCGAGATACTTCGCCAGATAAGTGTCCAGTATCCCAAAGAACTCAAATTCAAGATCTATCAATTTTACTGTCCAGATCTTGCTATTGAAACTAACCCCTTAAGATAATAAGAGGATAAAATTTCCTAGTCTCATCATTCATATTTGTTTCCTGTCTGTAGGTTATTGATATGTTCAAGTTGGTTGATCAATCCGCTTCTGACTAGTGCGCTAGTGCCTACCTATGGTCTAAGAAGCATCCACCTCACCAAAGTGTTTCTTACTCAGACAATTTCTTGATTTATCTAGAGTGGTGAAACAAGGTATAATACAACCTAGTCAGCGCAAGATCAATAAAGGCCTTATTATATTCCATGCGACTATACTGCCTAATCACTGCTACTAGACGGTTCAACCTAATTAATGAACTAATATGAGATAAAAAGTAAGGTTCATTTAGAACTTGCCTAAACCAAAATGAAATATGATATATGCATTTCATTTTTAGATTTTTTTTTTTTTTTTTGCATTTAAGTTCAGCTTGTTTTATTTTATAATAGTACATATTCGTCTAATAACTCAATACAGGAGAATACGCGATATAATGATATAATTCTTGCAATGTTAATCAATAAGGCCAATTCGAACAGTTTTTTAATTTTTTTCCCTATATGTAGAGAATTTGAATTATTTCTCTACATCTAGGGATTCTCTATTTCAATTTCACTCCAACAGTTTTCCTACATCTTATTTTAGGGAATCTTTATTACAGTTTCACTTCAACAGCTTCCCTATGTTAGAAATTTTCTATTTTTGTTTTACTCTAAAATCTCTCCTTATTTTAATTAAACATATTATTTTAATTTAAAACTTTATTATTAATTTTTTATTTATATTTGTTAATTGTTTATGTTGATTTTTAATTAAATATATTATTTTAATTCCCTAGTTGGGTTTTTAGATACTTGTAGGTATATTTTTATCATATCTACATATAAAGATGTTAAAAGTTCAATGTAAAGATTTTTACATGTAAATATTATTATAAGGATATTGTTAAAGATGAATATCCCTAATAATATTCTTATATATAAAATAAATGAGGATGTAAGAAATAGGTTGGAGTTGGCCCAAGAGCATTTAAATGATGCAGTTGGTGATCAGTGACATTTAAATTTATTCAATTCGAAGACTGAGTTATAGCTATCAATCAACGCCAGCCTGCAATGATTGATTTGGAACTCGACACATTGTATTTGATCAAGTGAATTCATCATGTGCACCAGTCCAAAGAGACGAACACGTACGTACTTCATCATTTTCTTCACAAGGTGTGAGATTTAGTTAATAATTGAGTCACAGTTAATCAAATTTATTTAATATAAAACCCAATAACAACAAGGGTAAAACTCCCTATAGTTTCGGATGGTGCACCACATTCAATAAAAGTATAAAGTTAGACATACAGTAAGGCGACACAGAAAGATCAAATTGACCATGAACGTACCCTCACTCTTCAGTTGCAAAGGAAGAAGAAAAGCTAGACTCAGAGTGAAGGTAATGTGCTGCTTCCAAAGCTTTTTCATTTCAAGCCTATAGATGCTAATCAAGATTCCAAGTGATGGTTGCGTAGCCATGCCAGTTTCAATTTGAAAGATTATTTATGATTAAGTGAATAATTTAATTTAATTTATTTATTTATAGTACTATTTATTATATTTTTGAAATAAATGTGAATAGAGTTTAGTAAAATTAAATAAGGTAACTATTTTAATATTAGAATTATTAGAATTTATTCTTTTGTATTTAAGTACTAGATTTCATTATTTCCCATTAATTGTTTAAATAACCCGAGTCTAAACATGAAAATTTTTCTGTTTCTTTTTTTGAATTTCATATTTTTTTCCTTAATACTTGCTATTTTAGATGCATACATCCATTGAGTTTGCGTACATAGCATATCGGGATCAACAGGAAAAAATTTATAAATGAACGTAATGAATAGTAAAAAAATTTAGCAATTTTTTACTTAGAATACTTGACCCATTTGGCATAAAACTTGATTCATATGCATTAATTTAACCCACAACTAAGCCCAACTACCCATATATCATTTATTATATACATATAATAGCTAAAAATACTCAAAAATACTCAAAAAATAAGCCAAAAATGCCTAAAAATAGCCAAAAAAACCCTATACGGGAATAGTATATTTTTCTTGCAAATTTTGCTCAATTTGATCTTCCAAACTCTTCCAAAGGATTTCAAACCATCAAAAAGCTTCTCATTTGCTCCTACATCTCTAATTTGGTAAAAGAGTTAGATTAAAATTGTATTTTTTGAGTTTATGTCTATATTTTGATTTTTCTTGATTTGTTAATTTCGGCCCATGTAATGCTCCAATCTTGTAAAATATTGTGTTTACATGTGGTAGAGACTATATTTGTGTAGTTTATGAGCTTGTTTATGGATTTATTGCAAAAGGTGAAATGTGAAAGATGATGAATAGTAAAAAAATGTGAATAGTAAACTCTTGTGTTCTAGCTTAATTTATTACTTCAAACATGTTTAAATAAGTATGTAGAGCAAAATTTTGAAGTTAGTTAGCTTCTTGATTGGCTAGAAATGTAAAATGCAACTTGGAGAAGATGATAAATAGTGTCAAACTAGGCTTTGAAAAAAAGTTATAATTTAATTCGATTCGAGGCTTCTAGTAGTTGCTAATTAGTTCCTTGAGCGTGAGAAAAAATATTAGTTGCTCTTGCCATGTAAAAAATTTGAATAATTTGATCAAATTAGGCTACTTTAATAGGGGATTTCGGGGTTAACTCGAATTTGGGCATGTTTTGAGGTTATGACTAGTCTTTATTAAGTATTGATGCCTTAGAAGTGCGTTCGTTTCACTTGTTTGGATTCCAAAATTGGTACTTGTAGTATAAACCCACAAAGAGACATTTTCGGTTTTTCGTGTACTTGTACTCTAGGTCATGATTTAGAGGTTCTAAATAAGGCATTTAGGTATCCTTAGATTGGTAGGATGGTTAGCTAGCTTAGCTTGATCCTTGAATTCCGGTAGGAAGCTAAATAGCCTAGTTGAACAAAGGAAAAATGAATGAATTAATTGTTTTAGTAATTGTATTGCCATATAGTTGCTTCTTGAGTGTTTAAATACAGTTTTGAGGCATGTGTGAGCTTGTGGTGAAGTGTTGGAAAATGTATAATATTGACCCCTTTGTGTTCGCATAGTTAGTTTCATGATAATTTCTTTATAATTGAGTAATTAAATGTTTATATACCTTTGTGTAGTACATAGTGAAGTTTTGTGAATTAAGTTCTTTGGTTTGCATGACTTTAGTTTAGTATGAACTTGAAAGAGGACAAAAAGAACTAGTTATGAACCATGTTGATAATTGTTGTTAATTGACTCATTAATTGATTGGATAAGTGTTAAATTGTTCCTGTATAGCATGTTCATTTATTTAGAGAAATTCGTAAGTTGAAGTACATGTTACTTGTTAAAGATTGAATGGAAACGATTATATTTAGTTTATATTGGTTATATTGCTTGTTAATTGTATTATATGTGTAAGGTTATGATTGTGATTGGTAAGAGCCTTTAATTGCTTAGCTAAGAGTTCAAGTGGGGTGCATAGTACGTTTATCCTTCTGGGTGAAGTTTCTAAATCAAGTGGCATGATTACTTGTTTAATGTGTGACTGTATCTTGTTATGTTGCTAAATTGATTATGTGATGTGAACTTTAGTGCATTGACTGTGGTTGACATTTATAATATTTCTTGTGATAAGTATGTATTTACTACATGTTAGGATTTGATTTTTTGAGCCAGTCCAAAGTGTTGAGAATAAATTGGCGCTAGTCCTTGTATCATTGGCTAGATTCTTACAGGTTTGGTTCACTAAGGTGAGGGAATTTTCATCTCTTCTGTGCAACTTAACTTATTTTATTGTTTCTAGATTGTATTATTTAGTAATTGATAAAGTTTACAGGTATTATTTATTTGTTATCTTGAGTCTTTTCGTGTGATTTGTGATTACCTATGAGGGCGGCCTACTTTGTCATTCCTCTTACGTGATTTGATATTCTTGGCTCTCGTGATCTTGACATGGGGTTGCGCAGCCTTTTCGGATATGGTAGTGTTAAGAAACACGGGCGGCATCGGGCTTGCCGTGCTCCCTCGACTACCATGGTGCCTATTCCCTTTCTCGCTGAGGCATACTCCCCTACCCAGAGGCGTGGTTCACCTCGTTGGGGCATATGAACCTAACTCAGGAGAAATGGGTCGTAGGAACGTGATACATCCGGAGTACCCCATTTGGAGGAATAAGGGGTTTGTCGGCACTTGCTTGAAGATCATGGCTCGTAGTTCGTAATTGAAGACAAAAGTGGAATCGTATCCTTTTTATACATGATTAAATACTTGTCTAATTAACTTGGTTATTTTGTGTTAATATTATTACTATCTTTGTTGCATCTCATGAAAGCACTCATCGGTTTACTGCATCACCTCCCTCACTGGGTAACTTTGGTTACTCATTCCTCGTTTTAACATGTTTCAGGTGCAGTTAAAACAACTACTTTGTGTGCCGTGTTGGTTGCTTATCTTGCTGTGGTTGGAAGCTGTGTGTGAAGATAAGACTTGATGTATTTTTGTTCTGTTTTAGAAACCCTTGAAGTCTTGTATATATTTTTGTATGACTTGTTGGATTGTAAACTAAATTAAGGACTTATGTGGTTTGATAGAGTAGTTGGCATGTAATAGCTAAAAACAGATTTTATTGTCTTTTGATTGCGTACTTGTGTGACAAGTAGGTGGACTTATCATGAAAAAGCTTGTGAATGTAGTTAAAGTGGTAAGATAAGTGGGTTTAGACTATAGAATATCAATAGTTATGTCTGGCATGCTTGCGTGATGAACTTTTGCTAAGTTGTGGCTTAAATGATTTTAATGCAAAATGTGATGTGGTGAAGTTGTAGGATGAAATGGATTGAGGTTGTGGATTATGGTCTTGTGGTTATATGTTGTTGTTTACAGGTTTCCAGATATTCCTATAAAAAGAGAAAACTCCGTTCGTTTTTTTCCTAAATTTCGTGCCCGAGGTTTTGGATTGGGTTGAGAATAGCATGGTTAATAGAAGTCCCGGTTTCGTGAGGGATCAGGGTACTACATATACAAGTAAAAGAAGATTACTTGGATAGCTTTTTACCAAATAATCATTCCACTCTTTCTCTGTTATGGGTGATGTCATACTCCACTAACTCAAAAAGTAATGGTTAGGATTTAATCTTGGTTAGAAAGTGGTTTTCAAGCCATGGTTTTAAACTAAACAAGTGATTTAATCTTGGGATTAAACCTAAAACCACTTATCTTTGACACTCAATCTAATTATCATTAGCAAGATAAGATGGAAAACAAGACAACTTTTCTCTCTCTTCTAGCGTGGTGGTCACGACATTGAGAGGTTGAAAGAGTTAAGAGTTTTTCTCATCTTCTAATTTAGTATAAGCTCTTAGGGTATTTCCAATGGGCACTACTATTCATAAAAACTTATTATTTTTGGTTATTTTTAGATATTGATGTCTCTAAAAATCATTATTAATGATTTAAATATACATGAAACCCACTACTTTTGCCAACTTTAGAGTTAAAATAGAAACTCAATTTATTTATTTTTTGCTTTAAATTTAGAGACCCAAAAAGTGATTGGGTCTCTATTTTGATATAAAAATTGACAAAAGTGGTAGACCTTATGTATATTTAAATCATTAATAATAATTTTTAGAGACATGGGTCTCTAAAAATAGCCAAAAATAATAAGTTTTTGTGAATAGTGGTATCCAATGAAGATACCCTTATCCACCTTAGATAAGCTAGCACATTTCATCTTAGAGTAGATTCAACCATTGGATGTCCGTGTGTTTCCGCATAGAGCCTTCGCATTTGAGGAGGAGTTAGTATGCATCTAACAAGCTTTGCATCCATCATTTGGCTATCTTCAAGAGATATACCACCATCTACTCTCTTGTACATTATGTATAGTTGATATATAATACTTGCATGTTTGTTTTATGGACATTATTCAAGGAATATATGTTAATACATACTTAGGATGCAATTTTTTTTTTTTTTAAATGCACCATGCAATGTTTCGGCTATAGCATGTTATCCATGTGATTCTTTGACGATCTTTATTATGTTTAATGAAGGGAGAATAACATGAATAGTCCCCATTGTTTCTAAAAAATTCAGTTTAGTCTCATTGTTTTAAAATATTCAAAAAGGTCCTTAATATTTTTCAAAAGATTCAGTTTAGTCTTCATTATTTCAAAAGGTAAAAAAAGGTCTCCAATATTTTTCAAAAGGTTTAAAAAGGTCCCCAATACTTCCCAAAACACTCAAACTAGTCCTTACGGTCAAAACAACCATTAACTTTGACATAGTCTTTTTCATAATATAGTCTAACACGTAGTATAATATAATTGATTTGCTACTAATATACAAAATAATGTTGTATGGGTTATCTTCTTCCTCATGCCATGCGAAAAAAAATTACAGATTATGCATAATCTTTAAAAAATCATAATTACTTCAATTTTTGTCCAAATTTCATAAAATTTGGTCCGTTAGAATCAAAATTTCAAGGAGAATTCATAATTTGTGATTCAAATTTCAAAAAAAATATTTATTTTATCGAAATTGTCCTTCAAAGACTGGTCACGTGACACGCATGTGGCTACTATTTTATCAAAGTTAATGATAGTTTTGACGGTGATGATCAGTTTGAGTTTTTTGAAAAATATTGGGGACTTTTTTGAACTTTTTGAGAAATATTGGGACTAAACTGAATCTTTTGAAAAATATTGAGGAACTTTTTGAACCTTTTAAAATAATAAGGACTAAACTGATTTTTTTTTAACATTAAAGACTGATTTGAATTTTTATGAAAATAATGAAGATTAATTTTAACTTTTACAAAATAATAAAAACTAATTTAAATTTTTTTAAATAATGAGAATTATTTTGAACAAAAATAAAACAATAATGACCATTGCTATCATTTATATTGTCTACAGAGATGCGTTGATTGTGCTGGTGCGGTGGGACCCGCGGAGACATAAGGATGTCTCGATAGGTGGGCATAGAATTTTGCAATTGAGGAGATTGAGTAGGTGATTCAGCATTGATTGAGTCTTGGGCATTAATTGATGATGGGTACAGCGGCAGGACCCGTGAAAGTGGATCAATTGAGTGTTCAGGAGCACTTTGACTAGGATTAAGAGTTGGTGAGAGTTGTATTAATGCACTTTGACGGACTCTCCCCAATCATGTATGCAAGTTGCAGAAAGCGGTCTATGGCTTAAAACAAGCGTCACGGGCTTGGTTCTCTAGGCTTAGTAACCTCCTTGTGCAGCTTGTTTTTGTTCTTTCAAAATCTGATGCTAAACGGATTGCCACTTCTCAACAGCTTTCTAATCCGACTTTTTTTTAAAATCCATGATTTGGGTATGGTGCTGTCAATATTGCCCGTCAGTTCATTAAATGTTAAATAATGCTGGATTTGAGTCTTCCAAGTGAAGTAGTTCGTGTTGTCAAGGAGGATTGTGACAAAACTTCTGACATTGTGAGATGGAAGTGGGGTAGAGGACGTGTTGGTGGCCATGGTGAAAGTACTGGAAAGTTAAAAAAAAAAAAAAGGAAGGTGACGTGAAAGGAAAAGGAAGAAAAGTAATTGAGTAGTAAAAGATACTAGAGAAAAGGACAAAAGTTTAACTTGAAGATTGTCAAAACATGTTGCCTACAGTCTATTAAGACCAGCTATTGAAGATTGTCAAAATATGTTACAAAACAATAATGGCTTTAACTTGAAGTATGTTTACCGAAAAATTAGTAAGTGCGCGAATTAATTTTTAAATTTTGGCCTTTACCAGATTTTGAAAGTTCAGACTTTGGATCATTTGTCGGATAGACTTCGTCTCTTCATCGAGTATGATAAATAAGATAACTCATCCCATAGACTTGTAAATTTTTAATTCTCGGGCTTTAACCTCCATTGCAAGGAAAAAAAGAAAAGGACAAAAGCTAGGTGATGATGAAGATTTTGAGGATGTGGTTTGTTGACGCAGGAGGAGAAAAAGACGCGGAAGCGATTATTAAACGAATAGAGTGCAATGGGCAACTTGTATTGTATTCTGTGTTATATTTCATTGAAAAATTTACAAGCATGCAACCAGTATTTATACAGTAGTATTCCGTGTTGTATGTCGTTGAAAAATTTACAAGCATGCAACCAATATTTATACAGTACTATACCCTATCTAACGTATAGATCATGATAAACGAGAATCAAAAACAAAGATAAACAAAAGTTTAAAACTCAAAATTCATGGCTGTTAAAGCTAGAGTAGATGCAATGATATGCTGCTTGCAAAGTTTATTTCCGATATCTAAATAAGAGACTTATTGGATATTGCTACTGACCATAAAGAAAGAGACTTATTGGCCTACCTGGTTTCTCTACAATTCATTTATCTACAATTTTATGTAATATTTATTTTAATTAATGTCACATGTCATTAAATATGATCTACGGATTATATTAATCTTGCTAAACTAAATTTTCAACTATGGTTATAAAACATTCAATATCAAAATCTAACTATCATATTTAGTTAGCAAAATCTAATCTAATCTCTTATGAAATTAATGACTAGTTGCATTATACTTTCCAACTCATACGTTTTTTGTGCCAAGAAGTTGTATAGCCCTCGTAGTCTTGTGTCCTATGTGTTCTTGAATTTGGATTTTAGTATGAGCAGAAAAGACTTCTCAAAATTGTTATGGTCATAAAAGAAAGATATATATGTTGTATAGTTTAATAGAAATGAATATTCTATACACCCAATTTTCATCATTATTTATCATCTCTTATGTGCATACTTAGTTGATATACTATAAAAAAAAAAAGAAAAAAAAGAAAAAAAAAAGCTTCTTTTAGCCTGCTAACTAATCATCCACATAGAAGGTAATAAATGCGTGATAAAATGGAGTAGTATCTATAGCAACACTCATAGTTTAAGAGTAACGCTTTTATATCATCTTTTTACCCCTTCATCCTTCTTTTGTACGATAAAAATTCATATATTGAATATCAATTTTTTTATATTTATATACGTTAAAAATTTTATTATGTAAGAAAGGACAAAAGAGTAAATGAGTGATACATAATGATACTCTTCATACAAGGGACAACATACATCTAAGGAGGACTAGGGAGATATTGTTGTCAACCTTAAAAAAATGTAAATAATTGTGTGTTTAGTCCCAAAACGAGCTAAATAATTGTGTATTTAGTCCAAAAATCATATGCAGTCAATAATATCAGATTAATTAAATACGCATAATATTTTTTGCATTTTCACACAAATAGACACATGCGCACTCATGAAAAACTAACAATAGAATTTAATTTTTCACATTACCTGTAATTTGTTGGCAGTTGATGGAAAACTTAGTTCCCCTTAAGTATGTGTGAGAGTGTGAAGACATGTGAGTGTGTATAATCCGTGTGTGAAGGAGTAAAGTGTGTATTTGAAGGACATCAACCATATTACAATATTTTTTTAACTTTTATTTGATAAGTGTGTGTAGTGTGAGTTGTTTGAGAATAGAATGTGTAAGCTTTTTGCTAAGTAAGAACGGTGTTTTAGCATCTGAAAGAGTTGACAAAAAAAAAATGGTGGCAAGTGTGTGTGAAAAAAAGAAAGAGAAAAGTAGGTGAAAATGATAGGAAAGTAGTAGAAATCGGCAGAAATTGTGTGTGAAAAAAAGAAGGATAAAAAAAAGAAGGATAAATAGCATATTATCCCATGTGTTTCGCTAAAAATATACAATACTTTCTGTGTTTTAAAAATTACTTGATTATCGCCCTATATTTTATAAAAGTAGTTGAATACCCCCCCCCCCCCCCCCCCCCGGTATTTTAAAAATTAACAAATTACCCTCCTATATTTTATAAAAGTAGCTGATTACCCCTGTGCTTTTTAACAACTCCCTTTTTTGTTAGAAAATATAGAGGACAATCAACTACTTTTATAAAACACAATGGGGTAATCAGTTACTTTTATAAAATACATGGGGTAATCAACTAATTTTTAAAACACAGGGGTGTATTCAGCTACTTTATAAAATACATGGGGGTAATTAGCTAATTTTTAAAACACAAGAGGGTATTGTGTATTTTTAGCAAAACACAGAGAGAGTCATAAGCTATTTACCCAAAGAAAGCGAAAAGTAGGTGAGAAGGAGAGAAAAGTAGTAGAAATCGAGAGAAGAGAAGGTGGAAAAATTTTACAAAAAAAGGGATATAAAGATAATCTAATGTTTGACTTTTATTAAAAGACTAATTTTCTATTTATATATATATATATATATATTATTTGAATATAATAATAATAATAATAATAAGCGAATTTTAAATTATTCAGTAGTTATTTTTGTAAAATCAAAACTTTTCGAATTATTATTAGATCGAATATCTATCAATTTCGATAACTGTTAATAAGGATTTTTGAAGAATGAGCATCATGCATGAGGCAAGAACAATTGGGATTTTTGTTTATCGCGTACATCAAATTAATACGTGGGGACTCGATGTATTATGAATCGAGTACCAAGTGGCAAAAATAAGAAAAACGATCAGAGGCAGGTGCATGTGAAACTTTGACTACGAGTATTGCTTCTTGAGACTAGTCGATTCTTCTCTCTCTCACTCTTTTTAATTTCAATAAATAAAAAAAAGCAAATCGTTTTACATCATTTAAATGTTATACGTTGTAATGATAAAAATTGGGTTTAGACTCGTAGTTCTATCGAGACGAGCCTTTTAATTTCACCCAACTCATGATACTGGGACTACAATTCATGTGCAGTCTGGTAGCTCACTAACTACCCTCCAGTATGTTCTACTTAAACTCAAAGCCCTTGAGAAGGCCTAACATTCAACACCACTGCTCATGGTCGTTTAGTGATAAATTCAACAAATATCTGGCCTTACTAGAACTTTAGGATAAGCGATTGTAATTGTAGATTTTGAGATCTACATACTTAAATATTGATATCAAAACCTCTTACACTTAAAATAAGAATTGATAAACTAGACCAAATGGCAGTGGTATTCTCTCTCTCTTATTGTAAAGCTATAAATAGAGCTTAAGCTCAGTCCTCCATACTCATCCCTTGTCTAGAACATTTTCTAGTATTTGAAGCTTATTATTACATTTGCAGAACAAAATGGCCTCTTCAAAAAATTTGTTCATTCTCTTAGGTGTTCTCTTTGCTCTTGTGCTTCTCATTTCCTCTGAAGTGGCTGCTTCGAGTGAACATACTGGTCAGTTTTAGGCATAATTCTCTATCGCTTTCTATTTGTGATCATGTGCATGCCTTTCTAATTCTAGCTACTGCAGATTATCTTAGAATGATATGTTATGCACTTGTAATAGCATTTTACGGTTTGGTACACCGTACATAGTGTGTAGACCCCAACATCAACCAAACTACTGCTGAAGATCAAATTTACGCTCAGAACAAAATTACCATGACCCAAGAAGACGATGCAGTGTGGAGTCTGTTAGAATAAACACTTATTTTACATAGAAAAATTATAAACTCTTAGACCACTTAATAAGATCTTGGGCTATTTCACTTAGAACTAATTGGTTTTAAGTTAGAACCTCAGGATTCTTCACATGGTATCAGAGCTAGGCCCATAGTCTAGTCTCATTCATCTTTCGTGTGCGACCCATATCAAACCAGGTCCACTTATCTTCAATCTTTCGCGTGTGCATAGTCCACCCACTTTCAACTTTCCACATGTGTTATCTACTACATGTGTGTTCAATCTTTAATGTGTGACCTATTTCAAAAAATTCGGTTCACATGTATTCAATCTTCCAAATGTGACCATGTCAAAATAAGGTCCACGCGTGTTCAATATTCCACGTGTGATCCCTCTCAAATCAGGTCACACGTGAGGGGGAGTGTTAGAATAAACACTTATCTCACATAAAAAAATCATAAACTTTTAGACCATTTAATAAGATCCTACTTCATGATTCTTAACAGAGTCTAATACTTACGCCTAATAACCTTGTTCTAATACTACTTGTAATAACTCAAGTTTAACTACTAATTTAATACATTGACCCTAATTAATTTGACTGAAATATTTAAACATGTAGTACAAGTAATATTTAATTCAAATCATTATAAATTGAACATACATCATTTGCAAAACCAATGTTGGACAGAGCATTCTCTAACATAACTTTTTTGATATAACCAACTAATTGCTTCCACAATCCGAGGGCCAACATTTGAAGAAAAAGGAGAAAAGGTAAATCGAGGATTTAATAAGGAAACTGAAATATACGAAAACAGTAATAAAAAATTAAGGGGTGCCATAGTATTTTTTTTTCTTAAGAATATTGTATATATGAAAAAAAGAAATTTTAAAACTTTGGGGGACCAGGGATGCCTCTGCCCTTGTCGGATTTGGCTCTTCTGCAATTTCATTATTTATAATTTTATTCAATGTTGATTTTAATTAATACCACATGTCACTAAATATTATCTACGGACTATATTAATGTTGTTAAACAAGAATTTCAACTATAATTAGAAAATATTAAATTGAAAAATTTAAATTACATCAATTCTTTAATTACATAAATCTTACTATTTAGCAAAACAAATGGAAGTCAGATGGTTTAAAAAAAAATTATCCCAGGACATTACCCAATGGAGAGTTGGTTAAAGTTGTACCCCTGTTTATCTTTTAATGAATCCTCAATTGTTAAAAAAAAAAGGGATGGTTTAAAAAAAAAAAAAGAAAAGAAAAAAGCCACACGATATGTATGGTGTTCTCCTTTTTAAGAATGGTATATTTTTTAAGAATTGTATGGCTTCTTTGTTTTCCCTTTGTTTTGTTAAATATGATAAAATTTATGTAATTAGAAGATTCAATGTAATTTACATTTTGGTATTTATTGGCTTTTAACTGTGGATGGATAGTTAGAAGGCTAATTTGACAAGATTAGTGTAGTGCGTAGATGATATTTGGTGACACGTTATATATATATTTTTTTTTTGGTCAAGTGACACGTTATATATATTTTTTTTTTTGGTCAAGTGACACGTTATATTAATTAGAATGAGTATTGTGTAAAATTGTAGAGGAAATTGGAGAGGGACCGCCTCCGCAGGGCCCTATTACTTCAATCTCAGGACCGGGGTCCCTACCTGGATTTGGAAGTCCACCGCCTCCGCCAAGGCATGGCCCTATTACTTCAATCTCAGGAAAGGGTCCAAAGAAAGGATGCCACTACGGTTGCTGCCGTGGGTACCGATATGGACCAGGATGCAAGAGGTGTTGTGCCACTGCTCATGAGGCTCCTGATGCTATGAATAAAGGCAGTATATATAGCTAGCCATGATGGAATCCATCAGCTTAATAAGTGATTTGTATTGTTGCATGGATTTAATTATAAATGTGTCTTGTTACTGCCTTACTGTTGAATGCAAATCTAACTATAATGGAGATAGCAAATCATGAATGCATTTCCAACTTAACACAAAGTGATGCTTTATGTTACTCGAGAAATCCTTTATATAAGAATTTGTGTATTAGATGTCAAACTTCTTGTAGTGTTTAAAATCACTCGTGTATATAATAACGATCAAGGTAAGCGTATAGTTGATTTAATGTACAAAGACCAGATCAACCAATTTGTGCCAAAATTCTCTACTCCTAGAAAGTGTTATTTAGCTAAGCATATAAGGATTTATGATACCATCTGTGCTTGAGCTATGGACTTGATTAATTCTACTTTGGTGGCAAAAGTAGTCTAATTTCTACTGTCAAAGACTACTAACAGGCCATTGACTCACTAATTCATCATCTTTTATGTATATTTTTAGTTGGCTTATTAACTAAACTAATTTTTTAAATTTCTTTCTCTTCTTTTGATATACCAATTAACCACACACACGTAAGAGATAATAAATAGATAATGAAAAGTAGGTAATATCTAACATCTTTCTTTTTCGAATCATCCAATGTTCACTTTCTTAAATAGAATATCGACTTCCCTCTCGTAACTTGCAAATCATTGTGAAAATTTTGATTAGCAAGAAGCTCTTTGGTTTCTGCCTAGCGTTTAATTCGATCAAATCTTGCAAATTTAGGATTAGTTGCATCAATTTGTGAAACCTTTATTACTAACCATAAGTCCAAAAAAATACAAAATCTATTATGATTAAAGATTATCTATTTGGTCAAGTTTTATAAGACAAGTATTCTATTACGGTACTCTCTTAATTCACTTTTCAAATAACTCTTTCCAAAGATGTGACTTCCGCAGAGCTTGTTCAGAGTTCTGCATAAAATAACAAAAAAAAAAAAAAAGTGAATTTTACAAATCGAATGTTAGCGATGAAAATCAAAAAATTCAATGAGGTCAAGAAAATTATGAATAAATTTCGATTATAAGGTAAAATATTTCTGACAAAATTCCAATTTTGTTGGTGTATCTTGCCCGATAAAATGGTGAAATTCAAGTCCCTTATGTGCATAAATATGGTTAGAGGATAAATCAACAATTGCATATAATTGTAATTAGTTGACACTTTAGGCTCCGTTTGTTTGCCGTAAAATAACTTGTTTGTGTAAAATATTTTTCGTGGAAAGTATTTTCCTGGAAAATAAAATATTTTATATGACTCCGTTTGTTTGCCGTAAAATAACTTGTTGAGAGAAAATATTTTACTGAAAAATAGAATACTGAAAAATATTTTCTGGTGTTTGGATGTACCGTAAGTTCGGTAAAATGTTTTCTTATCTCAAAGGAAATGAAAACATTTTACATAATTTTGTACTAGCCGTAATTGTTAACCGAAAAATATTTTACGATTTAATAATTTTACGGTGTTACCAAACACCGTAAAATTAAGAAAAAAACAGCAGCAATTATTGACCTGAAAATATTTTACGATTGATCAATTTTTTGGTGTTACCAAACACCGTAAAATCTGAAAAATATTTTTTAAAAAAATATTTTACGGCAAACAAACGGAGCCTTCTTGCAGCTCAATATGTCTGACAAGGTGGGCTACACGGTTAATCCCTAGCCCAACCCATTTAAAGCCCAGCTCTGCAAGAATCAATTGCCACAGTATTAAGATGGCTTGCACCGGCCCTAACGGTTTGGGACAATACAAGATTTCTCTAACCATGAATCAGCCGTAATTGGATAGATTGGAAACAATTAGTGGGGCTATGTCGAAACGACTGAATATGTATTAAAAAGGTCAATTATTCTTTTACGACACCAAAAAAAATTAGGATTAAGCAATTGATTAGATCTAGTATGAATTGTACATGGCTGATTGGAAGACCAAACAAAAAATGTCATAACAATAGAGTATGACAGCATTTTACCCACTATATGAATTATCCGCAAGGAGTGGTAGACCATTTTCCTTGAATTTCTCCAGCGTGAAATTTCCACCTCCGTATTAAAAAAAAGAAGAAAAAAAAAAGAAAGATAATTGTACATTCTATAACAAAGTATTCTTAATAATCCCACGGACCATAGGTATTGTATTGGATTTGGATAAGATTTCGGATCAACATATATTAGGAGTGAACATTTTCCTCCACTTTGGAATCAGAAGGGAAAGAACTCTCAGCCTGCTCATTTCTGGCAATAAGAGGATAAAGTTTTTTTTTTTTTTTTGATAATGTGGGTGTCCGGGTCAGCTTGCACACACCTCAACTAATTCTACGGGTGTCGGGGTATTCTGCCAGATAAGTGTCCAGTATCCCAAGGGACTCAAATCCAAGATCTGTTAGTTTTATTGTTCAAATCTTGTTATTGGAGCTAACCCCTTAAAGTAATAAGAAAATAAAATTTCATAGTCTCATCATTCACATTTTTTTGCTGTCCGTAGGTTATTGATATGTTCAAGTTGGTTGATCAATCCGCTTCCGACTAGTGCGCTAGTGGCATCCACCTGACCAAAGTGTTTCTTACTCAGACAATTTCTTGATTTATCTAGAGTGGTGAAACAAGGTATAATGCAACCTAGTCAGCGCAAGATCAATAAAGGCCTTATTATATTCCATGCGACTAACGACCTGATTGAGATACTGCCTAATCACTGTGGTTAGACGGTTCAACCTAATTAATGAACTAATATGAGATAAAAAGTAAGGTTCATTTAGAACTTGCCTAAACCAAAATGAAATATGATATATGTATTTCATTTTTAGATTTTTTTTTTTTTTTTGCATTTAAGTTCAGCTTGTTTTATTTTATAATAGTACATATTCGTCTGATAACTCAATACAGGAGAATACGCGATATAATGTTATAATTCTTGCAATGTTAATTAATAAGACCAACTCGAACAGTTTTCTTATTTTTTTCCCTATATGTAGAGAATTTGAATTATTTCTCTACATCTAAAGATTCTTTATTTCAATTTCACTCCAACAGCTTTCCACATCTTATTTTAAAGAATCTTTATTTCAGTTTCATTTCAACAGCTTCACTATGTTAGAAATTTCTTATTTTTGTTTTACTCCAAAATATCTCCTTATTTTAATTAAACATATTATTTTAATTTAAAACTTTATTATTAATTTTTTATTTATATTTGTTAAATGTTTATGTTGATTTTTAATTAAATATATTATTTTAATTCCCTAGTTGGATTTTTAGATACTTGTAGGTATAATTTTACCATATCTACGTATAAAAATGTTGAAAGTTCAATATAAAAATCTCTACATGTAAAGATGATTGTAAGGATACTGTTGAAGATGAATATCTCCAACAACATTCTTATATATAAAATAAATGAGGATGTAATAAATAGGTTGGAGTTGGCCTAAGAGCATTTAAATGATGCAGTTGGTGATCAGTGACATTTAAATTTATTCAATTCCAAGACTGAGTTATAGCTATCAATCAACAGCAGCCTGCAATGATTGATTTGGAACTCGACACATTGTTTTTGATCAAGTGAATTCATCATGTGCACCAGTCTGAAGAGACGAACACGTACGTACTTGATCATTTCCTTCACAAGGTGTGGGATTTATTTAATAATTGAGTCACAGTTAATCAAATTTATTTAATATAAAACCCAATAACAACAAGGGTAAAACTTCCGGTAGTATCGGATGGTGCGCGACATTCAATAAAAGTATAAACTCAGACATACAGTAAGTCGACACAAAAAGATCAAATTGACCATGAATGTACCCTCACTCTCCTGTTGCAAAGGAAGAAGAAAAGCTAGACTCAGAGTGAAGATAATGTGCTGCTTCCAAAGCTTTGTCATTTCAAGCCAATATATGCTAATCAAGATTCCAAGCCATGGTTGAGTAGCCATGCCCAGTTTCAATTTGAGCATGTCTTTCGTGAAATAAATAAATGTGAAGATTAAATTATTAAATTTGGCCTATAACAACCTCTAGAAGTAACAGAATATCACATATTCCAGCGCCTTTAACCGTGTTTGCAGATAAAAATAAACGGGATGAGATATCTTCTAAAATGATATTTAGTAAGAAATGCTTTCCTCCATTATATAAGAAAAAGAAAGCTTATCTCATGTATCTAATTCACTTTGGAGAAAGAACATCATGTCTCAAGAAAAAATTGGCATTTTAGTTTATCCATTAATACATACAATTAATATGTGGGGATTACATATTTAATTGATTACTAAGTGCAACAATAAGAAAAAAAGACATGCATATGCATGTATGGCTACGAACATTTCTCCTTGAGTCTACTCTCCATTTCTTAAGCTATAAATTGAGCCAAAGCTCACCCCTGTAGTCATCCGATCCCTTGGCCAATATTTGAAGCTTATAATAACACTTGTAGAACAAAATGGCATCTTCCAAAAATTTGTTCATTCTCTTAGGTGTTCTCTTTACTCTTGTCCTTCTCATCTCCTTTGAAGTGGCCGCTTCAATATAATTGATCAAACTGGTGAGTTTTAGGCGCCATTCTCTATCATTTTCTGTATTATTGTGTGCCAGCTTCCTCATTCAAGTGAAACCACTAATGAAGATCGAAGCTGATAGTCTTAAATCTGTAATTCAAGAGCGAATCTAGAATTTTATTCTTTAAGGGCAAACATATATAATTTAACACTTACATATCAATATTTTCATTTTAGGTGGTGCTAAATTAATTTTTCAGAGTGAAAGTATACAAATTTTCAAAAGGAAATTGGTTGTGAATGTTGGAATCTATATTTCTCCTACACAAAAAAAATGATGAATTTCAACGTTTATAAGATCCTAAGTTGTTCCACCTAAGACTGAGTAGTTTTAGGAGGAACCCCATCATTTTGCCCAACCATGTTCATTGCACGTGTGACTCATCTGTTGTCTTTGTTTTACTCGAACTGACTAACCCTGATCATGTTAGCTCACTCAATTCACAGTTCACGTTGATGGGGGTTGTTGGAGTATGTATTCTTTTAAATCAAAATTTTCAAAATCATTTTATTATATTTTAAACAATTCTACCTAATACTATTTAATTTTAAGATAAAATCCTATAATTCGTTACAAGCAACATTTGTTCTTGCTATATAGCCTATTATAATCATTACTCCTGAACTAACGTCTAACATAACGCAAGTTTAGGTAGCATGTTCCACCTATAAAAAACTCGAGCTGAATGAACACTCGAATTGGTTAATTTTAACCAACTTATTTGAACGATCGTTTTTCTTCTTTTACGTACAGAGGAAAGTGTGGAGACCAAATCCGTCGATGATGCATCGTACAAAGAACCTATATACCCAGGGAAGGGCGGCCGTAATAGAATCATAGGACCTGACAATGCTCATGAGGCTCCTGATGCTGAATTGAAAGATGATCTCAAGAACTAAACTTAGCGTTTAGTTGCTTGTTCAGTGTACTTAGAGTGTTGTTACATATCATTCTATTTATTATTTATTTATTAGATCCGATACAAATTCTTAGTTATCATGCTAAATAATAATCAACATTTGTTTTTTTTTTTTTTAACATGTCAACTAAATATCTATATAAGAGATAATAAATATGTGATAAATTTGAAAATGAGATAATATCTAATATTTCTCTCGTGTATTTATACCACTAAGAATAAACGCAATATAAGTAGTGTGCTAGCTTTGGGTGCTTGTGGCCTATGCAGTGATGAAATCCATCAGCTTAAGTAATTTATTATATATCACATAAATGTATGATCATGCAATATAATATTGTTGCATGAACTTAATAAACATGTGTTGTTACTGCCTTAATGTTGAAAGTACATGCAACTACAAGGGGTATAGCAAATCATGAATTTCCACCTTAACGTAAAAGTTATACTTTATGCCACTCAGACGATCTTTAACCTTTCTTTTCATTGGTAAATTTTTTTATATTAAATATTAAATTTCTCATACTATTGCAAATATTCTTACGGTATTGAAAGAATTGAAACATCGACAGTGCAATATATAGTAATACTCTAAGGTAAGTGTATAGTTTTGATTTAATTAATCTATAAATTAGACTAGATCAACCAATTTGGGCCAAAATTCTCCACAACTTAGAAGTGTTATATAGCTAAACATCAAGGATTTATAACACCATTAGTGCTTGAGCTATGGACTTAATTAATTCCACTTTGGTGGCAAAAAAGTATTCTCATTTCTGGTTACAAGAGACAGATAATACGCCATTGACTCGCTAATTTCATCTAAAGGGCTTTCTTTCTTTCATTTTTCTTTTTGGAAAACTAGGAAAGGATTATGATTCCCTTTGGGTAAAAATCATTTTAGTTCCTGATATTTATTCTAAACATCAAATTGATCCTTCAAGTTTGTAAAAAAACTAAAGAGGTCCCTCCAGTTAACTTTTATTAGTCAAATGTTAACAATCAAAGGGTTGACCGAGTTAAAAGACCATTATATCCTTAGGTAACATATATTAAAAAAGAAAATTACAATTAAACTCTAAATCAGTCTAAAAAAACATAATTCACATAATTCGCGTAGGAAAAAAAAAAAACTAAACAATATCAGTTCAAACATAAACAAAATAAAATTAGTAATATATCGTTAAAAAATAAACAATCATGATTCATCATTTTCTCTGATCGGTACCCTCGCTGCTAATTATGTCGATAATAATTGTTCATTTTTTAACGATATATTACTGACTTTAATTTGTTTATGTTTGAACGGATATTTTTTAGTTTTTGGTTTTTTTTTCCTGCACAAATGATGTAAATTATATTTTTTTAGACTGATTTAGATTTTTATTATAATTTTCTTTTATAATATATGTTGCCTAAGGATATAATGATCTTTTAACTCAGTCAACCCTTTGACTATTAATATTTGGCTAACAAAAGTTAACTGGATGGACCTCTTTGGTATTTTTGCAAACTTGAAGGACCAATTTAGTCTTTAAAACAAATCTCAGGGACTAAAATGGTTTTTGCCCGATTCCCCTTGGTACGTGGTCGATTAAGTGAGGATGGGATCGGAAAGAGAATTTGCATCTTCCTTATTATTATTACTAGTGAACAATGAAAATTATATTATCGATTTTACTTTCATTGACGAAGAATATTTTAAAAAAGATACACAAAGTTATATAAATTTAGTGAATGATACAATTTTGCAGATGACGAAATTGTAGTAATGAAATGATGGGATATTGTAGAAGATAATAAATAATATAACAAACTCTTCTCTAACAGTTTAAACTTTTAGATGATATGGTTACTTAACAAATATATTATATTATAAGGAAAACAATATCTAGAGAGAAAAAAGTAGATGTTGTATATGAACATAAATTAAATTAGCAAATGATATGAGAGGAAAGAAAATAATTACATATGACCTAGGCTATGTTTGGTTCTCAATGACGATGGAGATAAGAAAGGCTTCAATTTTTTTTTATATATAAACTAAATATGTATATATACCAATTTTTTTAAATAAATGTGTATTTTAGTATTAAAAATCAAATCAATCCTCACTGGAAAAAAATATATATATTAGTAATGGCCTCCTCTTTAGTTAGATTATAGGAGCAAATTCTTAAACCAAACTATGTTATTAATTACTATGGGTGCATATATTTTAAATTGGCCCCTCTTATGAAACTGGAACGAAGCTATAAGAGCAACTCTAATAGTTTTTCTATTTTTTCTTCATAATAGAGAGCTAAATTGATGATTATCTATTTTTACAAACAATATGCTCTATTTTAGGCTCTCTATTTCAATTTTACTCTAACAGTACTCTCTATTCTGAAAACTTTCTATTTAATTTCACTCAAATTACTCTTCATATTTATCTAAATAACTCATTCCTCAATAATCTTTTTTTATCTTTTATTTTTAAGTATCATTTTTAATTATTAGCAACTATTTTCTAACAAAAATTATAAAATTTAAGTTCTTAAATACCAGAGAAAAAAAACAAAAACAAAAACACAAAAAGCCAACAAAACAAAAGAAGACATAAAGCCCCTGTTATTGTTTGAACTTTGACCAAAGAAAAGCAATTGGAGCAAATTTTGCTCGCTGCATTTAGCGAGCAAAAAGCAAAGGAATAGCGAGATATCAACTTTGGCGAGGAGGATGAAGACGCTGTTGGTAGGGGCAGAGTCAGGATTTTAAAATTTGGAAAATTAAGATTTAAATAAAAACATTCATAACAAGGGAAAAAAAATTTTGGGGGGGGGGGGGTGCGGGGCGGGCGAGGGGCGTTAACTTATTTTTAACGATACTACATAGAATTTTTTAACGACAATAGCTTTTTTTTAACAATATTATATAGACTTTTTGAAAGAAAAAATAATAATATTGGGGGCCCTAGCTCCGCCCCTGGCTGTTGGAGCAATTTTTTTTGTTTTGACTCCCTAAAATAATTAGAGAGCTGTTGGAGTTACTCTAAATAACAAACAGTACCAAAAGCTGAGATGTCTTTGAATCCGATCAGTTCACATGATTTCTCTCCATCACTAATCCCTGACTTTTAGCCACAGTCCTCTTCAAATCTTTCGATTTTTACCCCCACAAAATCATGGGGCTTAATGGCCCTAGTTAATTTTGTAGCTATGACATTAGGTCATACGAGACCTGAACATGGAAACCAAGTATTAATTTTTTCTTACTTCATATGGTAACAATTGAAAAAAATTGTATTTCATATGGTAATTTGTTAATATTTTGTAAAAATTGAAAAAAAATTGTCTCATATGGTAATTTGTTAAGCTCGTAAATTTTCCATAAAGAGAATATTAATGCATTACTCTATGATCAAACGAACACTATAAAAGAATGTAGGCACTGGATAATCAAATCATAGTATTTGTAGAATTGTGAACAACATACAATATCAGTTATCATGAAGCACTCCAATGCGCTACTCGTTGTTTTGTTGACACTTCTCTTCACTCTATTTCCGCTTTCTTTAGGTAAAGTACTTCGGATTTCGATCCCCGCAACATTATAACATTACGAGAAAAAATCTATATTTTGATATTTAATGCTTTACTAATGTATTGAAAATTCCTATCTTTTTGTTGTAGGGCAAGGGAAGACATGCCAAGTTAGTTTCCCACTTGGTGGTGGTGAATGTGGTTCTAATGGTGATCATGACTGTGCTGAAGTAGCATTAGTTCGTTCGCCAAGCCATCCACCTAAAGTGTGTACATGTGCTGCTCTTGGAACATCAAAGAACAGCGTTTGCTTTTGTCAAATTGTTTGCTAATTAATTAGCAATTAAAGTTGTGGCATTATAAAGAACTACTCTAGTTCTAGATTTTCTTCATGTCATTCACTTTATATTCCCCAAATTAATTAACATCAAGTCTATTGTTATTTTGATAATTATTAGCATTATTAATTAAAAGAGAATATTCATATTCATCTGCCTTTTTATGCCTTATTTTCTATTATACTCCATGCATGCCATTTAGAAGTTTTTAATCTTTTTGTCATCAATCTGATCTACTACAGCTCAATATTTATGAAATTATGAAATTTCTGGGAAATTTGAATAATATTTGGATCTGTAAAAGAAACTTATAACGTTACTATTTTATATATTTTTAGAAACAATTATTGGGTGAACACAAAGGTTGGCTTCCATGAAAGCTTTGTTTTTTAATTTCTGGTTCATGTATATATCTAGCGTTCAGACGATGGAAAAATAAAAGTTTAATTTTATTAATCAAGATGATTCGTCTTGCTTCTTCTTGAAGCTAATTTGACATATATAATTAATTAATGGTTATTTAACCATTATTTATAAAAGGGTAAATAGCACCACAACCCCCTGTGCTTTAGCAAGAATGCACATGACCCAATTGTGGTTTAAAAAGTGCATCGGACCCCCCTGTGGTTCCAAAAGTGTAGCACCACAGTCCCCTCCGTTAAAAAAATCGTTACTTTTAACGGAGAGTGTGTTACACGCGCGTTTGATGCGATTTTTTATGTTTTTAGGCTTAAATTATTACTTAAGTGGACAAAAATCCCCTTATATATAAAAATATATATATTTTTTTTTCTCCCAATGCAATTTTCACCAAAAAAAAAAAAAAAAAACCAAACCCATCTTCCTCAAACCACCCCCGCCCCCCCCCCCCCCCACCCTCACCATCCCCACCCCCACGCACCCCACCCCACCATCACACCCACACAGACACACATACACACACACACACACACACACACACACACACACACACACGCACACACACACACACAGATGCACACACACACACACAGACGCACACACACACACACACCGATGCACACACACACATACACAAAAGCACACACACACACACAGACGCACACACACACACCTGCAAATCTTTATATATATATATGTGTGTGTGTGTGCGTGTGTATATTATATATATATATATGCATGTGCGTGTGTATATATATATATGTGTGTGTGTGTGTGTGTCTCTCTGTGTGTATGTGTATGTGTGTCTGTGTGTGTGTGTCTGTGTGTGTATGTGTGTGTGCGTCTGTGTGTGTGTGTGTGTGTGTGCGTCTGTGTGTGTGTGTGTGTGTGTGTGCGTCTGTGTGTGTGTGTGTGTGTGCGTCTGTGTGTGTGTGTGTGTGTGTGCGTCTGTGTGTGTATGTGTGTGTGTGTGTAAACAAAAAAGAAAAGAAAAAGAGAAATAAAAAATAAAAAATTGAAGGGCATTTTAGTCTTTTTATACAATTCAGTTAAATTTGTTGACGGAAAATTAGGGAGGGGGTGCGTGTGCACGGTTTGAAAACCATAAGGGGTTCCGGTGCACTTTTTAAACCATAGGGGGGTCATGTGCATTATTGCTAAAGCATAGGGGGTTGTGGTGCTATTTACCCTTTATAAAATGTCATGTGCGTATCTTTGGTAATTAGTTGGACAAACTTTTCAATATCTTATTGCAAACAAATTGCATATTCGTATTCAAGGCCAATATTGACAATCCGAAACAATAAAGCTGAATTATTATCACTTTTTGATCCCAATGCATAACCTAGGACCAAACAAATGATGGAGGATTTTAGATGTTAGGTCATAGTCTTTCATTTAATTTGACAAAAAGAAGAAAATATGTGACGAATGATTGATTTGGATATTATGAGTTACACTTTCAACCCAAAACCTTCAATTTTGCGAAACAAGACTCACATTTTAGGCTTGAGATATAACTGTGGAAGCTATATCAATTGCCCGAAAAATAATTAACCTGAATAATATTTTAAACCCGCAATTACTCAAATTTATATAGGGTAAAGGTCTAGTTTAGTCCATTATATTTGGTGTAAATGATACTTTCATCCATTATCTTTCAAAATGAACATTTTAGTACATTATCTTTGGTGTAAATGACATTTTCATCAATTATCTTTCGAAATGAACATTTTAATTCAATATGTTTCACATAAGTAACGTCGTTAGTCCAACTTCAAAACATATTGGAGGAAACATATTGGACTCAGTTGCTCATTTCGAAATATAATTGATGAAAATGTCATTTACACCAAAGATAATGAATTAAAAGGTTCATTTTGAAATATAATTGATGAAAGTGTCATTTACATCAAACATAATGGACTAAACTAGACATTTACCCAATTTATATACAAGTCACCAACCTTATATATAACCCATATTGCTTGTTGGATTCTTGGGGAAGGTTCTCATAAGGCAAGTTTTCCATTTACTCAAATGGGGACGGTTTTAGAAAGGAAATGAGTCCTAAATGATGTGTTTGAGTGTTTCTTAAAATACATAAATTTAGAAAAACGAGGTTAGGAATGCAAACTACAGTATAAATTTTTTAAATTAATAGTATTAGAAACATTAAATTCTATTAATTTAGCGAGATATTAATTTATCGATATTTTTAGTTTTTTTTCTTAATAATAAACATATTGTATTTATGGTATATTTTTTAAAAAGTAATTCATATTTTTTCACACCAATTTAGAAAGATAAGTAGAAAAGTCTAATGAGAATAGAAGACAAGAATCTAATTTAGTAGAATTAAAAAAAAAATTGTTTAATCTCATATCAGGATTAGAATTAGAACAAGTTTATCTAATCTCATAGTCAATACATTATGTAATTTTTAGCTAGTTATTAATTTATGAAATATTTGGATTGATAAAATACAAAAGAAATATTTTAAATGTATTATCTTATAATTTTCTCAAAATTACTAAGTTTTTAAACTGGTCCCAAGTTGGGACCAGATATTTTTATTATTTAAAAGATATATTAATTTATCGAGTATTAATTTAAAGATATTCTACTATATATTTGATCGTCTGATGAAGCATCTAAAAATGAACTAAGTCTGTGATTTAGATTTCTTTCAATCGCGATATTACTAATGCAAATAATAGGATAAATATGAATAATTAATTTAAGTAAAATTATAACGAACTACGAATTTTAGTCTCTAGTAAATCTTAAATTTACAGTTGAGATCTTGAGTCTTGAGTCGAATAACGCATACTCTCTTATTTATGGGCATCAAAAACTTTACCCGATCAGAAGAGGTATGAATTTTTAGTGTCTAATTAGATTGGTTTTTAAGGTCCTTTATGATCGGAGTGAGGTTTTTGTATAATATGTTTGGACATAGAGACCGACTAGACTCACCTCAAGACACTTAAGAGGCCAAGATGTAACACCTTTAAGAAGGATGTCAAGAAGACTTGACGAGGCATTCGCAAGGATGTTTCCTATTCCTCACAAGTGTGAGGGTGTCTTGTCATGGAATGATATAGAGGTGATTTCGAGATGTGATAGAGGTGATTTCGAGAGTTTTGGGTGGTAATCCATTCAAGGGGACCTCTATCGACACACACTTCTTGCTTAGAGCTGACACTAATACTGAGTTGACTTGACCTTTTGTTTGCTTGGTATCTGATTCCATGTGTTGCCTATTTTGTAAGCTCTTGATTATTGAACACATGTGGTTTCTTGTTTTCTTTTCTTTGACACTTGTACTATGTACACCTTTTCTACTTTTAATAAAATTATCTTACTGAATTAGAAAAAAAAATAGAACAATATATGACTAACGTCCAATTCAATCGACTTTTTTTTCGGTCAAAACACAATATCATATATTGCAAATTGGAACATTACATCAGCCCACTCCTGTGGGGAGGAATTTAGAACATAGAAGGTTGTACAAATAAGTTGGAATATTTGAAGCTCAATCAACGAGCAAGTTGTCCCTAAGTTTGATTCTTGCGAACCAATCAGTCGTTTTGTTAGCGATTCTTCTGATGCATTATAACCGGATGAATGGGTTAGCAGCAACAATCTTTCTGATGTCATCCAATATTGGTCTTGCTTTCTAAATCACAAGCTTAGGAGAATCAATTGCTTTAACAACTATTTCTGCATCACTTTCAACAATGACACACGTAGATGAAGATCGGATAACAAAGAAATATGCATCTCTAATAGAAATTGCCTCCGCTTCAAAGACTAAGTGGCATTGCACAAAGACTACTTGCCCATGGATTAAGCCTCTATTCCAATCTCTACAAATAACAGTACAAGCTGCTGATGTGACTGTATTTGCAACACTCAACCTCGGTATTTATATTATATTTGTATATTAACTTGGGAATTATTGCAACACTTTGATTCTTTTGATGTAATGTAGGAGAATACCGAAAAGTGAATGTTCAGGCCCAAAAATATCCAAAATGCAAGTCAAGAAGTGAAGAATGAGAAAAACACGAGAACCAGTGGAAGAATGAAGCCGATAGAGACGAAATTTGGCCGAAACTAGCGCATAATCAGACTCGAAATGCTAAAAATAGCACGGAAATACCTCGGTCAAAGCTCAGTCAAAATAAGAAATTCAAGCCCAAAAAGTCAGCAAAGGGGTACTCGAGCGCGCCCTCCTAGGCGTTCAAGCGCCCTACAAAAAAATTCACCGTCTTCTAGAAGAAAACACGTGGCGAAAAGTTAGTGATGCAGCAGAAGGGTGCTCGAGCACCCCTCACTGGCGCTCGAGCGAGCCCCAGGAATCTTCCACGTGTCGAAGAAACAATGGACCGCACAAAAGGGCGCTCGAGCGCGTCTACTGGGCACTCGAGCGCCCCTCTGAATTTTTGTCTATAAATAGCCCCCTTCCTCCGAAAATAGTAATTAGTTTTGAAATAGTACCAAGCTTTTTGGTATTATTTCGAGTTAATTCTAGTTAATTTTAGTTGTAGTCGTATTTAATTAGTAGGATACGGGAGAAATCCCACCTAGGTAGTTCTTATTCGGAAAAATTTTGCCCGAATAGCTACTATTAGAGAGAAGTCCAACCCAAGTAGT
Source organism: Ehretia macrophylla (assembly GCA_037974665.1). Classification (NCBI taxonomy): domain Eukaryota; kingdom Viridiplantae; phylum Streptophyta; class Magnoliopsida; order Boraginales; family Ehretiaceae; genus Ehretia; species Ehretia macrophylla. Next base: position 16,290,465 of record CM075777.1, read on the forward strand.
TATTATCTGGGAGAGGTTCTGCCCGAATAGCTTTTAATAGAAAAACTCTTATTTGGGAGAAACTCATCCCTAAGTAGTTCCTATTCGGGGAAAATTAGCTTCGTCCGAATAGCTACTTTACGTCGGACTTCTGCTTAAATTTTTGCGATCAGAAATACGCATTCGTCGATACGGGGGAGCCTTTCTTGACTCTCTTTTATTTACAGAATTCGTATTCAATTATGTCTGAGTAGATTAATATCTAGAGGAGAATATTGTAAATGTTAATCTTTTAATATACGGTCTCGGATTCAGATTATACATTTTACATGCAATATATGGCTTGTTTTAATTCAGTAATGTCTTCATACGTAATACTTTTCTGTAGATGTATGATTGTTTTACTATTAAATATTGTCTTTCATAGTGTAATACTTTTAAGTACATGGTATGATTGCTTTACTTTCGTGCCATGTATCCATGCTTTAATAGTGAATCAAAAATAGATTGACAACCTTAGATTCCATGAACTATAGGTAATGCTTTTAAGTAGACCATAGTTTATAGACCAGTAAGGAGAAGTTGATTACTTAGTCGAAACAGACCTTTTACACCAGGTTGTAAGGACAGTTCCATACTATGCCTCCAATGCTCGTAGATGGCATAGCACCTACATCAGAGCTAGTAATCAGGATTTTAATAAGCTAAGTTAATTGACTAGGTTAAATGTTTGTAGCTTAACCTTTGCATAAAATCAGATAATCTTGAATATCGAGCCTAGATTAATTGTCTCAGTTACATATTTGACCCCTAGATCACTACCCCTTGTATCCATATTTAGTTAGTTTAATTTAGTTGTAGTATAATCAAACGCCGTGTATAAACTATTACACTTCCACTTTAAATACTTTCACACACTACTTCACCAACTTGCTAGTGCGCTTCCCTGTGGTACGATTCCGCACTTATAGCATACTACACTGCAAAGATCCGTGTACTTGCGAGTTATTAAAACTTGGTCACTTTGCACCTAATTATAACATACCGTTTGAACGCAATAAGTTTTTGGCGCCATTGCCGGGAAATGCACGGTCTAGTTTAGTTTTTGAATTAAACTATGAACTTGTTTTAAGTGTTGTAATTATTGTCTATATTTGTTTTAATTCGTATAAACTCTACTTGTAAAATATTTTGCATATAGTTTATAAAAATTTGTATATTGTATGTATAATACTTGTACATAAACTGTCTATATATGCTTTATTAAAATAGCTTGCACATATACTTAGCTTAATTTAAGTACTTAGTTTAATTTTCGTATTCACTTTAGTACTTAGTTTACTTTCTGCCTTTATTTCAAGTGCGTAGTTTACTTTCTGTATTTAGTTAATATACTTAGCTTATTTTCTGTCTTTACTTATTGCACTTATCTTTAGTTTATGCACCGGCTTCGTTCCTTAAATTCGGAACTCGCCCAGTTTGATCCTGAGCCCCAGAAAACTCCGCGAAGAAGTGTCCAAGTCCCGATGTCAGAACAAGAAAGAAATATTCAAAACATACTGCCTCTTCCTATAGCTCAATCTGTTAACCGACCCGTTGACCTACAAATGACTCTTCGTCAACATTTTTCTCTGGGTGATTATAACCTTGAATTTGCCATAGCCCTACCAGCTCTTGGCAATGTTAACTTTGAGCTTAAGACAAGGACAATTTCAAATTTGCCTTCATTTTACGGGAAAAGCAATGAAAGCCCTCACCTCATATCATACAATTCTTGGAAGCATGTTCTATGCTTCACATCCCTAATGTGAGCCGTGAGATTATTCAACTGCGTCTGTTTCTATTTTCCTTGAAAGACAGAGCCAAACAATGGCTGAATCATTTAGACGTAAGAGTTATTACATCATGGGAAGATCTTGTTCAAAAATTCTTACATAGGTTCTTCCCAATGGCCAGAACCACTACTTTACGGACAGACATCATGTCATTCGTTCAGTTGGACTTAGAGCCTTTTCATGAAGCTTGAGAGAGATTTATTGATCTTAGGAATCAGTGTCCCCATCATGGGTTTGTCCGTCACGAACTCTTGCATTATTTTTTTAAAGGTCTTATACCTCAGCAGAAAATGATGGTAAATGCAATGAGTAATGGAGGTTTCTATAACCTCACAACAGACGAAGCTTGGAGTAGAATTGAGAATATAGCTAAAGATTCTCTTCAAAATAGAGCTATAGATAGAGAAACTAGAAGCACCCAAAACCCCCAAAAGACGGCATTGTTCGAGGTTAACTCTAACTCTAACACCCAATTGACTGACAAAGTAGATGCCCTAGCACTTCAATTAGAAAAATTCATGACTCCAGGGTCTTCTTCTTCACAAGCTCCTCAAATCACGGAAATTTGTGTTGTATGTTCTGCAGTAGATCACTCTACTCTAGACTGTCCAATCAGTTCACAATTCCCTGAATTTATGCAAGAACAAGTCTTCGCCACTCAAGGATATACAACGAATTACAATCCATATTCAAACACGTATAATCCTTGCTGGCGAGACAATCCTGCATTTTCGTGGTGACAAGGGAATTATGAGACTCAATTTCCTCAACAACAATATCAGAAACAACAAGAAAATTTTGAGTCTCGTTTCCCTCAGCAGCAATATCAAAGGCCACAGAACTCTAACCCTCCTGGTTTGTACCAAGTTCATAAAGAATCATTCCGAACACAGCGGAACAACTTCCCCACTCTTCTTCCTGCATAGTCATCATCTGATGACAAGTTTGATAAACTCCTACAATTGGTCCAAGTTTAGCAACAGTTTATTGCTAAACTTGAGGGACAAATTGGACAGATGGCCCAAACTTTAAGCAGGAGAGAAGAGGGTAAAGTCCCGTCTCAGACCGTGGAAAATCCACAAGGACAATGTAGTAATGTCCAAACGGAGACTGCCCACGAACAGGCTAAGGCCGTAACTACCTTAGGAGTGGGAAAGTGATAAACAAGGAGGATAGAAAGAAAAAATAGGGATATTCCTGAGGAGATAGAGGAACCTGAGATCAAGGTTTAAGCAACAATGTTGATAACTCCCGTAGGAATAAAAACCCAACGGTAGAGCCTTTAGTTGAACCTTCATCCAAGGCACCTTTCCCAACAACTTTGTCCCATCCGAAGCTGAATGTTAATCCTAACCAGCTCAAGGTCTTAAAGCATCTGAAAGATATTAAGATCAATCTTCCTTTAGCAGAGGTAATCCAACAAATCCCTGCCTATGCCAAATTTCTAAAGGATTTGTGTGAAAAAGAGACGGACCAACTGCATTCCAAAGAAGGTCCGCCTCACTAAGAAGGTTAGTAGCATCTGCACTAGAGGGTTTCCTCATAAGTGTAGTGACCCAGGAGCTTTCACCATACCATGTTTAATCAATGACTAACGGGTAGAAAGCGCCTTGCTAGACTTAGGATCTAGTGTTAACTTCATCCCACACACAGTTTACCAGAGGCTAGGTCTTGGAAAGTTGACACCAACAAATGTAACCCTTCAATTGGCAGATAGATCTGAGCAGAGATCTCGGGGTATTGTAGAGGATGTCTTAGTCAGAGTAGGAGAATTTCTGCTCCCAGTGGATTTCATTGTGTTAGATATGGATTTAGGCCCTGATAACAAGAATACCACTCCCGTCTTATTAGGCAGACCTTTCCTAGCAACAACTGAGGCTGTTATTTACTGTAGGACAGAAATGATAGAACTAACATTTGGAAACATGAGAACGAGGTTAAGGGTTGCTGATACAGCCAACAAGTTGGACCAAGATGAGGAAGAAGAATGCTTCCATGTTGATACCATTGACTCATGCATAGATGAGTTTGCCTAATCACTCTTGTCTACTGATGAGGAGATAGCCGAACTTGAAAGACTATTGTTTGAATGCGACATTTCTCCTAAAATGGTCGCCTCTGCTTCCGTTGTTACTGATCAAGATAAGGACGATCAAGTAATAAATATTTTCCCTGAAGTCCCTGATTGTCCCACAATTGAGTTTCTACCAGCGTTGGAACTCAGAACCATGCCCGAACATCTTAAGTATGCCTACTTAGGACCCGATAAAACTCTGCCTATCATTATTGCCTCGGATTTGACTCCCGAGCATGAAGACAAGCTTTTAAAGGTCCTGACTATGCATAAACAGGCGATAGGTTAGACCATTTCTGACTTGAAATGAATTCATCCCTCCATGTGTATGCACAGAATTCATCTCGAGGAATGAGTTACTCATTCTCGAGAATTTCAGAGAAGACTAAACCCAAAGATTGCTGGTGTTTTCCACAAAGAGATCATCAAGTTGCTTGATGCGGGTATTATATACCCGATTTTTGAAAGTCTATAGGTAAGTTCGGTACAAGTGGTATCGAAGAAGTTTGGGATTACAGTGGTCCCGAACGACAAAGGTGAGCTCATTTCTACACGTACCACTACTGGGTGGCGTGTATACATTGATTACAGAAAGCTCAATTCTAAGACAAGAAAAGAACACTTCTCTTTACCCTTCCTTGACCAAGTCCTAGATAGAGTAGCCAGATAAGGCTACTACTGCTTTTTGGACGGGTATTCGGGATACAATCAAATCCCAGTCTATCCTGAGGGTCAGGAAAAGATTACCTTCACTTGTCCCTATAGGACCTTTGCATTCAGGCGCATACCTTACGGTCTTTGCAATGCCCCTGCAATGTTTCAAAGATGTATGATGGCTCTCTTCTCGGACATGATCGAAAAGTTCCTAGAAGTCTTCATAGATGACTTCTCAGTGTTTGGAGCTACCTTTGACGAGTGCCTTACACATTTTTCACAAGTACTAGACCGATGTGTTGAAATGAACCTGGTTCTAAGTTGGGAAAAAAGTCATTTTATGGTTAAGCAATGTATAGTTCTGGGTCATGTTGTTATACAGGATGGAATCCATGTGGACCCAGCCAAAGTTGAGCTAATAGAAAAGCTGCCTGCACCTAAGATGGTGCGTGATATCAGATCATTCCTTGGTTACGCTGGTTTTTATCGACGTTTTATTAAGAACTTCAGCCATATAACCCGACCTCTCTCTAGTCTCCTAGTACACGATACCGAATTCAACTTTGATGACAAGTGCTTGGATGCTTTTGAGAAACTTGAATCCTTGCTATCCTCTACTCCAATCATCCAACCTCCTGATTACAGTCTCCCATTTGAAATAATGTGTGATGCATTAGACTATACAGTAAGAGCTATATTAGGCCAGTGTAATGATAGGTTGCCTACGGTGATAAATTATGCTAGCAAAACTTTAGATGAAGCTCAAAAGAACTATACAACCACTGAAAAGAAATTGCTAGTTGTAGTCTTCTCCTTGGATAAGTTCAGATCTTACATCTTAGGATCCAAAGTAATAGTCTACACAAACCACGTGGCTTTGCGGTATTTACTGACTAAAAAGGATACAAAGTCGTTGGCTATTACTCCTTCAAGAGTTCGACCTTGAGATCAAGAACAAGAAAGGAAGCGAGAACTCTGTTGCCGATCATCTATCACGTTTGATACGTGATTCTCCTATTGATACTCTGCCTTTCAAAGATACGTTCCCTAACGAGCAACGTTTTGCTATCTCATATAAGACCCCGTGGTATGTCCACTATGTCAATTATCTGGCTGCCCAAGAGATTCCAACTCACTGGGGTAAACGTGAAAATGAACGATTCATGGCACAAGTCAAGCACTTTATCTGGGAAGATCCTTATCTTTTCAAGATTTGTGTCGATCAAGTCATTTGGAGATGTATTCCTGAGGATGAAACTGATAGCATTCTCTACTTCTGCCACTCTGAAGCATGTAGTGGACATTTCGGAGGAAAAATGACAGCTGCCAAAGTCCTTCAATGTGGTTTCTCCTGGCCCACTTTTTTCAATGATGCCCATCGAGTGTGTAAAAATTGCCCACAATGTCAACAAGCTGGTTCCATTTCAAGAAGGGACATGATGCCCTTTATACGCATTCTTATATGTGAAATATTTGATGTGTCGGGTATTGACTTTATGGGTCATTTTTCTCCTTCCTCAGGTTACACTTACATTCTTATTAGTGTGGACTATGTGTCGAAGTGGGTAGAGGTAGTGACAATCCGAACCAGTGACCAGAAAGTCATGGTCAAGTTCATTAAAGAGAACATCTTTTCTCAATTTCGGGTACCACGTGTACAAATAAGTGACGAAGGACAACATTTCCGTCACAGGACACTCGAAGCCTTATTAAGAAAATACTCGGTCCACCACAAAATAGCAATGCCCTACCACCCCCAAACAAGTGGACAAGTGGAAGTGTCAAATAGGGAAATCAAGTCAATTCTTCAAAAAACGGTTAGGCTCGATCGCAAAGATTGGTCAAGTTATCTGCATGACACATTATGGGCTTACTGTACTGCTTTCAAAACTCCCATTGGCATGTCCCCGTATAGATTGGTATACAGTAAAGCTTGCCACCTCCTTGTTGAACTAGAACATATAGCCTATTGGGCTATTAAGGCCCTGAACTTTGACTTGCAATAGGCAGGTGAAGGTAGGAAGTTGGCGTTGAGTGAATTGGAATAGCTTCGCTTTGAAGTGTGGCCGTTTAATTCTATGTTGAAGTTCTTCCCAGGCAAATTAAGAACAAAGTAGGATGGTCCTTATGAAGTGCTTAAAGCATATCCTTCAGGAGTTGTTTTGATTAAGCATCCCACATATGGGCGTATTCTCACAGTCAATGGACAAAGACTGAAGCATGCTTTTGATCCTAATGCGGCCCCTCATGAAGTTGAAACTGTGGACCATTAGGACCTTACAGGTATTCCATAAAAATGAATTTGCCAAGCTGTGGCATTAAACTCAGCACAACCGTCTGGCTGAAGACGTTAAACTTAACGCTACTAGGAGGCAACCTAGTACTCTTTTGTGTAAATATTTGTTTAATTTATGTAATTTATATACACTCTTTGAATCTTTTTACAACTTTAGGTAGTTTGGGTTTTAAGTCCTGAGAAACATTCATAGAGGTACTAGTGTTTTATACTAGTTGTCACTGTACATTTCTATGTGCTGTTATCTTAATTTTGTAACTCTGTCTTATCGTGTGAGCTACTCCACCGGCTTAATGTAGTTTGGGTATGTTGGATATTACTTGATAAGGTAGTTAGGAGTGTGAGCATACACCAGACATAACGTCTGTAACGTAAAACCCCACTGTAATAAATCTTGACCCTGTGGAACTGGCTTTGACCTTAAATGTGCCGAAGGAAAACACTAGATGTCGTGAGCACAGAAACCTCTGGAAGAGCTAGTCTTTGGAGGAGTATCAACTCTAGAACCCCATAAAAGAGTCTAAATAGTCTGGGTAGTTTATTTATTTGCTTTATGTATTAGTTAGTCTCCTTGACCATCATTCTTTTTAACCCCCCTCCCTTATACTATTTTGTATAAATTAACTATTAGTTTTGTTGTGTTGGTGATAATCTGTAAAATACTTTTTCTACTAATCTTTAATTGCAAAATGATACATGTTTTGGCAAAAGTTAGTAGAAAAACTTTGACATCAACATAGAGACACTGCACAACATGTGATATCTTTCCTTACTGTATTTCCCTTTATACCTGATCAACCTACGCTGTAGAGTAAGCAAACCATAGGTTTGGGGATGTAACATTTGTCATTATGTTATTACTTGCATATTACACTCTCACTGTCTTACATTGCTATTTGCTTAAGGACAAGCAAAGTTTCGGTGTGGGGGTACATACATTTCGTGAAAAACTTTTTCAAAATATGCAAGAAATACACCATTTTTGTTAATAAGAAGAGTAGTTTGCTACCTTACTTGTTTAAAGGAGATTATTTGAGAACCTTTCTTGTTAGCTATGTGTTGTGAAAAACTCTGAGGAAACTCTGTAAGAGAAACTTTGGGGTACTATATTCATGAGTAAACCTAGTTGTTCTTCCTTTCTTCAATTGATAGCTACGTGATTATGAAAGGACTGAGATAGGATTACCGTTTGTTATGAGAACTTCTTGTGATTGAAACCTGAACCCTTATGCCATGTTTGTATGTTACTCTGTCTGTATGTACACTTTGAAAAAAAAATCAAAAAAATGGAAAAAGAAAAAAGAGTTGTACATACTTTTACTGTTGAATACAATTTTTGGTACAAATATGTTGTAAATCTCTAAAGCACCACTATCCTAGACATTGTAATTTGGGATATGTGCTATAGTATAAGCTTTCGAGCTTGGATATCTCGGGTGATTAAGGCACATAGGGGTCCATTTAAAACCTAGCAACCTCAGTCATAATGGCAGGGGATTGTTGGTCTTAAAGCCCGCTACATAGAATATTCAGAAAGCAAAAGGAACTGAACACTATATAGAGATATTGTAAGTTGTACTTTTATATTTTTGACAAATGTAAAGGGTTAAGGCATGATCAAGAGTTTGATTACAAATATAGGCAAAAATATCAAGGTCCAATCTATTTGCATAACTTGAAAGTTGAGAAATTGCATGAACTTAATTTGCTTAGTTTACTTCTAGATATATACTCCGAAGCAATCGATAGTCAATTTCCAATAAGAGTACCTATTTGAGAAAGCTATGTACAAAGTTCTCTTATCATGTTTATTATTAATTGCTAAATAGGTTTAAGATAGTAGATTGCATTTCTCATTATTCATATTTGAAAAATTTCTGACAAAAGGATATGTTATATTATTTTATATGTTTTTTACTTGTAACAATTCTGCAAATTTCACTTTCACATCTGTTTTAAAGACAATCTTGCTTGAGGGCAAGCAATGTTTAGGTTTGGGGATGTTAATGTGACTGTATTTGTAGCACTCAAACCTCGGTATTTGTACTATATTTGCATCTTAACTTAGGAATAATTGCAATACTTTGATACTTTCGATACAATGTAGGAGAATACCATAAGTGAATGTTCAGACCCAAAATAATCCAAAATACAAGTCATGAAGTAAAGAGTGGGGAAATCACGCAGAACGGTGGAAGAATGAATCCGATAGAGACGAAATTTGGTCGAAACTAGTGCATAATCAGACTCGGAACACTGAAAATAGCCCGAAAATGCCTCAGTCAACGCTCGGTCAAAACTCAGTCAAAATCAGAAATTCAAGCCCAAAAAGTCAGCCAACGGGCACTCGAGCGCGCCCTCTTAGGCGCTCAAGCGCCCTACAAAAATCCACTGTCTTCTAGAAGAAAACATGTGGCGAAAAGACAGTGATGCAGCATAAAGGCGCTCGAGCGCGCCTCAGGAATCTTCCGGCGCTACCACGCATCGAAGAAATAACGGACCGAACAGAAGGGCGCTCGAGCGCGCCTACTGGGCGCTCGAGCGCCCTTCTGATTTTTTGTCTATAAATAGCACCCCTCCCTCTGAATATAGTAATTAATTTTGGAATAGTGCCAAGCCTTTTGGTATAATTTCGAGTTAATTCTAGTTAGTTTTAGTTCTAGTCGTATTTAATTAGTAGGATACGGGGGAAATTCCACCTAGGCAGTTCTTATTCGGAGAAATTTTGTCCGAATAGCTACTATTGCGGGGAAGTCCGGCCCAAGTAGTTATTATCCGGGAGAGATTCTGCCCGAATAGCTTTTAATAGGAAAGCTCTTATTCAGTGGAAACTCATCCCTAATAGTTCTTATTCGGGGAAAATTAGCTTTCGCCCGAATAACTACTTTGCGTCGGACTTCTGCTCAAATTTTCGGGATCAGAAATACACGTTCGTCGATACGAGGGAGCCTTTCTTGACTCTCTTTTATTTACAGAATTCGTATTCAATTATGTCCGAGTAGATTGATATCTAGGAGAGAATATTGTAAATGTTAATATTTTAATATACGGTTTCGGATTCGGATTATACGTTTTAAATTCAATATATGGCTTGTTTTAATTCAGTAATGTCTTCATATGTAATGCTTTTCAGTAGATGTATGATTGTGTAATCTAAAGTTCCTTTCCTGCCATATATGATAATCAGAGCGCAAAATGCCGCCTTAATAATAGAAGACTGCAACCTTTTTTTCTTGCAGAAGATCATCACCCATTTGATGCATGTATCCCATTTAAATATCCTGGTATTCACTTGAGCAAGATGCAACATCTTCCACCAGATTCTCTTAGAGAATGCACACTCAAAGAACATGTGCTTTTGTGTTTCAGTAACCATGTTACACAAGAGGCAGAGGTGATCAACTTGGTAGCCCCATGAAATCAACTTATTTCTTGTAGTAAGTTTGTTTTTCATTACAAGCCAACTGCAGAATGTATGTCCGAGAGTAACAATGTTTACCCATATGATCTCTGTGCAAGGCCATTTCGGATTCTTGGTTCGAATGAGTTCCCATGTAGTAACAGTCGAAAAAAATCTAAGGAATCAATCAAGAAGTTGAAACAATGGTTGAGGATTTTCCTCCAAACCCAAGATGCATCAGAGGGTACAACAACATCCCAAAAACTACGCCCTCTAAGGAATCCATCAAGAAGTTGTATGACTGCAAAACTTGCATTTTACGACATTTCGCATTAATGTTTCCTGGTGAAGTAAACAAGTATCAACAATAACTCTCATGTATTCCAATACGATCAGTGAATCATATGATAACTGTACTATAAGGTAACATTTGAAAGATGCATGCTAGCCAAACTATCTTATATGGGACATAAAATTATGAGACATCCATGGCAAAACATAATTTACATCCATGTCAATGGAATGAATTCATTAAATCATATATAAAACTATGAGCTCGATTCATACATAATCCTTAACAAGCATTATGAAACTATGACTTAGATTACTTTAATGTCATTTTCAATTTAAATTGAGATTGACAATTTTAATGCAAGATTTATCTTTAGTCATACTTCGATTATAGGTTCACGTTGTCACCCTTTATATATGGAATAATCAGTGTCCCTTGCCTTAGCGGCTTAGAAATGAAAGATGTACATCAAGTGACTATACTAATAAAAATACTTATATTAGTAGGCGACATAATAGTTGAGATGTATATATGAGATTATATGTACTTTGGATGATGATTTTTTTTACAATTGTACGTGATGATTGGGATTTGAACAAACTTTTTTTCACTATAATTTCGTCTAGATAAATGATGTTATGTGTTTTTTGTGTGTTGTTTAAAGTAGGAACAGGGTGGCGATGAACAGAAGGGGAGGAAATGGTTGTAGAGATGGGGAATGATGGTTTTTAGGGTGGGCATTAATTGATGGTGAAGGAGAAAAAAAGAAGAAAATAGATAATGGAAGAAAAGAAAATTATGTTAGCTGCTTTGATAGTTTTACCCCTTAGATTTGAGGTTTTTTTTAGTAGCACAACATCTCACATGACCACTCCATTAGTTTTTGGACGAAAATGACAAAAATGACAAATGATGTCACTAATAACAAAGTTAAAGGACTAAAATGTCACATTTCGAAGATAAAAAATTTAATTGTCACAAACAACAAAGATAAGAGATGATTTTTGTAATTTACCCTTCAAAAAATTATGTATATATCATATACATTGCTATAAGGAATGTGAAGGTATACATCATTTTCTTGATTTTATTTGGTTAAATTGAAAATGTTTTCCCTTATTTGATCACAATAAAACTACAAGAAAGGAAAATAGTTTTTGTATATAACTTATATTTATTTTGAACGATATTTTCATCGATATTACTATAATTTCAAACAATAGCATAGGTTAAGGGGATTATTGAAGGACCAAGTAAGCTCTCAAGAATTCTTCTTGAACTTCTTTGCTTCTTTTGTTGAATGGTTTTCTCAAGTTAATAGATGATAAACGGACAAAACTCAGGCAGGCCAAATGGACTAATATGCCCTTAATATCCGACCTCTTCGAAATAAGCTGATTGGGGATTGACAACATTTGAATAAGTATCAACCCGACAAAGTCCCAATAGGTCGGACAACTAAGCCCGACCCAAAGACGTTTTATGAGGTCGAGACCAATAATAGAACGGTGATACAATCTCGCAAAATTAGGAACATAATATTCCAAGAAAGTATAAATAACTACCATGTTTGTAGAAGACGATAACTAATCATCATCAAACAGATTACACTCTTTGAATATTCTCCCAAGCCCACTTTTGCTAACTTAAGCACCATAAGCTTATGCACAAAAGCACCTCCGCCGTTTGTTGTTTGTGTGTACAGATTCAAGAAGCTTACTCCATCTACTTGCTAAATCTAGAATTCTACCTTAACAATAGAAATGAAAAGACTTCGTAATAAGAACAAATTAAAACTAGATTAAGGCAAATTCATTGTATATCACTTAAAATTGTTTAATAGCAAACTTATCGACTATCTTAATGAACTAGTTTCCTCTCTACTATACTTCTATATGATTTTCGATCATGTTGTGTTTGTATGATAAATTTGCATAATTTAATGGTTGTTTTATTGACAAGTCTTAATTATAGTATTAAGACTTATTGCACAAATAGCCCTAAACTTTTTAGCAAATCTCATATCGGATATTTAAGTTTTTATTAGCAAACATTTACATTTGTACACCTTAAAATAACAAATTATTAGTGTTTCAATGAAAACTTATTATCATTCAATGCATTATATACCCATATTTATGTCTAGAAAAACGAACAATTTGCCACTTAAAAGATCAAATTTCTGTAAATATAATAGTGCAAACAAAAATCTACAACCCAATACAAGATTTCTTAAATAGTTTAGTAACATTTTTTTTGCTCCAATTTTTCCTAAAACCAAAACCAAATAAGCGCCATCATTAATTTATTAAATGACTAAACTAACCTTGTCTATTAAGCCTGCACTACTAGGGTTTCATCACATGCTCCTCATAAGCCCACCCCACAGCCTCAAAGCCGAAAACAGATATCAAAGGCCCCAAAGAGAGAACAGCTCCGCCGTCTCCTCTGCCACACCACTGCAACCATGGGTATGTAACCAAAAACAAGGAAAAATATTCACTTCCCATTATACCCTTTTCTCTATATTTACATATTATATATATATATAAATAATATGAATTTTATTTTACATGTATGTAAAGTTTTGGTGATGTATATGTATATGGGTGTGTGTAGGTATCTCAAGAGACTCTATGCACAAGAGGCGTGCCACTGGTGGCAAGAAGAAGGCTTGGAGGAAGAAGAGAAAGTTAGTTTTCCTTTTTTTTGAAAATTTATTTATTATATTTACTTTTTTTTTTCATTTTTACTTTTCAGAAAAAAATGGAAAACATAAAGAGTTTGAATCTTTATGCTTAATTGAGTTGGAAATTAAGAGATTTTAGGTACAAAAGGGAAAAAAATGAGAAAGTTAGTTTTTTATATAAATTTTTAATTGTCAGATTTTAATTTTCATTTTTCACTTCAGAAAGATGGAAAAGAGGAAAAAGTTTCAATCTTTGTACTTAATTGAGTTGAAAGTTGAGAGATTTTAAGAAGAAATGGGGGAAAATATGGACTTTTTTTTTAATTTTGGTCACATTGAGCATTTTGTTATGTTGTTTGTTATACGTGTATAATCTGTTTTGCGTGTGTGTGTGTGTGTGCATAGATCTGGTTATAATTTGTACCGGATTGAAATGGGTTTGGGTCGTGTGTGGCTTTTTTTTTTCTTTCTATTTTTACATATTTAATATTCTCGGTGCGTTTCATTTAGTTTCGTTTTAAGTTCTTTGAGTCATTTTTCAGTTGTGAGTACTATGCGGAAGGTGTGGTTGTTACTGGGAGTTGTTTGATTGGATTGTTTGTTTGAAAACGAATAGTGATTCTCTAGAATCTGTTTCTGTTTCCTTTGCCATGTTTAAAAATAATGTTCACGATGTTTACCTATAATCTAATATACTATAGATTTTCATCGGTAAAAGGAAAAAAAAAAAAAAACAGCTAGTGCATGCATGTACAGGAAAGGGTTGGACTCATTTTGGGTCGGTTGTAGACTTGTAGTAAAAGAAAATGCAAAGAAATTCCTTTTTGGATTTCCTTTCGCAAAAAAGTGATTGAAATAAATGAGTGTTCCGCAAGATAAAAGATCATCTGTCAAAATAAGCCTCTTCTATATTTATCACCTTTTCTCTTTTATTTTCCTTATCTCCATGTGAAAATTCAAAGTCTTTGCAAGCTGGCTTATGTTTGGTGCTTCCTCTTGAACGCTATAGATTTATATGAGCTTAGAGGAATCATTTTTTTAATTTTTGAATTAGAATTTTTAGATGTTCAGTGCCTTCCTCATGGTCGGCCCTTCTCTTCCATTCTTTTGCTTGTCTTTTTTCTGTGATCCTGGATTGGCATGGTTATGTCACATGTATTCGACCTTTATCTTCTGTGCAGGTATGAGCTCGGACGTCAGCCTGCAAGCACTAAGCTCTCAAGCAACAAGACTGTGAGGAGAGTCCGTGTGAGAGGAGGCAACGTGAAGTGGAGGGCTCTTAGATTGGACACTGGAAATTACTCCTGGGGTAGTGAAGCTGTCACGCGCAAGACTCGTATCCTTGATGTGGTTTACAATGCCTCAAATAATGAGCTTGTCAGGACCCAAACCTTGGTTAAGAGTGCCATTATTCAGGTTGATGCTGCACCATTTAAGCAATGGTACCTTCAGCACTATGGGGTTGATATTGGTAGGAAGAAGAAAGCAGCAGACAAGAAGGAATGAGCCGAGGTACTAACTTTTCTCATTGACTTGTGTTTAATTAGTTAACTAGTGATTACATACGATGTTTTCTATAATAGATAATAACTTGATGTTTGATGGGTAAGCATATTAAGTTATAGTTCAAATATATTAGTTTCGCTACACCTAGACACACGCACAACTAAAACTAGATCATCTAGGGATGATGATGTTTTCAGTTGGTCTTCAATGACTCATTCTATGAAGTTCAATTTCATGAGCTTTGCTGCTATAATTTGAGTGATGTCCTTTGTGTATTCTAAAGGTGAGGGACCTAAAATATTAATCCGTTAGTTCAGAAGTTAATCATTTAAGCTATCTGAGTTAGCTTAATGAATGTATCTACTAAATTCCTTTGTTATCATCAGAACTAACTGTCAGTAATTATAAACATCAAGCTGTATATATATAGTTCTGGTCATTGATTTTGACCAGAAGTACCTCTTCACTTACACATTTAGATGCCTTCATTTACTTAACAATATGCTCTCGCTATCCGCGAATAGAGCTTATTCTAGCTTTGAAGTATGTGCTATCTTCACATCTTAATGCAGTAATTTTTCTTGAGTTTGGGATAGTGATGTTTGGCAGGTTGGTATCAATGGAGTGTAGATGAAACGACTAGTACCTACCCTTAGACTCTAGTTATGTATAAATGCCAAATGACAATGCATTGGTTTATCCCAAGAGTCATGGAATGTTCTGCCTGTTGATGTGAATATGTATCTGGAGACCCGTTAACAAAACAAAGAATATAAGTACACTGTACACATGAAGGACTGAGCATGGAAATCTTAATCTTCATAGACTGGAATGAAATTTTCTGTAATTTAGGGATTTGATTGATTAATTACTTAATTTGGTACTTGGATGGTAGCAAGTATAGTTTCCTTTTATTCATCATCGTTTTGGAGTTGGTGTAACATATGATATGAGATGGTAGTGCTTTTTAGTACACTATCTTGCAGAGAATTGCCTAAATCGAGGTTGATGATGCTTAACTCTCTTTCCCTCTCTGTGTGACCATCTCTGGTTCTTTTAGCATGTCCACCTCAGCCTGCTAATCGAGAATCCTCGGCACACTGCCTCCCCCCCCTCCCCCTCTCTCATCCCTGAGCCCTTTCGTTTAGCAGGAAGACTAGATTAGTGATGATATCTCTTTTTCTGATTATCGAATTTTGAATACTTGCATCTTGTGCGTGAGTAGGAGGGCGAGGGGATTACAGCAACAGAGGAAACAAAGAAGAGTAACCATGTGCTCAGGAAGATAGAGAAGCGCCAGAAAGATCGTAAACTTGATACCCACCTCGAAGAACAGTTTGGCTCTGGTAGACTTTACGCTTGCATTTCATCAAGACCTGGTCAATGTGGCAGAGCTGATGGGTGAGTATCAAAGACTACCATGCAAGTCTGCAGATCAATTTATTTTTCTGCATTATCTCATTTTCCAACTTTGGCAACAGGTATATCTTGGAAGGCAAGGAACTGGAATTCTACATGAAGAAGATTCAGAGGAAGAAGGGCAAGAGCGCCGGCGCAACTGCTTAGTAAACTCGGGCTAAAGCTGTACGTTCTGTATTTCGTTAAGTTGTCGCTGCTTTCTACTAGTAGTTATATGCCAATTGTAACTCATAAGAGAGAACTGAGAAGTTTTTGGCTTGTTTGTCTGGATAGAAAATACAAGTTCTTGCTTTAAGAGTGTTTTGCTATTCAGTTTTGCTCGAGTATTTGGTCCATTTGTACTCATTGATCATTATCTACTGGTTTTGCTTTCAAGTTTTTAGCTCTGGAATCAAATATTTACACTGCTCGAAGCTTGTTTAAAAAATGAAGTCACGTGACTTTACTATTATCTTTTGTGCAAATCTCACAAATGGTCTTTGATGTTTACATTTTTTTTTTCAATTTCTTCTTCATTGTTTCAAGAGGACACATTTAATCCTTAATGATTGCAAAAGTTTTAATTAAGTCCCGATGTATACATTTTTTTTTTTTTTTTCATTCCTATAAGTTTACAAAACGTTTCAGTTTAGTCCTTGGTATGAGATTTCAATTGTGATATGTACATAAAACTTTGGAGACCAAATTGTGAAAAAGTGAATATAGTGGAAATTAGATTAAATTTTGGATAAATACCTCCTAATTTGGTATCCTTAGGTTTCGTGTTAATTTAGTTCATATCTTTTAAAATATATATTTTTTTAGTCTTATATTTTTATTATTTATTTCAATTTAATTTTTATTTTTTAAAATATATTTTTTTAGTCCGGTATTTTTACTATTTGTCTTAACTTAATTTTTACTTTTCAAAATGATTGAGTTCTAACATGGACTATAATGTCAAAGATAAAGAATAAATGGTAAAAATGTAGGATTAAATGATTATATTTTGAAAATTAAGGATTAAATTAAGACAAATAATAAAGTTACAAGATTAAAATAACACAAATTCTAATGATAAGTGATTGAATTAGATATTTACCCTTAAATTTTTTGCATACTCTTGAGATTACGTGCGTCACTTTTAAAATAATAGGAATGAATATTAAGAAGTAGAAGTATCACTTTTAAACAACAGAGGTGAAATTGAAAAAAAAATAATAATAAAGATATTGAAGACCAATTGTGAAATTTAGCTTGATCTTTTGACAAAAAAGAATAAAAAGGTCGTTTTGGTGGTAGTGGTTAGACTCTTTTGTGAGAAAGTTTTTGCGTTCGAATATGACTACTACCTAGCATTGGATATTATACATTGACTTACTTAATATATGTCTTTAATTAGACCGTTTTGATATATCACATTCGATATTAATAAATAATAGCTAATTCAATTTATGTTTGGTGTACTGGTTTAGTGAAAATGTTTTCCAAGTTAACAAAAAAAAAAAAAAAAAGGGCCAAGGAACTTATCAGTCTCGTCTGTCAAACACAAGAAAGATCAATTATTACCACTCATAATCTAGCAAATAAGGATATCATCTGCATAATGATTGAAATGTTTGTTCCTTAACGAGATTTTACTAAACATTTCTCGAGTGTTCTTATCATTATTACATATTAAACAACACTTTAATACGATAAAACATACGAGGATCTGATCCACATGGTCTTTTTCAAGATGTGTTATGAGGTCTCAAGACTCTTTTATGTGCTGAGATACGCTTGACGCATTCCATAACAGCCAATCTCATCGCGGACCAGCACGATATTGCTCTCTCTTGAACATTACTCGACACCGCTCTAAACTGCATAGCCCCTTTAAGAGAGAACCACATCTAATTAGGAAGATTAAGTAGTAAACACAATGTGCTTAATAAGACTCAAGCTAATATGGCTATTGAATGATTGAGCTAAATCTTTTTAGATGTGTGTACTCGGTTGTGATGAGAATATTGAGAATATTGAAATAAACGCATCGACAATATAAAATATTTTGAACACCAACAAGAAACACTTAGTTAAACAATACAAATGTTTAGAGGTTGTACAACATAAGAGAGGCATAAACAAGCGGCATAAAACCGGCTTAAATGAAAACATTTAAATAAAGTCCTATATACATAAAGTTAATAGAGCAAAAAGAAGGCTCACAAAAAGGTTGAACGGTGACGTCATCTGATACTTATGACCAATACTGTTTAGTGAGGTAAAACTTAATTTGATTTTTGTTTATTATAATGTGACAACTTCATATCTCTTTATGATCTTAAAAAGAACTCAATTCGGCGAGTATAATTTAGATTAAATTTGCTCACAGCAGCTAAAGCCAGAAAAGGTATTTGTTTGTTCAAACAAAAGCTAGCAGAGCATGAGAACAATGAGCAACTGGCTCCATATTTGGACCAAGGATAAAACAAGGGACTTTCTTATTAAGCATTTGTCACACACTTCTATAGGTCATAGTACAAATTAAATAGTTTATGTATTCAATAAATATTGAAAGATCTGATTTGATATATGCAACAGACAATAGTTTTGGCATGGTGATTAGGCATTAGTTATTAAATATGTTACGAGTTCAAACCTCATTAAAGGTCAACGTTCTTTAGATAATATAAAATATTTTGAACGTCAACAAGGAACACTTGTTAAACAATACAAATATAAATGTTTAGAGGTTGTGCAACATAAAAGAGGCATAAACAAGCGGCATAAAACCGGCTTAAATGAAAACATTTAAATAAAACCCTATATACATAGAGTCAATAGAGCAAAAAGGAGGCTCACAAAAAGGTTGAACGGTACCGTCATCTGGTCTGGACCAATACTGTTTAGTGAGGTAAAACTTAATTTGATTTTTGTTTATTATAATGTGACAACTTCATATCTCTTTATGATCTTAAAAAGAACTCAATTCGGCGAGTATAATTTAGATTAAATTTGCTCACAGCAGCTAAAGCCAGAAAAGGTATTTGTTTGTTCAAACAAAAGCTAGCAGAGCATGAGAACAATGAGCAACTGGCTCCATATTTGGACCAAGGATGAAACAAGGGACTTTCTTATTAAGCATTTGTCACACACTTCTATAGGCCATACATTGTATAGTACAACCTGTAAGCTCACACATCCCACACAAAGAACACTGCAACTATAACTATTGGCAGTTGGGACACATAGCTTAGCTTATCAACTACAAACTTATCATTTCTCTATAACACACTAGAGAGAAGGGCATATATAGGGAGAGAGATACACTACTGAGACTTAAAAACTGCATACAGGCTTGGTTTAAGCCTTACTATCTATAGCCATGGGAGCTGCGTCGTGCTTTGCTGCTGCGCCCTGCATTTTTCGCATAAACAAACCATCAGTTAGGAAAGATCGGGCACAAAGATCCTCAAGGTGTGGAAGCATTCTGCAGATGAAGATTGAATCTTGATAACTTACCGCTGATTTAAATTGCTCGTGTTTGTTCATTTTTGCGAAAATGCTGCTGTAGAATTGCGCGTCTTTCTTGTTATATTCCCTGACTTTTTCCTTCAAGAGTTTGTACTCCATTTTCACATCCCTGATGCAATCCACCGTTCGCATTGTTATGAGCACATATAACAATTCCATCAGTCAAATTTGTAGATGATTTTGCTTCCCGAAGATGACATACCTGTTGTCAGGATCAATTTCGAGAGCCTTCTTAATATCCATTTCTGCAAGATCCAAATCAACTAGTTGTATATATGCTTGTGCCCTTCTGTAAAGTGCTTTAACGTTCCTGCTATCAATTTCCAGAACCTTCGTGCACAGTTTGAAGGCCTGTTTGTAATCCTTTAGCTTCAGCTTGCAGGCAGCATTGTTCAGGTTGCACGAGACTTTGAGCACTTTGCTCTGTTGCTTCTCCTCGTCGCTGAAAGAGGAATCATATTCTATGAAGCTCACAGCCTAAACACCACAGAGAAAAATCTTATTAGAAGACACGAATGAAGCGTTCGGTGTCAAAACCAGTGCCTTCTTTCAACTTGTTCATACCTTCTCATATCTCTTTGAGGCTCTCTCGTATTTGCCAGCCTTGAATAATGCATTTCCTTCCTCTTTCTTTTTTCCAGCCGCTTCAATCTTCTCTTGTGTGTTCATATCCCAAGACTCTTTGTCCTAAATCGTTCAAAAATTGATGCGATGACATTGTTAGCCCACCTGCTAAACCTATCTAGCCAACTCTGCAAGAGCAAACGAAAACCACACAGGAACGTCTAAGCTTATTCCCCTACCTTTACAAAGGACACCATCTCAACTTCATAAATGACAGTTGAATTTGCAGGAACTACAGCCAGTTCTTGAGGTGAGTCAGATGGACCAAATGCGTATTGTGGTTGTATCGTTACAAGGGCAACTTCGCCTTTCTTCATTGTTTTCACGGCTCTGTCCAGTCCATCAATAACTTGCTCTACAGAGAAATGAGATTTTAGTCAATTAGCCAACCACGAAGAAAGATATCCAGTAGAATCACTTAGATATCAATGAATAAAAGAGAAACTTTTCCGTGTTTAAAATTAGAGCTTCGTGAACCGGACTACCCTTTAGTAAAAGAGAGATCATTACCTTCATCAACCTTGAATTCAAAGGGCTCTTCTTCATGTCCCTTCTTGAAAAATATCGTTCCATCTTGCAGCTTCCCGATCAATTTCACTGCCAAACAACAAAAGATGAGAACATTAGTACAAATTTCCCACAATCACTTATGCAGCTTTAGATATTCAACTATCCATATTGCTTACCTTTGACAACTGCCCCATCATTCGGACGTTCATAACCCTCTCCTTCCTTCAGGATTTTCTTCAGTACCTTCTTGTCACCGGTAACCTCGGAAACCGTTTTCCAGGATACCAGTTCAAGATCAATCTCAAGTGTGGCATTTGGTGGCACTTGACCTTCATCACCCGCTGCAGGTCTGCCGGTCTCTCCAAATGCATCTGTGATAAACCAAATTTAGTAACCTGGTTGAAGAATCTGCAAGAACAAAGTTGATGCAGACACATTTAACTTACATTGTGGCTTCACAGTCAAGAGGACTTTTTCTCCCTTCTTCATTGTTTTAACAGCCTTCACAAGAGCAGGACAGAAATAGCCTGCAGAGAGACAACAATGTTATACACCTCATTTTCATGAGCAAAGAGAGCAAATCAGCTAATAAGAAGAACAGCTATCAACACATGCCATCTTTCACAGTGAACTCCACTCCATCAGATCTTGATACAACACTTCCATCCTCTAGGCGCGCCTCGTATTTAACTGCAACCGAGATGGAAATATAGCAGAAAACATCAATAAATTAAGTTCCAGAAATAAGATTATGAACAAAAGGCGATAACAGAGACAGAGCACACACCAAATACTTCATCAAGATCTTTAGGATTCTGCCAGCCCTCTCCTTCTGTCAATATTTTCTTCATTATTCCACCATCCTTGCATATATCCTTGCAGCTAATCCAAGACAGCAACTCAACTTCAAACTGGAGAGTGGCGTTTGGGGGAATTTTTGGAGGCGATCCGGACTCGCCATAGGCCAGTTCCGGGGGAATAGTGAAAAGAGCCTTTTCACCCTTCTTCATCGTCTTGATACCTTCATCCCAACCCTTTATCACTTGTCCTGCAATTAGAAAGAAAAGTCTAATAATACTCCATTATGTACAAACAGGTGATGCTTCAAATCCCGTCTATGTAACCATTCATAGTATCACCCGAATAATATATAATCATCACCCAAATACTATATAAAACAGGTGATGCTTCAAATCCCGCCTATGTAACCATTCTTAATATCACCCACCCGAATAATATATAATCAACCGAATACTATACACATATATTTCGTACTAGACAGTTGCTCATTCGTAGGTTCTTCATATCAATGTCTGGATAATGTCTAGGATTGTGCTAATTGTAACATGTTTTGTTTGATCTTAATAATATACTTGCTTACTTAGCAAAAAAATAACAACATAGAATCATCAATCACGAAAGGAAAAATATATATGGAAGAAGAAATGCTCAATTTTAGAAAATCTCACCTTGGCCTAGCTTGAACTTGAAGGGGGTGCCACGGTCCCTACTTGAATCAAACTGTGTCCCATCAAGCAACGTACCCACATAATGTACTGCAAAATCATCACCAACAGATTAAAATTTTGTTCACAAACTTTACATCACATAAAGGCCTTAAGCTTCATTTAAATTGAAAAACTGATAAATTATTGCCACTAATATACTTAACTCAAATAATCCATAAAATATAATAAATACTCTATCCAAATCCAAATTGAATGTCCATTTTGACTTTTCTCATGCAAAATAGGAATTTTTCCATGGCAATATTCATTATTGAAAACATTAAATTATCGAAGAAATTGCCGTAGTAATAATCAATGACATAAAAAAAATCCAAAAATTGAGTAAAACTTGTTAAAACGATGTGATCTATGGTCATATATTATATTGGTATAAGTATTTTTATAATTAAATATGATTTATGACAAAATGATGTGAATTTAAATAATAATTCAATGAACTGTCTTAGACTAACATAACTAATTAAGACATAAGATAAAATCATTTTGATCTCTTTAAGCACAGGGATGAAATCAAAAATTTAAAATGACGTGACTAAAAACAGTTTTGAATGATACTCATAAGAAGCATATAGCAATGTACCTTCAACTTCATCACCCTTGGTTGGATTCTCCCACCCTTCACCTTCTTTAAGAAGCTTCTTCTTCAACCCAGTCTTGCCAATCTCTTTCTCCTCCCCAGCTTTAAGAATAGGGTTTGGCTCGTAGTCATCAACAGCATCGTCGTCGTCCATGTTCATGTCCATCTCATCAGCTGCAACGTCGTCGTTTGCAGTTGGAAACTCAAAGTCATCTTCCATTGCTTCTCAACGTAGGAAAGAATCGAATATAATTAATGCAAAATGCTTTAAGCACGCAGAAAATGACACAATAAGAGAGAGAGGCAGAAAGCACAGAAAATAATAAATGTGTTGTGGTTTGTTGTGTACTATGATGTAATGAAGGTAAAGGGGTGTGGTGGATTTATATTGTGTGAGGTGGGTCTAGAGTGTTCTATGGAAAGATCAAATGAGTGCATGTGTGGTTTTGTGGTTTTAAAGTTGGAGAGTCTAGAGAGTTCTTTAACGACTTTGCATGGGGGGGTTGGTTATAATACAGTTGAAGATGGTTCCAGATTCTAGGCGAGACTTTTAGATTAAAGAAATAAAATAGTAGGGGTTTTACAGCGGACTGTTTAAAATAAAATAAAAAAAAGGTTTTAATGGAGTTTTTTTTTTAAATTAGATTTGGACCTCTCAATAAATATTCAAAACGTGATAAGAATTTTTAAAAATATAGAGTTAATTTGGTGGGTTAGTCACAAATAGCATTATGTTGATGGTGTAAGTTTAAATTACTATAATTACATTTATTTTTGTAGTTTTAATTATAAATAAAAAAGAATTAATATCTAAAGAACGTTGACCTTTAATGAGGTTTGAACTCGTAACATATTTAATAACTAATGCCTAATCACCATGCCAAAACTATTGTCTGTTGCATATATCAAATTAGATCTTTCAATATTTATTGAATACATAAACTATTTAATTTGTACTATGAACAAGAATAAATAGTTAAATATACAATTTAGAATTATTATAATATTTTCTTATGATACATCTAAAATGTTAATCAATTGATATTCAAAAATATGCTCAGAACAATTATTTTGCTTATCAAATCTTTAAAAGTACCGTAACATAAAATCATAACTAAATTTTCTTTAATAAATCTAGGGGAAAAAAGTTAAAACTATAAAAATTGAGTCTCTTTTCTATTAACTTAAAAAATATTATACAAAAATTACTACAAAAAAAAAAAAAAAAATCAACCCTCAACATTAAGTTTCTGGCCCTACCCTTGTCATACCCTTTCCTTCCAAATCTACCCTTTGCTCGCACGGTACCCAGACACCCCATATTGCCTAGCCCACGAATCCACCCCTTACCACAATACCCAAAATTGTACGCCTATGTGTGAATGTGTGTGCGTAGGTGCATGAGTTTGACTGCGTGTGTGCTCGAGTTTGTGTGTGTGAGAGAGAATGTGTAATAGTGTGTATGCGTGTGAATACATGTTTATCGGGGGGAAAGAGAGAAGGGGAGAATGTGTTTGGATGTGCATGTAAATATGTGAAAAGTCCAAAATACCTTTCCGCTTAAAGCATTGTTTGGCTAAGTTTGATGTCATGAGGGAATTTATCCAAATCTCAAAGTTCATAGGGCACTTTGGAATTTAAAGGATTTCTCTTGTTGATAAAAAGTGTTGTTCCTACGAGTTGGATAGAACAGTCGGATAGTGACTAATTGTAGTTAAAGGTGTCAAATTTAAACTTATGCCCCTTTATTGTAGTTAAAAGTTCCCAACTTTAAGCTGATACTTTCTCGTCATAAATATTATCTGATCCTTAACAAATGTCTTGGGATACGCAATTGCACTACATGGTTTTATAGCCTCGGTATAGATCCAATGTGACCCTATCTATGCTGAATTCCTCGTCAATTGAAAAACTTCATGCGAAATTAGAAAATAGACCACAAAAACAATAGAATGATATTACGAGGCCATATAATTTGGATGAGCAAATATTTTGTTTTGACAGAAACACATACTTTCTTCACAGATAATGTATAGATACAATTAATACTAACAAGATCCTAGTGGATGAGCATTTTTTCCACTTTCCACTTTCCACTGTGAACAAGCTGGCCGACATATTGGGGGATTTCATATCCGAGCTTGTATCTTTACTTTTTAAGGTATTTGAAAAAAAAAAAAAAACATAATTTAACAACCTTTGAAAAAAGTTATTTCATGTATGAATATGATACTGTGTATTTTTAGCATCCATCAAATAAAAATTCTAAATCGTATTCCATCAAATTTACAATATTTATGCAGAGTTTCTTTATCCATATTGCCCCAAGTATGCCATAATCATTCTCTCATTCTTTACATTATGCTCTTTCCGAAGTTTACTTATTTGTGTTCTTCTATAGAGACGTAGACTAATGCAAAAGCATACACCTCGTTAACCTTTGAGACCTTTTGTCAAACATTTTCATAAGCCGTTCATCCTATTTTTCATGAATGTTCACATCAAACAGATAGGTAATGAATTTTGGTAGTCCTCTAATTTCTTCATCTTAAGAATGTCTCTTGCTTACCTTGTTAATTCTTATGAGAAATTTAACGCAGGAAAGATATATTTGAAATTTCTTACTTGCATGACTAAGATTTATTTTGAAGATAATGCACTTTTGATTGTTTGGTTTAAATTAACTTCACAGAATTGTATATATAAATCAATTGTATAAAACTTTTATTTTTTCAAAATTTATAATCCATCCCTTTCTTCTGAAATTTTATTTTTGATCATGGTAACGCAATTCATACGCTACGCTAAAATAATTCTGAAGCATTTGTTTCTAATATGATCGGTTCATGCTCTTTTAAAAAGAGACTTAATCTTTTCCAATCATGTTGTATATTCTTAGACCATTTAATTTGATTTTAGCAATTGACATTGTTCTAGTTATTTTGAGTTTTTTTAAATAAATAAATAAATAATTGTCTAAGAGAGATTTTCTAACCTAAATAAATTCACAATTTGCCGACGTCCATAAGTTCTCAAGGCTCAAGATAGGTAGTACCTACAAATATGAAAAAACAAGCTTTGGTTGCCTTCAATGAAGTGATTCAAGAAGATGATAGATATGTGAAAGTTACATTGGAGATTGATGGGTTTATCAAACAAAATCAACCCAAAAGTGAGAGAAGGAAAAAAAACGATGGAAAAAAAATTGACGGGAAATAAATTAGAAAATATTTTGGGTTGATTTTGTTTGATATTCAATTAAGGATCTAGATGTTTTCTTAGTAAATGAACATTTAATAACATTATTATATAAACAGTGTTATTAGGGGATCCAAATCCTAACTCTTAACGAAAGTTTTCTTAGTGACAAAAACCTAATTACTTGGATTGCACAAAAGAAAGGAAGGAAAAGTACAATAGAGGGAAAAAAATGAAAGGAAAATAAATGAATTCCCTTATTTGAATTGTAAAAATATGATAACAGAATGAAAGGAAAGGAATTTATGATACTTTCTTTGAATAGGAGAAAGAAAGGATAATTTTAAATGAAAAATCACTTAAGTGTCCTTTTTCATATTCACTGCCATGGAAATAACAACATAAAAAGGTGGAGATAAGAAAGACTTTTCGTAAATTAATATTTTCCTTGCAAAAAACCTCAATTAAGGGTTATGAATTAGGGATAACCTTTCCCTAATTTGCAAAAGTCAATCCAAACAGGAAAAGAGATTTCTTAGTCCCTCCGTATCCTTTCTTTTCCTTTAATATATGTACTCCAAATATAGTGTAAGATATGAGATCATAACCATTCACCTCCTATTGGATGATTGAGATTGAGATGAAGGAAAGAGAAAGAGGAGGAAAAAAAATTAATTTTTAAAGTAGATGTTCAATATTTCATTTATTAGGTAGATGACTAGCATCTCAACTCCTACTCACTAGGAGATGCTCTCGCTAAGAGAGAATCTTAATCCGGATTTAAGAGGTGGTTGTGACTCATAAAGGTTTTTTTTACAGTTTTTTATTCGTTCAAAATGATGTAACTATTAATTATTGAGTAATAGTGATTTTCTTAAAGGTGAGTCGTAAATGTATGTAGGTGATCGAATCACGTTAAATCTTGGATTTTCGATTATTTTCTGTATGTCTATCTTGTCCGAACAAAACAGTCTATCGGTAGTGTCCTTTAATGGTCTTGACTCTTCAAATAATCTTGCTTGCCAAACCAGGTTTACAATTGAATTCGCTGTAAATTTTAGCACCTCTAATCAAGTAAACTGGAATATCATCTCTTGGAATAAAACTTCAATCAAATCAAATACAAGATTTTCACTTCTTATAATTGATTATCATCCTAAAGTTGACTATCTTTTCTTCACAAAGCTATATCACTAGAAATGCAGGGCTAAAATGGGACTCTTAGTAACAAGGCATTCATCTATTTGTCTAGCAAAGGTAATTGATTATACTTTGAAATCTTATTTTCATTGTTTATTTTTAGATGATAATATCTTCAAGTTTTTTTCTAATAACGTTAAAAGATCTTAAGATAAATTATTAGGACTTAAAATTTTAGACATCGGCCGCATTTTAATAAATGTTCTACCTTTTTATAATGGGTATTTTTGACTTAGACCCCTCTTTGTTTTAATAAATTCATTAGATATGAATCCATAGATCTTCTTCATACCCAATTACTCATATTTCTTGATTGTTTATTCAATATCAAACAATCACCTACACCAAACCTGCAAAGAACTCAAATGTAATGCCCTCACTGTTGCCTTCGGGTAAGGTTGCAGCTTCTTCAATTTCAAGAAGAAATCAACGTATGGTACCCTAACCTGTTAAACCCTTTTCATTGATCCTTCAAAATGAAGAAAGTCCTGTTTGCATTAGGGTGGGCTTGTTTAATCGGTCATAGAAGAGTAGATAACAATGTTAAAATATTGTATGGAACGCAAATTTATGCTTATAGCCTCGTGTTAGACAGAAAATTGGATAGAGACCCTTAACAGAAGGGGTCTATTTAACACTTTTTTATATTCAAATGGTTTAAGTCACACTTCGTATTTATAGAGGGGGTTTGATTCAAAAATACCCTTTTTATAATACTTGACTAGCTTAAATCTTTTTTGTCATATAACCAAGGAATTTGATCAAGATTGTTCATTATCTATCAGTAGAGATGGCTATTACGGATGCTCATAGAATAGTTTTGACAGATGAAATTTCTTAAAAAGAATATACCCATGCATTTGAGGGAACATAACACTTCAGGTATTCTAAAAGTTTTCTTTCCGATTGAATCTAAACACGTTTTTTGTACTTGTTTCTATGATACCACTATGTAAAATTATTTTAGGATATTTTTCCTTTAATTTCTTTATCCATTGTTATTGAAAAGTTGAATTTCAACTTGTGTATGAGAAGTTGCTTTAGCTCGGTATTTTCTTCCTACATTTCAAAATGCTTAGCTTGACATGGTTTAAATCTTGCCATCTTCTAAAGATCTTTAACCTTCAAATTCTAATTTTTGGCTAATGTTATTACATTTAATGGACAAATTCGACTAAAATTCATTTTCAGGCACTAATTCAAATGTCTGGATTTGAGGGATTTGGCTTAAAATGGAGATATATTCTTCATCTTCTTCTTAAGAGGATATTTTGGACAGTACTTCATCTTCTTTTTCTATCTCTTCAACTAAGCAAATTTCTAGAAATTTTAAATGATAATTAGGGGCTATACGCCTTTCTCCCTCACGAAAAATAACAAGTACTATTTATTGTAGATTGATTTCTAGAGTACCTCTATTTTCACAACATACTTAATTTTTGGATTTTGATTTTTTTTTTTTAATTTGAATCACTTTTTCTTCTTTGTTTTGAAGGGTTAGCTAGCAAAGTAACAGAATTTTCAACTTTCATTTGTTATTTTATCCCAATATACCTTTTTCCTTTGCTTGAATTAGCTAACAACTATCATACTTTTGACCTTTTCTCTACAAGCACTTCTTTGTGATGATTTTATATCCAACACTATATTCTTTGTCCAAGGCTCTATTGTAACGACTCCACATCTCGTCAGCCCAATTGATGTTCCAGGCCTAATGGAGCCCAACACAAATGACGATAGCTTAAGCCCAATTCCTAGGAAAAGCATCAGAGCAAAGGCGTTGCCTCAACACTTGAGAGATTACGTGATCAAATAGTTGTAACTGAATGTGGTTAGGCCATTGGCATGTGATGTAAGGAGTAGCCTATATATAAACTAATAGCAGGCATAGAAAAGGCTAAGCAACAACTCTTATCTTCTATGTTTTATTTTCCTGTAATTCCTTTACTTTTGCAAAATAATTCAACTTCTTCCTTCTGCAGACTTAAATTTCTTCTTTTTTGTTTCTCCCTAATATCCAAATCGTTACATTGGTACTCTCGTTGACTCTATGGCCGAAGGTACTGGACTCAACGCCATGGATGACGCGGTAACGAAGTTTCTGCAAACTACAACTCAGAATACTATTAAGCTCAATGACTTTCAACAAACACTTGGCGCCCTTATTTCTAAGCTCACGACGATTGATGGCAAACTCGATCAGTTGCAGCTTCTCGAGAAGAAATTCGTGGCGCGTAATGCCCTTTCATCCACTTCTTCAACAATGACGACGACCACTCATGGTGATTCCTGGTTATCTGCTAAGATCATAGCTACTGATCAAGGAGATAGCATGCCGCCGTCTCAAGTTGCTTTCACCGATACCAACCACGATGAGGCAACGCAAATTTCTGCACCAAAGCCTGCAGTGCTATTCTTCAGCGTAGACGACGAGGATTGTTCGTCAACATCAAAGCATAGTCGCGCAAATCTCAAGCTCACGGACTCCAAAGTCGAGCCTGAATTCGAAACCCAAAACCACGCCTATGATGACGTTTTGAGTCACATGCAATTACAATCGCAGGAGCTCTCGCAATTCGAGCAAGAGCTAAACGCTTGTAAAATTTCGCAATCGGAACTCAATAATATTGCTGAAATAGAGTCGAGGAAGGTGTTTGATGACATGACTGAGAGAAGTTTGGTGTACTTGAAAGGTGATATGGTAGAGGCGAAGGGGTTAGTAAATCCTCCTTGGTGGATTCCGTGGAGTGTGTATGTGAATGGGAGAATTATTGCAATGATTAGGATTTTGTTGGCGGAGTTTGCAATGGATAAGTTGAAGAATGAGGACATTTAGCTGAGGTTGAACTTGTTTCGGTGGCTCTCCACAATTGCACATGCTCTTGGAGATGAGATGACTCGGAAGAAGTTGATACTATTTCTCACTGAGAACAACGATGATGATGACGAGGTGCTTCTTGCGATGGCTGAAGAGTTGATTCTTGTAGCAAAGATTATGCTAACACTGTGTTTGGTTTGCCTGCTTGTGTTGTTCACACAACTCTATTTGGTGTTAAACCATAGAAGAATACGATTACAGCTTGAAAGCAAAGGCATTAAAGGGCCATCACCATCTTTATTTTATGGTAATTTAACTGAGATGAAAAAGCATTCATGAATATACCATTTCAATGGCTTCATTATCTCAACTTAATGGTGGTGGCATGATCACTTTATTGTCTCATGCTTGGCCTGCTGTTGTTTTCCCACATATTGAGCAGTGGAGAAAGGAATATGGACCTATTTTTTTGTTTTCTACGGTAGGCATACAGATTTTATGCATAACAGATCCTGAGATGGTAAAGGAAGTAAGCCTCTACACCTCTTTGAACTTAGGGAAGCCTTCTTATTTATCGATAGAGCGCGGTCCCCTACTAGGAGAAGGCATTTTGTCTTCAAATGGTGCGTATTGGGCTCACCAGAGAAAGATCATTGCTCTTGAATTCTACCTTGATAAAATTAAGGACATGGTGAACCAGATGGTAGAGTCCACCACTAACATGTTGCAATCTTGGGAAAGTACAGCAGACAGTTGGGCAGAAAATGTGAAAATCAGAGTAGATGAGTATATAAGAGCTTTGTTAGTAGATATAATCTCAAAAACTAGTTTTGGAAGCAATTACACAGAAGGGGAAAATATATTCTCCAAGCTTCGAACTCTTCAGAAGGTCATGTCGAAGGGCAATATTGGAGTTCCAGGTCTAAGGCACATTATTAACAAACATAACCGAGAAATATGGAGATGCAGCGATTCACTTCCTATGAGTGTAAATCCATGTGTTGTTTGTTTGGAAAAAAGTGCACAGTTGCTGCAGCAGGTTGTTTCCATGAATTTGATGAAACTAAGGTTGTCGTGGCAGAGCGTGTAGTCGGCACTGGTTCAGTTGGTGTTGTCTTTCAGGCGAAGTGCTTGGAAACAGGTGATGTTGTTGCTATAAAGAAGGTGTTGCAAGATAGGAGGTACAAGAGCAGAGAGCTTCAAGTTGTGCGGTTACTTGTTTATCTTAATGTTGTGCGGATGAAGCACTATTTCTATTCTACTACGGAAAAGAATGAGGTCTACCTGAACCTTGTCCTGGCGTATGTATTTGAAACTGTGTATTGGGTGTTAAAGCACTACACCAGGATGAACCAGCATATGCCTATAATATTTGTTCAGTGGTACACATATCAGTTATGTCGTGCACTCAGCTACACACACAATGACAGTGGTGTTTTTTATCGCGATACTAAACCACATAATCTATTGGTAAACTCCCATACTCATCAGCTAAAACTTGGTGAATTTGGGAGTGCAAAGATGATGGTGCCTGGTGAACCAAATATTTCATACAATTGCTCTCGGTATTATAGAGCTCCACAATTAATCTTTGGGGCTACAAAGCACACTACTGCAATTGACATGTGGTCTGTTGGTTGCGTTAGGGCTGAGCTACTTCTGGGACAGCCTCTCTTTCCTAGCGAATGTGGTGGGAAAATGCATATGGCAGAGAGACAGTGGTTCGAGGCAATTAACAGGAAGGGGGTGAATTATATTGAGGTAAATTTGTTTTTTATTGCACTGGAGGTTTTGGCACTTGCTTTGTTTAATATGATGGTGGATGCATACTGTGCGGAAGGGAGGATTAAGGATGATATTGAGCAGGAAATTGTTGACTCGTATCCGGGGCTGAATCTTGAGAACAAGGTTCTTTCGAATGGGGGAAGTAATGTAACTACTCCACATCTTATCAGTCCAATTGATGTTCCAGGCCTAATGGAGCCCAACGCAAATGACGATAGCTTAAGCCCAATTCCTAGGAAAAGCATCGGAGCAAGGGCCTTGCCTCAGCACTTGAGAAATTACGTGATCAAATAGTTGTAACTGAATGTGGTTAGGCCACTGGCATGTGATGTAAGGAGTAGCCTATATATAAACTAACAGCAGGCATAGAAAAGGCTAAGCAACAACTCTTATCTTCTCTGTTTTATTTTCTTGTAATTCCTTTACTTTTGCAAATCAATTCAGCTTCTTCCTTCTGCAGACTTAAATTTCTTCTTTTTAGTTTCTCCCTAATATCCAAATCGTTACATCTATCCCTCTAGCTTTTGGTAAGTACTCCAAATATTGTTTTCACATATTTCCTCTTATGTGTTGGAGTTTATGAAAAAATTGCTCTAACCAATGATTCATATCCTCTTAATTTGAGCATCCAAAATTATCATCGATAAGTTTTAGCAAATCTATTCAGTCACATATATCACACTTAGCTAATGCATGTTTTACTTCATTTTTTAACTCATATACTATAAAGACGACTACACTAAATGTTTGTTTAGATAAGATAGCAAACTCTATTAATATGTTATCCTTTAGAAAGTGAAGATTTTTTCTTGATTTTTATCTCTTCAAATTCTTCTTGAACATCATAACAATTTACTAATTTATATTTTCTTTTATCACAAAGACCACTCTTTATAGTAGGTTTGGTAGTGGATCTAGGGATGACAATGGGTAGGATTTAAATCCGAATCCGACTCGATTATAAACCCGTTTACGAAACTGATAGAATATCCATTAGGATTTGGTTTTTATAGGTGGTTATTGACAGATAGTCTGATAGGATTTGGTAATAGCAATTTAAAAAAAATAAAAACCCAAGAACCCAGTCATTTAGTAAAAAAAAAAATTAATAAAAATGTTTATATATTTACATACATATACAAATAATATATTATCTAAGAAAATATATTTTTCTAATATTAGTCTAAGATTAACAGTTGTGGGATATAACCCAACTTTTATTATAAATTGTTAATCCTCATAGTTTGAGTTTATTTTTTTTTTATCTAATTCAACTAATACAACCACTAAATTGCTAAATAATTTAAATGAGAATGATAACTTACAATTATGACAAATACTTTACATTCTTTTTTCTTCAGGTTATTTCATATTATTACGGAAGGATGATAACTTCTTAGCATAAAAATTTTGTTGAATATTTCTATTTAGTTTAAGTTTGTTTATAGACAAGAAATTTTATTTATTTATTTTTCTAATCCATTACAATTTGTCATTATTTCAGTACTTCTTTTCATTTGTTTTAAAAACCTTTTAAGTTTTCTTTTAATTTTTTTTTTCTATTCATTAACAGGTCCGGTCGGATATTAGCGAGTTTTTAAATATTTAACAGGTTCGAGTTTGGTAAGCAAAATCTAAACCCGACAGGTTTCTGTCACGAGTTTGGTAAAATATAATTTACATGAGTTCGGATTTAGTTTTACAAATTTTAGCAGGTATCCAACCCGTTGTCATTTCTTATTGGATCATAAATTAAATGACCATTTTCTTCTATTTCTCATTTATAGATTTCAAATAATCCTTCATTTTTACTTTCACTGTTTTTATATTAAAAAGGGATTTAACATTATCAATAGTTTGAGGAAAGGTTGGTTAACATAGTTTTATAATTATTGTTGGTAACTTCATATAGAATAAATATCACTTCGCCCCCTATGTTATGCAAAAGTATTACGCAACCCACTATACTTATAAAATTATCAAAAACCCCCATATACTTTTTGAAACCCGACACACCACTTCCTCTGTTTGTAACTCCGTGAGTTGTGTCATGCACGCGCCTTTTGTTGCATGTATGGATGTTTTTTGCTCTTATTAAAGCATTGTTTTTGCCTAAAATACCCTTCCGCCATTATCATCATCATCATCACCAACACCAACACCAACACCACTACTTTCATCACCACCACTATTACCTCCTCACAATTAACAAACACTATTACACCCATACACACCTTTGAATAGTGAATCCAATCAGTCCCGTTATCCTCCCCCTAGTTCCCCCTAGCCCCCCACCTCTACCCAATACCCATTCTACTAATAGTACTCAGATCGAAGAGTTAAGCCAATCCCAAATGTATGATTCAAAACCATAACACGACAAATAGAAAATGAACAAATTACATAGCCTTGTTCCATTATGGGACATATTCTACAAAATGCTAAACTTTTCAAAAGTAACGAAAATACAAGAATATGATATGATACCTTATTCAGCTCCACAATAGTTTTGGAAATATCAATGCATTTCTATAGTCCTGTTTTAGTAATTCCCGAACTCAAGTTGCACTATACGTCAACCCAAGATGTATCTTCCTCTCCAGGACTCCGAAAAGGTATGGGCTGGGGCTGGGGAGGGATGAGGAAGATGATAACTTTTCTTTTTCTTTATTTTTTTTTGGTAAAGAATGGGTAGACAAAGAGGAAAAAAAAGGAAAACTAATATGTATAATATAAGGGCATATATGTCATTTAAGTTATTTTCTTTAACAACGTTAGTCAAAAAGAGACAGAGTGGGGAGGGGGCGATTTGTCGGCTTTTAGAAAATATAAGGGTTTTTTTTAATAATTTTACAAATATAAGGGATAACATGATATTTTTACATAACACATGAAGATATAGTGATATTTACTAATTTGTTATATACTTTAACATGATATATACTTCGTCCAAAAAAAAAAAAACATGATATACACAACCATTAGTACTTTTTTGTTATAGCTACTTTTTTTTTTTTGAACATATGCATTTCATTACAAACAGAAGATACAAAGTTTATCCGACTATTATAGGGTGGATATCATGATTCAAGAGTAGATACAACTGAGGAGGGATGTTAAACATTCAGTCTAAAGGCAAAGTTCCTTTCAATTTTTCTTTTGCTACCCAGTCACTAGGCCTATTCGCATTTATCCTAGTGAAATGAAAATTAATGTTATTTTCGCCTTCCACAATCTTTCGAATATCCTCTACGATAACTCTGACTCCTCAACTGGGAGCGACTTGCGGAGAATTGATTGTGTTGATCACTACTTCAGCATCACTTTTAATGGTGATGTTAATGGAAGGAAAAAACTTTGCGATCAGACTGGCGTTCCTATTTGCAATTCCTTCTACTTTTGC
Source organism: Ehretia macrophylla (assembly GCA_037974665.1). Classification (NCBI taxonomy): domain Eukaryota; kingdom Viridiplantae; phylum Streptophyta; class Magnoliopsida; order Boraginales; family Ehretiaceae; genus Ehretia; species Ehretia macrophylla. The sequence continues at coordinate 16,325,751 of CM075777.1, forward strand.
TGATGAAGAACAGGAGATGAGAGCTGCATGGCCAAATGAGAGTTGGCCTACATGATCTCGTCCAATAACCGCAAAGGCTGCTTGTGCAGGAGAGATAAAGGCTGCATCAACATTGAGTTTGATACCATTTGTCTAGGGGAGAGAGGAGACCAACAAGAAAACGAGTCTGGAGGTCCTTGATTTGTCCTACGAGTACTTTGTCCGACTCTGTCCGTGGCTTGAAGGAATTCTAGGTAGTTACACTATACATTGATGAGAGCAATCTTGATGTCAAGAATTTTCCTTTCGAGACAAAATTTATTCATTTGCTTCCAAATTTGCCAACAATGTATGGCAATCAATGATGGGTCTTCCTCCTTGCAACATCCAGCCGCAATACACTTAGAGGTAGAGGTTAAGAACCAATTACTGAATTGCCGAATTTCAAGAGGATTCACGACGAGTTGCAAAGGGGACAAGAACCAGTATCTCTGAGCCCAAGAACACAAGAGAAAAATGTGCTCAATTGATTCAATAGCTTCCGAACAAATTTGACATGTAGGCAAGGTCGCACACTTTCTTTTAAACCTGTTCTCTTGAGATGGGAGGCCATTTCTACAAGCTTTCCAAATGAAGAATTTGATTTTAGGAGGGGCTTTCATTTTCCAAATTAATTTCCAAAGCTCCGGGGGATCCTAAAAAGACAAGCTGGCCCTTAACCTTTCCCTATTTCTGTCAACACCAACACAATCTCCTGCAACATAATATGCAGTCTTCACGCTAACTTCTCCATTGTTGGTGAGTGGCCAAATAATCTTGTCTTCCTGATTTGACTCAGGGATAAACACAACTTTAATATCCTTTGCAACTCGCAGGATGAACAAAAGATTGATGAGATCTTCATTCCACCTCTTTGCATCATTGTCAATAAGTTCGCTCACCTTAATGATGTTTGAGTGGAATTGGTTGACGATCTGGTCATGATTTTCTAGACACTTGTCGTCCCAAATGTTAATGTTCCTGCCATTACCCACTGTCCATAAAGCTTTTCTCCCAAGCAGTTCCTTTCCTTTGATGATACTTCTCCAGGGCCAAGAGGCATTCCTTTTCAATTTTGATTTCCAGAAGGATTCTTAAGGGAAATAGATTCCTTTGAGGATTTGAGCCACCAATGAGTTTGGGTTGGAATGGATTCGCCATGCCTGTTTCGCCATCATCGCAAGGTTGAAACAGTATAAGTCTCTGAATCCCAAGCCTTTTTTACTTTTCGGCTCTGACAAAGTCTCCTAATTGATCTAGTGTAGACCTTTCTTGCTATCTCTTTCCCACAAAAAGTTTGTTGCTCTCGAAGTAATAGATCTACACACAGTCTTGGGAAGAAGGAAAACAGACATAACATAAGAGGGAAGAGCTTGAATAACAGCTTTTAATAACACGTCTTTACCACCATCTAAAAGGAACAAGTTATTCCAACCATTAAGTTTGTTTTCACATTTTTCTTGTAACCAATTAAGAGCACTAACCTTCAATTTCCCCCATTCAGAGGGGAGGCCTAGATACTTACCAAGATGATTGGAAGACTTCATTCTAAAAATATCTGATATACCTTCTTTGATGCCATCTGGTGTGTTTGGACTAAACACAATGGAGGATTTGTTGAGGTTAATACTTTGCCCAGAAGCAAAGCAGAACCTGTACAAGATATCTTGAAAGGCAAGGGCTTTCTTGTAATTAGCTTCAAAAAAGAAGATTGAATCATCTGCGAAAAGCAAATAAGTCAGGGGGCAATTCTTAGTAATTTGAAACCCTTTCAAAAGGTTTCTACTAAGTTGCCAATTAAAGAGGGATGTAAGAGCCTGTGTTGCAATTGTGAAAAGGTATGGGGATAAGGGATCCTCTTGTCTGATACCTCTTGTGGGGAAGATGGCCGTACTGGCTTGTCCATTGATGAGAAAATTCATTGAGACTGTGGATATGCAGTTCTTGATCCAGTTTATCCACCTATTATTGAAACCCATTTTGTCCATGACACCAATCAAGAAGTCCCACTCGATCCTGTAATACATCTTACTTATGTCAGCCTTGAGGATGACATGACCTCTTTTAGTGTTTTTCTTCTTCTTTTTAAGTTTCAAGGCTACTTCTTGTGCGATGAGGAAGTTGTCATGAATTGATATTCCTTTTATAAAGGCTGATTGGGTAGGGGCTATAATCTTGTCCATGATCGGTTGTAATCTGAGGGCCAAAATTTTAGAGATTATTTTAAAGATAAAGTTGTAATAGCTAATGGGACGGAGATCAGTTACCTATTGTGGATTCTTCACCTTTGGGATGAGAGCAACATTGGTGCGGTTGAGGATCTTAAGATCAATGTTACCTTGGAGGGCTTCATGTACAATATTGAAGATATCTTCCTTTAGAGTATGCCAGTATCTTTGAAAGAAAAGTTCAGAAAATCCATCGGGTCCAAGGGCCTTCCTTGCTCCAAGGCTGAAGACAGCAATCCTTACTTTTTCTCTAGTAACAGGCTGTGTAATCCTTCGGTTATCCTCCTCAGTAACGACAAGGTCAATGCAATCGAGGATAAGGTTAGTGTTTCTGGGTCCAACAGTTTTGAACAAGTCCTCAAAGTGATCAGTGATGAGACTTTCAATGTTCGTCTTATTGGAAATCCAATCTCCATTAAGGTGTTGTAGTCTGACAATTCTGTTACTTGCTCTCCTCTATTTAGTAACAGCATGAAAGTATTTTGAGGTTCTATCTCCTGATCTCAACCATTTCAATCTGGCTCTCGCCTCCCATAATTTTTTCTCATAGCTCCAAGCCTTTTCAATCTCGCTTGCAATCTTTCTGTACTCATCTGCTTTGAAATCCCTACTTGAGTTGTTAATTAGGTCCTCAAGTTGATTTTTTAGTTGCTTGATTCTCTCCCTGTTGTTGCTGAATTTATATCGACCCATTTTGTCAACTTCTTTTTACACATGTCCAACTTCCACATGACCTTGGAGGCAGCATCTCTGGTCGAATACCGGTTCCAACATTCATTCACGATATCGTCACATTCCTCATCCTTTGTCCAAAAAGGTTCAAAGTGGAATCTCATTCAGGCTTTTGTAAGATCAGTGTTGCTATTGCATAGGAGGATTGGGGAATGATCTAACCCCACCGGTGGAAGATTGATAGCGTACGCCTCTGGAAAGAGAAAGGTCCAGTGGATGTTAGCTAAAGCCCTATCCAATTTCTGCATGATGGAACTTTTTCCTTCTCTCTTGTTCACCCATGTAAATCTGCAGCCTTTGGCTAGTATCTCAATCAATTCGGCTTCATAAATCCGTTGTGAAAAAATTCTCATATCACTCTGTGCTTTACTATTACCTCCTTCATTTTTATCCTGTGATCTGATACAATTGAAATCTCCAACAAAGATATAGGGGGTGACATAATTAGCTCTATCCATTATCTCATTCAAACTTAAACATTGGTGAGTTTTAATCGAGGACCACACAACACATTTTTTTGCTTTGCAAATATGTTGGAGCCTAGATCGAGGTCCATGAGTTGAAGAGATTAGACAATTTGTTCCAATCACAACAAAAAAATTTCACTCAGGTCATGAAAATAATTTTTTTGGCATCACGCATCTTAAAAGTGTCGCTTCAATTAGGATTACTCCAACTCGTATTTGGGATGATAAATTTTCATTCAAACATCTCAATTAATATCTTTCCACAACTAGGATTAACATAATCTTATGCAAAATCTATGCAAATAAAAGCCTTACTTAAAAGAAAAAAAAGAACAAATTCGCAATCAAACATCTTTATGACAATGTGAAAAAAACAAAAATCCTTTTCGCAATCAAACCTTTATGATGATGTAAAAAAAACAAAAATCCTTTTCTACTTGCCTCATAACCAATCTTTTTTTTTTTGGTGAAGCCTCATAACCAATCTTAGATTAGTTGTAACATGCCACCACCAACAATATTCCCAAAACATGTTACCATAATATCGAAAACAATTTTGACAAGAAGAAGGATAAAAAACAATAAAATAAAAAAAAGAAGAAAACATATATGCAATTACTTATTTCTTCATTTAGAACCAATAACGATATGCCACGTATGTATTTGTTGTCATTCTATGAATCTCACGTCCACGTAAGCATCGTTGTATATTCGTTGTTGTACTTCGCATAAATATATGAAAAACTCAACAATTTGCACTCCACCTATACATACATATATATTTCACACACGCACACACACAAAAACACACATATAACACCTCTATTTGACTCCCTTCTCCCGGTGAACCCCCCACCACCCCCACCCCACCACCTAGGGGTTTACTGTTTCAAATTCAATAATTTTATTATTGAAAACAGAAAGCAAAAAAATAAAAATAAAATTGAAAATTTCTCTCCAATGGCGAATGAGATGGCGCAAACGGATCCGGAGGCGCACATCGACGCGGTGAGGATGACGTGGAACGCGTGGCCGAAGACGAAGGTGGAGGCCAGCAAGTGCGTGATCCCAATCGCCGCTTGTATTGCCCCGATCCGACCAAACCCTCAGATCCCTGCGCTCCCTTACGCGCCACTCAAGTGCAAGACGTGCACCTCCGTGCTCAACCCCTACGCGCGAGTCGACCTCCACGCGCTCATCTGGATCTGCCCTTTTTGCTTCCAGCGCAACCAGTTCCCTCACCATTACTCCTCCATGAGCGAGACCAGTCTCCCCGCCGAACTCTACGCGCAATACACCACCGTCGATTACTCACTCACCGCCGCTATGCCCCAGAATTACGGTGCTGCCCCTCCGCCTCCTCCTCCGGTTTACTTGTTTGTGTTGGACACGTGTCTGATCGAGGAGGAGCTGAATTTCGCGAAATCGGCGTTGAAAAGGGCGATTGGGATGCTGCCGGATAACGCGATGGACGCATTTGAATCATATGGTACGGAGGTGCAGGTGCACGAGCTAGGGTTTTCGGAGATGTCGAAGGTGTACGTTTTTAGGGGGTCGAAGGATTTGTCAAAAGATCAGGTTTTGGAGCAGTTGGGATTAGGGGGTTCTGGCTCTGGCGCTAGACGTGCCGGGCCTGGACAAGGCTTGCAGAAGGGTGGTGGTGTTGGGCAGGGCCCGGTTGGTACAGTACCTCCTGGTTCGGGAATTAATAGGTTCTTGTTGCCGGCTTCTGAGTGTGAATACGCGCTCGATTTGGTAGGTTTTAATGGAAATTTTCCGAAATTTGATTGTTATGGAATTGAATTTTGTGTCATTGTTGATGAAATTTGGGTTTTCGTGGGTTTTTATGCAGTTGTTGGATGAGTTAGGGACGGATCAATGGCCAGTGCCGCCAGGAAACAGGGCATTGAGGTGTACCGGGGTGGCATTGAGTGTGGCAACGGGATTGCTTGGGGCATGTGTTGCAGGAACTGGTGCAAGGATTATAGCATTAGTGGGAGGACCTTGCACGGAAGGACCGGGAGCGGTAAAAATTTTTCTTCTTCCATTTACGGTTTTGATTTGTTGTGTGTATTATTGAAATAGGCGACTTTTAGTATAAAGCTAGTTTTTTGGCTTATATAAGTGGATAGTTATTTATTGTGGTTCTCGTTGGAAATTATCCGAGCATTAACAATTTTGCAATTAATTAAAGTTTAGATTGGCTGTGCTAGTGTTATAAGTTTGTTGTAATGCATCTTAGAAGAGGGATGTTAATCAATATAACACTGACATATTAAATTCTGAAAAGGATTTCTAAGGTTCTGGTTTTGCTTCACTTTTAACTGTGCTGACAAAGATAATTTTCAATTTTCTACAATATATGTTCTTTATGTGGTTCCGTGGTATTAGGGAAAATTGACTTCTACCTATGGACTATGGTTGATAAATGATCTCATAATACTGGGGTAGTTTGAGACCAAGCAAGACATTATCTTATGAAAATATTTTGGGGGAAGAAAGGAACTTAATGTCCTGGATGTGCATTATTTTTTAGAGGCTGTGAATAACGGAGAAACAAATGACTGATGTCTAATGAACTCCCATACTGATGGACTCAAAGCATTGACATGTCGCATGACTGCAAATAATAGTGACCTGCATTAGCATGATATGAAGTCAATCTGCCTGCTTACTCTTTTCATGATCTTTGCTCTGAATGCTTGCTTTCTCATTTTATTATTTATGAAGTTTATCTTTTGCTCTAAGCTGTTTGTATAGTTGATGTATTTTGCTGCTCTTTGTTATTTAATTTTCTCGTCCATCAGGAAGGGAGGCAAATTATGGAGAGTATACAGAAATTGACAGCTATTAGTTGTGTCTTGTGATCTGTCAACAGTATTATATAGATTCCTGCAAATTGGATTGCGGATGCTATTTTGTTTGAGCTGACACGATTCTAGATTGATGATTTCAGTTAAACTGAATTTTTTCTTTTCTTATTCATTTGCAGATTGTATCAAAGGATATGTCAGATCCAGTTCGTTCCCATAAAGATTTAGATAAGGATGCAGCACCGTATTTTAGAAAAGCAGTCCATTTTTATGAGGAACTTGCAAAGCAGCTGGTCAGTCAGGGTCACGTCTTGGATCTTTTTGCGTCAGCACTTGATCAGGTTCCTATATTTAGCTACAAAATGAATTGCCATGAAATCTTGAACTGTTAGATACTCATTTTACTTTCTTTTCTTTTTCTGGGACAATTTTTGGGCTTTGTAAGAATTGGAAAAGTGTATCATCGTTGGCTTTGTATATGCCCTGCATAATGTTAGTTCATTTCAGTTTGTGTATGAATTAAAAGCTACTGCTTTTTGTGCTTTCGCTTTTGTCTTTGGGATATCTAACTATTATTTCCTGTTCATGATGCCTTCCTATGGGGTTTACTCATGTCATTCTCTGGTTTGGACATGATATTTTGTAACTCTTGTTTTGAGGGTTTAATGACATGACCAAAATAGGCTTTCCATGAGGTCTTGTTGTAGCTTGTTTCTACAATGTAATTTCTTACCCATTGGATGAAAGGTATATGGCAATCTAGAATTCTAAAAGAGCAATATTATCTTTACAGAAAGAGTGGGTGGGTGCTGTATATCAGATACAGATTGGCTGAGTGCAGTAGTACTTAGTGCCAAACTGAGCTTCTACAAAAATAAGAAGTGATTTCTCCTTTTTGGTTGTTGCAAGTAGTGATCTGACAATTGTAATGCTGTCTGAATTTCGGCCGAGTAAAAGAAATCTTTGACTTTTATTCAATCAGACTTGAAAGAGATTCATCCGTGAAATGTCGACAGCTGTTTGTTTAAGAAGTCCCCTTATTTGAATAAACAATGTCATAATGATATCTTATGTGGTGGTCATTGGGTTTTATCTTGTTTGTGTCGTTGTATATGCATTCTTGAGAATTACGATTCTTTTTGCACTGTTTTAAGAAGTGATCAAGTGATACTCATTGGTCTAGTTGAAACTTGAAACGTGGGCAGAAAGTGAGAAGAGACACAAAATTCATTCCTCTATTTCTTATAGCAAGCGAAATAATGCGTATCAGTGAAAATGATAATGATTTAGTTCCATGTCAATGAGTTCGTAATTTTTCACTAGTTTTTAGTATGCTTTAGGAATTTTTATGGTGATATGTTTAGGAGAATTTAGAAACATGTATTGCCATCTCAAATTTATGAAATTTATTGTTATCCTACACTATAGTTTGTTCAATCTATTTAAGAACTGGAGAGCCTTTGGAGTGTCATTTTTGCTTCTCAATGGATGTCGAGCAGAAATATCTAGCATATGAGTGCAAATTTTCGATAAGAAAAGATTTTCAAGCTTCAGAGTGCAGCATTTAGGGCATAGATATAAAGGGGACAACATTCCTGAATTTGGTTGAATCTGGTCAAGTTATAAAAAGTAACTTTACACACTTGGCTCTTGTAATATGCCCTTAGCTTGCGGGCTTGCTCCTGTTCATTTATACAATTAACTTTTTCATTAATTAAGTTTCACATCTTTCTTGATGAGTGTGCTTTGTACACTTGATTTTACGTTCTGTGATGATAAATTCATGAGTCTTGTCTTAAGAATGACCATAACATTACAGTATGCTGACAGAAAAACAGTATTTTCGTGAATCTATCTGTAAATTGTTCTGTTCCAGAGATGTGTAACTGTTTGGCTGATAAAATTTGAAATGCTCAATGGAGATGTAAGGGTATCTTCAACTCTTTCTTTTCTTTAGAAGTAGAATATTATTTTGATAATGCACCACGGTGGTGCAATGTTTTAATTATTCATGCTTGAGATTTAAGGGTAGCTAAAAACACTTGATTTTTCGTTCTGTGATGATAAATTCATGAGTCTTGTCACCTTTGATAACTTTTTGGCATTTAGGTTGATCATATGTTCCATTATTATATCTATATTATTCATGCTTGAGATTTTTGTGCATTAGAATCACATTGATGGTGCGTTACCTTGTTCTGCCCTAATTTGGTATACTTTTTAGGTGGGGGTTGCTGAGATGAAGGTTGCTATTGAGAAAACTGGTGGACTTGTTGTTTTAGCCGAAAGTTTTGGTCATTCTGTTTTCAAAGACTCCTTCAAACGCGTTTTTGAAGATGGTGAACAATCTCTTGGGCTTTCCTTCAAGTGAGTGTCTTGAGATTATGCGTTTACAGCTACTTTTATTAATTTTGGTTTTTCCCATTTGGTCCTTTTCCACGAGCATTGGTAATTTTGTTTCCTTAGCACTTGTTACTACATTATTTATTATTCCGCTGTTTAAGTTTACACCACCATAAAACAGTAGCAACAAAAGATGTTTTTAGCTAGTGTTCTCCTAAATCTGAAATGACAAAATCTGTGAAAGTGTTTGCCCATATAATTGGGTGTGCTAAATACATAAATAATATATATATTATATATATATACGTACATACGTAAATATGTGTGTGTGTGAGTATGTGAGTGTGATGTGTATATTTGTAGATACATAAAAGTAGAGAGAGAGAGACATATTTAAACTATAAAAAGCAAAAAATAAAAAAATAAAAAAAAATAAAACAAAGGGAAAGGGAAACATACAAGACAATAAACAAATTGTTTCCCTCGTCATGGGAGGGAGTTAATGCTCCACCTTAGAAATTGAACATAAATGAATGTGTGTATGTGTGTGTGAGTGTGATGTGTATGTATGTAGATATATAAGAGTAGAGAGAGATACATACTTAAAACTATAAAAAGCAGGAAAAAAAGGGGAAAGGGAAACATAGAAGACAATAAGCAAATTGTTTCCCTCGTCATGGGAGGGAGTTGATGCTCCACCTTAGAAATTGAAGGATTAGCTAGAGAGGTGAGAGTATGAGATGTAACTAAATCTCAGACTAGTTAGTCAGAGTTCGGAAATTATATCGTTGAGATTGGTCTACAGATATTAAAAAAATGCAAACTTTAGGTTTCCTATGCACTCCCTACCTTTTTAATTACAGATTCTGGCCTAGAATGTCAATCTATAAATTATTCAATATGGATTGCATGGAGCTCTGTTTTCTGGTCCACTATATGCTCTATTTTGTTTCTTATATTGCAAATAGTTTTGAATACTTTGTATGACATTATTATCAATAGTTCTGGAACAATAAACCTGATTGGATGTGTACAGCAAGCAACACTTATTTTGAATTGAAAAAGAAAAAGAGAACCACTGGCCATTTGGTCTAGTGGTATTAATCTTTCTTTAGACGTAAGAGGTCTTGAGATCCATTCTCGTGTGTAACAACTTATGTGATGTAAAATGCGTTACGGCTTTCTTAAATTAAAAGAAAAAGAAAAAGAGAAATAAATATTTGAATACAGTTATGTATACTGCAAGGATAATGTGAAAGCCCAAGAAGGTGTTATGCTTACGTTTTATTTTGCATATTCTTGTAAAAATACGCGTCTCTGGCTATTTCTATTTGTCAATTTATAGTGATTTACTATGCCTGGATTTGCATATATGACAAGTATGTCAGTGGTGGATTTATAAGTTGTACCATAGGGGGAATGCAAAATGGGGGAGGAAAGAGCAGAATTGTGCTTCGCTGTGAAAGTGTGGAGAGAGAAAAGTTGTTATCGCCAATTTCATATTGTTCTTTAATATACTTTTTGGGTTTGTATATTTGCTCTGATCTTCATTTACCCAATGACTATTTAGATGTCTTTATGCATTATCTTTAAACTACTTCTTGCTGAAATCTGATTCCATTTATATTTCTTAGTGGTACTCTTGAGATCAACTGTTCAAAGGATATCAAAATTCAAGGAATCATTGGACCTTGCACATCTTTAGAGAAGGTGAGCTCATTTGAAAATTGCGGATTGAGTTTTTGAAAAGATGATATTCTTGAAATCAGACTTTCCTGTACTTTAAAAGATAAAGAGTTCATGTTAGATATGAGGTGATACTTATGTTTCAAAAGTTGTGCAGAAAGGTCCATCTGTTGCCAACTCAGTTATCGGACAAGGGAATACAACCGCATGGAAGATGTGTGGGCTTGACAAAAGTACTACCTTGACTGTTTTCTTTGATATTTCTTCGAGTGAAAAGTCTGATTCTGCGGCAAATATAAATCCACAATTGTATATTCAGTTTCTTACAAGGTACATGGCCAGAATTATGCATTTCTCTTTATTAATTATTAGAAAGTGGCCTACTTGGTCCCATATGAGATATTGTGTACTTGTTAGCTTCTTGTTTCTTTTGTTCTGCGACTCAGATGGTAATATTAGCCTTAGTTTAATGTCTTCTCTTAAATTAAGTTTCAGGTGTACTTTTTTTATTGTATGATATACATTATTTGCTTTGCGCAATCCCACTTAGTGGGATGAGGCTCGGTTTGATCTTTGCATTACTTTCTTACGTTGGTGAAAGGAATTAGAGGACAGAAACAGGCTAAGAAATATTAGTATAACTAAAATCTTTTGTGAATACAAAATGCAGTTACCAGAGATCTGACGGCCAAATGAGATTACGAGTTACAACAGTAAGTAGAAGATGGGTAGATAGCGCTCTTGGTACAGAGGTAGGATACTTGAAAGTTTTAGTCATTCTTGTTCTTCTTTTCTCAAATCCTCTTTGTGACAATATTTTCTTGCTGTCTATAGTCCACAATCTGATACCAACAATGTGCGGAAAGAATTGAATGACTAATCAAAACTTACCTCTGATGCACTTTTGTTGGTCTTCTTGTTCACAATGATGTCAAAATGCTCTATAAAGTATCTAGTTGCAATGTTTTGTAAGTTCATTCCTAACCAAAAGAATGAAAAGAGATTCTGAAATGTTATGTCTTTCATAATGCTTCTCCCTGCCCCTTCTCTTTGTGGTGATGTTGTAGCTTGTTTTGCAATTTGAATAAGAGACTTTTATTACTTTTATCTATCTTCCACTGCATATGTTGCGGCTAACTTCTTTTTCATCAAGTCTATAAGATAACTGCTAGTAATATCTTTTCACATATCACTTGGCCTGGACTCTTTTGTTTAATGTTCGAGTTGAGTCGCTTATGAGTTCTTTGAAAGATAAGCTTAAGTTCTCAAGGTCTCACCTCTCTCTGTCTCTTCCCAATCCTCAAAACTAGTTTTTAGCACCAGTACTGGCTTTATAGTAACTTTTAACTGAGTGATGTTGTTGGACTACTCAGTCTGAACTTCTTAATTCTTGTAAGACTGTATTTGTTAGAGTGTTAATGCTGAGGTGTAAAAATTTCCCTTTTGCAGGAATTAGTCCAAGGATTTGATCAAGAAACTGCTGCTGTTGTAATGGCTAGATTTGCTTCTTATAAAATGGAGATGGAGGTACTTATTACTAATGAAAGATTGTCATTTCATATTCATGTAGAGAACCTTTAATGTATCTACTTGCAATATGGTTTTGAGTTTTTGTTGATATGTGGCTTCATGCTTCACGAGTTCTGTTGGTCTCATCATTTATACTCTACTACTGTTTATTTATGAGGGGGAACAATGAGTGCAATCTATGATGCTTTCTCTCCACGTCTCATTGTTCGTCCTACTCTCCATTTTGAGACATCGTAATAAGTATTCTATGAGAAGTCAATGCACTTTGTCAAAAAATTTCTATTATATCCTTGATGCATTTTGAAATGCAAACTGGAGGGACATTTTTGAATTAAATGTTGAATTTGAAGGATAATTGAGGACAGTTAAGCCTTTCCATCAATGGAAAAACATGGGATTTCCTAAAGGGGACCATAATCTTGGGATTGAACGAGAGTATTTGTTTATCTGGTTGAATATTTCTGCTTCAATCTAGAAACAAATCAATGGATGTGGTTTAATTTTTCTTGAGAAGATTGGTGTAGGATGATTCTGCTTATGGAAGCTCTGATACATATTTTCTTATGGACCTTGTTATTCTCAGGAAGGGTTTGATGCCACTCGATGGTTGGATCGGATTTTGATTCGTCTATGCTCAAAATTTGGTGATTACAGGAAGGATGACCCAGCATCTTTTACCTTAAATCCATGTTTTTCTTTGTTCCCTCAATTTATGTTTAATTTGCGAAGATCTCAGTTTGTGCAGGTACTATTGCTTGCTGCTATCTTTGTTTGCATTCTCACTTGAATTTTCATGATGCATATTATACATGTTTAATTCTGCTTTTCCTTCCAATTCACGAACAGGTGTTCAATAATAGTCCAGATGAGACGGCGTATTTCCGAATGTTGTTGAACCGGGAGAGCATAAGCAATGCTGCTGTCATGATTCAGCCATCACTGATATCGTATTCATTCAATTCTCCGCCTGCACCAGCTTTGCTGGATGTGTCATCAATATCAGCTGATCGTATTCTTTTGTTAGATTCATATTTTAGCGTAGTTATTTTCCATGGAATGACAATAGCTCAGTGGCGAAATATGGGCTACCAGAATCAGCCAGAACATCAGGTAATGCTCGTTAATTTAATTCTGTCGTAATTTCCTGTTTCTGTGGCATGGATTATTGATAATACCCCTTTGAAGGAAAGTACTTACTAGGACACATCAGTGGAAGTCCGGTCTACACATTTTTTGGTTTTCATAATCGATCATTTAGGAACTTCGAGAATTTTATTGTGGCATTATTATCTTCCTTATCCTTTCTTTTCTTTAAATGCTTTTTATATTTTGGCTGAAATTAAACCATGCGTCGAAGAAAATAAACTATTTCTTATTAATATTTGGATGACAATCTCCCCCTTCTCCTTTACAGGCATTTGCTCAGCTCCTGCAGGCACCACATGATGATGCCCAAATGATTATCCATGACCGGTTCCCCGTTCCAAGACTTGTGGTGTGTGATCAGCATGGCTCTCAGGTACAAATATCATCTGATTTCAGTCAACATATAAAGGTTTACATGACATATTAATTCTTTTTGTCCGTCTAATTTTACCCATAACTTTAAATTCCAGTTCATGGTAAGCCTCATCAAAACAGGTGATGTAAACCCCGTCTGTTTTTAATGTTAGAGATCTACATGATTAACTTAATAGGTCCCATGCTTGCTGTGGTGGAGAAGTCATATACCTATAATATTATTCTCATTTCATGCTTTCTATATTAGGAGATGTGTAATAGATTGTATTTTGTTGGTTCTCTGCTGAAATGCTCCGCCAAATAGTGGCCTAATTTGATCTTTTGATGCCAGCTTCTCTATGTGATTGAACCTCCACATATTTACTCAAAAGTAGACTGGTCTGATGGGCCCATTCGAGGGTGCAAAACTATTTCCTCACCGTTCTTTTGGTATCTCTGTTTGTTTTGCTTCTTTCAGATATTCTCTTTCTGTCACCCGATATAAGCGTTAAAGTTTCTTCTCCTAGAAATTCCCCTCGTCTCTTTCTTCATAGAAAAAGATTAAGGGAAACTTCTTTTTCCATCGTACTTGTTTTTAGATTTTGTTTTTTGGCTCCGGTAAGCAAGTGATTTCATTAGAAAAACCAACCATGTGTACAACTAGTAAAACACAAATCCAACTAACATCTACATTTCGGCTTCTACAGATGGATCTGTTCATGATACTATTTTTAAACTTTATACAAGTATGAATTCTATTTCTAACATCGAATTGGTGTTAGATTGGCTCGCTGTAGGTGTTTAAGTTGGTGTTATTACTGCTTCGCTGGTTCTCTGCGAGGAGGTTATGTCTCTTAAGTTCTTTGTTGTTACAGGCAAGATTCCTGTTGGCAAAGTTGAACCCGTCAGCGACATACAACAATGCACACGAGATGGCAGCTGGATCAGATGTGATCTTTACCGATGATGTGAGTCTTCAAGTGTTCTTTGAACATCTTCAGCGGCTTGCAGTGCAATCTTCTTGAGTACAAAATAGTTGCAATGTTTATGGTCAACATGTAGAGGCCGAGCTTGTCAAAAATCTGGAGTGTGTGTTCTCGTTCTCTCTCCCGCCATCCCTCTTGCTCACCAGGAGTATCTATTCCTTTCTTTCTATGATTCATGAGGTAAGAGGTTGGACTTGCACAATAATGACAAGTTATTTTCGGGTGTGGGGAGGTATCGGATCCCTTAAAATAAGGGGCACGAGGACCTTATTTCGAGTTACACAGGGGAAGAAGGAAATACAAGTTTGGAGGCATCCTTGCTTCCGTAGTAGGGTTGATCAGGAGGATGTCTAACAGTTTTGGCTATCTTACTTTCTGTAATTGCAGCCAGATTATAAGTTGTGTTTTGTATTCTTAAGAATAAGATTATGTTCTTGAATGGCTTGAAGGCTTTAGGTTGGGAAGTGTTGAAAATCTTGGTTTTGACATTACTTTGTTAAATATCAAATATACAGTTGATCTTTCTCTCCTTCTTTTCCAGCGTCGTCGTGTCTTTGTCCAGCACTTCGTTTTCTTCAACAGCTTTCAATTCTCTGGAAAATGCTGAACTATATCAATATACTAGATGGAACTGGGAAGGATTTGAAACTCAACTACAACATACAATACAAACGTACAATAATAAGAAATAGAGCATGTACGGATCAAGTTGTTTACGTACTTTTATATATAATTACAAACATACCAGACATAAAATTCTGAATCTTTTAATCCTTTCTAGTGGGTAGATGTGTCAATTTGAATATACAGTTTATCTCTTCTTTTAAAAAAAAAAAAAATTCAAACAAAGAAAATACATAATTGTATTTTTTATTTATTTTTATATATTTTTTTATATAAATTTTAGCCAATCTAAACAAGATTTAATCATCCTACTTTCCTTTGATTATCCAATCTCTGCTAAATCCAAAAGAAACTTAGGGTAGATGAAGCATTAGGTATCATGTTCCCTCTCCACTGTAACCTAATTTTTGTTCTCTCATTTAACAATCTTATGACAAATTACCACAATCTACATTATTTAAAAAAAGTTGAGTTATTAACAAAAAGATATTTGCAAGGAACATAGATTCTCATCCAATGTGACACCGACTCAGAATCTGAGGCCGACACTTTTATTTTGGACAGAGGATGAAAATAATTTAATATGATAATGACAAGTTGTACTATAACTTGTACTTTTATATTGTACTACAGTTAAGATAAGATAATATTTAGTCTTATAATAAGGTAAGCCAATAAAAATTTATCATGTAAATAATGTAATTTAAGATGTTGATAGGCTTAACTTGTCTTATAGTAGAGGTATTTGCCTATATAAAAGCCCTTGGTTGTACCCTTTGACACAACAACTAGAACTACAAGTTCTAAGCTATGGCCTCTCTACTACTCTTGTAAGTTCTTTCTCTATAATATATCTACATCCTTTCTATATACCATCCTTTATAAGTCTTTCAATCCTATTAATACCTCCTTCGTGGTTGTACCTTTTATGTGGTTGTACACTTGGTATCTTCTTAAGAAGTGGTCTAACATGTATTTTCTACTTGGAAGAACCTTTATTAGTAATGTAAGATTGAAGGCGGTGACCAACCTATATAAAGCGCCTCACCAATCAACCTTTGGGAGATTAGAGCCTAAGGGACTCAAAATTGACACATATCCATGGACAAATATTACACGCGGTACAATATTTAGATTTATTTATAACATTATATTGTTTTGAGAGAAATTATTGATAATAAAATAATGATGTAGTTATTTGCAACTCTTTGAAAATACAAAAAAAAAAAAAAAAAAAAAAAACCAAGAGCTTTGCCCTCCCTCTCTATCCAAGGGATGGAAGGGCAGAGGCTTTTGGTATCCGCTCTAGCCAAGAATTGGGGCCTCACAATAGCTAAGATTAGGTATATTTTGACGAACTCTTTAGAAAAATTATCTTTCACAATAAAATTTGATTAGTGAGATTTCGAGCAAGCGTTCTCAATGGTCCAATCATTTCTTCATAATTAAATTAGCATTTCACCACCATGATCTTCCTCGTAATATTATCTATATCCGTGAAATCTCGTGGCAACCTTTTCAATTTTCCTTTACTTAATCAACTAGATGTTCTTCTACTAAAGAATCTTACACACTCCCATGTGACTGAAATCAAATATCTTAAGCAATGAGGATGATGCAGCAATGTTTGTACATATCAAGCTAAAGAAACGATGATCAACACGTTTCTTCTTGTTCGAGAAAAAAAAAAAATTCTTTCAACTTTAATCATATGTTCCTAAAAGCTCAAAAACAAGTAAACAAAGAAACAGTACTAATGTATAATAAAATTCATTCAACATCTTTATTTTCCAATAAAGAATCAAAAATATTTTAAATTCTCATTGAAGGAACAACCATCCAGTCGAAGAAAAGAGAGTTTAATTTGATGTCTTTAGCAAGATAATTTATCATGCCATTTGCTTGATAACAAATGTGATTGATGACAAATAAGTTTTGGTTCATTGATAATGTTTATGTACCTTTATAGCCTACTATTCTAGTTTGAAATTCAATGAAGGCTTTCCAAGTCTAGTGTCATAGTTGGTGCAATATATGAAACCTAGTCACATGGGGGTTTGATGTCCCTTTAATTTTAAATAAATTTCATTCAACAGTAAAGCTCGTTTGAGTAATTTGATGTGATGCAGTCTTGTGATATTTCATAATTGAACTCCCAAGTGCACTATATAAGGGACCAAATAAACGCATTTGGATTCTTTTATATTGTATAACGTTATAAGAGATATTTAAAAAGATGATATGTTTAAATCATATTATCATAATTATATAGACATATTATTTGAATATTCATTTCTCTTACATGAAAAATCACGTATTCAGGATCACTATACAAAATCTTAAGTTATTAGCACAAATTAGTTTTAGAATGTAACCCCATGATCTTTTAATATGGTATTAGAGTTGTAGGCCCTTAGTCTAGTCATATACATTACATGTGACTATCTGTTGTCCAGTTTATATCTCGGCGACTTGTGCATTTCAATGTCAGCAATCGGTTTTTATTGGGTCACATGTGAGAGGCAGTGTTGGAATATACATTTCTTACATATAGAAAAATCACAAATTTAAGAACATCTTATAAGATTTTGGATTACTCTGTCTATCACTAATTGTTTTAGGTCGGAATCATATGATTATAAGCACTGATCATCACCACTGAACTCCTTTATAGACATATAATTATTTTTTAATCTTTCTCATAATATTATAATAAAATGAGAGTATACAAATCAAAAGAAACCTCATACTTGAAAAATCATGGTGGTTCTATCTATCTATCTGTAGAGTCGGTGCAAATTAGGAAGCCTTTAACGTTGCGTTTGATGGAAAGATTTTCCATATTTTCTGTCTCAGTTAGTGTGCTTTCATAAAGTAAACCTACCTAATGCATGCCCAATATATCTTAAACTATCTTTGTGATAATAGGTGAGATGTCGTTTTAGATGCTCCCAATTTCTATAATTCATGGTTGAGATATTTCCGATTCATCCACAAGAGATTCAACGGTGTAATGTTAATGGCTGTCTGATAGTTAAATCACAAGTTTTTCCCTCTTAAGATTAACCTTTAATCGGAATATTTTTTAATTGATTAATTTTTAAGTGTTAATATCAAATATTAAAAAATTAAAAAAACATTTTTTAGAAAAATATTTTACGACAAACGAATAGAGCTCTAATAATAATATGTTTAGTTGTTGGTTTTCAATTTTAACAAGAGTTATATCGCACGGGCGAATCAATTTTCGTTTAGATGAAAAATTTAACAAACTTGTATGAGCACCCGAGTGAGATAATTTTTAACCAACCTTCATCCTCCATGATTTTGGTGCTTAAGTGATGCAATTACATATACTAATTGTTAATTCAATTCTGTTGGATTTTGGGTTGAGTCGTCCAATATGGATTGATCCGACTCGACCCATTTGTGAATAATGGGTCATATTAAAAGTTAAAACTGTACGTTCAGTTCTTGTGAAAAATAAGAAAACAAAAGATAGAGTATTGTCTTTTTCTCCTTTTTTATCTCTTAATCTATCTCAGATTCACCATATTTACAGCGTGTAAACATCAGACTCTTAAGTTGTGAACATATAGTTCAAAGTCGAATTCGTACTTTGAACTCTGATTCGCGGCTTCTATTTACGATTTTATGAAGAATCCGTACTTAGTGTTAAATTTCTTCAAATTCCAAATATTGTATTTTGTGTTTTTATTGTAATTTTTTTATAGTTACTATAGTTAGTTTAAATTCTTTGTATATTCGTATTTGAAAATCAATGAAATCCTTAGTTACCCAATTAAAAGAAAAAGTTTAACACAATGTATAGAACCCTTGTTAATTTTTTCTTTTTCCTTTATAAAAGAAAAGTCCCAAAATTAGAGAAAAGCAGAAAAACTCTTCTGACTAGGTCGAGTAATTAATCATCTTTTGCCCTTTTGTATATGACGTGAGCTAAAATGTCTTACTCTTTTCCACCTTTCTCCTCGATGAACTATTGTCTTTTGTCTCACGTTTTTCCCTTTATCTTCATCGATCAAGACGTTCTATAGAAAGGGGAAAAAACATTACTATAAGGGTAAAATATGCAAGGAAAAAAAGTAATTTTTTGGTCTCGAGATGGATCCTTCATGCATTTTTTGCCATTCTTGTATTGAAGATAAAGAGCACATGTTCTAACAAGTAACAACGTTCTTTCTCTAAACGTATCTGACTTAAAGGATGGTGCAAGACTAAAGGCAATATTGGTCCCAAATTGAGGCATGGATTGTCAAGACCTTCGCCAGTAACTCTCTTCAGTCAATCTGTATCATCCTGTTATTTGGAGCTTTTATTTTTTCACATTTAGAAAAAGAGAAACAATCGAATCTTTAATACCCTCTATTCTTACTGAGGAACAAATTTTTGAAAATATTACTTTTGGTATTAGAACAAATTGTATATGTTTAGAAAAGTTAAATCATCCCTCTTGAACCAAGCCATTTGCATTGCTTGGAAAATAGTTAGATATACAAGCTTTGATGTAAACCTTTTGGGGTATTATACTCTGTAAATATTTTTGAGAATGAATGAAAATTACACTTGCTTTTAGGGGAAACAAAAGTGATTTCAGGCCTTAACTTGGTCCAATATGAAATTTAGGACTTAGAGTCTGTTTGACCTACTTTTTTGACACTCAAAAGTGCTTTCTGTGAGTTTAAAAGCTGAGTCTAACCTGTTTGACCTATTTTTAAAAATGTTTTTAGATAAAAGCTGAAGCTGAAAAAAACTAAAAAACAAGAAGCTCCAAATTAGAGCTTTTCAAAATAAGCTTTTGCGAAGCTGTTTTTATATAATGCGAGAAGCTGTTTTTTTTTTTTCTCAAATATACCCCTTTATATTTTTTATTTTACAATATTGCCCTCAAATTTTCTAAAAGTTCAATATTGTCCAATATATGTCAAACAGTCCATGGCTTTTGTTCAACAGCACTTCTAACAAAAGCTCTACTGCGAAAGCTCTACAACTCAAAAGCTAAAAATTGACAGCTAGGCCAAACAAAGCCTTAATCTTCAAAACTTTTAATAAAGGGCTTAAACTTTTGAAAAATGATATTTTACACATCCATTATTCATAATTTTTTTGATTAATATCGTTTTAATCCCAGGATTTATATATAATATACCAATTTGCCTGCTAATGCTAATTTTTTATTAGTTAACCTCCTTAAATGATTTAGTTAACTAAAACATTCCTTGTAGTCGTTGAAAAATATACCAATGTCTCTTTACAAAAAATGCTTATTTTTTATTTTTTAGTTTTAGTTTTTTGTAAGAAATAAAACGTTTTATAAAATGTTACACTATATCAACAATATAATAATTGCTTCCTAATATTTATTTTCTTTTTTAACTTAATATCACTTTACCCTTAACAACGTATACAACATAATATTTATTTCTCTCATATTTATTTTGTATTATTTAGCCCTCTTTGCGTTATTAGGTAAACAGAGAGGGTATTTTTGTACATTTGGGTAGTTTAAACGACTTTAATTTTTTTTGTACATTTGTGTATCCTGTAACGATTATAACAGACATTTTCGTTTACTAATTAAAACGCTGAAGGGTTTAGTAATAAACAATAAACATTAGAGGCAAAATGTACACCTTATATTTGTTAAGGTAGAAAAATGACGTGTCGCAAGTGGTCTTCACGCTCCGCCTCTATGTCTACAAAACAAAGAGAACTTGACAGGTCTAGCCCGTATTAGCACTCCGATTGAGCCCTTTGTCCTGCGGGATTTCTCTTTGCCTACTCCTAGAAGCAATGCTCGAAGATTTGAAGCCTTTAAAGAAGTTGCCGCTGTTCGTGAAACTCCCTCTTATGGAGAGGTGCTTGGTGTCATGCCTAAGAGCAGTGGTTTGGTTAAGGACACACCTCTTTCTACTGTCAGATCTTTTGACCCGCTTCGTTCGAGGTCTCGACCTGCTCCCGAGGGCTCGATCCAGTCTCGTCCAAGGTCTCCCCCTTTTCCTGAGGATCCTGATACTGTGGTGAGTTCTCTGGATGATCTTTCGAGGGATCAGTTACACCTCTTTGCTCAAGAGGCTTTCGAAAAGGCCCGCCACAAGGTACCCCCCCTTTTTTTTCTTTTTTTTTTTCCCATTTTTATCTGAGTTGCGCTTTTCTGACCTTGCTTTGATTGTCACAGATGTACGTGGGTCTCAGCGTGGCCTACCGCTTTGTGGAACAATATGAGCAGCGACTTACTGGGGCTGAGGCTGCTTTTAAGGAATTTGATGAGCGTTCTAGGAGCTCGGAGGCTGCAATCCAGGCCGAGCTTATTGCCACTCGCGAGACAACTAGAATAGCTCGAGAAGAGGCTGCTTCAGCAACTTCTGAGTGTCGCCAACTTCGGACTGACTGGATGGCCTCCCTGAGGGCTCAAGAGGAGGCCAAGGCTGAGTGTAAGAGGCTTCAGTCTGAGTATAAGAGGCTTCAGTCTGAGTATGAGATACTTCAGTCTGAGTTAGAGGTATCACAGACAGCTCGTGGTTCCGTGGAAATTCAATTCAGAGATCTGCAAGCTTCTCTAGAGGATATAAAGGAACAAGCAGTAGAGGATTTCCGTTATGGGCAGGGGTACAAGGATGATTTGAAGAGTCTTTATGCTCAATCTGTTGCTGATACCACGGATGACGTCACTGCTGCGCTTCAGAAGAAGCTTGATCGTTATGCCAAAAGGCATGGTTTAACTTTTAGGGAGAATGTACTTTTTGATGACTCTTCGAGCTCTGAGGACGAGTGATAGGCATTGTATTTAAAGCATTATTTTTTTGCCTTTTGTAATGAAGACTTTCGTCTTTAATGAAAAGAGTTTTTCTTTTTGTTGATTTATCGTTTCCTTTTTTCGTACTCGGTTTTGTTAGGTCATGCCTTTTCAAAACTCTTTATCTGATTGAAGGATAATTTGATGGCTTTGAGAGGGGTCGTGCCCCCAGCCTTGGACCTCAGGGATCGTGCTCCTTGGTCTAGATCTTGGGAGTCGTGTCCCCTTGCCTTGACCCTCGGCTTCCCTCTATTGGGACTTGATTTTCCTCTTCTACAATCACTAACGGAAACTTTGGACGAAAAGAAGAAATAATCATAAATAGTACCCAAATATTCAAGGAAAATGATTACATGCAATATTTTCTTAGATGCTCCACATGCCACGCATTTCTTAGCTCCTTGCCATCGAGGTCTCTAAGCCTGTAAGTTCCGGGTTTGACCTCTTTAATTATCGTGTATGGGCCTTCCCAGTTTGGTCCGAGTTTTCCCTGATTTGAATCAGGTTTGAAGATTGCTCTTCTGAGGACAAGATCCCCCTCTTTAAGTTCTCTGTTCCTTACTTTCTTTTTGAAATTCCTAGCCATAGCCCTCTTGCCTTCGAGCATCTTTATTCTAGCTTTCTCTCTGAATTCTTCCACCAAATCCAGGTCTTCTCGCAGGGCCTGGTTATTAACTTCTTCTTCATACTCAGCGACTCTTTGGCTTGTCGAGCCAATTTCTACAGGTAGGACAGCATCTACCCCGAATGTTAGGCTGAAAGGCGTTTCACTTGTCGACTCGTTTGGCGTTGTTCTGTGTCCCCATAGCACTTCTGGCAAAACTTCGGCCCAGAGGCCTTTGGCGGCTGCCAGCTTCTTTTTCAGACTCTGCAAAATAGATTTGTTAGCGTTCTCTACTTGGCCATTAGTTTGCGGATGTGCTACAGAAGCAAATCTAAGGGAACCGCCTAACTCCGAGCACTGTTTCCCAAAATAGTGGCAATCGAACTGGGTCCCGTGATCTGTAACTATCACTCTTGGAATTCCAAATCTGCATACGACATGTTTCCACACAAAATTCCAAGCATTCCTATCTGTAGTCTTGGTGACGGGCTCGGCTTCCACCCACTTGGTAAAATAATCCACCATCACAAAACATTTGACCCTCTGACCTGTGCTCATTGGGAAAGGTCCTAATATATCCAGACCCCACTGAGCGAATGGGCAGGGGCTTACCATCACAGTCAACTCCACTGCAGGTTGTTGTGGGATTCTTGAGAATCTATGGCATGTATCGCATTTTTGCACCAAGCGCCGAGCGTCCTCATTCAGGGTTGGCCAGAAATACCCATATCTCAATATCTTTCAAGCCAAAGCTTTGTGGCCTATGTGATTACCGCAAATCCCCTCGTGCATTTCCCTGAGTATATAATCGCCCTCACCTTTGTCTACACACTTCAACATGGGCCAAGTAAATGTTTTTCGATACAGTTGCTTTTCGAGCATTACATATTTTGGAGCTCGGTTTTTCACATTTTTTGCCTCTTCACTATTTTCCGGTAAGATCCCCTTTTCAAGAAAATCGACCATAGGCAGTATCCATGACTCACTGTGTTCCACCTGGGCTACCTCCTTGCGCTCCCGGACTATGCTTGGCTCAAAAACCTCCTCCACCTCTATCGTTATTGGCCCTGTTACTTCTACTGCAAGCTTCGAGAGAACATCTTCTTTCTCGTTCTCCGTCCGGGGTATATGGCTGATTGTGAATCGATTCAATCCTGCCACTACACTTTTTACTTTGGCTAAGTAGGCCTCCATGGTTTCATCTTTGGCTACGTACTCTCCTTCTATTTGGCTTGCCACCAATTGTGAGTCTGTGTGAGCTTCTATTGCATCAGCCCCCATCGCCTGAGCTGTTTTAATACCTGCAATGAGGGCTTCATATTCAGCCTCATTATTTGAGGCTGAGAAGCAGAACTTCAAAGCGAACTGCAACTCGCCGCCATCTGGATCTCGAAGTATGACTCCAGCTCCGCTGCCGCTTTTTCCTGAGGCTCCATCTACCCAAATTTTCCACGGCCTTGGATTAGTCGTAGATGGCTCTCCTGTGAATTCCACAATGAAATCTGCCACAGCTTGAGCTTTTATCGCAGTCCTTGGTCTGAATGTGATGTCAAATTGGCTCAACTCCACAGACCACTTTAGGTGCCTTCCTGATGCTTCTGGTTTTTGCAGCATCTGTTTAAACGGCATGTCTGTCATAACACATATGGGGTGTGCCTCAAAGTAATGTCTAAGCTTTCTTAAGGCCACCAGTAGAGCTAATGTCATTCGCTCTACAGGAGGATACCTCAGCTCAGCTCCTTTAAGTATTTGGCTGATATAGTAAACTGGCCTCTGCTGTTTTCCATCCTGTCGTACTAGTGCTGCCGCCACAACTACTGGGGATACTGCCAAATATACGTACAAAGTCTCACTGGGCTCTGGTCTGGACATCAAAGGTGCCGAGCTTAGGTACTCCTTCAACTTTTCAAAAGCTTCTTGACATTCTACCGTCCACTGAAAATTCTTTGGTTTACGCGGGATTTTGAACAGAGGAGCACATCTGTCTGCTGACCTAGCCATGAATCTGCTTAAGGCTGCTATCTTTCCCGTCAATTTCTGAACATCCTTAACACTTCTGGGTGGCTCAAGGTCCAAAATGGCTTGCACCTTTTCTGGATTAGCTTCGATGCCTCTTCGAGTAACTATGAATCCCAAAAATTTTCCTGCCTGAACCCCAAAAGCACATTTCTCGTTTGATGCCGACTTTCCTCATTACCGAGAATGCCTCGAACAAATCCTCGATGTGAGTCTCTGCCTTCTTACTTTTCACCAACATGTCATCAACATACACCTCTATATTTCGCCCCAACTGCTCCTTGAAAACCTTGTCCATCATGCGCTGGTAACAAGCTCCTGCGTTCTTCAAACCGAATGGCATTACCATATAGCAAAACACCCCTCGGTCTGTTATGAACGCGGTCTTCTCCTCATCTCCTGGTGCCATCTTAATCTGGTTGTACCATTTGAAGGCATCCATGAATGACAGCATCTCAAAACCTGAGGTGGCATCCACCATTTGATCTATTCTAGGCAATGGGTAGCAGTCTTTCGGGCAACTCCTGTTCAAATTCGTAAAGTCTGTACACATCCGCCAAGCCCGAGATGCCTTTGGAACTATCACCATGTTTGCTAACCAGGTAGGGTACTCCACTTCTCGTATATGCCCAGCCCTCAACAATTTACTTACTTCTTCTCTGATTGCTTGATTTTTTTCTGCATGGAAGACCCGCCTTTTCTGCTTTACCGGCCTGAATGCTGGATCTACGTTTAGCCGATGCACGGCTATTTGTGGGTCTATTCCTGTCATATCATGTACAGACCAAGCAAATACATCTTTATTACAAGATAGGAAATGAGTTATACCTTCCGCCAGGTTTTGAGGAAGCTCTGCTCCGAGCTGAACCTCCTTTCCAGTTGTTAGTTCTACTTTCTGCAATTCTTCCGCGGGTTCTCCTTTCTTCAACTCGTGTCCCTTTTTAACCTTCTTCTCCGGGATTTCAATTAATTCCCCCTCCTCTTTTTGCAGCCTCAGACAAGCTGCGTAGCATTCCTGGGCTCTTCTCTGGTCACCTCTAACCGTCACTATTTCAGCCTCAGACGGGAACTTCATGGCCAGGTGATAGGTGGACACCACTGCTCTGAATTTTTCCAATGCTACTCTCCCCAATATCCCATTGTATGGTGATTCACAATCTATCACAATGAAATAGAGCATCTCACTACGGCTCTGTTCATTTCGCCCGAGGATCATCTCTAGTGTTATCATACCCTCGGGCCTTACTTCTCTGCCATTGAAACCTGATAAGGTCCCCTTCATCATCCTCAAGTGTTCTCTTTTCAACCCCATATTCTCAAATGTGCTTAGGAAAAGAACCTCCGCCGAGCTTCCTGTATCAATCATGATCTTGCGCACCACGATCCCAGCGATGTCTGCTGCAATCACCAGTGGGTCATCATGGGGTAATACTAGACCATTCAAATCTTCATCTCCAAAGGTGATATCTTCTTCCACCCTTAGTCTCTTCATCGGGGGATCTCCGCGACCTGCTCTGCGGTAACCCTTTCTGGCCTGAAGATTTTCCCCCCCTGAGGCAATACCTCCTATTATCATATCAATCTCCACCTGAGCACGTGTTGCTTGGGCGTGTCTCGGGCTTCTCTCCCTCTGTCTCCCTTCCTGGTTGTCCCTCCTGACGTAGGCTTGCAGGTGCCCACGCCTGATTAGGGCTTCAATCTCATCTCTCAAATTCCTGTAGGCCTCGGTATCGTGCCCAAAATCTTTGTGATACCTGCAATATTTCCCTTTGCCCTTACGGCGCTCCTTTTCCGTTTTCATCTTTGGCGGATCTGGAAGGTTCATCCGCGTTCGGATCTCAGCCAATATCTGAGATCTGGGTTTCATTAAAGGAGTATAGTTGTTGAACCCCCGTTATCTAGGTGGCTCTCTTCTTTCCCTTCCCCTCTGTTCTTGTCGGCCCTCCTCAGCCTTTCTTTCTTTCTGGGTTATATGAGCTTGACTGCTCTGCCCTTTTCTCATAGGGTCTTCCTCCTTCTCTGCCATTGCCACCTCTTCTACTTTGATATACTTCTCTGCCCTGGTCATTAATTCTGTCATATTTTGTGGAGTCTTTTTAGCTAGAGAAGCTTGGAGCAACTCATTTGTTACCCCTTTCGTGAATGCCTGTATCGCAAATTTCTGATCAAATTGCGTACATTGCAGGGTAGCCTCATTAAAATGGGTTGCATACTGCCGGAGGGTTTCTCTCCTTCTTTGCTTTAGACCGAGCAACGAGGTGGTATGATATGTCGGCTTGATAGCTGAAGAAAATCTTCCTACAAACAATTTTGCCAACTGTGAGTAAGAATCGATCGATCCTTCTTTCAATTCATCGTACCACACTCTAGCCGCCTCCACCAATGTTCCTGCAAAAGCCTTACACACCCAGGCCTCTGGCAACTCCGTGAACTCCATCTTGTGTCTGAAAACTGCCAAGTGATCTTTGGGGTCCCCATGCCCATCATAGGTGGGCAAATATGGCAATTTGTATCGCGCGGGCTTTGGAACTTCGTTGATAGTACGATTGAAGGGGTTTGGGCCCCTAAAAGCTCCTGCTACCGAGACAGTACAAGTAGTACCTTCTCTTTGGCCACTCCGAGATGGGCCTCGTTCTGCTGTATCTGAGCCCTGTGAAGATCCGGTGGAGTTTATTGCCTCTCTGTGTTGCCCCCCAGTATGAATCTGCTGCACAGATTCTCTTGGGTTGGCCGCGCTTCTGGTTAGTTGGGTTTTTTGGTGTGTGGGACTTTGTTGCGATGCTTGACGCGGTTGGTTTTCTGAGAAGTGCCGTGCTGGCTGAGGTGTCGGGTTATTAATAGTTTTTTTCAACTCCTCTAGGGTTTGTAGGATATACCCAAGATCTACTGGCTGGTTAGTCTGTGGAGCTTGCGTTGTGGCAGTGGGATACTGCCACCCTGGGTACCAAGTAGGTCCTTGCAAATAGTTTTGCGGGTATGCGGGCAGGTAGCTTGGGTATAGATTTGTGTATGGATTGGTGTATGGTGGATGGTTTCCTGTAGGTATTTCCACCCTTGGAGGAGGTAGATCAGTCTGTCCGAGGTTAGAGGGCTCACCAGGACAGAACTGCACATTTGGCTGCTCTACAACCTCTTCTTCATGTATACTTGCAACATTATGACTACGGGTAGTCACCATGGTGTGATCTTGTGAAATCTCAGTGGGGGATTTAGAATCGGCCCCACGGTGGGCGCCAACCTGTTAAGGTAAAAAAATGACGTGTCGCAAGTGGTCTTCACGCTCCGCCTCTATGTCTGCAAAACAAAGAGAACTTGACGGGTCTAGCCCGTATTAGCACTCCGATGCTTAAGTTAGCTTTTTCTTTTGCAGAGAAGGAAATGTATATATGTGTATAAGAGTGAGTATCAGATGTACCTCCTCCTTTCCTTGCTCAATCTCCTGCCTCTTATAGGCGCCTTGGCTTCTGGTTTAAAAGACAAGTCACATGGTTGCTGAGTCACAAAGGAGATGTTATCATTGCAGCTGAGTCAAAAGATTAAAGGTGCAGTAGTGGATCATCATTACAAACATGTGTGGATTATTAAAAAGCCAGTGGATAATTATTTAGATGGTTTAGTGAGAGATTAGCTGGGGATTCTCTGAGTTTATAGAACAAAGCATACCAGTGCAAAAAAGGTAACTCAGACAGTCCTACCTTGCTTGGCTCCAGAAAGAGTCCCTTTGCGCACGACGATCAAAGTCTGAAAACTTGAACTTGCCTCTGAGAACCTGTTCGAGGTCAACAGGACCTCGGAAAATAAACGTCCAAGGTCCGTAGACCTCGGAATACTGTGTCCGAGGTCCTGGACCTCGGACTCCTCTTGTTCGAGGTCCTTGGACCTCGGACAGTATATGTCCGAGGTCCAAGGACCTCGGACAAAATTTATTCGAGGTCCCGGACCTCGGACGTTGCCACGTCTTCTTGTCTGAGGTCTCGTGGACCTCGAACGAAGACACCTCTCTCTGAATGAGGGGTTGATTTGCAATTTTGTAAAAGTTTAGGGATTTTATACATATCAATATTCATCGAGGGAAAAGTGATATTTAACCAAAAGAACCCATAACACTTTACTGCTTTGATGTATAAAGCATAACAAAGAGACATTTTTCTAATTAAATTATTAGTTTGATCCAAAAAAAATTTAAATTATTAGAGGAGGCTAAGTTATATAAAACAAACATTAGAAAGAAAAATCTTATACTTGTTCCGTTAAATAAATTACTGGATGAGGCTAAGTTATATTAAACAGTTTCCGTTGTCGCACTATCAATGTAGTGTTAGACCTAATCGCTTTTTTTTTTTAACGGATTAACTCAATTTGAATAATTTTAATAAACATTGGATACCGATTAAATTAACTTGAAAAAAAAAACAAAATAATAGAAAATATTTGCATAATTATACGGATAGTTTTTGTCTAATGCTTTGATAGAAGGACAAAAATCATTTTAGTCCCTGAGATTTTTTTTAAAGACCAAATTGGTCCATGAGATTTGCAAAAAGTCCAATATAGTCCTTGCTGTTAGTGGACTGCTGTTAGAATTAACCAGTTTGAGGGTAGTAATGTCATTTTGCACTTAAAAAAAAAGTATGAAAAAATATTTAATCGGATAGACAGGGAAGTGCCACGTCAGTACTTCTCTTTTTGCCGAGAAAGTACGTGGGGATTTGACTTTTTTTTTTTGGTCCTTATTCCAACACCCCACCACCCCTTCTTCTCTATTTCTCTTTGACACACACACACACACGGAAAATGGCTGATCAAACTTGAAAAAAAATTTGAAGAAATATTCTAGACGAACGTGAGTGTCTCTTCGCATCTAGATCATTCTGGTTGATTTTTTTTCCTCTGAAATTGCTTAAAAATTCAAAGGTTAGTAGGTTTTTTTCTTTACTTTTTTCTCAAACAATTTTAATAATAATGTAGTATATTATGTTATGATTTACAGTTTATTTTAGACATATTATGTTTGATTATGTTGCTTATTAGCTTCGCATGTGATTAATGTGTAGTGTATAAGTTGTTTTCTAACTTTTAGGGTTATTTGTAATAACATATTATATTACCACTTGTTTACTTGCATATATATTGTTGATATTTGTGTTTTATCATATAGTATTGTGAGTGATTAATTTTTTGTAGATTGTTATGTTGATGATATTTTGCATTTCGGGTTTTTTTGGATTATGGAAAAAACTTGGAGAGTTCGAAACTTCGAAGCATTTGTGTTGGGTTTTTCGGATTTTTTGTGTTTTATCATGTATTATTGTGATCGAGTAATTTAATGACAAGTATGAAATTTTCTTTGATAGTGATCGGAAAAAGGCAAAAAATATTATTCGATATCAATATTCATTATCTCGGACAAACAAGTATTGTTCGAAACTTGAATTCCAATGGATATTGTTATATTGACATGTTGAATGACATATGCACAACAATTGATGGAGAATGGTTAGGGCCATTGATATGTTTTGAGGGCATGCATCCAACAATACAAGAGGGTTTGGTAATAAAGGATGATGAAGATCTTCAAACTGTTCTTGGGTGGTACATTTGTGGAGGTGAACGAAATGTACACATTAATATTAGCATGCAAACAACTGGTAGCACAAGTAGTGCTATGACATTATCATATTTTTGGCTAGTACATTACATTATCATATTTATTTGTATCATAGCATAAGCAACTAGTAGCATAAGTAGTGCTATGACAAACAATATGAGGTTGAACATGAGGAATTTGTAATTTATATATGTGGAATTGTTGCTCGACTGTGATACGTTGTTCCTCGGGATGACTCTTGTGAATCCAGAAAATCTTTCAAATAATATCTCTTCTTCATCGGGTTCCCAAAATGTGTAAAATCGGCATTTTGATGAGCAATATAAATATAGTTTGAATGGATTATCGTTTGATTTGGATATTCGAATGCTTGCTTTATATCCACAGTAGCATCTCTTGTTTTTAAACTTGATTAAATTTCCATTTATATCTTCCCGAACAGTTCTTGATGATGATGATGATGATGAAGACATGATTTGGTGTTGCTAACTAGCAAGAATTTGTAGATGTTGTTGTTGTGTTTTTTTTTTTTTTTTTTTTGGGATTTTTGCAGCTGTTACGTGAGAATGAAAGAAGGGGAGGGAGGGGGAGGGGAGGGCGAGGGGACTACTTATATAGCCGTGGGATGGGATTGGGTTTATTTATTTATTTATTTATTTTGGCATGCATGGCAGGGTATGGTACGCCAAATAGCTGTTGAGTTTCTAATGGCTATCATTGAATTTCTTCTTCTTTTTTTTTAACACATCAGCAACAATTTAAAAGGTAAGAGCATGAGAGTCATTTAACGCGGTCAATAAATTGACTGTTAATCGTCCACTAACAATAAGGATTAAATTGAGTTTTTTGTAAATTTTAGAAACTAATTTGAATTTTAGGGTAAACCAATGGTTTTTGCCTTTTGGTAGAATGGAAAGGAATACAACGCTTTGTCATTTTGGTCAAAGTGGTTATCGTGTAACACTGAGGGAAAAGACATAATTCTAGGAAGCTAGATAAGAAAGAAGGGCTCCGACAAAAAAAAAAAAGGGGGGGGATGAGTATTCCCTTTAACCCTATTTCTTTAAGAAGAATGTCCTTTTTATTTATTTAAAGAAGAAGAAGAATATCTTGGTCATTGGTTTAAAACACTCTTAAAATTATTATTTTAATCAATGGCTAACATCTTCCTCTTCACTATTAGGATAGGGATGAAGTTAGGAAAAGATTTTGATTTGAACAGGAGATGGATAAGCATGTAGTACGCAAATAATAAATTTATTCATAACGTTATAATTTTATAAATAATATCAATAATTATAAATTATTATTATAATTATAATAAATTGATATAAATATTTCACAATTATTTAATACTACTAATAATATAAAACTTTTACAAACATCAGACCGAATGGTCCAACCATACGGCCATGAGATAAGATATGAACTTCATGTATTAATAGAATCCACCTCATATTAACACCAGTATCTTTAATGGGGACTTTAAAATTAAAAACTTTTTAAATTTGGATAGTTTTAGAGTCTACATGATTTAAAAAGTAACACTATTTATGGTAAAAATATGTAGAGTCCACTACTTTTAACTTAAAAGATACTAAAATAGAGCACAATTTCTATGTTTTTCAACAAAAATAGAGATTGAGGCTCTATTTTGATATCTTTTAAACAAAAAATAATGGACTTTACGTACTTTTAATATAAATAGTATTATTTTTTGGGTCAGGAAACTCTAAAACTATCAAAATTTAAAAAGTATCTAATTTTAGAACCCCTATTAAAAATATTCTTATCCAATTAACGTTAATAAAATTATTAATTTATAATATTGTGATATTATAAGGCGATATATATGTGTGCTCATCCGGAGTTAAACGTGTTTTTCTCATGCTTTGATTTAAAAAAAAAAATCTCATGGACAAAGTTGCGGCGCCGCTTTTTTGTCATTACGCCGCTTGTTTACCCCTGCAGTGAAGATGATAAATTCACAAAAATAAATAAATAAATAAATAAAAGATGATAAAATAATTTTTGGCAAAAAAAAAAAAAAGAAGATTCCCGACAAAAAACAAAAAAAAGAAGATGATAAAATAATTGGATACATGCAACGCAGTTGCTAAATCATAATCTGCTGACGAAAAAAAGAAAAAATTTACCATCAGACATTTGTTTAGTAGTATATTTTTTATTTTAAATACAAAAAATTACTAGATCAACTTTTTTAGATAATATTTTTTAATATATATTATACAACTTACGTTTCACTTAAATTAAAAAATAATTTACTAATTTGCTCGAGGACCCCACTGAATGATTTCCTTTTCAATTTTTGCAGACTCAATTAGCAGTCCGACTTTTACAAAAAAAAAAAAAAAATAGCAGTCCGACAAAAATAAAAAAATAAAAAGAAGCATAGAACACATTAAGATATTTTTTAAACAAGGCAGAGATTAAAAACCTGGTAATACTGTATAATAATACGATTCAATAAATATATTAAATCATCAATTACCACTAGGTCTTCTTTCGTTTAGTAGTATGTTCTTTATTATAAGTTTAAAAAATTATAAAATTAATTTTTATTTATAATATTTTTTAATATGTATTATATAACTTACGCTTCGCTTAAATCAAAAAATAATTTACAAATATGCTCAAGTAAGAGTTAGTCAAGTGGAAATCTCATACCGGCAAAAAAAAGTGGTAATCAATAACTGACAAAAAAATAAATAAATAAATTGTCAAAAGACAATAAGAGAATATTTTAAAACCTTTCATTATTCAGATAAAAAAAAAATTTATTATAACGAATCATTATTCAACCACTTTAACCAATTCATTTGTAATTTTTTTTCCTTTCGAAGCTTTGTCGAAGTCTATTTCATAACTTCATAACAGGCACATGTTTTGTTCAAACGTCAAAAACCACAGCACAGCATAATTAACTAGTATGCCATCCATAGTGCATATATATATATATATATATATACAACACTTCACAGACCAACAACAACAGAGCTAGTAGTATACTTCAAATGATTATTATCACTCGAGTATAACAATTTCTTCTTCCCCTTATTGATCACAGGCTTGAATTTCTTATACCATCTAGTTACTAGGCTCTGCAAATTCCTAAGACAATGTGTATTGCTGTGTTCATTTGGCAAGCTCATCCTAAGTATCCATTTCTTCTTTTGCTTAACAGAGATGAATATCACAACAGGCAAGTTTTGCAATTTCAAATATTGTTATCTTGTTTGCCTTTCAATGTTTATGGACATTAATATTGAGATTTTTATTATGTTGAAATTGTTTTGCTTCAAGGCCTACAAAAGAAGTGGCATGGTGGGAAGGTGGTGAAATATTGGGTGGAAGAGATGAGGTTGCAGGTGGAACATGGATGGCTTGTTCAAGAGAGGGCAGATTTTCTTTTCTAACAAATGTTTTGGAGTTGCATACTCTGCCTGAGGCCAAAACCAGGGGTGACTTACCTCTGCGTTTCCTGGAGGTATTATCTTCTTACTTCCTATACATCCTCAAAATAGAGTATTTCTGTGTACAAAACTCTCGTTACGTGCGTTTTGTGCATGCATTTGGGAAAAGGGCTAATATGTACGGCCTTACTTTGTATTTTACAAGAGATTATTTTCATGACTCGTAGCCTGCCCATTAGATTATGTGGTGATAACTTTACTATTCCGCAAGGCTCCCTTCTATACATTCTTAAAACACAAGTCTAAATTGAAATCTGATTTTTGAAACTGGTTTTCCTCATTTCTCATTTGAGGAAAAAGATCTTTACATGGATTTTCATTGATTGATCACCTGTCTAACTGTAGTTTGCATTTTAGTTACTAAATTTTGTAGTCGAATGTTCAATTGTGTATGCAATTGCAAAATCTGCATATTTCAAATCTCCAGGCCAGTTAATTCAATCGTATAAGCAATTCCTGTATCTTAAACTTTGTGATTCTTGGTGTACATATAGAGCAGAAAGAGTCCGAAGGCATTTGCCGAGGAGCTGGTGAAAGAGGCACACCAATACAATGGATTCAATCTGATAATCGCTGATCATGAATCCAAAACCATGTTTTATGTCTCCAATAGGCCTAAAGGCGAACCTGTTTCGATACAGGAGGTTCATCCAGGTGTTCATGTGCTTACTAATGCGAAGTTGGACTCGCCCTGGCCAAAGGTTAGAAGTGATACTCAACTTTCTCTTTATTTCTTTCTTTCTGCTTGAATATGCATAATTCGCGACAAAGGCGAACCATAGAGAGCTGAAGTTTAGATGATGTTCGAAAAGAGAGAAAAAGTTGAGTGAAAAACAGCATTTACTTGCAAAAGTAGACATGGATATATGTCTTTTCAGTTGCCTTTGTTTGCTTCTTATAGATGAATTGAAGTTGAGGTAATTGCAGCATGATCATTACATGATTCTTCTTCATATAGATAGATATAGTCTCACATCGACAGGAAGGTTTGGCACCTCGCTAACTTTAGCAGTTCTACACACATGTCCAACCTAACGAAGTCCCTAACAAAATCACTTTCTCAAAATGAAGAAATGTTAAGACTAATAACACATTAGGTTGATTGCCAAACTGTTCGCATACTATGAATAAATCAAGAGATTAGTGGACTTTAGGATGGAATTTTACTTAACAAATCCTCTTGTTAAATCCAACAACTAACTGTTTTCCAGGATCCAGAAATCCGTGCTCAGGGATTGGAGAGGCTGATCACTGAATTTGAATTTGAATTTGAATTTGATCTAATATCTTACATACATAGATATATGATATCTGCAGAGCAAGAAAGGAAAATCTGCAGATCATCCTTCGACAAATTATTTTCACCTTCTAAAATGCTATAGCTGGCTCAATCTCCATACAAGTGCAGGAGTAAAAGGGGCTGAGCCTAGGTGATCCATTAGTTTTCAAAACTGATACATGCTATCTTCGATCTGGCAATTGGGGAATAGAGACGGACTATGGTCTGTTTGGGAAATGCATGTTTGGAGATTCACATTGAAAGAAATTCACATTTCTGAAAGCTAGGTATACTTAGTTTTGGAAACGAGGTTTTTGCATTTGTGGTTCAAATGCAAACAGTGGTTTGAGGGGCCAAACACAAATCAAAATCACAATAGGAATTTGAAGGTGCTTTTGGATTCCCTAAAATGTTAGGCCAAATGCAACCTATAATTGAATGGAGAAGATACTTTTCCCCATCAAGAAAATACCAACAAACATAGTAAATTGGAATTCAAATTTACAAAACGTTTGAAGTCTTGTTCATCAACGCGCAAAACAACGACAAGAAACAAGGATCATTGAATTTCCAGAACAACAAAATATGAAATGTAGTACACACAACAGAAGGATCATCACTTTGTTGATTATTCAAGATATCGTATTTCATTTATACATCATGAAATCGATTCCTTTACACTGCCTTGTAGCCCTTAGGGGCACTGAATTTTCTCTTATTTCAATCTTTTAGTAAGATATCGCCATGAGAACAACAGTTCACCCTCTTCACTCATCTCAAAAGTAGCTGAAAATCTTTTTTCTTGTCATAATTTTCTCCCAGGCTCAGCGTTTGCTGTTGAATTTCAAGCTGCTGCTTACTATATATGGTGAAGATGATATACCTGTGAAAGAAATGGTGGAAAGACTAATGCGGGACACAGTTAAAGCTGACAAAAGCAAGTTACCAAATATTTGTTCTCTTGACTGGGAATACAATCTAAGCTCCATTTTCGTTGAAGTTGACACTCCATTGGTGAATATTCTTGCACATGATAAATTTTCTTTTAGCTGGTTTAGACTACAATTTTATCCCAATGGGATGAGATTCGGCTTTCGCCAGTTCAATCCCTTGCCTGTTCCCTCAGTATCTCATCCCATCTTTCATCTTATTGCTTCGAGCTCTTTTCGAAGCAATAAGTTTCGAAGCAATAAGATGAAAGATGGGATGAGAGACTGAGGGAACAAGCAAGGAATTGAGCTGCGTGAAAGCTGAAATCTCACCCCATTGTGATTCTCCGTGGGATCTCTGTTTCCCAGCAAGAAAAGGGATGCACTAACCA
Source organism: Ehretia macrophylla (assembly GCA_037974665.1). NCBI lineage: Eukaryota > Viridiplantae > Streptophyta > Magnoliopsida > Boraginales > Ehretiaceae > Ehretia > Ehretia macrophylla. Next base: position 16,361,814 of record CM075777.1, read on the forward strand.
AGTGCAGAGCCAGAAGTTTAAAATTTGAGTGGTCAAAATTCAAAAAAGAAAATTCATGACAAAAAAAAAAAAAAATAGGGTGTGTCAGTAATTTTTTTTAACAGTACTACATTGATTTTTTTAATGACAGTAATTTTTTTTTAACGATATTATATAATTTTTTTTTGAAAAAAAAAAACTTGGGAGGGCCAAGGCCCCCACCGGCCCCTCCCTAGCTCATTCCAATATACTGCGTCTAATTTAAACGACCAGGTATTTCTTTTAAATCACTCATTTACTTTTGCAATAAACAGGGGCGATACGGGACTAGAAGCACAGCTGCATTGACCATGGAAGTGAATGGCAAAGTGAGCCTTTATGAGATCTATCTTGAAGAAGATATATGGAAAGAGCATACTGTAAGTTACCAAATTGAGCATTGTAAGAGAAGATGGTAAATCAACTACTGGTTGATTTGTAAGTGCTCAGAATTGGTTATGTATGTATAATTGTTTACTCATTGAATAAGAAACAGAAATAAAAGGTAAATTTTTTCCTGGTTTTGTATAGAAAGATAGTTATGTATTAATGTGACGTGTAATTGCGAGTTTATTCCTTTTATCTCAATGGGTCTTTTGTATAGAAAAATAGTTAAGGATTAATGTGATTTATAGCTGAGGGTTTATTCCTTTATCATTGGGTCCTTCACGAACTATCATGAGGTTTACTAGGTCATGTCAATCATTTTATATCAAATAATATTATGAGAAAAATCTAATAGTAGTAAATTAGTCATGCAGTTATATACAGTTAATGTGAAATGATTTAAGATAATTTATTACTATTAAATCTCTCTTATAATATTATTTGATATAAGAAGATACAAACCAGGGTCACGATAGCAATTATTGGCACCCAAGAATATTTCACTTCATCTTGACTAGGGGCTATTGTTGGAGTTTCGAAAATTGAAAAATGAAGAGTTAACTACTAATTCACGCATTCTAAGTATTTATGAAGATGAGCTACACCGAAACCACTTTCTAGCTTCACATTAATAATTCTAAGGTAATATCCTATCATCCCAAATACGTAAATTTCACAAATAGTCCACAATATTTACTCATTTTTTAAATTTAATCTCTAATGTTCAAAAGTAATGTAAAGAGTCTTTATTGTTCAAAAGTTACGTAAATAGTCATCAATGTTTGTCCAAAAGCAATCCTCAGGGGATAGTTCATGAAATTCAATGTGATCCTATTTCTAATTGCTTTAGTGATGGTCCTAATTGTCTTAACAATGATGAAATTAATCGTTAAAATGTAATTTTCACCTGTAACTGGGATGACTTCCACAAGGCCGAGATGGGGCAGCCTCCTCTTGAATAGTATCTAATTAAAAGATTTATTTTACAAACGTTCGTAAGTTCCACACAATTACTTTAGTGTGTGGGTCCACGCACAAGAATAGAAAATAAATAAAATTTTTACCTGGACGACTTCTACAAGGTCGAGATGGGGCAGCCTCCTCTTGAGTACCATCCAAGTCCCATGCCAGAAGTCTCCCGAATGCTACAGCGGCATGCTGAGAATTGTGAATAGTATCCCCATTGCGTCCTTCAAACTATTCAAATACAAATAATTAGACCAATAAACGAAATGAAAATATTAATTAGCCAAATAAATGAAATACACGAGTCGCCCCCAGTGGCGAAGCCAGGCACCCGGGGTTAGGGGTGCAGCTCCGCCACTCAAGTTATTTATGTATAAATCGATATTTAATTTAAGTATACTATGGTATAATTTATAAATGAAGTATTTAAGTAACTGCCCCTCATTTGATGTACATTATAACAAATATAAAAATGTAAGCAAAAAAGCATATCTATTAATTACATAACATATAAAACAAAGAAAGTAAATATATATACATCCTGAAATAGAAAAGTACCTTTTATAACTATCCTCGACGTGTTTTTATCTTTTGAAATCGTCGATTAATCAACTCATTGTCGATGGTATTAAACACATCTCTCTCTATGTAAGTGACTAAGCAATCATTCATCCAAGCATCTCCCATTCGATTGCGCAACCGATTCTTCACGATTTTCATAGTAGAAAATGCTCTTTCCACAGTGGTTGTGGCAATGGGTAATGTCAATGCCAACTTAACAAGTGAATACACTAATGGATAAACACGATACTTTCTAGTTTCAACTAACATCTCTGAAAGGCTTCCAATCCCTTCTATCTTCAAAAATTCTTCACTACTTTGCATATCCAAAACATATGTCTCTAATTGATCATCAAGAACCATCAAATCAACGGGAGAAAAATCAATTGGATAAAACTTAGCAAATTGAATCAACCTTTGCTTGTCAAACATAGAAAATGAGTTGTCTGAAACTAAACATGACAAGCAAAGAAGCAACTCAGTACTTGTCTCATTAAAGCGGCTGTTAAGCTCTTGAAGTTGCATATCCACAACAGTATAAAATGAATCAACACGATAATAGTGTAAATTTGTAATCTTTTGAATTCTACGTCGTGATCGCCCTTGGAGTGAAAACATATCTTCCATATTGGGAATGTCAATATTATGAATTGAGCTAAAAGAAGAGACTTGATCTAGAAAAGATTCTCATCCATTATTTCTCAAAGTTTACAACCGCTACTTGGAGAGACCAACTAATTTCATGGCATTATTGATATCTTGATCTTTCCTTTGCAATGCTTGTGATAAATCATTAGTAATTCCCAATTTTTTTTTCATCAAATGCAAAGTCAAATGTTTGTATCGTGTTTAAAAGACCATTAGTTTCAATTCTTTGATCTGAACTCAATCATTCTTCTCTGATAATCTCAAGTACATCAATCAATGAAGAATACATGCCAATCAAACTTATTAAAGTGGCATAATGTGAACCCCAACGAGTATGACCATTCCGTTTGAGACTAGTTTCTTGATTCATGTCGAGCCTACTAAGATTTCTCCTTTTTCTAATGCTTCTTTCACTTTAGCAACTTGTTTTTCATGAAGCATGTCATGTCGTTTACAGGAGCCTCCAACAACATTTAATAAAGTAGCAAGTAATGTAAAAAGAGAACCAACTTGAACATGATTCTTGGCAACAGAAACAACTGTGAGTTGCAATTGATGAGCAAAACAATGAATATAGAAAGCTAATGGATTTTCTTTTAGAATCAAAATTTTTACGCCATTAAATTTACCTTGCATGTTACTAGCACCATCGTAACCTTGTCCACGAATTCTTGACATACTCAATCCATGTTTGCTCATTAACCATTCAATTCCTTTTTTTTAGAGATAATGCAGTAGTGTCACTCACATGCACCATACCAAGAAAACGCTCAACAATACTCCCCTTTTTGTTCACATAACACAAAGCAATGGCCATCTCTTCTTTGTTTTATATGTCACGTGACTTATCAACAATAATGGCAAAGTGTTCATTTCCAAGCTCATTTATAATAGCATCAGTTGTGAGGCCCGACCCCGAATAACATGTCTTACCTCGATTTGCATGCTTTAAACCCAGAATTATATGACTGATCTTAGATTACGTGCCCTGTCTTAGTTTTCGTGCATGCCTCGTCATACGTGCCTTGACCTAGAATTGTGTGCCCTAATCCTCGAGTTACATGCCCTGACTTCGATTTACGTGCGATACCTCGATTTGTGTGCACTAACCTTGAATTGCGTGCCCTAATCTAGGTTTAAGAGTCGTACCTCGATTTACGGGCATTGCATTGAATTATATGTCTTGCATTGGTTTACGTGCATTCACCTAGGGTTACGTGCATTTGCATTGAAATCTGTGCATTTATCTTGTGGTACGTGCCTTACCTCGTAGTTCGTGTCTACCTCGTGATTCGTGCCCCGTATTGATTTATGTGTGTGTCTCGTAGTGCATGCCCTAGACCTAGGAAAGCGTGCCTGCACGCTAATCAACAAAGAATCCTACACAAAGTACTAGACTATTAAATAATCCTACAAACTCCACTAACTACTATTTTAATCCTAAATCAACTCACTAGAAGACAAAATTTCACTAAACACTAAACATTCTTTATTATTTATTCCTATTTCTTTTTGCAAAATCCATGCACCTACAATAAATAAATCTTAAAACAAAACAAAGAATTCAGATTTTTGAAGCCTACATGGCCGGCCATGCCTTGATCATTTGAACAAGAATTGAACAACATTTTTTTAAACTAGACATTCTATGACACCAACACATAAAACAATGCATAAAAAAAACTCCTAAAAACCCTACCCAAGAATGCCATTCTCGGCCTACACACCATGCCCATCCCTCACAATTCAAAATGATCAAAAGGTGACACAATTTCAGATTTTGAAGAGTCCAAGGCCGACACATGCACTCAAAAACATCCTCAAAGCATTTTCAACCTCATTTTCCTCTCAAGACTCTCTCAACTCCCTCATTCTCTCTCCCTCTCGGCTATGACCTTCTCTTGAACATCCAAGGCTGAAAACATTGCTCTCCATATCACTCAAGCTCGGCCATAGCAGCCCAAGCAAGCAAGAAGCAAGAAAATCTCACCCGAAGCTCACAAAACTCTTCATTTTCGGCCTAAGGTAAGTCTTGATAGTTTTCTTCCATTTCTTTTGGTTTCACACACATGCACACGTTCCTCACATGCTAACTAAGTTAGAAATTAAGGGAAAACAAGCTATCTCTCGGCAAAGGAATGAAGAAGCTCCCCTTGTGCATTTTGAAGAGCATTTGTGCATCTTTAACCATCAATAGGCTAAAGTGAGGGTTAAACTCTTTTAAAAGCTTTCAAAACTCACATGCATGCTCTCATGTGGCTATATTTACCTCTGTAGTTGTTGTATATGTGTGTATATGAGCTTATCTACTCATGCATGGCATGATAATGGCTAGAACTTGAAGATAGGTAAAAAACGTTTTTTGTTGGCAGTTTTCTGGTCTTGTAGTACGAAGTGCATTTGGCTTAGTAAACCTTGATAAAAATACATTAAAATTGGTAGGCCACTATTTTTGTCAGTTATGAACATTTTTTGTAGAAATAGGCCACGGACAATTTTGACTCTAAGGCCTCCAAAATTGTCAAACATCGTGAGGTGTCTAAATTTGGAAAAATTGGAAAAATGAAATAGGTTTCTGGCAGATTACTAACTTTGTCGAATGAAGTGTTTTTGACCTAGTACTTGTTGATAAAAATGAATGAAAATTGGTAGGTTGCTATATTTGTCAGTTCTGGACATTTTTGTCAGAAATATGCCAAAGCTAAATCTGACTCTAAGACCCTAAAAATGGCAAAAATCGTAATGTGTCTAAAACTGGACAATTTTGCGTAGTCCCACGGTTTTGGCCTAGTCCCACGGTTTTGGCCATAACTCCTAAGTCCGAACTCCAAATGATGCGAAGTTTGTTCCTAGATTTAAATAACTCATTAATATTTAATTTTACATTTTTTTCACTGAATTTAGAGATTATTTTCTTGGTTAATTGAATGTGGGAAAACAAACCATTACAGTAGGGTTTTGCTTAGTAAAATGCTTTGAAACATGTTGTAACTTCACTTGTGGTATTGAATGCTTGGAATTGTGGTATGTAGATGTTGTGTGGACTGTTGTGGTTGGTTGAGGTTGTTTAATTTGGATGATGCATGGCTTGGGTTTAATTACGTGACAAATTATGGCTTAGTCGCATGTGTACGCACGAATTTAGGCCCTATTGCTTATGAAAACTTGCTAAGTGATGATGTTATGGTTTAATGTGTTCAATTGCATGATTAGTAGGCTGCCTAATAAATGTTAAGTATTCTTGAAATGGTTTAAGTGTTACTTATAGTGCTTAGCAAACGAAACCAACCCCGAGCACGGCCTAGTAAACCCTAATGTCCCCGTAGGCTCCCGAGTCATAAACCACTTTTGTGTGTATTATAATTGATGTTTAGGAAGGCTAATAGGCTGCCCGGAATTGTCCTTATAGCTCTAGACATGATTCCCGATGATTGCATGTTGATAAGTGAACTACTCTTGCACCCGGTTTTGTGTAAGTGTCGTTGCATGCTTGTATAATCTCAACACTTGATATGTGAACTAAAATGAGCTATATGACTTGTTATATGGTGATTACTTGGCTGTCAGTTAAATGTTCACATGCTTCTAAGTGTTTTACAAAGTGAATTTACATGTCAAAGCATGCCTCGTATGTTTACTTGTCGATTGTGAACTTATAATTGTTCGGAAGCAACCTACTTTGTTAACCTCCTAATGTGAATTGTTAAAAGATATTCAATGGCTTATTTGAACATGATTACTTGGCTGCCTATGAAAGCTTAATTGCTTCCAAATTGATATATGACATGATTATATGTTCTTACAATACTTTATGTACCCATATGTCAAAATGTGATCATATATTTGCTCGGAGGTAACCTACTTTGTTGACCTCCCAATGTGAAATGTTAAATGGCATACATGTGCATTGCATACAAGGTTGCAACCTTTCATTTTGGCATGGTAACGTTTCATGCACGCCAGGCGGCATCGGGCTTATCGGTGCTACCGTGACTACGATGGTCTAATTTCCTCTCTCGTTTGGGGGCTAGACTTCCTCGGAGAGTTGGGTCGTAGGATTTTGGGGTACATCCGGAGTACACCCATTTGGAGTGAGAAGTGGATGATTGAAGCCGGCCGCAACAAAAGTTATCGAAAATGATCTTGAGAGTAAATGCTTACCGATTGATTTTGAGAGCGAAATCTCACCGTATCTTTTTCACTATGTGTTTAAATACTCTCGCTTGGTTCCTAGAGGACCTCGGGGGGGAAAGACGGGTAAATGTATTCATTTATATTTATATTATGTTATAAACTTATTTGTGTTATATGCCATGCTTTCAAAAAAGATTTTTCATAAGATTAACCGGAAAAGAGTTTTTAAAAACGTTATCTCTCGTTCCCCCTTGCTGAGTTCATAAGGACTCACCCTCTTTTTTGTCACAGGTGAAGCAGATTTGGAATAGGTACCCGAGGAGAATGTGCTTGTTGATGATTCCTTGGAGTGACTACGTGCTTTTGTGCTTTGCCTGAAAGTGGTTGCTATATGGATGTTGTGTTTGATTGCAACTGTTCATTTTATTGATGTAAATGACCCCGTTGTAATTTGGATCTAATTTTGGCTTGTACTGATTATAACCGGACGAACTCTTTATTGGTTGTTTGCTTTCATTATCTTGATTAGTAGTTATCATAGGTGTTTAAACCACTAGGCGAAGAAGCATATAATGAAACTCTATCTAATCTCACTTAGGTGCTTATGCGTAAGCTAAGGGATAATAAGTACTTGCAAGATAGGAACTGGCAAATAAACGGGACATAATTATCATGCAAGGCTTGTTAATCAAACGAGACTTTCGAGATAGTCTAGTAGGCATATCAGTTGATGACAAAATAGGAATTCTTAATGGAATTGGATTAATGATTGGAATAATTGAGGCGTTTAAAAAATAAGTCAAACTAAAAGGGGCCTAAATACAGTCGTTATGCTTCCAGTTTTTCGTAAAACAATTTGGAGTTTTAGGCTAACGGATAAGCTTTAACCTTCGTCAATCGGTTATAGTCGTAAAATAATGTGAATGATTAGATCACACCCTAGTCTAGCCTTCTTAGGTTGGGTTGGGGCATGACATCAGTGGTCTCACTTGCAGCAACAATAACAATCTCTTTTTGAATGTCAGGAGAAGTTAACAGAAGATTTTCAGGAGCATTTTGCAAAACACAGATGTTGATGGTTTCATTATGATCAGCAAGAAACTTCAGAAGCTCAAGAAAGTTACCTTGGTTGGTAGAATTTTTCGTTTCATCATGACCACGAAAAGCCATTCTTTGCTTCAAAAGGTACCAAATGCAATCAATTGTCGCAGTCAATCGACTCCGATATATGCCACGAACTTGTTCAGATTGCCTATTAATAACAACTTCAATGTGCTGGTTTTGTTTCATCAAGTCTTCACACTTCTTCCAAGCAATGTTATGTGTACTATTTGGACCTCCAACATGTTGGTTAAATTTATATTTTTTATGCCAACTTGTAAACCTATCTATAACAAATGTATCTCCACCTGCTTGCTTTCCATGATCAGGCTTAAAAAGATAATAACGTAAACAATATACAGCATCATTTGCTATGCTGTACTCCAACCAATTACTAAATTCATTGAACCAAGAGGAACAAAACTTCCGAAACCTATCCCCAATTTTTTTCTTGGAAAAATCATGATGATGAGGTTGACATGGTCCTTTCTGCAAGTAATATCTCCGTATTTTATCTCGATCATTAGGATGATAAAATGAAAGTTTAGGGCGTAACCCAGGATCTGATTGTAGATCTTCTAAGTTGATTTCGACTCGAGGTTGCTTTGAAGAATTTCGTGCATTATCTTCATTAGATTCGGAAGAAAATTGTTGATCAAAAGTTGACTTTTTTTTTAGAAACTTATCCATCAATCTAATAACCAATAACCTACATATAAAATTAACAATTACATCAATTAAAATAAACAATAGAAGATTCTGTTATGAAATATCGATTGGTGGATATTCACTATCAATCTAAGCCGCTTACAAGTAGCAGCGTAAGTAACTTGCAGTCACCAGCTACCAAGCAGCTTACAAGCAGGAGCGGAAGTAACTTGCAATCACCAGCTACCAAGCAGCTTACAAGCAGCAGCGTAAGCAACTTGCAGTCATCAGCAGCTTACAAGCAGTAGTGTAAGCAGCTTGCAGTTATCAGCTACTAGCTTCTGAAACTCTATAAATAGAGAAGTATAATTGAAATGTAAATTATTCGAAAATCAATAACAGTTTCAGTTCTCTCTCTATACTATTGCTGTATTTTGCAGTTAATTTACAACACGCTATCAGCACGAGCCTCTACATACTTTGGTTTGGTAAGGTACGAATAATCTTTCTGTATTTCAAATTATATTTTGATATGGAAAACATTGCAAAACGTGAATTTGTTGTCCTTGATATCTCTGGAAAAAAAATTCTATCTTGGGTTCTTGATGCCGAGATATATCTTGATGCAAGAAATCTTAGGGAAACAATTAAAGAAAATAATAGCACATCCCAGCAGGATTGTGCAAAATATTTGATATTCCTCCGTCATCACATCCATGAAGGATTGAAGACTGAATATCTTACTATCAAAAATCTCTTTACACTTTGGAAGAATCTGAATGAAAGGTATAATCACCAAAAAAATTGTGATTCTTCCAAGAGCTCGTTATGATTGGATGCACCTGAGGTTGCAAGATTATAGATCTGTCAGTGAGTATAACTCTGCGCTATTCAAAATCAGTTCTCAACTGAAATTATGCGGAGAAACTATCACTGAACAAGATATGTTAGAAAAGACATTTTCTACGTTTCATGCCACGAATATGCTCCTGTAGCAGCAATATCGTGAACGTAGATTTGCAAAATATTCTGAGTTGATATCATGTCTTCTTGTTACTGAACAAAATATGAGCTTTTGATGCAGAATCATCAATTATGTCCAGTTGGCATGGCCCCACTGCCAGAAGTGAATGGAGTTGCAGTCCCATAAGTGAATGCAGCATATGAACACAGTAATTGATGGGGTCGTGGCCATGGCCGATGACAAGGATGTCATCGTGGTCGTGGTCGAAATAATACTTAGTTTCGAGATGATCCAAATATTATTAAGAAAGACAAACCTCACCACCAGAAGTGGAATAATGAGGAAAAACGTGACAAAGAGAAGACCACTGAATACAAGTCACCCCATAACAATGACATATGTTACAGATGTGGAGGGACTGGTCATTGGTCACATATCTATCGTGCGTAAAAATATTTGGTTGATCTTTACAAAGCATCAAGAAAAGGAAAGGAGAAAATAGTTGAGACAAATTGTATTGATTATAATGAACCAGAGGTCTCTACATATTTAGATGTCAGTGATTTTTTCACTGACCCTAATGGTAGCATAGAACATTTAATCGGGGATAGAAATATCTGAACCGATTAAAAGTACTATTAGTTATATTTTTGTTTTAAGTTAAGTTGTTTAAAATGGCTGTTAGTTATGTTATCGTTTTAAGTTTAAGTCGTTGTTTTTGATTTTCACCTTATGTAAAATTTATGTTTGATAATAAATATATTTGTTGCACATTACAAGTTTTTAAAGACATAATTTTTGTTTATGATATCGTTAGATCTCAAGATGAAAGACGAAGATCTATGTCTGGCAGATAGTGCAACAACACATACTATACTACGTGATAAAACGTATTTTGTCACTTTACTAAATACCTCAACCAATGTATTTATCATTTATGGTTCTACCAATCTGATAGAGGGCTCTGGAAGAGCTCATTTCATGTTACCTAATGACACAAAATTTGACATTACTAGTGTAACGCCCCGAACCAACACACCCACGCCTGCAGGATACACCCCGCCCATAGGGGACAAGCGTATACCGAGGCCATGGTGTACGGGCCCGAAAACGTACTATATAGGAATTGTCCGCTTTGCGCCCATACGCTCACGGTTTTGTCCTCCCCTGGCCACTAGCAGGAAAAGGCGCCTACACGATACAAGGGCCATATAGCCACTTATATCTAGCGATCCCAGGGTCTCCGCGTCCGATGTGGGATGCGATTCCTCACATTCGCCCCCCCTTGGGGACCCAGTGCCCTCGCGGGTCAACTGGCACAAAGGCCATCCTGCAGGCGTGGGTGCATTGGTTCAGGGCGTTACAGCTAGTGCACTGTATTCAAGCAAATCCGGAAGAAATTTGCTAAGTTTTAAAGATATTCGTCTGAATGGATATCATATTGAAACTGCAAATAAAGGTGATAAAGAGTATCTTTATATCACTTTTTTGAATTCCCAAAAGCATGTATTAGAAAAATTTCCTGCTCTTTGTTCTGGATTATACCAAAGAACTATACAAGTGGTTGAAGCACATGCAGTGCAAAAGCAAATGTATAATGATCCTAATACTTTCGTGCTTTGGCATGATCGCCTTGGTCATCCAGGGACAACAGTGATGCGTCGAATAATTTAGAACTCGCTTGGGCATTTTTTAAAGAACCAGCAGATTTTTTTGCCAAGTAATTATCCATGTGTCGCATGTTCTCAAGGCAAATTAATTGTGAGACCATCTCCAACCAAAGTTGCTTTTGAGGCCCCTAGATTCTTGGATCGAATTCAATGAGATATTTGTGAACCTATTCATCCATCCTGTGGACCATTTTATTATTTCATAGGTCTTATAGATGCATCAACTAGATGGTCACATGTTTGTCTACTTTTTTCTAGAAATCATGCATTTGCTAGACTTCTCGCTTTGATAATCTGATTGAGATCACAATTTCCTAATCATCCTATTAAAACAATTCGCCTTGATAATGCTGGTAAGTTTTCATCTAAAGCATTTGATGATTATTGCATATCTATTGGAGTTGAAATTGAGCATCCTGTCCCTCATGTGCATATTCAAAATGGTTTAATTGAATCATTTATCAGGCGACTTCAATTAATTGAAAAACCTTTACTTATGAGATCTAAACTCCCTATATCAGCTTGGGGGCATGTCATTCTACATGCTGATGCATTGATTCGTATAAGACCTACATCATATCATAAATATTCTCTTTTACAACTTGTGCATGATCATTCACCGAATATTTCTCATTTACGTGTTTTTGGTTGTGCGGTACTAGTTCCAATAGTACCAACACAACGTAATAAAATAGGATCACAAAGGCAACTTGGAATTTATGTTGGATTTGATTCTCCATCTATTATTCGATATATTGAACCCCTTACAGGTGATCTGTTTAGAGCACGCTTTGCATATTGTCACTTTAATGAGACTCTCTTCCTATCATTGGGGGGAGAAAAATCACAACTAGAAATACAGCGTGACATATCTTGGAATGCGTCATCATTGTCGCATTTGGATCCAAGAACTAAACAATGTGAACTTGAAGTTCAAAGGATCGTTCATTTGCAGAATATTGCAAATAATCTACCAGATGCATTTACAGACACAAAGAATATTGTAAAATCACATATACCTGCTGTGAATGTGCCGGCACAAATTGATGTCCCAGTAGGACATATTGTAAACACAACAGCAAATATACCTACGGCACGCCAGAAGCGTGGTCGATCTATCGGTGCAAAAGATTCTGTACCCCGGAAAAGGAGGACACATGGGGAGGATACAAGGCGAATGAATCTGGAAGATTCTATACTATCGAGATGTACGACAGAAATGGTAGAACCAACAGATGTTGGTAAATGCACAATCACTGAAGAGATTGAAACACAATTGGTCCCTGAAGAGACTGAGGTACATGGAAATGAAATTTTTTTCATAAATTATGTAACTACCGGAAAGACATGGAATCGAATAGAAACTATTATGAATGATAGTTTTGCTTTTACGGTAGCACTTGAAATAAATGATGAGGATCCTGAACCACAGAGTATGGAAGAATGTCAAAAAAGAAATGATTGGGCACAGTTGAAATAAGCTATCCGAGCAGAGCTCAGCTCGTTAGAAAGACGCAAGGTGTTTGGACCTGTAGTCCAAACACCCGCAGATACAAAACCTGTTGGATACAAATGGGTATTTATACGCAAGCGAAATGCAGTAAATGAAATTGTGAGATATAAAGCTTGACTTGTAGCTCAAGGTTTCTCACAAAGACCTGGCATTGATTATGAGGAAACATATTCGCCTGTAATGGATGCAATCACATTTCGCTTCCTAATTAGTCTTGCTGCTCAAACTAATTTGGAAATGCGCTTAATGGATATTATTACAGCATATTTATATGGATCACTTGACAATGACATATATATGAAAATCCCTAAAGGATTTTATTTGCCATAAGCAAATAAAGTGAAACCCCGTCATATGTATTCACTTAAACTATAACGATCCTTGTATGGATTAAAACAATTTGGTCGTATGTGGTACAATCGTTTAAGTGATTACTTATCTGGAGAAGGCTATATCAATAATCCGGTTTGTCCATGTATTTTCATTAAAAAATCAACAACGGGATTTGCAATTATTGCAGTATATGTTGATGATCTTAACCTTGTTGGAACTCCTGAAGAGCTCAACAAAACTGTTGCATATCTAAAGAAAGAATTTGAAATGAAAGATCTAGGACAAACGAAGTTTTGTCTTGGTCTTAAAATTGAGCATTTTTCAGAAGGAATTTTTCTCCATCAATCGGCTTATACGAATAAGATTCTTAAAAGATTTTACATGGATAAAACTCATCCACTAACGACCCCGATGGCTGTTAGGTCACTTGATGTGACAAAAGATCATTTTTGCCCACGAGAAGATGGAGAAAAGTTACTTGGTCTTGAAGCACCATATCTTAGTGCCATTGGCGCATTAATGCACCTAGCTAATAATACAAGGCCAGATATTGCTTTTTCTGTTAACTTATTAGCTAGGTATAGTACGGCTCCAACTCGCAGGCATTGGGAGGGAATTAAACACATATTTCGCTATTTGCGTGGAACACCAAATATGGGTTTATTCTATTCGAGACAATCAAGATCTTCATTAGTTGGTCATGCTGATGCTGGTTATCTATCAGATCCTCATAAGGCAAGATCACAAACAGGATACGTTTTTCATTTTGGTGATACTGCTATATCATGGCGGTCCATGAAGCAAATAATGACTGCTACTTCTTCAAATCAAGCTGAAATTTTAGCTATTCATGAAGCTAGCCGAGAATGTGTTTGATTGAAATCGGTCATCCAACATATTCAAGAATCATGTGGATTACCCTCCGACAAAGACCAACCAACCACACTATATGAAGATAACACAACATGTATCACACAAATCAAATGTGGCTATATCAAAAGTGATAGAACAAAGCATATATCACCGAAATTCTTCTACACACATGAGCTCCAAACAAGCGGAATAGTTGATATTCAACAAGTACGGTCAGATCAAAATCTAACATATTTATTCACTAAAGCATTACTGCCAACGATCCTCAAATCACATGTACAAAGATGTGGAATGCGCCGCCTAAAAGATTTGTCATCATGAAGGGGAGAGGCTATTTGTGCATTGTACTCTTTTTCCTTCACCAAGGTTTTTATCCCAATTGGGTTTTTCCTAGTAAGGTTTTAACGAGGCAATCTAAATGCAATAGTATTCTTTATAAAGATAATGTACTCTTTTTCCTTAGTCAAGTTTTCATCCTACTGGGTTTTCTTGACGAGGTTTTAATGAGACATATTTTTATAATGAATATCCAAGGGGGAGTGTTATGAAATATCGATTGGTGGATATTCACTATCAATCTAAGCAGCTTACAAGTAGCAGCGTAAGTAGCCTGCAATCACCAGCTACCAAGCAGCTTACAAGCAGCAGCGTAAGCAGCTTGCAGTCATCAGCAGCTTACAAATAGCAGTGTAAGCAGCTTGCAGTTATCAGCTACTAGCTTCTGAAACTCTATAAATAGAGAAGTATAATTGAAATGTAAATTATTCAAAAATCAGTAACAGTTTCAGTTCTCTCTCTATACTATTGTTGTCTTTTGCAGTTAATTTACAACATATTCCATATAAATAAATTTTTCCCTAAAATTTTTCCAATCCAGACTTCCTCTAATGGCTTAGAATTTAACAAGATTGAAAATAAACATTCCTTAAGATTTAGTAAAGAACCAAAGCAAAAAAAAAAAGACCCAAAAAAAGAATTAAAAAAAAAATCAAAACGAAGGCCTATCAAAATCTTTGTTGCAGACTCTGCCTTGGTTAGATTCCAAGGCAGAGACTTCTCTGCCTGAAAATGAAGAAAAGAAAAAAAAATGGCGTTTCAACTTTCAAGATTTCAATCAGATTTCACACACAATGTCGAAAACTTGAGAGGCAACAAAAGATCAGAAAAAGAATCAACATAGGCTGATAGTGATTGTTCCATGGTTTTGGACTTCTTTCTTTCAATTTTTATTCAATTCATATCACCAATCCAAACACAAAATAAACCAAATCAAATATAATATGTAGAGTTTACACAAATATAATGTTTCTAATTTTTGTATATTTAACATAACAAATAATCCGTGAAACAACCAAATCAAAAATTGAATTTAAACCCTAATTTTATCAAACTCAAATATTACATAAAAATAAATTATAAGTCTACAATTACAAGCAAATTGATCATCACCTTTGCTGCTTGGAATTTTTTATTGCAATTTGAAGGCTTGGTTGGTGACTTGATGATGCCGATGGTGAGTGAATGTTGAAGACCTGTCAGTGACAACAATAAGCGAAGACACAAAGCTGATTTGGGGTTTTGTGGTTGGCAAAAAAATATCTTTCGTAAAAAAAAAATATAAATGTAAAATGACATATATACCCCTCACTAAGTTAGGGGTGGGGCAGGAGGTGCATATGTACCTCTTGGCCTTAACATCGCTCTGCCAGTGGTCGCCCCAGTCATTCTCCCCCCATTTGACTCAAAGTTGGGCACCAGAGTGTACTTTTTATGGTAACAAATGTTCAAATAAACAACATTCTAGTTAAATATAAAGCAAAAAAATTTTTACAGCTTTATGTCAGCAATTTTCATCACGACAAAAGCCAATAATTTTTAATATCAATTAACCCTATTGTTTTGACCCCATATACATTGCAACTTGTCAAACATGAAATTCCTGTAATAACATTTTTCTTCCTCAGAAACCATACCCTTACTAGGGATGGCAATTGTCCCCGCCCCAAATGAGTTGAGTATTGCGGTGAAAAATGAGTAATGGTGCGGGGGTTGAAGATTAACTTTAATTCTCGACACAGCTCGTCCTGCATATCTGTAAAGTTATTTTTATATTCTTAGTTTTATATATGCATTAAAATCTTAAGATTATAAATATAAAGGAATTTTAATTATTTGATAAATAATAATAATATTAATAAAGACTATATTAATAAATAATAATTATAATAACCATTATATTATTAAATAATAATGATGATAATGATTGTCCTTAATTTTGTTATGATATACATGTTAGACCTTGAAAAGATTTTTTGTCATTAAGAATAATATTTTTAGTAAATAAGATTTTTTTATTATATATTTTGGAAGGATGTTATGGTAATTTGATAAATAATAATATTGAAAACTTATAATATAATATTCATAAATCTAGAATCAATAATAATAATAAAATAATAATAATAATAATAATAATAATAATAAGGATTGCTCTTTTATTATTATATACATATTATTTTGAAAGGGTATTTTGGTCACTTGAATAATAATAGTAAATAATAATAATAATAATAATAAAGATTGACTTTTTTTTTGCTAGGCAAGTGATTATTTCATTACATTGTAAAAAACAAGAGATATTTACAAATAATCTTTACATCAATCTATACGTAATTTGCTATGAAGAGCAAAGAGATTTATTTTGTACACTATTGACATATTTGCTTTTTAAAGAGATTTTGTCTCTACCAGAACCTTCTCTATAATTTGTTTTTCCGTGCACACGCCAGTTCCATGGATTTTTCTATTTCTTTCCTACCAAATAGGATAGACACAGGCACAAAACATAGACATTGTAAGAGTCAAGGTTTTTCCTTCGGATTATATGACAGAGGCGGACAAGTATCAAATCCCAGTGAGTAATAAGAGACAACTTTTTGAGAAGAAGTGTAAATTAGTGCTTCCAAATTCTGTTGGTAAAATGGCATTCAAAATAAATATGATCCCTGCTCTCCATCCCCAAACCACAGAAAACACAGCTTGCATCATCAATAACTTCCCAGCTAAGAAGGCGTAACTTGGTAGGGCTACGATTGAGGCACATAAACCAAGCACAAAAGCTATGCTTTGGGACAATAGCTTTGTTCCAAATAAGACCAGCCCAAGTAGTCTTTGTTCTCCTCTTGCAAACACATTCCCAGGTGGAGGATGCTTTGAAGACTCCTGAACTATCTGCAAACCAACCAAATGTCCATGAACAAATTTATTCACCGTCCAGCAGATACTACAACTTCCATTGTCTTCAAGAGTAGAGCTATTAATTAAAGAGTGAGTATGAGCAGTATTTCTTAAAAATTGTGGTTTAGCATCTACTAAATAAAAATCATGAATCTGACATTGCACAAGTCTGAGTGGATTAATGTGATCTCCAATATTTGTTGCGTCTACTGCAGGATAAAGGCCTTAAAAGCCAATAAATTGTATTTTAAAATTTTAAATAATATATTATTTATTTATTATACATTTAATGCGGGCAGTTTATTTAATTATTGATGTGATTTAATTAATTAAATAAAAGTCGTTAGAACACTATTTATAAATTCTATCATTAGGAGTAAGGATATGAGTGACAGAATCTATATTCGCAAATGTGTTCTAAAAGTTGTCCTCAATCGAAGAATAAATTAATTGGGCGTTAGTTTATTCGGAAAGATTAGATTACAATCAACTAACCAAATAATATAAGATATTAATTTGGGCTATTAATCTCATATCGTTATAGTATATGTATAAATACTTATTGAAGAACCAGTGACTGGACATGACCACTAATACAATGAATTATATAGGCTAGTCAATAATTCGTCGTATAATGTAATCATGCAATTAATCCTTAGATTTGAGGTACCACGTTTACCTCATGATAAAGAATGACATAATTTGCTAGTGCAATTATACTAGTCCTAATCATGGATTAAATCATGTATTTAGTGGTTATGATTTATTCCGTCACGGAGATAGGTATATGTAGATACAAAATCTATCAAATAGGGATCTTATGTGATCTATTAATCGAGTAACTAGAAATTTTTGGCCAATGTAGACTAGTGGAAGTCGTTCCACGGATTATTTATAAGTTACTGATTAAATAGATTTTGACATATGATTAAGTGATGAAGTTTGACGACTCTATCTATGACTCTAGCTGAATCGAGATGATTTAGACAGAAGGATTTGATTGCGTGGAAATTACTTAGAAAGGGTTCGTGTACTTGTACTTCATCATTAATGGGGTAATCGCGATATATTGCTATGTGCAACTCGCGATTTGCGAATTAATTAGAAAGGGTTCTAATTAAATATTAATAAGATTAATAATTCGCTGTCGATTAATTATGAACCCGATATCAATGAATTAATTGGATTAGAGAAAAAAAATTAAATTAAATTTAATATTGTCCTAATATTAATTTAATGGAGTTGTATTAATTAGATAATTGATCTGGTTATTGCAGAGTCTAAATCTTGTCAATTTAGATTGGCCCATATATGATTGTAGGTCATAAGGAGTTCTTATATAAAGGAATGTTTTGACACATAAAAAGCTAGCACACGATTCTCTTTCAGATAAAAATAATAAGGGTTTTCTCTAAAAGCTCTAGTGGGGCTAGATCCGATTAGTTGTGTGAATCTTGTGTGGATTATTCTTGGAGGTTTCACGCATGGGAAGCTCGTCTCAAAATCTTCCATTATTTTGTGCTTAGAGGTATGAACAGATGTTATATAAAGGAAATGTGTCATGAAAGGATAGGCATATTGTCAAACACAAGGAAAGAGAGTTGAGCCTAAACTCACTTGTTTGATCACTTGCAGCGGCCACTTCCAAGGTGATGAGAAGGACAATGGCAAAGAGACCAACTAAGAACAAGAACAAATTTTTGAAAGATGCCATTATTTTTTGTGGAATGTACTAAGCTTCAAATACTGGAAAAAAATACTTAGACAATAGTTGATCAAAGGAGTGAACTATATAGCTCTATTTATAGCTATTGATCAATGAGATCAATGAAACAGTAGTATCATAGGCGGATTGATTTGGGGGTCAGTGGGAGTTGTAATCTTCACTGATTCGAAGAATGGAGCTATTGAAAAATGAGTTGGAGCTATATTTTCTTAAAATGTGTGTATTTTTAGATTAAAAAAATTAATTTTAGCTCCTATTAAAAAAGTTGTCTATATATGAGTGTTTCATTATGTATTTTTAGCCCCCTACTAAAAAAAAGGGTAAAGGTCTAATTTAGTTTATTATGTTTGGTGTAAATGATACTTTCATCCATTATCTTTCAAAATGAACCTTTTAGTCTATTATCTTTGGTGTAAATGACACTTTCATCTATTATCTTTCGAAATGAACCTTTTAGTTCAATATGTTTCACATAAGTAACGTCATTAGTCCAACTTCAAAATATATTGGAAAAAACATATTAGACTAATGACATCATTGATGTGAAATATATTGGATTAAAAGACTCATTTCAAAAGATAATTAATGAAAGTGTCATTTACACCAAAGATAATGGACTAAAAGGTTCGTTTTGAAAGATAATGAATGAAAGTGTCATTTACACTAAACATAATGGACTAAACTAGACATTTATCCTTAAAAAAAATTTAGATCCTTTCATGAGTAGTATCAAGGAGCAACCCTTGTAACTTCAAGTTAATATCTAGTGGTAAAACTTTTAGAGTATTTGGAGAATATTTGATCACATCTTAAATTCAAATTAATTAGAAAACTAATTTCTTTGAAACTAGTTTCAGGAAACTTTGTATTTAATTAACTTAAAATATGTCTCATCAAAAAAAAAAATTATACATCATGTAATTTGACATTCTTAATATAAATTTGAAATACTTTTCAAAGTGAGTTCTTTGTTATTAAAAGTTAGAAAGAAAGAAAAAAGCAATGCTCTAAGTCGAGGTCTTTTTTCGGTCAATGTAGTCGAGGTTCATGCATATATCTTGTCCTTTTATTATGGTTTTGACATGTCACTTGTGGTCCTTCATTAGTCCCCGCGATATTAAATGTATTAGATATTTTGAGGAGATAATTGTCAATTATTCTCTCCCCATGAATGATGTTCCTTTTTCTTTGAAATCTCTCAACAATTGCTCTCTATTTATTCATCCTCACTCAAGTATATATGCACTCTAAATAAACAACGCAACTTAACTTTTATGGTATTAGAATTATAGAAGTTCAATCACTGGAGGAGGCACATTGAAGCCAATTTGGGCTACAGTTTCCATTGATTTATAAAATTTTTAAATTTTTATGTATTTTTTTAAAAAAAATTAGATATCTATGTATTTTTAGTTAAAAAAAATTAATTAGCCCCCACTAAAAAATAAAAGTACTAGTATAATTCAAAAATTATGAATTTTATCTCCCACTGGCCCATAAAAAGGTTAAAATTTCTATATATTTTTTGAAAAAAAATTAGATATCTATGTATTTTTAGTTAAAAAAAATTAATTAGCCCCCACTGAAAAATAAAAGTACTCGTATAGTTCAAAAATTATAGATTTTAGCCTCCACTGACCCATAAAAACGTTAAAATTCTATGTATTTTTTGAAAAAAAATACACGTATAGTTCAAAAATTATAAATTTTAGCCCCCCCTGACAAAAATTTCTGGCTCCGCCCCTAAGTTCAACTATCGCCATAGAAGTATAATTAGCTTGTAAAATTGTTATGAGGTTATTAAACTCTTTATATTCGAACGAAAGTGTTATGACTTTTTGTTTCCCCCGAGTTTAGCAAAAAAACAAAGAATATCCTATGTTAAAATGAATAATTTTTCTAATGGAGTGAGTATTCAGTTACGTTTTAAAAATATAGGGGGTATTTAGTTACATTTTTAAAACACAAGGGAGTAATTGACTAAGTTTTAAAATATAGGAAGACATTCAGTTATTTTTATAAAAGAGCAAATTAGATAATTAGTCTCTATTGTTTACAAGTTTTGGATAAATAATCTCTATTATTTTAGAAGTCACGTTGTTAGTATCTATTATTTATAAAAGTCTAACAAGTAGTCTCCGTTGTTTCAAAAGTCATTTATTTAGTTCTTGTTATTTGTAAAAGTCTCTCTATTAGTCCACAATATTTGCAAATGTCTCACTACTAATGGTGAGATATTTGTAAACAATAAAAATTAATAATGAGATATTTAGAAATAATGAGAACTAATAGTAAGACTATAATATCATTTGTCATATGCATAATTCAAACTCTCAAAAATCTAGCTTGCCCTTGAGGGGTCTGTGAAAGATATAAAATTAATTAAATATATATTATCTAATATATAATTTTAAATTTTATTTTAAATGGTTATTTAATACGATAACAAAATTTTGACGTTTGATTGAGGACAAGATAAAAGGGAATGACAAGAAAAGACGAAAACTATTAAGCAATCCAAGCGATAATGGATACAACAGGTAATCCACGAATGTTGTCCAAAAAGGTAGAATGGTGCCGAATTTTGCGAAAAATTCCATAATAGCATTCAAAACCAGTAGCTATCAGTACAGCAGCAAAGTAAAATGGGTCATGAAGGCTTGTTATTCATTGGAGTCATGACGCGTCTATCAGTAGTTATCCTGCTCAGCAGCCGATAGCATGTTCAAGTGGTGGGAATATTATCCATTATATATAAACGCCAGAGCTATCAGATATTTTTGTCAAAAAGACATCAACAATTGGCCATAGGTTTGTTCTAAAGCGATGTTGTCTTTAGAATGGAAGAGGGTCGGATATCCGTAAGATTGAAATCAAAATCGTTTAGTAACGAATTTAAAAATTATTTATTAAAATTGAAATTGATAAATAATTTTAAAAAAATGCAGGCATTCAAATTCCAAATTTAATTTAAATATTAAAAAAAATCTAAAAATAAAATATATCAAAATTAATATACTAAATATTTGTAATTGTTCATACATGATAAGAGAATAAGATTCATAATAAAAACATTTACTAAATTACAAAAAAAAATTGTCTACTCGGGAAACATTCCAAAATCTGAACCAATATATATCCTTCTTTTTTTTTTTTTTTGTGGTGAACCAATATATATCCTGGGTGAACAAATTTTTGCAAGTGGCTACAAAAGTCACTAACACAAACAGCATGTATCAATCAAATCAAAATTTGTCCAGACCAGAAGCCAGCAAGATAGTTTACAAAGCCAGGCAACACTTGTTGGACATATATAGATAGTCAAAAGCCATGAAGCAAGTGGCTAAAAAGCCATGAAGCAATACTTGTTAAACAGAAACAGCTATCAATCATATGCCTATATGGCCTATTGGCTTTTTTATCTGTAACGTGATCAATAATTAAAACATTTGGGAAATTCTCCTAAACGGGGTAGGGGTTAGGGGAATAAGTTGAGAGCCACACGTGGCAGTAGATGAAGGAATGATATTCAGGATTATACATATAAAATAAAAATTTTATAACAGAAAATAGAATGAAATACAATTTTTCGTAGCATATATGATATTCGTATGTGTAGTCAATTCCAAAACTTGATATTTATGCAATATACATCTCAAACCAAAAGGTAATACAAGAAGAGAACAATACATCTTGAAGACCAAATGTTAGAATCATTTGGTGAAGTTTTGAGAACTCCTTGAACCTTCCTCAAGTGTAGAAGTCTTAGATTGTCCACCTAGCAATTTGAAGAAGCCTTTTCTCTTCCTTGAGTTATAGTGCTAACAAACTCCTTGGAAGATTCATAGACAATAACACTTTCCTCTTTTGAAAGATTACTTAAAACTACTCTTAGTTTAGTTGTCTTTCAAGTCTCAATTTAATCCAATATGACAAAGCAAAATGAAAAACAAATACTTGTGTTCTTGCAACTCACTTTGTGTATGTATGTGTTGCTGAATTTTCAGAATCAAGAAAAAGACCAAAAGCCTTATTTTTCTCATACACTTAGCCGTGTATATCTCAAGTATTGAAGAAGTTTTTGTCTTCTTTTTCTTTTTGCTTCAAGAAAAGCACAAAACACAAGGTCCATACTTTGTCTTGTTATGTTTTCTTTTCTTTGATTCATGCAAAACACAAGACATAATATATTAATAACTTTTGTCTTCTTTTGTTTTGGTTTTTCCGTGAAAGAAAATGCACATACAAACATATTTGTGTTTCATTTGACTTCTCAAGACAAGTTGGCATTACTTAACATTTAAATGAAGCCTACAATTGTTGACTAATTTTAATCCTTGGATTACTAGATGGATGACTAGAATTTTGATCTTGGTACTTTGTGTTTATTGGCTAATACATTGCCACATCAACATGTTGGCAACCACTAGGAAGAAATCATATTTTACCTATTTGCACTAAGCACCCAAAACTTTGTCAATCTTACAAATTTACTCCCATTAACTTTTAATTGTTGAGACTACAATTATTAACTCTTAATAATAGAGAAGATGATTCAAGTCCAAGCAAGATTTAATCTCCTTACTAATATGGTGTGACTTTCTAGGTTCATAGCCAAATAGCACTAAGGAAACATTAAACACCTTTAATGTCAATTAGGTTCTTGATTTGCTTCAAGAATTTCTCATTTAATTCTTGAAATACCCTTAAAGTCTTAAGTGACGTCTAGTAACATATCAAGACAATTTATAAGGTAATAAAGTAATCACGTAATGAACCTATTTATAGTCGCCGATTACCGTGCAATTCAATCCTTCCATTAATTGTCCCGTTGAGCAAGAACCATGATTCGAATAAATTCAAAAACTCGATACTATGCATAGATCTAATTGGTGTAATGAGAGATCACACATGGAAAACCCTTTCTCCATCATTCATACCTTGGCCAAGGATTTTCTCATTAAACAACCAATCTTAGATCGCATAGGACATCGTCTCACGCCGGAAATTAATGGATCCTATCTTAACCACTACCTGTCAATCATTATACCAGACGAATGAAACTGCGAGATGACGTATCTCATCTCGTTTATCGAGACAAACATTATCCAAACGCTTGAATCAAACCCTAATACATATGACAATCTTAATGTCTCAAGTCTAAGGATTACATGCACAATCGCAACGGATAATAAATTATTAATCCAAAGTCATGTAATTTGTTATTCACGTCACATACAGTGAACTATTCAACTAATAGTCACATATATGTTTGTTAGTCGTATCCCTATGTTGTTATGGCACATGGCTCACCATCCTTTAATATTAACATCTCTATGTTAATCAAAAGGTAACAACACATGTGATAGTTCGTAATAGATTAATGAAGTCCTGATCAAATAATCTAAGGACTATGAACACTTTAAGTATTTATTATATTAAAGAAATGCACCAACATATTCTAAACGCTTTTAGAATACATTCCTCTAATAAAAATACTAGGGACTCATTCATATACGTAAAGAATGAGACTATGAATGTCCTAATTATGTCAATATGTAAACAAACATATAAAGACTAATGCCATAAGTAAATGTCAAAATACCCCAATATATGTCATCCAAATATGTAGCATTAGGGCATATTTTTAACAGTAGGACCCGCTGCATTTAATGCGTAGTATTTCATCTGATTTAAATAAGTTAAGAAAAAGTCTATTACATCCTTGCACATGTGGCATTGTGGGTCCTTGGCATTTAATAGGATCAGATTGAGGTGATGTGATGTGCAAGACCAAATGTCCATTCTGCCCCATATTATAACCAAAAATGTCTATTACGCTCTTGTAGTATATATTTTAAAATATATCAGTAAAGGTAAAATAATAACCAAAATTACTTAATTATCCTTATTATTTAACGAAAATCTTTTTTATTATTATTTTTTAATGAATTTTTTTTTATTCTTCTTCCTCCTCCACTTCCCACCAACGCCAAACACCGCCACAAAACACACACGACGCATAACACATACACATCCACAACACACAACACACATACACCCACACACACAAAACACACACACGACACCCACATACGGCACACGGCACACGCACATACATATCACATGGGGTGGGGGTGGCAGTGACAAGAAGGGTGGGGATGGGGCTAAGGGTTGAGGGGTGAGGGTGAGAATGGTGATAAAGGGTGACGGGGTGGGTGGGAATGGGGGTGGGGATGGGGGTGGCGGGTGCGTTGCTTGGGGTTTGGGGTTGTGGACTGGTAGGGGTAAGAATGGTGATAGGGGGTGACAGGGTGGGTGGCAATAGGGGTGGAGGGTAGTGGGTGACGGGTGGGTTACTAGGGGCTTGAGGGTGGGTTATTGGGGGGCTGGGAGACGAGTAGAGGGTAGGGATGGGGAAGAAGATGGGAAACCACCCAAAAAAAATTGATATATTATCCAATTGAAAAAAAGAAGGAAAATTTTGATAAATGACTATTATACCCTTGAAATCTATTAAGTTTTTAACAGTTAGTTAATGTTACGGATTAATTGCAAGACTTTTTATACAATAAGGACTAATGGAGATATTTTTGTAAATAATAGGGACTAACGTTAAGACTTTTGTAAACAGTAGGGACTAATGGTAAGACTTTTGCAAACAATAGATACTAACTACGTGACTTTCAAAATAA
The DNA here is from genome assembly GCA_037974665.1 of Ehretia macrophylla. NCBI lineage: Eukaryota > Viridiplantae > Streptophyta > Magnoliopsida > Boraginales > Ehretiaceae > Ehretia > Ehretia macrophylla. The sequence continues at coordinate 16,387,288 of CM075777.1, forward strand.
TAGAGACTAATAGTATGACTTTTGCAATCGAAAATTTCATATAACATAAGCTTATAAAGAAAAAAATTTAACTTATAATTATATACTATTTTCTTTTGATTTCAAAATTTATCCAAGAAGAAATTCACTAACTATAAATCTAGGTTAAGTTCAATATCTAACACGGTTTTCAATAGCTCTCTTTTTTTTTGGACGGTCTTCAATAGCTCATATACTTTATTATGTTCAATTTAAATTATCTTTAAAATATAAATTTAACATTCAAGTACAAGTTAATCTAATTTTTAAGAATTATATTCCGGATCATATTAGTCATTTACCACCATATTTTCATGACTCATTTATCGCGTTCTATGTGTATGCTTATTTAACAAGTCAAAAGAAGAGAGAAAAAAATAAAATTTATTATTTGGACATGCCAACTAAGCATACATATAAATAAAAAGTGATAATTGAGAGATGAAAATAGAATAGTATCTAATAACGCTAAAAAGAAAACGTTTACATCTATAATCTTTAATCTATATCTATATATAAATCTATACTATATTGTTTAAATTTGTTTGGTGAAATATACTATAGTATACTAGAACATTCTTATTATGAATATTAACTTTAGCGAAAAAATATATGGTATAACAATACAATTTAAAGTAATATGAATAGAGTATCTTATGTAAGTACAATTATAATCAAGTTGCTTAATTTTGTTTATAATTAAAATGACTACATATAAACTATAGTATACTCGGACATTTTTATTATGAATACTATACCTTAGCAAAAACAATATATGGTATAACAATACAATTTATAATTGAATTGCATTTTGTGATAGTACTACCACATTTGTTCTGTGAAATAAACAGCCTGAAGCTCCAAAACGGTGATGGTGATGCTTGATGACGGGACAAAGTCATTGAACTAATGATTAAAGAAGATAAGGAGATGATTTGTTTTCCCCTAAAGTAGAAGAGAAAGTTTAGAAGAAGATGAGACATAATAAATACTTTGAATGTGGTTGAGGAGAAATTTGAGTAAGTGAGATTGGGGTTGACTTTTTTGAAAACGATCAAAGGGGTAAAAAAAAGGTTATTTTCCATAAATTATTGAAGTGCAAAATAGACATTTTAATCCCCTATAAACTGATATTATTTTGTGTTGTGGATCCCATGTAATATTAATCAAATTAAGGGTAATAAAGTAATTAGAATTAAAATAAAATTAATACTTTAAAAAAGTTAAACATCAAATCAGTATGTGGGTTTTATAAGCATTTAATACAGTTAGGGACAAATTAGTAATTACACATTAACACTAAATTAAAAAAAAAAAGGCATGATCAACATGAGCCGTTGATTTGAGTCAACGACGCACGTTGATTTTCCCCGTAAAGTCTGCACCCCGTTTAGTAGCCTTACCCAAACATTTTTGGTACTTGATGTATATGTAGAAGCCATGAAGGAATACTTGTTGGACGACGCAACATTAATTGGCAATAGAATAAGGGCTTGTTCGGATTCACGAGGGAAAAAATAATAAACGAAAGGAAATAGTTCAATAATAAAATAAAGAATGGAGAGGAATAAGAGAGTATGTTACCTATAAAATTTATTTAAAAATTTAGTTACTTGAGCTGGCACTTTTTAAAAAAAAAAATTGGATTTAAATCTTGAATCTTCTCAAACTTTACACAAATACTTATTCAAGATTTAGAATTTACAAATTTAAGTCTATCAAATTGGTTAATCATTTGTTGAGGACAAAATTGTCCTTTAGGTTTCCTTTTTCTTTTTCACTGTTATTGTTCCTCCCCTCTTATCGTGATGCTTTTCTCTTGTTCTCTTTTCCTCAACAGTTACTTTTTCTTCTTTGTCTTGCGAGCGTCTTTGAAAAGAAATTTCTTCTCCATATATATTTTTCAATCCATTGTTCTTCTTTGTTTTCGAACTAGAAGCCCAAGCTTATTGTCACGAGAAAACGAGACAAAATTAGCAAGTTCATTAAGTTCTACTGCATGCCATTCACTAAGTATTGTTTTGTTTTCATACCCATTAACTTCTTATTACTAGCTTTTGTTTTGTCATGAAAAATTTAAACAAACCATGAAGTATTATAAGCTTAGCTAATTTGCAGTCCCTTGCAAATTAGCTAAAAGTATATCATATTATTTGTCCAATTAGGTATAGATATACCATCTTGTTTTTCAATTAGGTATTTGCAAATGACAATATTAATTTAATATTGTTTTATAGTTTCAAACAAGAATTTATTTGCAAATATAGATTCTCACAAAATTCATTTATAAATCAAATAAATTTCACAACATAAGTGCTTCCAAATGGTTAAGAGTTAGGTTTTATATTTTTCCAAATCTTTTAATTAAATGTAGCCCATTTTTATCAGTTATTGTTTTTTAAAGGAAGAGTATATATATATATATATAAAATAGCCTATGTATAATTTTTTTTGTCAATTTTAAGCCTATATTAGTCTAATAATACTCTTCCTTTAAAAAACAATAACTGATAAAAATGGGTTACATTTAATTATATATATATATACATATATATATGTATATATGTATATATGTATATATATATATATAAATGTATATATGTATATATGTATATATGTATATATGTATATATATGTATATATATATATATATATATATATATATATGTATATATGTATATATGTACATTTGTAATATAATATTTAAAGTTGATAAAAAAATAAGAAATAGTTTTTATATTAGACCAATAGATTAATAATCGGATTTTAGATTTTGGATTTTTTCAACGTATAACATCAAAACCGATTGGATTATTCGTGAGTTACTTGTTATAAAAATAAAATCCTAACTGATATTCTATTAATTTTTTTATCGAGTTATTATCAAATCAAATAACTACCAGTTTTGAATTTAAACTCTACCCACTGCTATTTCTAATTATATCTCTTCCAGTTTACCATGATGCTCTAAGGAACAGACACAATGGGAATAATTCTTTATGAACCTTGGGTATGTGACTTTTGAGTGTGATGTGTGTGGGTGTGTGTGATTATGCACGTGTTTTAACCTTTTGAAAGTCATAGGGTATTTGTTGTCACTTAAAACAAGGAATAATAGGTATTTTTTATAATTGTGACGGATATTAACAAGACTGATGCATGGGGGCAAGAAAACAACTTCTCAAAAAATGTGAGTCTTTTGCTGCAAATTAAAATAACGGATTAAATGATCTATTATGCCCCATTAAATCTCACATAAATCTCAAATTCCCCTATAAAATTTAGTTTTATTCAAAATCTTCATCGATATTTATTTCTTCTAAACTCACCATAAGACTATAGGGCATTTTAATCTTTTCAACTTTTAGATAATTTTTGAAAAACAATAAAAAAAAAATTACTTTTAAACCACAACAATGGTAAAAGAAAAACCCCACCTCCTGCGCCCCTAATTAAGGGTGTGCAGCGAAATCGTCAATCTGTCCAAACCGCCAAACCCAATCTAAACTAACCTATTTTTAGCGGTTTCTTAAAAGTTTGGTTAATAATAGTTTAAATTTTCATAGGAACATAAACCCAAAAGACACCATGAGTAACTCCTCTATATTTTTTATTTGTACAATACAATTATTTTATTCAAATGCAACTATAAGTTAAACCGAATATATGATTTGGCTTAATTTGGGTGGTTTGGTTTCTTCAATTGTATTGACTTGGTTTAGATTATTCTGAGAGATATATGAGTTGACTATGATTTTAATTTTTTCAAACTGAATGTGTTGGTTCGAGTTGAAAAATGTACTTTAAACCACTCAAACCGACCCATGCCTACCTCTACCCCCAAGAATGACCCAAAACCCCTCCTCCTATTATATCAATTAAATTGTCAAACACCACCTTAATCTCTTTTTCTAAATAAAAAAAAAAAGTTTGTTTTTGAACTACTAAAAATTTCATCCAACCTAGTTACTAGAATACCATATCTTTTTATTTTTGTATGTGTATATGATAAAAATCACACAATTTAACACTCATATATAAATAATTTTTTTCAATGGGGACTAAACTAATTTTTTAATATAAAAATAACTTAAAAATTACACATTTTAAGATAAAATTTTAGTTGAGTGGGGGCTACAACCCCTACATATATAAGGCTGGTTCCGTCATATATATATATATATATATATATACACATCTATATAATTCACCTCCAAAACCAATGAAGAACGAAATCAAATTACAAGGACACAAAAAAAAAAATCAATGTGTATATATATAACACACATCTATATATGTATATATTTATATATGCATTACATACACCACCAACGAACTCAGCAAACCTAAATGTGTATGCGTGTAAATATGTTGTGAAGGTGTGAGCGCAGGGGCGGAGGTAGGCACCGAGGGTCAAAATAGGCACAACAGTGATATAGTCAATATTCGAAAGTCAGGAGCATTCATCTATGCGTAGATCAATACTTAACTTAAGCACATTGTAGCACTCATGGAGTCTTTAAGGCAGTAATCCCCTCATATAATGCACTTTATATCAATTATAAAAATGTAAGTACTAAAGCCTATATAGAGTTTTCAAAAATATGAGTCTCCCTCAGTATAATAATAACATAATATACAAAAGAAAGAATAATAAATTAATAACTATAGTCATTTTAAATATATATATATATAAAGGGAAAAAAAGAGTTTTGTTTGATTTTTCTTGAGATCGAGGCATTGTGCTGACGAAAGTTGGTACTATCATTTATTTTTTTATTTTTAAATAGTAAACTACTAAAATATTCCTGGAGAAAATCCAGTGTAGGCACGACCTTACGCTCGGCTCCATATGGCTTCGCATATGTGTAAGTGTGCGAATCTGTTGGGTATACGTGTATCAGTGTATGTGAATATGTATGTGCAAGTAAGAGTGTGCAGCGAAACTGTCAACCCGCCCAAACTGCCTAACCCAATCCAAACTAACTCATTCTTGGCGGTTTCTTAAAAGTTCGGTTGGTTACGGTTTAAATTTTCATAGGAATCGACCACATAGTTTGGTTTATAGTTTTTACTATCCAAACTATAAGCCCAAACCGACCCATATATATATAGTAAATATGTGTAGTATTCCCCAAAGAACTTTTCACCTTCCTCTACATTTTTCAATCTATCTCCCCTTTTATTGGAAAAATCAAAAGACATTATGAGTAATTTTTCTGTATTTTAGATTTTTACAATACAATTTCTTTCTTCAAATGCAACTACAAGTTAAATCGAATGTATGATTTGGCTTGGTTTGAGTGGTTTTGATAAATGTATGGTTTGGCTATGGTTTTAATTTTTTCAAATCAAATGTGTTGGTTTGGTTCGAAAAATATGCTTTAAGCTATCCAAACCGACCGATGCACACCCCTATGTGCAACTACATCAGAGAGAGGAGGGGGAGAAAAATTTTTTATTTGTTTTTAAGATGAAAAGACATAAATATCCTTCCTCCTTTAGACTTGTTTGGTAGAGTAAAATACCATGGGTAGGAGTTTGAAATTTTTAATTTTATGGGGCAATTGGAGTTAACACTTAAAATAACACAAGATATAGTATGCAATTTTGGTAAATTATAGGAGGGTAGTACGTATTTTATTCGAATTTTAGTAATCCAAAATCTCTAACAATTCCAAAAAAATCAAATTCTTAACACAATAACATATATAAAATATTTCGAGCAAAAAAAAAAAGGAAAAATACATGAAATACCAATCATGCAAATTAGCCAAGCTTCCAGCTTGGTATATTCCAAGACTGACGAGATCATTAATCCTCTACAAAATACTTGGGTGACGTACACAGTCCAGTATATAAGTCAATAAATATTTCTTCAAAACGTTTAGAACGTTAACGTGACACAAAGGCATGGATTTTATCTGTGTGAGATCCATGTACCTAAAGAAGAGGGACCATTTTTTAGACAATCCCATAAGTCAAAACCTTTTACCTGATCAAGTATGCTTTTCTTATTATTTATTTGTGGACAAGAAATGAGATGATGTTATAATAATTCAAATTATAATTTTAGAGTCTAGGATTAAAGTTATTCTGCAGCTAAAGAGGTTTCGAAACAATAACAGTTTCACGTGGAACATCCAAGAAAGGTAGTACCTAAGCTGTAGGCTCATAAGTTTAACACCACAAACACCAATATTTATTGTTATACTACTTAGGTAACGATTGGTATACTGGAATGGATTTGGACAGGAAAGGAATGGGCCAAGGAATGGAATGAAACTAGGAATGCGAATAACATGTTTGGTATGTTCTAGGTGTGAAAAGTAATAATAGGAATATCTTGTATAATATGACAGGATTGCCCTTTTATTATTATAGTATAAAAATTATAACAATTTTCGTCTTTTTTTTTTATTATTATTATTTTTTCAATCACTATTATTATTTTGTTCTTTTAATTTTATTGATTATTATTATTATTATTATTATTATTATTATTACTTTTATTTTTAGTTTTTGCTTTTATTATTATTGTTATTATTATTATTTCAATCACTATTATTATTTTGTTATCTTAATTTTATTGATTATTATTATTATTATTTCTTTTTTTTTTTATTTTTTTTTTTGTTTTTGATTTGATTTTTTTTTTTTTAATAATAATTATTATTATTATTATAAAAATAATTTTTATAATAACTTTTTATAATAATAATAATAATAATAAAAATAATAAATTTTTTATTTAATAATAATAATTATTTTTTAATAATAATTTATATTATATTTATTTATTATTATTATTAGTATTTTATAATAATTATTATTATTATATTTTTTTAATTATTATTATTGTTATTTTTATTATTATTTTTGTTATTATTATTATTATTATTATTATTATTATTATTTCAATCACTATTATTATTATTATTATTTTTATTTTTATTTTATTTTTAGTTTTGATTTTATATTTATTTTTTAATAATAATAATTATTATTATTATAAAAAAATTTATAATAATAATAATAATTAAAATAATAATAATAATAATTATTATTATTATTATATTATTATTATTAGAAATAAAAATAATAATAATAATTTTTTTAATAATAAAATAATAATTATTTTAATAATAAAATAATTATTATTTTTAAATAATAATTATATTATATTTATTTATTATTATTATTATTTTAATAATAATAATTAGTATTTTATAATAATTATTATTATTATATTTTTTAATTATTATTATTGTTATTTTTATTATTATTTTTTGTTATTATTATTATTATTATTGAATATGAGGGTATGATAGTCAAGTTCATTCCCAAATACATGGGAATGGCCCATTTCTATGGGTTTGCTCTGGAATGGCTATTCCCATATACGTGGGAATGTGATTACCTTGGGAATGAAATTCCCAAGTTCATTCCTTTATACCAAGCATGAGAATAAAAAATAATTGGGAATGTCATTCCATTTCAAACCTCATTCCAGTATACCAATCGGTACCTTAGATAAAAGAAGTAATTCGCCACAATATTCACAAATCTTTTCAGTAATTGCTAACTTCCCCAACCTTTTCATAATATTCACAAAACAACAGGCTACATAAACCCAACAGGTAACATACTCCCAAGGGTGGATCCAAAAAGTTTTTTAATGGGGACTAAATACAATTATATAAGTATATATTTTTTCAATGGGAGTTAATTAACTTTTAACTAAAAATACATAAAAAAATTTCAAAAACAAAAAATACATAGAATTTTTAATTTTTTCTTTGGCTAATGGATGCTACAACCTCCACTGACCCAAATACAGATTGCCAGTGCCCTCACCGCTAGTGTTGGTATTTTTTTTGCAAGGCAAGCAAATAACTTAATTTCATAAATAAAATAAACAAAGTAAAAAAAAAAAAAAGCCAAGGAAAGTAACAAGCCTAAACCCCGAACGAGAAGAGCAAATGCGAAACCACAACCAATTACAAAAAACACCACAAGAAGTGATCATTCTACAACATCAAGGGGAAGATGCATAGAATGGTCACCAATGCTCCAACAACAATTAACAAACAAAGTCGCAATCAAGAAAATTTTAAATGAATTCTATTGGCGTAATGCTTGCTAATGCTTGTGATAGCAAATCGATTATGTCCTTAGGTCTTCAGGAAAACGTCCACTTTAATCTTATCCAGAATTTGTTCTTTAGAGTGAGCTTGATGGCAGAAAATACGTTCATTCCTTTCAATCCAAATATGATAGATTGTGGCACAAAAAATGAGTCGAAACATATAGCTCTTGATATCCTTATTGTCTGCAATTGAATGGCCAAACATGATAATATAATCAAAAGAGGAAAAGGTGAGCTCAATTTTTATCAAAGTTAACCCAGCTTTCCAAATCCGCTTTGTAAAACTACAATTAAAGAATAAATTATCTCTAGTTTCACAACCAATATAACAAAAGATGCAATTAGCCTTGTCAACTGACTCCCAAGTCAAAAGACGATAATGAATGGTAAGCCTATCAAGACAACCATCCAATAAATGAAGTTGTGCTTTGGAATGTTGTGAGCAAACCAAATTAAGTGATGCCAAGCATAAGGTTGACCTCTAACCGTAATATGATTTCAAGTGTTGGTGAAAGTAAATGTACCAGTATCATAAGGGTCAGGCACGAAGATACCAACACTAGCACCAACACCCCTAGTGTTGGTATCTTCGTGCCTGACCCTTATAATAATCACCAAACAACGTGGAGAAAACATTCCACATGGTAACTGGCTCTTATACCACTTAATTATAATGACCCAAATTTAACTATTAGTATGTTAACAAATTGAGTTTAATTAATATACCCAAAAAGATTAAGTTCGCGATGATAGTATTAAAGAACTCAAGTCATTATAAATTAAATACCTATTGTAATATTGGTAGAAAAATAGTGTATATATGAGTGTTGTAAGTATAAGTGATAATTGGAGTTAACCATTTCAGATCACTTGATTTGAAGCCCAAATAGTTTTTTTTTTCTAAAACACTAGACTCGCATGCAAGCCTAGGGTTCTAGGCTCGGGGTGTGATATAGAATGGTATGAGAGTCAGTAACTAGTCGGATGCAAGAGCTAAGTGCTATGCAGGACAAAGTGGTACACCAGTAAGATGGTGTGAGCCACCTCTTGAACTCGTATAAGCCACCTCTAGAATCCTACATCGCTAGTTGGTCTTGAGTTTGTGGATCCCTAACGAGCACATCAAGTCCTTAACAAGGGGTGTGTGTAATATTCCACATCGGTTGGTGTATATGAATAGTTTATAAATGAGTGTTGTATGTATAAAAAATAATTTAGGGTAACTACTTGGAACTCAAATATGAACCACTTAATTTGAGTCTCAAATAATTATTTTTTATGCATACAACAGTTTTGAGCTCAAGTCATAACACCTATCTATCTATTATAATTTATAAATCTAACGTGGGACAGAATGTTACATGCTTATGCTACCCAAAGTGCATATATAAGTCAGAAACAACACTCAAGTCTAAGTATAACAATTTCTTATTCCTCTTTCCATTTGTAACTTTTTTCTGGGTGAGACCACATTCATTTCACTGATTATATACGCTACAGTCTTGAATTTCTGAACATCTTACTAGGCTTTGCATATTCCTAGCTAGACAATGTGTATTGCTGTGTTCATTTGGCAAGCCCATCCTAAGTATCCATTTCTTCTATTGCTTAACAGAGATGAATACCACAACAGGCAAGTATATATACAATTTCAATCTTCTTAGTTTGTTAGCCTTTAGTATGCATGCACTTTTATTGAGATTTTATTATAGTGTTGATTTATTTTGCTTGAAGGCCTACAAAACCAGTGGCATGGTGGGAAGGTGGTGAAATATTGGGTGGAAGAGATGAGGTTGGAGGTGGAACATGGTTGGCCTGTTCAAGAGAGGGAAGATTTGCTTTTCTGACAAATGTGTTGGAGCTGCATACTCTGCGTAAGGCCAGAAGCCGGGGAGATCTACCTGTGCGTTTCCTCGAGGTATCATCTTTTTACCCTATACCTCCTCAAATAGGATGGCTCGGTGCACGAAATTTTCATTATGTGCATGGTTTGAAGTAACCCGACCTTGCATTTTACAATAACCTGTTTTTATGTCTCGAAGCATGACCTTCAGGTTATACAGTAAAATTTTTACTGTTGCATCAAAATTATCTTCTATACTTGCTCAAATCACAAGTCAAAATGAAATCTGGTTTTTGAAACACATGTTTTCCTAATTCTCGTTTGAGGAAAAGATCTTAACATGAATAATTCTTAGTAAGACTAGAAAGAAACAATGTGATTTTCATTTATTGATCACCACTCTAACATCGAATATTCCATTGGATTTTCAATTGCAAAATCTGCATATTTCAAATCCTTGGCCAGTTGCATACTTCTCGACTGTCACGTCAAATACTATTAAATTACCACTTCATCTAACGGTTTAAATTACTATTAGAGAAGAATTTATTATATTCATTTTTAATTTATAGTCTTGAATAGATACTTAGCGATTCGTGTAGCTTAAATTTTGTGATCCTTGGAGTACGTATAGAGCAGAAAGTGTCCGAAGGCATTTGCAGAGGAGCTGGTGGAAGAGGCACATCAATATAATGGATATAATCTGATAATGGCTGACCATGAATCCAAAACCATGGTTTATATATCCAACAGGCCTAAAGGGGAACCTATTTCGATCCAGGTGGTTCATCCAGGTGTCCATGTGCTTACCAATGCAAAGTTGGACTCTCCATGGCCAAAGGTACTGTATCTCCCATTTCAATCTGTCACGTCACGAGCTTAGACATAGTCTTAATTATCAATAATAGTTTGAGCATTAAGTTTACAAATCTAAAATAATTAATCCAAATTATCATTTAAACCCATTATATTCACAAACTATACTGTGAACATTTCTTTCACCGATGTGGAATATTACAATATTTAATATCGTCTTGAGAACAACAGTTCACCCTCTACACTCAACTCAAAAGTAGCTTAAGTTTTTTTTTTCTTTTTTTTTCCTTTTCGTCATAATTTTCTCTCAGGCTCAGCGTTTGCTGTTGAATTTCAAGCTGCTGCTTAAAATATATGGTGAAGTTGATATACCTGTGAAAGAAATGGTGGAAAGACTAATGAGGGACACAGTTAAAGCTGACAAAAGCAAGCTGCCAAATATATGTTCCCTTGAATGGGAATACAGTCTAAGCTCCATATTTGTTGAAGTTGACACTCCATTGGTAACTATTGTTACTCACTAGCGGATTTATATAGGGGCCAGTGAAAATTGTAAGAAAAAAAAAAAAAAAAAAATTTAAACTCTATGGATTTTTTAAAAAAAAATTAAATATTTATATATTCTTAATTAAAAAAATTAATTAACTTCCAATATTAGAAAATAAATATATTCATAGAGATTTTTTTTTTTCATTAAGAAGAATTTTTAAATCCATCCCTCTTCTTCTGATGTATATATTATTTTCTTTGTGTTGGTTTAGACAATAAATTTCTTTCATTTAACTCATATATATACTTTTGCAATCAAAAGGGGCCATGTGGGACCAGAAGCACAGCTGCATTGACCTTGGAAATGAATGGCAAAGCGAGCCTTTATGAGATCTATCTTGAAGGAGATATGTGGAAAGAGCACACTGTAAATTACCAAATTGAGCATTGTAAGAGAAGATGGTAAATCAACTAGCTAGTAGTGATTTGTGAGTGATCAGAACTGCTTGTGTATGTATCACGGTTTACTCCTTGAATAAGAAAAGGAAATAAAAGGTAAAAAATTTCTTGATTTGAGTTGTATTTTTTGAACCCGTGATTGATTGTAGAAGATTTCATTCAATTCTTAAAAAACATGACTATAAAATCCTTAACTGAAAACTATTTCGTAAAAAAAAAAAAGATAGTTTAAGGATTATTGTAACTTATAACTGTGAGTTTATTCCTTTATTATAACAAGTCGTTCGTATTGAAAGATAATTAAGGATTAATGTGATTTATAACTACGAGTTTATTCTTTTATCAAAATGAGTGTTTCTTATAAAAAGATAGTTAAAGATCAATGCGACTTTTATTACTTTTGAATTTATTCTTTTATCAAAACGAGTCTTTTGTATAAAAAGATAGTTAAGGATTAATGTGACTTAGAAACGAGATTTTTTCCATTCTTCACGGCGGATCTTTTATGAACAACACGGGTCAAGATGACAATAATTGGCATCCAAAATACGTGTCGTTGGATGCAGCTAATAAATAGAAAGGATTGTCAATGATATATGTGGCTAATTAGGCTGGCTTAGGTTCTGTTTGGCTTAATTTTTTGGCACTTAAAAATATTTTATGTGAGTTTAAAAACTAATTTTACATGTTTGACACATTTGTTAAATTACTTTTAAGTAAAAGGTGAAGCCATCGGCGGAGCCACATGGCTCTCAACAGGTTCACGAGAACACCGTGAAATTTGAAGTTTTTTTTTTGTTCTTTTAAAAATACCCTCTTATTTTTATTCTCTCTCTTTTCTCATGTTTTTCTCTCTTTATTTTTTACTTTTATTCTCTTATTTATAAATAGGTTTTAAATTTATTTTCTATATTTCGGGGACTATTTGTATTATCATTGTGTATAAATTTTGATTCATTTATTTTTGTAATATTTTTAACATTTAAGTTAAACTTTTCTAGTTTAATTATACATTTAATTTAATTTTAATTTTTTTAAAATAATTTTTACATTGTCTTTTATTTTTAATTGATTATTTTGTATATTTGATTAAATAGTTCGGTTTGAATACTAACGAATTCTATATGTTTAAATATTTTAATATTTTTTCATCATTGTCATGATTTTAGAGATAAAAATAAGAGTGTTTTTTTTCAATTTATATAAAATAAAGTTGCATGAATGAGTGCCCAAACATGGTTACTAACTCTACCATGTAGTACACCCCCTAATTCTGGGTGACAAAGCGGTACCCCCTAACCCCGAGTGCCTGGCTCCGCCACTGACTGAAGCTGAAAAAAGCTGAAAAATAAGAACCTCCAAATTGGAGCTTTTCAAAATAGGCTTTTGCAAAATTGTTTTTATATACTGCGGGAAGTTGTTTTATTTTTCTTTCTCAAATATACCCGTTCATATTTTTTAAAGTACAATATTGCTATCAAAATTTTTAAAAGCTCCATATTGTCCAATAGGCCAAATAGTCAACAGTTTCTGTTCAACAATATTTTTAACCAAAATTCTACTGTAAACGCTCTACAAATCAAAAGTTAAAATTTCATATCTAGGAAAAAAAACCTTAGTGTAGTTTACAAGGGGCTTATTGAGGACAAGATGTGAAGCTCGTAGGGTAAGGCTTCTGCATTTTTTATTTCTGAGCAATGCTATATTTCTAATAGAATATTTGGACGTTGCTAATGAATTTTATGTTGCTATGGCCCTCTACCATATCGGTACAAATAGAATAGTCCATTTATCCAGAATGGTAAAGGTGAATTATCGTCTAAAATATCAAATTTTGCTTTTATTTTTTCTAATCTATGTGTATTTATTATAGAAAACGGAGTCTAACTTTACGTGTACATTATCCATTTGCAAAAATGAAACTAGATAGATTTAAGAATAGCTTAGTGATAGGTTATTTCCTTTGGTAGTTGAGAGATTATGATTCAAATCTCATGGGAGTGGGGATTAGGTGGGGGTTGGGGGTTAACCAAAAAAAAAATGGAACTAGATGACTAGGAATAAATGAAAATAAAAGGTTAACTATGGCTCCGTTTGTTTGACATAAAATAACTTGTTGGTGAAAATGTTTAGAGGAAAAAATATTTATCTAGAAAATATAATATTTTTTGGTGTTTGTTTGTTACAATAAAAAATATTTTTTAGTGTTTGATTGTCACTCTGGAAAATATTTTCTGATGTATGTATAGTGAAAAATTGATTAAAACTATTAATTTTCTAATTTTTTTGAAATTATAATATAATTAATTGATTAATTAAAATTATTAATTTATTAATAAAAAATTAAAATAATTAATCAATAATTTCATTCTAATTAATACATAATAATAAATAAGTTAATCAATAATTTTATTTTAATAAATGCATAATAAATAAATAAACTAATCAATAATTTCATAAGTTTTAACTAAACATTTTTCTTTGATCGGAAAATATTTTCGATTGATCAATTTTTCAGTGTTATCAAACACCATAAAATTAGTAAAATATACAAACGGTGTAACAAAATATTCCTTTCATATATGATTTGGGACCTATTCAGAAAACTATTTGAAATTTTGGACTTTTAATAATCATCCTAAAAGCTTTTGATAGGACATAGTTTGTCCACGAAGAAAAAAGAAGTCAGTCTTCAAGATTAATAATACTTCCAATACCTTATGATTGATGATAATTATTATCGCATGAACTAAAAAAATCCAACATAACCAAGTCATATAGAGGGCAATAAAGCCAAATTCAAGTGCGAACCTTATGGGTCTTCCCCTTTAACATAAGGCACTGTAACTACATGAACACAATTGCAACAAAATTTTCTCTAATAAATATTTTCTCATTGAGAAGACCTCCACAAAGAGGGCAATTAATACATAAATGGGCAGATTCAAGTGACCTCCTTAGCTAAACTATATTAACCGAACTCACCCTCTATGTATTGATGGGGAAAAATGGAACTCTTCGTCATTCAAAACGTTTTCTCTCCCTCTTTGTAAAATTCTATTTTTGTTTCATTCATTTTTTCTTTTCTTTTTTCTTTGCATGTTCTATTGGAGTATACTAACTTGCTACTCGATTAAAGGATAAAATTTCTCGATTGTGCCTTAGAACGTCAAGGAAAACACGGCTTAAAAGCCTCAAAATGGTTTCCCCTTAACGTGTACTATGTGTATACCATCAAGTTGTGTATGACATTCATAATGCTTCGTGAAAAGGATTTTAATTAAACTTTCTTAGTCATATATGCTTATTTTGCACTTTTCCACTATCATTTATTTATTTTCATGAGTTAGATGAGGAATGAAGCGCCAAAAGATAGCTAGAGAGGAAGCGATGGAACAAAAAAGAAAAAAAATAGAAACTTGAAAAATAAGATATAAAAATAAAAATAAGAATGTGGAATGATACCCTAAGAACTTAATGATTTTCTAACCCCAATCATATGCCATGATTTTTGGATGACGTAGGAATCTAACTAGAGTTTGGCCACCGAATTATCTAGTGAAGCCTGACCATCAAATGATAAACTCTCTAGTGGAGCGATGTGTCCCCACACATATATCAAGTCAGTAAAAAATAAAACTCCAAAAATATATTAAACTTGTGACCTTACAAGAATAATTTGACCTCTACGACCATGCCCCTGGGGGCAATCATATGTGCCATTGTTGAATATGAGTAACATGAAAACTTTGTGGGACAGAGAAGGGAATTAACCACAATCTCATAGGGTAAAAGTTCTCCTTGTCCCGCCAAATATTCAAATTCAAAACTTATATATAATATATATTTCTCGCGCGCGCGCCAAAAATGGAGACCACCACCGCGTACCACCTGTCTCCACCATCACCACCACCGCCGCCGCAAACCTGCGGGCAAGGCCACCGGAGCACCCTAATCATCTCCACCAGCGAAGGCGGAGCAATTTGCCTCCTCTGCTTCTCAAACCTCATCTCAAACCGTAAATCTCCCACAATTCACATATCCTTCGCGCTTTCTCAGCTCTCATTGGCGCTCTCTCAACCTCACTTTCTCCAAACGTTTCTCACTTATCACTCTCACTTCCTCATCTCTCCTCTCGTTCACGTCCTCTCTGCTCTCGACGACGATCCCATCGCGACTCAAACTACCGATTTGATCGTGAAGATCATTGAGCATGCGGATGATGACGTGTTCGGTGAGTTTGTTTCTAGGGTTTCTGATATGCTCTCCCCCGGTTCGGTCGCTTGGAGCCGTAAACAGCTCTATACGGTAAATTTCGCTATTGAATTTCAATTTTCTCTCTTTTTTTTTGTGAATTCGTAATTTGCAATGCGGATATGCACAATGCAATACTTCGGCAATAATCTATGCAGTAAAATTGCACCTAAAATTCTCTGCTTCTTATTTATTCTTAAAAGCAATGTACAATATTTATTGCAGAAAGTACAAAATCTCAGAAAAGTTTTTTATTGCTCATTTTTTTTTTCTTTTTTAATGCCATTTTTTCTAACGGAAGGAAAGTACAATGTTTTACAACACTCCGTTTCATTTTTTATTGCTCATAGTTTTGTCCTTTGTTTTCGTAATGCGAATTTTCTGCTACCGGAAGCAAAGTACAATGTTTTAAGCATGTAGTACATATACATGAACAAGTGATTTTCTATGTTAGAGCTTTGTTCTTAATTTCATGATCGGTGCAATGTACAATCATTTTGCTCAGAGTACAATATCTCTACAATCATGGTAAAACTGCTCGTAGTTTTTCTTTCTTGATTCGTGATGGTGCAATGTACAATGTTTTGAGCAGAAAGTACAATATGTACGCAAATGATCATTCTGTTTTCTCGGCTTCTTCGTTTTTCTATTTGGCATTCTTTGAATTTGATGTTCTGATAAGATCTCTCAAAACATCATAATGTCATAAGCAATATACTGGATTTGATGTTCTGAGCAAGATCTCTCATAATATCATAATGTCACGAGCGATATTCAATGATCATAGAGTGTCGACATTATTTCATCATTGTTGGATCTCACGTATAATTATAATAATATCGTAGTGTACATTGTGCATCGTGGATTGCTGCTTCTTCAGTACATCAGGACTTGTAATTTTACTACTATTCTTCATTTTGATGCAGCTCCACTGCTTGGGCATACTCTTGGATTACGATAGAACCAATCCTTATGCCTACATCAAAGACAAATACGCACTTGTTTTCAACCTCGTCACTGGTCTTCAGTTCTCTAGGTAATCACATAATTGAGCTCATGAGTTGAATATATGAATTAACAAATTAAAATCTTACTAAACATTTGCCTCCTTTTTCATGCTTATTAACAGTGAAGAAATCCAAGGGGAAATCCTTTTCCTCCTGTACAAAATATCCATTCTTCAGGGCGCATATGTAGATGATGATAGTGCTGCTGATGTTTTATCTGCTAATTGCCCCAAGCTCCTGCACTTATCATTGGAAGCTCTCATGAAAACCCAAAGTGATGATGTTCGCTTAAACTGTGTAGGTCTGTCACTTATATCTTTAATTTATATCTAGCAATAAAATCAATATTTCTTTTACTTGTTTTTTGCCAAGATTAATTGGATTTTGCATGGTGTTAACATATTGCCTATACTATAATTGCATCATTGGAGTCATGCATGTCATTCTGGTGAAATTCCCTCGAGACAGAATATTGTTTAAACTTGCTGATTTTGTCTACTGGTGTGACAATAGAAAACTGGGGGTAAGTGATCTTCATCATTGTTGGACAGATGGGTAAATTACAAAAAAAAGAAAATATTCATGTGTTTTGCTGAAGTTGCACGTTAATCTAATAAGCCTATAGTTTATGAGAATGTGACAAAAAATCTCCCGGTGTTACTGAACGCAAGCGGCAGTGAGCTACATTCTTATGGACTATGGGGTTATTAGGTTATTATGGTCTCATGAGGTCTAACATGCAACTTCGAAAATACAAAGAGAGACTTTTTTTCACTTTACCCTTGCACAGAGCAAACTTGGATATCATATCTAAGCAAATTAGATTCGGTAACACCTTGTGTCAAGAATCCTGGAAACGTGAAGCTACGAATATATGCAGAGTTTAAAAAATTCATCTACCTCTCTTATTATCGATCTTACATATTAGAGATAATGGCATATAGATATTATCCTTCTTTTAATGTGTTTTTGTTTTTCTTGTTCCAGTGATCGATTCTCGTATTCATTGTCTCCTCCCTTGTAATACTTCTCCTTTTTGTCTATGTAGCACTACTGAAAGCGTTGGCTCAAAGAGGGTTATTTGAGTATCAGATTGACAAGGATTCCTTTGAGGATGACAACATCATGCAAACAACAGAACATATAGTAGACAGGCCTCCCCTGAATATCTTGTTTGCTGAGGCCATCAAAGGTGCTCTGCTATCCTCAGATAGCCAAGTTCAGATTGCCACATTGGATTTAATCTTTTTGTATCAGTCATGGGAAGGCGGCTCAGGAAAATGCCAAGTATTGGTTGAAGAGAACATTGCAGACTATGTATTTGAAATACTGAGATTGTCAGGTACGCAGCCCGGAATGTACATGGACCTGCACTTTTATAAGAAACTATAAATTGATAGAGCACGATTCTACATGTATTTGTGTGGTAGTGCAATGAAGGATAATGAAATTTTATGGTCCAGTCCATTGACTGTCCCTTATTAGTGTATTTGTGTAGTTCTACAATGTAGTATAGTGAAATATTACTGCCCGGTCCATTGACTGTCCCCTTATTGGTGATTTGTTTATTAGTGTCCTCTGTTTTCAGTTCCTACCTCACGAATGATAAATTTCTGAATTTGTCCATGTAATTTATTTTACCATAACACTTTTTACATCTCATGTCTCTGACACATTTTGAAAAATGCAGGTTGCAAAGATTCATTAGTCACCTCTTGTATTCAGGTTCTTGATCTGTTATCAGCTGCCGAACAATCTTTTAGACAGCGACTAGCTGTTGGGTTCACAACTTTGGTTCCCGTTCTGCGCTATGTAGTTGAAATTCCTTTTCACCCTGTACAAACTCAATCACTGAAGCTTATATGGAACTGTGTTTCAAACTGCCCTGGAGCGGTTTCTACCTTGCATCTTGAAGAAATAGGTGTTATCTTGACAGGGTTGCTTAAGAAACATGTTGATGGAGCTACAGGCATGCTTCCAGAGACCTTCATATCGGCCTGCTCAATCCTTGTCGCTCTTATGAAATGTTCACGGTCTTCTGAGTCTTCAAGTTTGTCAACATCAATCCAAGATTCATCAAAAAATGCTGTCTTAATTTGTTTAAGTGATTACAGTAAACACCCTGGTCAACTTTTGCACTCACTTTACCTGGTGAAAGAGGCATATGCATATAGTCATGAAGGAAATCTCAGCAACTCTGTGAAGATGGAATTAAGGAACTGTATCTTAGATCTATGTAAAGGTCATATATTACAATGGTTTTTAACGACTGTCAATGAAAGAGAAGATGAAGATATTGCCTTGGGAGTACTGGAAACTTTTCATTCCATACTGCTTCTGGATTCTGACCCAGAAACCAATACATTCGCAACTAATCTTGTATCATCCTCCTGGTTCAGTTTTTCATTCGGATGTTTAGGAATATTTCCAACAGAGAGAATGAAATGGAGAATTTATCTAGTGCTCAGTTCAATAGTGGATGTCCTTCTTGGGAATGATTCTGGCCAACTTATAAGGGACGCTGCTTCGCATATGCCATCTGACCCAATTGATTTACTGTTTCTTCTTGGGCAGAAGAGTTCTCATCATCTAGAATTATTGTCCTGTCAATCGGCAGTTCTGCTCATCCTGTATATTAGCTCATTGTATGATGATAGGTACTTAAATTCCTGATTCTCGACTTCTGCCATTTCAAACTAAGCTTTTTACGTTGTTTGATCATTTGGTCTATTCTTTTGCTAGGCTTGCAGATGACAAACTGGTTTTAGCATCTCTCGAGCAATATATTCTGCTCAACAGCAGTGAACTCCTACATGGAGCTTCTGCACCAGTAACACTGAATCAACTCGTTAGTCTTTATGGTCTCTGCAGGGGTCTTGCCAAGATGAGCTACCAAATTCCCTACAGCCCAGAGGCCGAAAGGATTCTGTTCCAATTATTAGCTGAAAGGGACTGGGACTTGCTTAATACAAGGATCCATACGGCATCACTTAAATGGTTGTTCCAACAAGAGAAAATCTGCAATTTATTTTCTGACCAATTACTACGGTTCTGCAGATGCAATAGTCCTAGTGGAAATCATATAATTATCCATGGCAGAGATAGTCAATGTGTACATGTAAATGCAATTGCCGAGTTGATAGCATCAGGGGACAACTTCATGCCGCTGCTTATGGTTTGTTTAGTAGGAGCTGTCATGGAAGATGAGCAAGAGGATGACATCCTATCAGTAGTGACTGTAATAAAAAAAATAATTGAAATCTCGCCAGATGCTTCAGATCAGTTGTGCGTAAATGGAATAGGTGGTGCAATCCAGAAAATCTATTATCATTCGAGGTATTCTTCTTCCCCAGATGTATTTATGGCCACTTCTCAACTAATTTTCATCCTTCTCCAATCAGTAAGCTCTGAATCTATTTCTGATGATGACGCTTGGGTTGCAGTTGTAATGAAGGTATATTACTTTTACCGTGTAGATTGATAATTTAATCTCATTCCTGAATTTAATTACTCACTTCGCTTTATTTTGTAGTTGGTAGACTACCTTATTTCCACCCTGGCTGCGGAAGGATGGACTCAAGAATGTCTCATAGTCATTGGCAATCTTTCTTTGGTTTTGCACCACTCAACAAATCAAGCATTGGTTGAAGCTTCAAAAGCTATACTTCTAAGTACTCCTTTAATATCGACAATACACAACACAATATCTGAAGCCTGTTCAAAGGGACCTGCTCTTGTCGACTATGACGATGGAACAAAAACTGGAGAAATCCTCATGTTCTTGCTTTTGCTGCTATTCTTCTCTTTTAGAAGGTAAGCATTTCCTCTTAATTAATATATCAATCAATTTATAGTTACCAATCTAACTTTGAGTCGCATTAGCGTGAATGTTGTTCTACCAGGGATTCTGGACTGGCAAAATTTATTCGATGAGGCGAGCAAGATGCAGCCACTATCCTATATCAGCATTCATTGCCACGACTTGTGCAAGCTGATGCATTTTGGTTCTCCGGTTGTAAAACTGATTGCTTCCTATTGCCTAGTGAAGCTATTTAGCAAAATATCTGACCAGAAAAGTAAGAAACTGGTTGAGTTAAACATCAGAAGAGGTTATCTATCGTCTGTAATGGCTATATTAGAAGGATTGATTTTCTTCAATGATATCAGAGTCTCTATGAACTGTGCGCTCTGTTTGTCAATGATTATGGGTTGGGAAGAACTAGACACGGAGTTATTGGTATCGGAGAGGAACCAATGGTGCAGATTGATAGTAGAAGAGATGTTGATGTCCTTTGCTGCTCCAAGTCTGGCATCAAAGCTTTTCACCATACACTATAAGCCTGCAGTGCATGTTGCGGTTGCATTGCTTAAAATGAAGAGAGTGCCTAAATGGATGAATTCAGTGTTCGATAACTCCTGTATTTCTGGTATTATTGATAACATTTCAGCAAGTCAGATAACTGCCGAGTTGGTAGTCTTTTTCCGGCAGCTTCTAATCGCCGGGTATTTGAAGGCGGATCACATTGCTAGTCTCAATAGGATATTCCAGGTGACCATATCCTTTTTGCTCTTTCATTCTTTACCTTAACTTGACTTATGAGGTGAAGTTTGGATATCAAATTAACATCGACTTTTGTCACTCAGTCATGCAGAAGACATGTTTATACAGAAGAAATTCAAGATCGTGTGGAGAAAACAGTTGTTGATCCAGATGATTTTGGACAAGTTTGTGTGCGTCTCATCAACTTCATGTTTAATCAATCATCTCTCAACATGGATTCTAGAGGATTTTTCAGTAGGGACTCGGGACTGTTAGAAGAAATAGAATTGTTCTCCAAATGTCTAATGGAAGAGGATCAAAGCTAAACAGATCTCTTTCGGATAACTGCTCTTTTTTTATCCGGCCAAGCGGTTGCCAATATGGCACATATAGTCCCTATTTGTAAAGCATTCCAAACAAAGACACGAGTATGTCAATAGGCATACTCATTTCATAATCAGCCATGGCACTACCAAATCTGTTTATACAGGTTTCTATACCTTAAAAGACCAGTCCGAATTTGCTGCAAATACACCATGGATATACCTGTGCTCATTATAGCATGTAAACACAGCTAGCTCATAGTTTCGAGAAACAAAATATACATAAGCATGAAGTTATTGGCTTATACTACACAGATACTCCTGCAGTTCAATCAATAATGGTACAGGAGCTCGCTTGCAAAATCATACGAAAGATATAGTGGAATCACCTCCACTTCATGATCTCTACAGAGGCACCAACGCGTTACAAGTCCTAGTGTACTGAAGAGCAGCAAACAAATGGTACCCAATATGGTTTCCCCTTCCTTTTCTCTCTCTTTATTTCAGATGGATACCTTGCTGGAGAGTTCCATTCCTTCTCCATCTTATTGGCAGCCTGATCTTTTGGCGCGTCTGAGTGTGGAATAGCATTCAAGGTAGTCACTGCAGCACCATCACTTTTAGTGGCAGTTGCATCACTATGAGTCACAGTTGGCACTTGTTTTGAGTTTGGTGACTTGGCTTCACCAAGGAGATTTTTCAAGGGAGCATGTTGCTTCCCTGTGCTCCAGTTTGATACTTTTGCAATTATCTCCTCATTTTTCTTTCTACCTTGTGATTCATTTACCACATTAGAGAGAGATGGAAACCAACCAGCCTGCAAATCTTCAGGTTTTGGTTGTTGATTGTTGCGTGCAGTCTCGATTTCTGAAGGAGCAGCTTTCTGGGATACACCACTCCCTGATTCAACTAAAGTCATGAATGATGGAGGCTCAAACACATCTGACTTGTCAGGGTGATGTTCATCAGTTGCATGTTTTGGCATTTGCACATAGGCCTCTGACTTTTCTGGCGGTTGAGTGAACGGTAAAACTCCAGCCTCAGCGGAAGCTGTTGTATCTGACTGGGTGGAAACCACTGTTTATTTACCAAAAGCCAGTATACATTAGATTACGGAAATCTAAAAGGCACATCTTTTATGCTCTGTTGCAAAACTATACACAGATTAGGAGCACAAGAATAGTTAATGGACAATATTACAACACAGGAGTTCATAAAACATCTAGCTTTTGAGTCTTTCAAGGAGGATGTAACAGGTGTCAACCAGAAAAACATTAAACAATGCGCGCAGCATCTGACTGCATGGCCTCAGTATCTTCTACACATATATATAAGTTGTTATGTAAGATGAACATCAAGTTTGAGTTAGAAATAAGTATAAGATTATGATTTGCTAAATTTAGTTAAGTCTGAAAGTAATTTGAACTGATGGAAAAACGGCTGAATTCTGGTAAGTCTAGAAGTGACATGAAATCTGATTAGACCACACACGACATACAAACTATAGATGTTTTACCTGAAACCGATCCCCAGTTACCTTCCAAACTATCAGCTAGACTACTTGAAGCAAATGATATATCAATTGCAGAAGCACAATCATGTTGGTTATCATGCTTGTTGCCAACTTCACCTCGTAAGGGCTCAGAGCCGCAATCTGAAGAATTTTTCATAGCCTCTGTGGCATGGCTGCCTTCAACAGTAGCAGGACTTTTGTTTAAAAATTCAGAATCTAAATGCAGAGGTACCACCTCTTTAGATATGGAGTCTTCTGGATTTTCATCTGATGCTAAAAGGATGCCATCATGATTTACTTCAATATCCTTAGATGCAGAACCGACAGACTCTGCAGTAATATTACCAAATCCAAATCCTTGTGGGGATTCTTGAGAATTCTCATTCGCACATCTATCTACACTGGAGTAAGTTTGCTCCATGTTTCCTCTTGCATTGATTACTTTTTCTGGAACCAAATCCGAAGTAGTAGATTTTGCTGTATGCCCTGCAGATTCATCTGCTGCTTCTGTATTTGTCAGCAAGATTTCCCGATCAACCACTTTTGTGCTTTCGCACCTTGCTGTATCTAAAAGTTCAGCTGTAGCTCTTTCATAATGTTGATTTTGATCTACATTAAGTGAGCTATTAGTTTGATCATCGTCAGATATAAAAGAACTATCAGCATTTTCTTGGATTGTCTTCTTGTTTGCAGAAAAGTCATCCTCCAAGGGTTCTGCACTGCTCTCTTTTATAGCTGCAACACTTTTCGCACTGTTGATCATTTCACTATTATCAGCATTCTCAACCTCAATGAAGTTGACTGTTTCCATGATCTCCTCACCAAAGACTCCAGACTTTATATCGGACTGGTCCATCGTGACAACACTTTTCGCACTGTTGTTCATTTCATTATTATCACCATTCTCACCCTCACTTAAGTTGGTTGTTTGCATGATCACCTTACCAAATACTCCAGACTTTGTATCTGACTGGTCCATCGTAGCGTTCTCTGAATGGGCCTTTTGTGATGGCTCGTTGTCAATAGGATGAAGATGCAATCCTTCAGAAATGTTGGATGACTGAGTATTTTGAGCCTCAGTCCTAGGAGCATCTGAAGGGGCTTCTAAGCCACGAGGGCAACGATCTTCATCACTTTCCTTTATCAATTCAGAATTCCCTTCAGGATGCTTTTCAACACTCTTCTCATTAAGGTCATGTTCCAAATCATTCAAATCTGCAGAAGAGCTCTCTATGCTTCTACTCAGGTCACCTGGATGTAAACCAGAATGACCCTCCTCAACGATAGTGGCCATATCCTCACCCTGTAGCGACCTAATTGCTTCAGCAGAGCCTAGGTCCAGAGGAAGACTAGACTTCAGTGTGTTATAGTCTTTGAAATCTTCAATCATGTGCTCGGCATTGTCCGTTACAGGTAAACTTTTGGGATCTGAGAATGAATGCCCATGATCCTTTTGCCCCTCACTCAGATTGCAGAAAACTGTATCTTCCACCTTTTGTTCCTTCAAGTTGAAAGTCCTCGTTTCCTCCTGTTCGTTCTTTAAATTGCTACTCTGCAAGTCTTCCTTACCTTCATCTCTCCAGCCGTAGGTTCCAAC
Source organism: Ehretia macrophylla (assembly GCA_037974665.1). Lineage (NCBI taxonomy): Eukaryota > Viridiplantae > Streptophyta > Magnoliopsida > Boraginales > Ehretiaceae > Ehretia > Ehretia macrophylla. The sequence goes on from CM075777.1 coordinate 16,412,296, forward strand.
GATCTTACTTTCATCACTACCATCTAAGTCATGAGCAAAATCAGCAGCACAGTCTTCCATCTGTTCAACAGGTTCAACCAGAGGAGATACATCATTTTTGGCCACGTTGCCTTCCAAACCATCATTTTCATCTTTTTTTTGCCCAATGATTCTATCCAAACGTACCTCTCTTGGATTGCATTCCTTCACATCAGAAACCTTAGTTTCTTCCTGTTCCTTCTTTAAACTGCTAGTCTGCAAATCCTCTTTACCTTCTTCTTTCAAGTCATCGAACCCAACCATCTTACTTTGACCACCACCACCATCTATGGCATGAGTGAAAACAACAGCAGAGTCTTCCATGTCTTCAGCAGGTTTAACCAAAGGGGATACATCATTTTTGGCCACGTTGGCTTCCAACTCATCATTTTCATCTTTCTTATGTTCAATGATTCCATCTGTAGAAAGATCTGAAGTTTGTCCATCTCCCATCTGTAGTTTATAATCCATGCTCACCGGTTCATGCACCACATTTTCCGGTGTCACAAAATCCAAAAATTTTCCCTTTGACACTTCTAACTCAGACTCTCTTTCTCGATCTGCCTCAGGTATCACAGATTCCTGTGTCAGAGCAGATAATGTTCGTTCACCTGCCTCTTCTGAACAAGATTCCTGTTTAGATAATTCTCTCACATCTTCGACATGTGGGTCAATAGAATCCGTCAAAGATTTATCATTTTCAACATCTTTTTCAGTTCCCCTATCAACATCTGCATCTATCTCTTTTATCAGCACATTAGTATGAGTTTCAAATTTAACAGGAGAGGACTCAAACTGTAAACCAATTTCTCTACTGGATTCAACAGAAGATTTCTCAACAACGCTGTCATTTAATGATTTAGCAGTCTCTGACTGATCTTTTGCACTTTCAACATCTGGTTCGCACATTTGGCTGCTCCGTGCTGGATCATTTGGTTGCCCTGACGTATCTACATGAAAAGATAGGGAAGATGAACGTGAATTAATAGGAAAGTTAACCTAAAACACTAAAAGAATGACAAGAGCTCCATTTGGTCGCATGATGAATGCACTTTCCCACAGATTAAACACAAGAAGCATATACTACCAATAGATATCAACACTAGTGCCCAATATTACAAGTTTGTGATATTGCGAAAATTTCAATGTCAAGAATCCTTCTGTTCTGCCATACAGAGATCACCGCCAGCAAAAGTAACAGAGAGAAAGCAGAGCTAACAATCGAAAACCACGAGTCACATAATGAATTTCATTAATCTTCGTAATCAAAGAAGAACTTTTACTGCAGTTAAGGATTTTCAGTTAATACACTTTCACTTTTGTGGATGTCTTCAGACAACCCTTTTAAAATCCAAATGAACAGATCAACACCATCGCTCTTAAACCAGTAATTTTAAAACATTAATTATACATCATACTGAATTTGGAAGAATTCAGTCACACGTCAGGAAATAGTATACTAGACTAGTATCTCCTTCTGCACATAAGATTAAGGACGAGAAAATATTTTTCACGCCGTTCCGGTCAGTATCCTCTATTTTTCGAGCAAGCGGAAGTGTTGAGCTTGATCTTTAAGAAGATGAAGATATTCTTGCTCAACCAATACAAGACGTGTCACATGACGCGTACTTACTCTTCGACATCATACCATCTTGTCCTGTCTCACCAACTCAGACCCAAGAGAAATGCAGAGAGTAAGTTTCCATACCAACTCCCTCATCATTTTAGTACCTAACTTGTTTAAAGTGATGCATTTAAGAAGCTAACTGATCTGTATGGTTACTTTTACTTGCTCCTTTATCATTAAGCACATTTGCAAACATGAACAAATGGTTATTTACCAGTAAAATATATATTTGGCTAGCCATCAGTGTTATGAATTATGGATGTAACTAAACTCATTAAACGCTTACCAGCAGTTGTATCAACCTTCAATAATTGGCTGCCATTAAGATCAGTAGTTACCAGCTTCTCAAGATCCTTATTCAGTTCTCCGATGCGTTCGTCCGTGCCCGGACTAACCCCACTCTCCGAAAACTCCATAACTGCATCTGAAAACACTTCATCTTCCGATTTAGTCGACATTTCAGCCACTCCACTACCACTACCAAGCTCCTTCAAACTTGTCTTCTCTATTTTTGGACCTAAAGGAAATCAATTTGACAGCACAACAAATTGATTCAAATGTAACAATTAGAGGCATAAATGAGTGGAAAAAACCAAGAATTCTTACTCGGGGTACGTCGATCATCATCGGAGGCAGCATCATCATCTGAAATAGCCAAAGGGGAATGCTCTGCATTTGATTCAATGGGTTTATACCCTTCAATGGTTCCACATACCTTCTTGTGTGCTCTTCTCTGTTTGGCACTTGGATGTGGATTTGGAAAAGGCCATCCACATTTGTGACACACATGGTTCTCATCTCCTGCAATAATCAAGAAACACCCTTTTAAGTATCGCTTCAAACCCCGAGATATTATTAGATGAACAAAAATCCAGAACTCTGATTCAAAATTCTCTCAGATTCATCCATAAGGGATTGCCAAATATTGCAAGAAAGTAGAATTCCATAAACTAAAGAGCATAATTCCAAAAGTAAACACACACACACACACTATTGTACAGTAACAGTTTGCAACACACATACATACATACATGCAGAAAATACATGCAAGTGAATGAACATACACACACACACACACACACTCACACACACACACAGAGTTACATACATCTACCACATATGCATACAAAGATATATCATGTACACAAATGAAAATACACATAAATACGAAAAAACAAACACAAAGTAAAAGCCACATACATGTACATGTACATAAATGAAACACACATGTCACATATACATACACATGTATACATAGAGAGAGATCAAGAAAAGACATGAAGATAGCAAGCAAGAAAAGCAAAACCCATAAAAATTAATTCAAGAAAAAGAGCAAAAATGCTTCAAGAAACATGTATCACACAAAGAAAACAACTTTACTAAAAAAAAAAGCAGCCTTACTAACCTGAAGAACCATTCTTGTTGTGGTGATCTTGGCTGTCCATAGATAAAAAAGAAAATTCAAGTCAAGGTTGTAGTGTGTGTGTACTGTAAAACGAGAAAATAGCTAAGAGTTTCTGGAGATATTTATATCAAGATCGATAGATCGAGAGAGAGAGAGAGAGAGAAAAGAAGTGTGTGTGTGTACGGAACAGTGAGAGCAGGGTAGCATGCGAGCATGATCATAAATGACTTTTCAATGCATGGCCTTTTTGGTCTTCTCTTGACTGATATATTTTATTCTCTGCAACAAGGCATGCTTATTGAGGTTGTACATTTATGACCCTTTTAGCCCGGTAGAAAAAATGGGGACATTCACTTGCATTAATGGCAAGCAAGAAAAAGGAATAATAAATTTTTTTCACCCTTTTGCTCCTCATTTGAATTTCTAATTTATGTATTAAATAAAAAAAATTGCGTGTATATAATAAAAATTGTGTTATACACTAATGCTCAAGAAAAAAATTATTAGTTCTCCAATTGGCTCGGATACATTTTTAAGATAAATGGCTAGAAAGTTTTATGCTCAATATTAAGAGATTAAGGCGAATGTAAATCATCGATAGATGTAAATTAAAAAAATTTATTGCAATGACTATTATTTTTTTATTGTCAATTGTGACAACTATTGTATAACGATTGAAATTTGTTAACTTGATGATCTATTTCTAATACTTTTAGTTTTAGTATTTAGACAAGATGAAAAATAAATCATGAATTTATTAGGAATAATATTTAGTGTGGATCTTATATTCACTAAAGAAAACAATGTCAATTTTTAGATAAGGCTTTCTGTACAGGACATTATTTTGTTTCAATAGAGATCGTAAAGGTTACAAAAAGAAAAGATAAGAAGTTAAAAAAATAAAATTACGAGATAATCAATTATCACATTTGAAAGAAAGTACGAAATATTCTACGAAAATCTTGAGTTACCAAAGTATATTAATGATTTTCTTCTAAACATTTAATTTCATATTTTACTTTTCTCCTTTTTTCTCTTTTCTCGAAATGACCCCATTTAATAGGAGCCAAATGATAACATTCATTTTTACCTCATCACCCCAAAGAAGACCAAAGATGAAAAGAAAATGCTAAGGTACAACTAGCACTACGATATTTCTCAAGTCTTGATTTAGACTTTGACCCCAAAACAACCACACCACACCACCACCACCACCACCAACCCCCCCCCCCCCCCCCCCCCCCCCCCCCCCCACCCAAAAAAAAAAAAAGAAGAAGTCTTGATGTAGAAAGCCATTAACTACGTAATCCGCATTACGCGTGTCCTGTTAGATGAGAAATGAATAGAAAATTCAGCACTTTTGCCTTCTTGTAGAATAATTCATTCTTACATGACTGTAACTTATCGAACACATTCCACCAATAGAGAAGTAAAACAATACCAATTCCATCGTTATAAATTATTTACATTATTTTATTATAATTAAATTAATAATTTATATTTATTAAATTTAGTTCATAATATATTTAAATTAAATCTCACCTGAAAACTTCATTAACGAATCCATTTCCGATTCATTTTAATCAAATCAAATCCTATCATTTCAAGATATAGTCACCGTCATGTATCGTTTACCACAGCCCCATTTCTCAGTCTACACGGCTCTTCGTCAACCTAGTGTGACAGTTATCTAGGTGACAGAGATGTGATTTTAATTGTAAAATACAATTTGTTTATATATATTGAAACTGAAACAAATTTAAAATATTATATTAATAAATCTCATAACTGAATGGTTCTATGAACCAAAATTTTTAAGATGGTTGTCCCTGTTTGTTCAAGGAATCATGTTGGCTGTAACAGTTAATCCAATGAATGATGTGTTTTGGATATCACGTAATTTAAATAATTTTGTGAGATTACTGGAGTTTGAAACATTTCACGACCAAATATATAAATTTGCTCATGTCCACGGGTGGATTCAATATTTTTATTCAGTGAGAATAAAAAATATACAATTAAATATTTATATATAGAAAAATAATTCAGTGGGATTAAATTATTTTTTTAACTTAAAAATACTTAAAAAATATATATATATTTTTAAAAATACAAATCCATTTATTAATAACTCTATTTGTAAAGTCAATAGTAGTTATAACCTCCACTAAACCCTCTATAGATCCGCCCGTGGTCGTGTTCACCCTATTAGTGAATTATTATTATTTTTTCCCCTTGTATAAGGATTAGTCTTGCATCCATCTACATCAATTTGGCCGCAAGTGATATTAATCATTGATTTTCCATTTTCAATTTGAGCCATTGATGTCCACTCCAATTAAAATAAGAAAAAAATTAAATATTATATGTAATGACCATGTTGCCCTTTGTTTTATTAAATACATGCGGGACCCACTAAATATTATATGTAGTACTGAATAGCTTCTTTAACTTTTTGGATTGCTCAACGACCAAAAAACACTTATCAATAACATTTAATTTTTATCTATGAATTTACTATTATAATTTGTTATGACCCACTTTATATATTATATATAGTGCTGAATAGCTTCTTTAACCATTTTCATTACTTATTTAACCATAACTCGGCATTTACAGTATATGAATGTTCAATTACTATAAGTACTATTTCAATTACTATAAGTACTATCTCAATTATAAATTGTTCACTTTTTCTTTTTTTCCTTTCTTAAGATAGTTTAATAGTGCTACTTTAATTTGTACATATGAATTTATTATTATAACATGTTAGAACCCACTTTATATATTATATGTAGTGCTAAATGGTTTCTTTAACCATTTTCATTACTTTTTTAACCATATATCCGCATTTATGATATATGAAGGTTCAATTACTGTCAATACTTTTTCAATTACTATAAGTACTATCTCAATTACAAATTGTTCGCTTTCTCTTTTTTTTCATTTCTTAAGATAGTTTATTCGTGCTAGTTTCGTCAAAATATGATATGAGGATTGTTCTATGTCAACCCACTTCGCTAGCCATTAACCATATTCGAATTTTATGGTATACGAAACTTCACCGGCCACTTAACCATATGTGAATCAACGGTATATGAACCCTCGATTACTAAAGATACTATTATGATTGCATATTGTTCATTTTTTTCATTTCTTAAGATATTATTTAACATTGGCAGAATATAGTATGATTGCAAGGTTTATAAGTTGGTATTGCGGGTATAAGGAATAACTTAGGTTAACCATTTTGGGCTAGTAGAAAAGAGGTCTAAGTAATTGTTTCTTATGCATACAACACTAGTCACACTTGCAGGTTTGGGGTTCTGGGCTAGGGACGTGACATGAATTGTGTAAGATGGTCATTACGTACAAAAAGTCCTTAGAATACCATTTATAGATTCTATCATTAGGAGTAAGGATATTAATGACAGAAAGTTATCCCCGATCATAGGATATATTAATTTGGTGTTAGTTTATATGGAGGGTTGGCTTTTGGATGATGATGATGAGCCTATACACAAAGAATGCAATAGTTGTCTATATAACGTACATATCATGAAATTGTTCATCTTTATTTTCTTTTAAATGTCTAATTAAATGAAAAAAAAGTACTTGAACTATAATATTATATAATTAATTTTATAACATGTCAAATTTGGAATTTAGACTTCTTTTTTTTTTCAAAATGAGGCCTAAGACCAAACATATATTGTTATATTTTGTGTATGGATACGTTAAGAATATATCACAAATAGGCACAATTCCGGAGACATTTTAGTTATTTTTTATACCTAAAGGCTAATTTTGTCTTTTCTTCATACTTTTTTTTTTATTAGTCGGAACATTCTTTATCAATTTCGCATAACTGGGGCTATTTTGGTCTTTTGCATTGCTACTACTTTTTTATTATTTGTCCCTTTTGATCATCTTTTTATTATTTTTGTCTTTATACAATATTATTTTATCTATATAATATTATGACTAATTAAAGGTACATTGGACAATTTAGTTTACACTAATTACTGAACCTTTTCTACACATTGCCATGTATCACAATTCTATTGTGCTGCTTGTCTTATCCCTTGCTGCCCTTCTGATGCAGATGGATGGAAGAAAATTCCAGTGATGATCAGGAAGAACTTTCCTTTGTCAGTCAGCAGGTTTGAAAGCCTGCTGTGAAGACGTATAATTGACGCTGAGAATCTTCTATGAAGCTGTTGTACTTGGGACGACAAAAAAAGAAAAAAAAAGTTTGTACTTGGGACAAACTGTTAAAGTTTGCAATATGTTGGATAAAATTTTTTTTATTCTTTTTTTTTGGTCATGATGTTGGATAAATTCCTTGGAAGGGCAAATGTCATAAATGGTTTTTAATATTGGCAGTTTTTTAATTTTTTATTTTATTATTATTTACACAGTGATGCATTTATTCTCCAATATTTATATTTTAATTTAGTTATCAATATTTTCACCTTTTTTTAATTTAATCCCAGAATTTCATATGCAAATCACAAATTGAAGGGACTAATTAATTTTTTTTTACAAATTTTGGTGACTATATAAGTGCGTTAGTTTTGAAATAATGGAGATAAAATTGAAAAAAAATGTAAACATTCGGTACTAAATTGAAATATTTTTTATCTTTGGAGATTAAATGCATTATTTTTAAAATAATGACAGCGAAACTGAAAAAGAAAATGTAAATAATAGGAAATATTTGTCAAATTTACCCAATTTGGAACACAGTAAGTTGTCAGTAAATTTTATAATTAGCATATAAATCATAAGCAAAATCGAAGAAACTTTTAACGATTATAAACACCATTTGCCTAGTTTATTAATATATAAAACTACATAGAGTATTTTATTTGCTTCGATGAATGACTATAATTTTAAATTAAACGAATAAATGGGGACTACGACTTCATTTTCTGATGCTATCTCGTGGGGTTGACTTATTGCTCAAATATGAAACTTTTTATGCTTACTTTGATAAATTATGGCAACATACTTCAAAACTTAATTTTCTTTGTTTTGCTGACGTGGAAATCACCTGTCGGAACTCGATTACCAGTTGAATTCGGCGGAATCTGACTACTAATTGATAAATCACAGAATGTAGCGATACGTATATCACTAGATCAGTTAAGAGTATGAACTAATATACAATTAATGAAATTCGAACTCAGATGTATTGATTCTATCTCTTTATATTGCCATCAGGCTACCCGTTAAGGGCGACTTTGAAACTTTATTGAACATGAGGAATAATTGTATGACCAAATTGTCATTAACTTTATAAGGTTTGAAATTTCTCACGGTATGCGATGAAGGCATTTCACGTCTATGTTAACATCAGTAATTAAGACATGGAAAATGTCTCACTTTGTTTTCAAAAAATAAACCTTCATTGTACTTTCCTTAATTGCGTGATTACTTATTGCGGAACAAAGCACAACAATGAAAGGAACAGCTAAAATTGGACGAACATCATTTCATATGATTACCACTATATGACCCATCCTCAACGGTTTGGCAAGAATTATTAGTAGACTTTTGTGATATAAGGTCATCACTTTTGACTTTATTTTCCAGGTTTTACATATATCAAGTGGCATTCTAAGGGGTTGGTAAAGTCAATCAATCATAATAAATTTTAAATTGTCCCTACCCTCAATATAAAGAGATCATGGTTGACCTAGGAAGGGAAAAAAATTGTAAAGAGCTACAAAGAAAAGAAGACTTGAACCCATGGATGGTGGATTAATGTTCGGGAGATCAAAGTAATTAAGTATGTATATTTTTTAATAGTTTTAGTTTTTAGATCAAATGGTTATTTAAATTGTATTATAGCGTACGTAATTACCAAAAAAGTTATGAGTACAAGTCTCACATTTTTATGACATTTAGCACGTGCGTGGTTCAAAAACTAGGAATGACAACAAGTAGAGTTTAAATTCAAAATCAACATGTATTAATGCTAATAATAAACTCAATAACATAACTGATGGAATACTGATGGAATATGCATCATGGTTTGATTTTTATAAGGACTAATTGATGGGTGATTTGATAAGTTTTGATATTATTTTAGACGTTAAAATATTGCAAAACCTAAAATTAGATTATTATGAATTAGGATTAACTGATATAAGTTTGTTTATGAACAAATGCAGTAAAATATTTCGTTGGTCTTAGTTTTATCGAGATTGAATTTTTATTTATGGACAAACATTGAAATGATTCTGTAATATATTTTGAAATTTATCATCTTATTGTTCATGGATTTAGATTCATTGTATTTTTTTTAGCCTTTTTTAACATTTAAATTAGATTTTTCCTATATTTTTAGGTTATTTTTTTGCTAGTTAAACTAACTCTTTGTTTTTAATTATCGGTTAAAGGTTCGAGTACTCGCAAGTTTTCCAATTCATCTTAGGTTTAGTTTTGGTGAGCGATATTCAAATTCGTAGATTTTCGTTTTCAGTTTTGGCAACAGATATGCTAATCGGTTTTGAGTTTGGATATCCCATTTTTTGTAAGTATCGAACGCATTACAATTTGTTGGTTCAAATCGTCTACTATTTTCTTATTTACCATGCACATTATAGCACAAAGTTAAAAAGTCTCACTTGCAAATCAAGTTAAAAATATCAAACTATTAAGTTACACAGTCTAATAACTTAAATTTTTAAATTTAATGACATTTACGCCCAAGACTAGAATAACTAGTTTTGCCAATAAATCAATAGTTATTGACAGCTTATATAATTGTTAAAAAAGAAAAGGAGAGACAAAAAACCTCCTCTCATTAACAAATGTGGGTCCAAATTTAGTTGTGTAGGACTACAGCTATTGACAAGTGCCTAATCTATTGTTCACATTAAAGAAACAGTCAATTATTCTTCACCATATCCTGCTGCCAGCTCATGTCAGAAGCACATACAATTCCATATGATTTCTTGGATTATAGATACCACCGTATTGGATAATGGAGGAAAATGATGTTGTTGGCACCAACAAAATCCATGATAGTTATGTTTCGTTTTAGGGGCAGATGTACATTAGGATCAGGCGATGATGGTAGTTTTTATTAATTTAGAAAAATGTTAATTTTTTTTGAATATTTTTTAAATTTTAAATAATTTATATATTTTTAGTTAAAAAAATTAATTAATCATCCGTTAAAAAAAAAAATATACTCATATAACTAAAAAATTTACATTTTAATTGTCACTAATTTTTTTTTTTAAATCCGTCCCTACTTGGTTAGAGAGATGGAAAGGTAACAGAATGAAAATGGAGGATGACTTTTTCCATCATAATGGAGGATGACTTTTTCCATCATTAGGAGGAAATCATTTTCTTCTTGTGTTTGGTAGGAGGGATGCAAAATACAAGAATATGAAAGATGTAAAAAAAATTCTACTCTTTTTTTAATTCCTTCTTTTGGTTGAATTTTTCTTTAGCAACTTAAACTTTAAGTTGAAGTAGTCATTTATTATAAATACAAAACCTAAGTTATTAAAGGTCGAGAATTTAAGTTTCATTCCTAACTATTTTAAAATAATAAAATTATTTATGTATAAAGTTTAAAAAGAATCACGCCTTCATATGAGAAGACATACTTTTAGTAAAGAGAAGGGGACATAGCTACTCATTTAAAAAAATAAAAGAAAAAGAAATATTGTGTCCAACACTTTTCCTTTTGATGGGAAATTTTTTTTTTCTTTCCCTTTAGTCTTTTTTTCTCAACGCAAAGGTAAAACATAGAATAAAGCTTTGCGATGGGTCCTTTCGAAATGACTTTGTCCGCTTTTATGCACTTGTCACGCGTTACAATAAACTACTCATTTCGGAGACAAAATTATAGATGAAAAATACCAATAGAATTGAGAGTTTCATTCATGAAGTGGCTTTTTTTTTTTTTAAGTAAAAATTTCATTAAAGTGAAACCTATAAGATACAAAGTAATAACTTATACTTGTAGGTTCACAGTCATTTATAAAAATATCAATAAGAGTAGAGGGTTTAAAACCATTCACTCGAGACTTAACTTGTTAGAAATAATTAGTTTTACCACTCAATTCGCAGTATGATTTTTTATCTTTTTAACAAACTGAAATTTAATTTGGTCGATCTCAACTGTAATCAACTTGATATCATCCACAATAGCCTTGATAACCCAAAAGGAACAAGAAGATGAGTTGATGGCATTCAGGAGTGGTTCACCATTCATATTTTCTCTTGCACATTCACAAGTGTTGTTGAGCAATGGGCAATTATTGATAAATTTGTTCGAAATTGGTTATGAGGCTTTCAAAACCAAGCCTTTAAAATGCTCGAGACTGATAAATTGGGTGTAATACAGTTCGCGGTCTAAATTTGATAAAATGCTCCTCCCGTTTAAGAAAAAAATATATCTTTTATGCCCCTATGATGGGTAGCTTAGTTGGTAAACAGGTGAAGTCTCATGCTTTGGCGTGAGTTTGGATCTCAATTAACTACAAAATGAGTTTCTTAATTGATTTGGTATGTGTTGGATGCAATGATGCACTCGAGTTTTAGTCACTTACAGTTTATTTGGATTGGGGGAAATGAGGGAAAAGGGAGGAAGGGAAGGGGTTAATACCATCATTTCCCTTGTTTGTTTTTAAATTTTTTTTTAAGGAGAGAGATTAAGATAAGGAGGTAATACTTTAATGAGCACTTTTCAGTCCCTCCAAATCGGGGTAAAAGAAAGGGGAAGAAAATCCAACAAATTATCTTGCCCATTTTGTCTTTATTATTTTAATTTAATACCAACTTTACCATTGCACCCAAAAGAATTTGCAGACGAGAAATAGCACCAGCCAATCTTCAACACCTTCTCCACCTTTACCATCATACATCTTATTGTCTTTTCTTTGCTAGGTTCTGCTTGTTTTTTTTTTTTCTTTTGTGATTGTTAATATAAAATGAAAAAAGATATAAAAGTCATTTTACATATAAAATTTATCATCTCCTTCCATTTTTTCTCTAATTCAAACAAACGACACCCATAATCCTTTATGATAATCTCTTTTCCTCAAATTATCCAATCCAAATATGATTTAATCATCTTCTCTTTTCTCCTTTATAATTCTCTCCCATCCTTTCCTTTACTAAACCTCTTCCCTTCAATCCAAACACACTGTTAGGGTGGATAAATAGAGTTTGCCGTGAAATGGAAATTTTTTTGGCGCATTTACTCACAACAAATACAGCAATATTAAGCAAAACCATTTATGTGAATAAGCCGCAACGCTCAACTGAGCCATAATTATCGGGACGATCGAAACTCTCGAAATGACCATTTCTTAGAAGTAAGGTCATTCTACTCTCTAAAAAACTAATTCTTTTTATTCTTTCCACATATTTAAACAAGAATTAATATCTAATATCTTTTATCTTTAGCATATTTGACAAAGTGAATATTTATCTTTAAAAGTGTAATATTACAATTTTTTATCTTTTGAATATGTGACACTGTTATCTTTTTTTACTTTTTCATTTAAAATAATTTTACGAAAAAAATATATAATTGTCACGTGATTATATGTATTTCCCCTTAGTTCAAACAGCTTAAGGTTAGTCAGGCCATTTCTGCTTATGATCAATGGAGTTGGCCTCGCGAGTTAAACTTCATTTCCAATTGGATGATCATTTGCTGATCTCTTTCTAGTAAGTTATCCTCTTCCAAGACCTGGGGCTGTATTCGCAAGAAACATAATCAAGTTAGGTGGACCAACCTGATTTGGCGTAAGGGCACGGTCCCAAAGCATAGCTTTTCTTCATGGATAGCTTGTTTCAATCGTCTCCGTACTGAGTAGAGTTTGGAGACAGTAGTGTTCCAAACGAGAACTTTTTTGGTTAGTCTGACTGATCATTAATCAACTTATATATAAGTGAAGTGGGGTTTACCTGTTGTTTCTAGGACTGATAATCACTTCGAGCTGACCAAAGAATTTTTAGTTCCAAACTCCTCAAGGGCTGGTCTCCTCGACTTGTCATGGGACTTGCTTTTACCAAAATTGTTGTTTCTCGACGTTGAGCGTAAATACTCTTGGAAAAAGTCACTTCTATGCCCATTTAGGAGGACATGATCAGGAGTTTGCTCCATGGCTGCGTGTACCAACTGACACTGATTTTTCATCTGGAATTTTGTTCTTGTATGTGTTGGGCTCTTTTTTTATAAGACATGTGGTAAATTTGTCACAATTATATGACAAAAAGTGTTTCAATTAGTTGATAAATGTCAATTAATTGTCATAAATGGAGGCATTATAGTAATTTATTTAAAACTCTGTAAGGACAAATTAGTAAAAAGAGAAATTTCAGACATTTTGATATAACACGTCTGCACGATACAGACTAACGTAGATTAGTCTCGTGGAATAATAACTTGACATGTGCCTGTGACAGATTTGTCATATGTCTCATGAAAGAATTTTCCTTATTTTTAGTGTATTTCAACCAAATAATTTATAAGAAATACAGTCTTTAACTGAAATGAATGACAAATAAGATTTTCAATGTTATAGTTAAGATTTGAACAATGTTATATATCACTTGATGTGACATTTCACCGATTTTTAAATGGTAAGAATTGATCATTTAATATGTGAGGTTCTTACAACATAAGAGACAATAAAACATCAATGGAGTAATAAAAAACAGTTTTTCAAAGGACATGTGGTGGAGTTTATTGAGGCTTGCGCGGGTTAAAACCAAAATTTCTAAATGGGATAGATGCAATAGATGGCTGCTGATCTTTTGTAAAGGTAATAGTCTCCAAGCTTCAATTATCAAGTCGGTTTTCTGCACTTTGTTTTATCAAATCTGGCTCGAGAGAAAAATTAGTGTCTGCATAACAATGAGCCAGAATAGAGGAACGAATTCTTCGTAGGATCAAAGCTGATATTAGTATGAAGTTTGAAGGCAAACCGAAATTCTGACGAACAGGTACTAATATTTATATTTGTAAAGCATGGAACATTAGTGATAATATTCTTTTGTAAATTCTCCTCGTTGTATTTTTGACTCAGGAACATTTTTTCCCTTTGTATTTTGTGATTATTGCAATAAAATTCCCTTTGTTGATTAAGCCAAAAAAAAAATCAGTTTTTTACTACTTACAATAAGGGTGAAAATTGTAGATGGACTTCAAGAATATGACTTTCAATGAATGAAGTAATTGCTCCTACTTCAATTGCCACCCAATGATCAGCTAAAAATTTTTAAAATTTAGTTCCAAAAAAAGAGAGCGGATGATGAATTTTTAATAACATAACCGCCGCGTATTTAAGAAGGAGCACACTTCCTAAGCCTGCAAGGTCACAATCACACAAGAATCTAAGCTGTTAAATATAAGCATACAAACATCTATAACAAACGGAACTTTTTATATTTTCAATAAGCAATTTACACTCTACACATTTTCCAATTACAAAATAACATCACTTCTAAAATACTAAAATTAAAGACTTTAAGTCTTAACATAGCCTAAAGGGTCTAGACGCTAAGTCGATGCTATATCCATCAATCTTTAGCTGGTAGCGAAAAGGGAGACACTGCCCCAATTGACGCACTATCTCTTGAAGTCTACAAAAATAGACACAAACTAAAATGAGTATATAACTCAGTGAGTAAGAAGCTTCCCCATAAAATATCTTGGGACCTTATATCTGTACAAAATAATCGTTACAATAATAATTTTTAAAAAACTCAAAATGATGAGTAGCGGAAAAAAACAATTACAATGCGACACATTAGTTTATTCAAAATTATACGAAAGTCAATGTCCAATGCAAAATAACAAAGCGAAATAAATCTTTATCAAAGCAAGTGACATGTTGTGACCATGGGATAACAATACAAAGAGCGGTTCATTTTGTCCAACCACAAAAAACAAGTACGATACCTCCAATAAATAGTGTACTCCACGATACGCTAATAAAGACGGTGTATAAACCCCACCGATGCAAGGGTCACAATAAGTTCAATAATTGCCAATTGGATACACAGCCGAAATGTGATGTCAAAATCCATCATTAAATAATATGGATTCTTAAAGAGGGTGTTCTCTTGTTTCTTAATCATAAATAAGATATTAAAAGTAGTAAAATCAAATCATGCCAAGATAAAAGTCTTTCATAAAATAATAAAAACTCAATTTCTCAAAGTTACATTTAGGAGGCCCAAAAAAAAAACTGCAAATACGATTTTAAAACAAAAATACATATATCTAGGATTAAAACAAAAATCACTTATTGTAAATCTATTTAAAACCAATTTGGATTCCATAACAACTCCTCCTACTTAGTGGTTATTTGTTGATGCTAATTTATGACTATAAAAGTCTTTATCATTCCGGCTATAATATCTCTCCAAAGAGGCAGTTACAAAACTACTAAATTGTCCCCTTAGTTAGTGACCTTAATGTTCTAAGAGTATGGCACTACAATGGCGCATGTAAAATAACTACTCCTTGTTTTTAGCCCACTAAAATGCATTACATTCTTTAATTAAATGGGTTATTTGATACTAATCCCACTAATTTTAACTTTAAACTAATAATTTTAGTTATAACTTTTTCAATTCTCTCATAGGGGTAGAGCTAGGAAATATTTTCAGTGGGAGCTAAAATAAATAATTTTTTAATTATATGAGTACATTTTTTTTTTCTAGTGAGGACTAATTAATTTTTTTAACTAAAAATAAATATATATTTAATTTTTTTATAAAATACATAGAATTTTTAACGTTATTCTTCTCTCATTAATTTTTTTTTTCCAAAAAAAATATGGGGTAATACGGATATAGTTAGTTTTCCTTGGTACTCGGCACCTCTTTCAAACATTTGTTCTCTGTTTTTTGGGTCAAGAAACAAATGCATTGCATTACTAAAGAGAAAAATTACAATCAACCTATGCCACCAGATTCCAAGTCAACATTCAACAGATTACAAAAAGTGATAGGCATGTCTACCAATCCATTCAAGGCGAATGTGAAGAGTATTAGTGTCGAGGTCAGAATCTCGACGTTGAGGTTAGGAAGTTATTTCTGCCGAGTTGAATTTTTGGGTCGGCTCTTCGACTTAGATTTTCGGGTCGGCTACTTGACCTGCACAAGGAAAAAGGAAAAAAAAGGCGGGGTGATGACCCGAATTTTCTCCTCGGGTGTGCGAATGATTAGTATGTCTGAGCTGGCTAAGTAGATGAGAGCATTTAATGAGCAGTTACCTCAAAAATGAAGGGATGAAGCTCTATTTATACTAAATTCGGACCTGATAGCATTTAATGCAGTGCAGCTTTATGTCCCATCAGAGCAGGTGACACTGAGGTTGAGGTTTTCCTGGGTCAGGGTGAGATCGGATCGACATCCAGATTGGGCATTAGCTAAATATGCTAGACTTGGCTCTGATTAGCCGACCTCAGCTCGGTGTGGGTATCTTACCTCAGCTCGGGGTCCCCCTCCCCCCAAGTCCAAATCGAGAGGGTGAGATCTAGATTTGAGAGTTGTTCCTGAGCTGGAGGTGCCCGACCCCGGTAGAATGGGGATGGCCACGTCAGCGGTGCATACCCTTCAGATGGCTGACATGTCACCTGACAGTTATGACAAGATGCGACGTTTGGGATTCCCAAGGCAGTTATAGGAGTGGTCGGACATCCGAGATTCATTTCACACTTTGCTTACGAAATTTGGAGCTTTCAGGTCGGCAACCATAGTGGTCGGATACTTTTAGCTCGACAAATATCTTCTCGGGGTATTCAGCTCGGAATCTATTAGCTCGGAGCCAATTAGGTCGGAGGTAATTAGATCGGGTCATCTTCGACAACTAGAGCGGTAGGTACGTCCTGACTCCCTTTAGTTATTCCTGCACATAATTTAATTTGTAAACAGGATGGGGAGGTCGGAGTCGGAAGATTCCTAAGCAATGGATGTCAGGTCCTATGGAAGGGATGAGAATCCGTCAAGCTCAGAATCGACCTCAAATGGAGGCCGCGGTGATGACAGCGAAGGTACATCTCAAGGATCAGCTCGGCAATCTGGGCTCAGGGAGAGTGATGATGATTGCCAAGTGATCGAGGTCAGACAAGTGCAAGAAAAAGCTGAGGCAGACCCTTTGGCCGACCTGGGAGATTTGGGAGATAGGGAAGATGAGGAGCCATTGAACTAGTTGGAGGGAGTTGAGATACCACATGAGTACTTAGCTGGAGCCTCCACGTCAGAGCCGATTGAAGCGGTCCCGGTTAGGGCGGTCCGACCTTGGAGCTCTGCTACAGCTAGTGGTTCGTTGGCTTGGGGGAAGAGGATAGAGCAACTGTTCGCCTGTCGTAAACGCGAGTTCCATTCATCCATCCAGATGGCTAATTCCAAGCTAAGGGATTGGTCGGTGGACCAACACCACAAGCTGAAAGTTCCAGGTCGGAATGAATCCTCTTGCTATCCTCCTCCCGATCACTTCACTATCTATGACCTCGCCTTCGATGTCATCCGGCTTCTGCTTTCCGACTTCATCATCGGCATTTTGAATTACTTTGAGATTAACCCGGGTCAGATGTCACCAAATGGTTGGGCCGTAATGGTGGCGTTTTATGTATTTTTCCTTGAGAGGAAAATAGAGCCGACCCTGCGTTGGTTCAGGCAGTTCTTTGTGTGTAAGCCCAACCCGAAACAGCCAGGGTGGTTTCACTTGGCAGCTCGGGCCAGCAATGCCATATTTACCAAGTGGCACTCCTCCAACAAGGGCTGGCACAACGACTACTATTGGGTTGAGCTGGCTGTGAACCCGGGGTGTAGGGTGGATTGGAATCCCTCCCTAAAGAAGAATGTGAATGACAACCCCAAGCTCTCAAAAGCAGAACTCACCGAGGTCGGGGTATTGAGACCCGAGCCAGGTATGTAGATTGACATTGACAGCGTCCTCAGGTGGGACAGAATCTGAAAATCAAAGTTATTCAAGAGAGAACCCAACCTGAGCAAGGAGCACCCCCATCTACTTCTCGAGCCTGAAGAGAATGCGGATTCCAGCTCAGAAGAGGGTCAGTTCGCAGGATCAATGCCCGACCTCCCCGTCTCCTTGTTTACCGTTGTTTTCTTCAGTTTGTATTTGGTTATTTCTCACCTTTTTTCCTTTGTTTTTTGCAGATATGGCAGACACGAGGAAATTCGCGTATACCCAGATGAAGAGAAAGACCAAGGTCAGTGGTGAAGTCTTGGCTCGATCTGGGTTGGGCTCCGTCCCTCAAGGGCAGATGCAGCGGTCTGGTGGCCAAGTACAGGAGGTCGGCGCTGAGGTCTCCTCCAAAGGGACATTGGGGTCTCATTTGCCTAAAAGATTGAGCTCGGGGGTAGCGATCCCGGAGCGCTCAACGTCTCGCCCTGAGAGTAAGAAACGACCTTGGGCCGAATACTCCGAGAAATGCAAGGCCACAGAGGTGAGCTCTTCAAGCAAGGATTTTGTGGAGGCAGCTAAGGTCGCCCGCGACCCCAAGCTGGCAATGGTCCCGGCGGAGTAGCTCTCGCTCGACCTGAGGAAGGCCATAGTCATGATGAGGCATCTTCGACCGTGTTGATATGGTTATGTTTTCAGCTTGGCTGATCATTTTGTTATCTTTTGCGCATGCCGAGTCCCACATCCTTTCGGTACCCAACTTTTTTGCCAGGGCCCAGTCTCATTGCGTTGAGCTCGAGCAACGATACATCGTCGCCCAAGCCGAGCTTGAGGCCTTGAGGGAGGAGGCTACCCAGAGGCGCAAAGTGGACACAATGAAGATTGACCGGCTGACAAAGGAGCTCGAGGCAGAGAAGTCCCGGCGCGAGGTCGCGGCCAAGGACGTCGAGCGCTACAAGCTAGAGAGGCGCGAAGCCGAGACAAAGCTGCGGGACCTGACAGATCAGGTAGGCCTTCAAGGGGAGAAGGCGGTGGAAGAATTTAAGTCTAGCCAAGCGGCCGTGGATTGGTTGGCCACAGAAGGTGGGGCGATAGCCAGGTACGCCGAGTTGGAGTACTACTTCTAGGGCCAGGTCGCGCTCGGGAGAGAGCGAATACCTTCTTTCCTGCCACTAAGAATGATTACATCGAAATCTTGGAGGCTCCGCCACCAGAGTTCTGGGAGATTCCTGAGCTTCCCGCCGACCTGACGTCCCAAGCTAAGGAAGTGATTGAATTTGTCCAGAAGGGCATGGATCAGGTCGGGGATGAAGCCGATGCTACTACCTCCACCGCCGCTCCTAAGTAAATTTTGTACTCGCCCAGGTTGGGTCTTAGTAGATTTGCCCAGATCGGGCTCTTTGTAATTGTATTTTTTCACTTTTAATGAAATAGATGTTTTTATTTTATTTGTGTTTCATTCGAGTTCGTACATGTGTACCTTTCCCTTCACAAATTTTCTTAAGTAAGCAGGGTCGGACCAATATAATGGACCTTCCAAACTTAATTTAAATGTAAGGAACCAAGCTGGACGTGATTAATGAATTTTTATCCTAATCCGAGCTGGTTAATTAGACAACTATAATCGCTGCTGACCTGGACTCGTCAGTCCAATTTAAAATTGGTCAAACTAATGTTGACAGATATTAAGCTCGAGTTTAGACCCAAACTAACATGCCGACCTAAATTCGGATTATACCGAGTTGGAAATTGATCCAAACTGGCAAATCTAATCAAATTATTATTGATTATACCCGAGCTGGAACCTAATCCGAGCTAGTTTACTTGATCATTAGCTCGTAATTAAGCGTGGCTACCGCGTTAATCTGAGTTGGCTGTAGCTTAGTAGCTGAGACGCTTGGGCCTGGGTCGGGCATTGCACTAGTTTACAAAATGCATTGTATTGAATTTGTACATGTACTTGGGCTTGGGAGACAATCGCAAGTAACGTTTTGGCTCGAGGTCTTACAAAAGATTTCAACTCAGTGGCTGTTACAAAATATCAGGCTCGGGGCCTTTACGAGAGATTTTGGCTTGGGGCCATTATATTGTATTTCGGCTCGGGGGCCGTTACAAGAAATTTCAGCTCGGGGCCTTAAACAAAATATCTCTTCATGTGTTCTGCGTGCCATGAATTCTTCAGTTGTTTACTGTATTTGTCGCGGAGGTAGAAGGTCCCAAGTCAGACTTCTTTCACGACTTCGTACGGCTCCTCCCAGGTTAAGGAGAACTTGTTACCCAAGCGCGGCAAAAAAGTTATATTTCTGAGAAGGAGGTCGCCAACCTTAATAGGCTTAGACTTGACCTACTTGGCAAAGACTCTTTGCGTGGCAGCTTTGCTGGCCAACATCCTGATTTGAGGTTTAGCTCGGAGCTCTTCGGTTTGGTCAAGCTCTTCACGGATCAGTGCGCCATTTATTGCTGGATCATGGTGAAGGGTTATATTGGTCAGAGACCCGATCTCCACTGGTAGCACCACTTAAGTACCGAAGGTCAACTCGAAGGGCAATCTCCCATTGCTGAGCTGGTGGTAGTCCGTTGAGCCCACAATACCTCGAGAAGAATCGATGCCCACTGGCCCTCCACTTCCTCAGCTTCGTTTTCAGGTCCTGCAAAATGATTTGGTTAGTCCTTTCAACTTGGCCATTACTTTGAGGGTAAGCAATAGATGAGAATCTGATGTCGATCCCGATCTCGGTACATTTGCCTCGAAAGTGTGTACTGTCGAATTGCTTGCCATGGTTAGTAATGATGATCTTTGGCACCCCAAATGGGCAAATGATGTTTTTTCATACGAAATCCCAAGCTACCTTTTCTGTTATTCTAGCAACACCTTCAACGTTAGGCCATTTGGTGAAGTAGTCTACAACTATGAAGGCGTGCTTCTTTTGGCCAACACTGGTTGACAATGGGCTGATGATATCTAGACCCTACTGATAGAATGACCATGGGCTTATCATCACCGTGAGGTCTACTGCTGGCTTCCTCTGTATATTGGCGAACCTTTGGTAGGTGTCACACTTTTTTATATACTGTTTGACATCTTGTTCTAAGGTTGGCCAAAAATAACCTTGCCTCAATGCCTTCTGAGCCAGAGCCTTGCCTCCCAAGTGGTTTTTACATACCCCTTCATGGATCTCTCGGAGTACATAGTTTCCTCCTCGGGCCCAACACACTTTAAGAGAGGTCAAGTGTAGGCTCTCTTGTAGAGTTGCTCGGCAATTATGACAAACCTTGAGGCCTGTTTCATTAGTTTTCAAGCTGCTTTTTCATCCTCCGGGGTCATACCCCCCTCCAAGTAGTCCACGATTGGTTTGGTTCAATTTGGGTTTAAATTGAGCTCGGCTACGACTTGCATCCCCAACTGGATACTTGGTTCAGACACTTCTTTCACATGGACCAGTGCAGGTCGGCTCTCGCCCAAGGCCAACCTGGACAGTGCGTCAGCCTTCATATTCTCCTCCCTCGGAATTTGCTATATCGTGAACCTTTTGAGCCCTGAGGTCAAATCCTTAACTCTGTTGAGGTAGGCCAACATAGCATTATCTTTGGCTTCGAACTCTCCCGATATCTGACTAGAAACCAATTGAGAGTCGGTGCTTAGGTCAACTGCTGGCGCCCTGAGCTGAGCTGCAATTTTTAGGCTCGCGATCACTGCTTCGTACTCAGCTTCATTGTTGGACGTCAGAAAGGCGAACTTGAAGGAGTATTGGTGCTCATGCCAGGTTGGGTTGAGGATGACCACTCCGGCTCCGCTTCTAGACTTCTCTGATGCCCCATCCACATGGACCTTCCACACATCCTCCGGGTCATGTTCAGCTTGGCCAGTGCATTCCACCACAAAGCCTGCGATGACTTGGGCTTTGATGGCTGTTCTGGGTTGGTAGGTGATGTCAAATTGACTCAGCTCAATTGCCCATTTCAGTAGCCTACCCGACGCCTCTGGTTTGTGCATGATGAACTTGAGTGGGGCATCCGTCATGACCTTGATTGGATGAGCATCAAAGTATGGATTCAGCTTTCTTGCCGACGTAATGAGCGCGAGGTCGAGTTTTTCCAAGGAGGAATACCTCACCTCGGCCCCTTACAAGGTTTTGCTGACATAATAGATCGGCTTCTGCTCACTCCCTTCTTCGCAGAGTAGTGCTGCCGCCACTACTGTCCCTGAATATACCAAGTATAGTACCAGCTCCTCCCCCACCTCAGGTCGGGATAACAGGAGTGGCGAAGCTAGATACTTTTTCAGCTCCTGGAAGGCATCCTAGCATTCCGTAGTCCACTAGAAATTCTTAGGATTCCTCAATATTTTGAATAGAAAAGTACACTTGTCGGCCGACCTGGACATGAATCTGCTTAGCACCGCGACCTTGCCCGCTAGTACCTGGACGTCCTTCACGCAGGCTGGCGGGGCCAGGTCAAGTATCGCTTGAACCTTCTCCGAGTTGGCTTTTATTCCACAGGCTGTGACCATGAAGCCCGGAAACTTTCCTGCCTTGACGTCGAATGCGCACTTTTTCGGGTTCAGTTTTATCCCAAAGTGCTCCATTACGGCGAATGCTTCAGCCAGGTCGGCTATATGGTCTTCCGCCCTTCTGCTCTTGACCAACATGTCATCTACATAGATCTCCATATTTCGGCCAATTTGATTTTTGAAAACCTTGTTCACCATCCGAGTGTAGGTAGCTCCAACATTCTTGAGGCCAAAAGGCATGACCTCATAGTAGTAGAGACCTTTATCGGTGGTGAAGGTAGTCTTCTCTTTGTCTCCGGGATCCATCTTGATCTGGTTATATCCTTTGAAGGCATCCACAAAAGAGAGTAGCTCGAACCCGGAGGTGACATCCACTATCTGATCAATCCAAGGTAGGGGAAAGTAGTCCTTAGGGCAGACTTTATTAAGGTCGGTAAAATCAATACACAATCTCCATCCACCTGAGGACTTGGTCACCAGCACCACGTTGGATAATCAGGTTGAGTACTGAATTTCCTTATGTGGCCGGCGTCTACCAATTTGTCCACCTCTTCTGCTATGATTTGTTGCTTATCATAATGGAAGTGTCTGCGCTTTTACTTTACCGGATAGTGATTTGGGTCGGCATTTAGGTGATGCTCCAGCACTCCCGGGTCAATACCTGTCAGGTCAGAGGCAGATCATGAAAATATATGTTCATTTTTTAGGAGAATTTGGCATATACCTTTCTTGAGGTGGGCAAAGAGTTCACTCCCGATTTTTGCTCTCTTCGTCTCGTCGGAGAGCTTCACCTCTTGAAGGTCTTCAATCGGGCTCCTTCTCTTGGCATCCCTCTTCTCCTCGGGCAAATCTGGTCCCCAGCCAACCTGATATTTGGGTCGGATGGAGTTCAATCCCGAGCTGAGAGCTAGGCTCCGCGAATAGTAGTCGTGCCGGCCTGGGTCGGGAATTTCAGGGCCTGGTGGTAAGTTGAAGGGACGGCTCTGAAATGGTTGAGTGTCACCCAACCTAAGATCCCATTGTAAGTGAAGTTGCAATCCATCACAATGAAGTTGGCTTGTATCGAAACTCGCTTGTCTCCGTCTTCCAACTTCAGCTAGAGGTTGATGACCCCTTCGGCTCGGTGGGCTTGCCCGGTGAAACCAGTTAAAATGCCCCTCAATGGCCTGAGTCAACTTCTGTCCAACCCTATCTACTCAAAAGCGTTGAGGAATAAGACTTTTACCGAGCTCCCGGTGTCCACCATCAGCCTTTTCACGGTGAAGTTGGCTATTTCAGCACTGATCACTAGTGGGTTGTCATGGGGCAATATCACACCCTCCAAGTCTTCTGAGGAGAAAGTGAGCTCCTCCATCTCCGGGATCAGACCCCGTACCGGCCCATACTCCCTTCTAGCTCGAACATAACCCTTCCTGCCAGCTGAGGTTTCTCCACCCGACGCCAATCCCCCTAAAATGGTCTCAATCACAACCAAACGTTCACCCCCAGCCTGTCGCCTGGGTGGACTTCTCTCCCTATCTCTCTTATCATGATACTAGGTCAGCTGTTGATCTACGTACCTCCAGAGGTGACCTCAGGCTATCAGTGCTTCAATCTCCTGTTTCAAGTCTTTGCACTCCTCGGTGATATGGTCGTAGTCTATATGGTAGCTGCAATACTTGGTCCTATTGCGCTTCTCAGGTTGGCCTTTCATCCTCGGTGCTGGAGGCAGGTGGTTCTGGTATTGGATCTCCATCAGGATCTGCTCCCTTGTGGTGTTAAGAGGAGTGAACATAGTGAACTGGGGGTTCTGCTTCAGTTGCTGAGGCTGCTTACCTTGGTCATTTTGGATCTTACTCCCAGGTTGGCCTAGGGAGGTCTCTCCCTTCTTGGCGGCTTCATTTTCCCTGGTATCATCCCTCTTCGCCTGATGGATTTCTTCCAAGTGTATGTACCCTTCTACTCATACCATCAGCTCGGCTACGGTATCCACGGGGTCGATGGCCAAGGAGGATGTAAGAGGGCCCGACCTGAGTCTACTTTGATAGGCCATTAATGCCATGGAGTTCACCAGGTTGGGTATTCTGAGGGACTCCTCGTTGAATCAGGCCGTATAAGCCCTTAGACTTTCTCTTCTATGCTGCTTCACCGACAACAATGATAAAGTGTGGCAGGTTACACGTCAGCTTCCCGCGAAGCGGGATAAGAAAGCCTCAGCCAGCTGGTAAAAACTTGCAATTGAACCGAGACGGAGTTTTTGGAACCAGTCCAAGGTATTGCCAACCAGGGTGGTCGGGAATGTCTTCGTCTTCATCAGGTCGGTCATATCATGCAGAGTCATATGGTGATCAAGGTTGAGCAGGTGACTGGCTGGGTCTCCGTCCCCATTGTAGACGGCCAGGTTGGGCATCTGATTGCCCGTGGGCAACGGCATCGCCAGTACCTCAGGTAAGAGTGGGCTTACGCCGAGCTGATTAATGACCTTAGCTGTGGCAGCCACGGTCTTGGCCTGCTCAAGGTCAGCACGGGCTACCCTTTTGCCTCTCGCTTCCACGGGTCTTGCCACCGGCTCTAGGAAGCTTTCTCTGTCTTGAGCTCGGGTTCACCCCGGGGCTGGAATGCGGAACTGTGGACGCGTGGGCCGCAGCGTAGCTGCTTGCGAAATTGGGTGTTCTGCAGCTAGCCGGGTTACCTGTTCTTTTAGTTCCTCAAACATTCCGAGCATCACCCTCATCTCTGGTGATAGGCTGGAGTTTGGGTCTTCATTTGTAGAAGGGTTAGTTTCTGAGGCTAAGTGTATACGATGGCTCACTTCAACGTCAGTTTGGGTTGGGTCTTGGCTAGGCACCTGTGTGGTTTCAAGGTCCCCATCCGGGTTGAGCGAATCCTCTACCGGTACGCTATGGCTTCTCGTTTGTACCATGATGGTTTCTCAATGAGTGGTGAGAAGAGTGATAGAAAGAACTCGTTTCCCACAGACGGCGCCAAACTGTCGAGGTCGGAATCTCGACATTGAGGTTGGGAAGTTACTCCTTCCGAGCTGGATTTCTGGGTCGGCTCCTCGACCTAAATTTTTGGGTCGGCTACCTGAACTGCACAAGGAAAAGGTGGGGTGACGACCCAGATTTTTCCTTGGGCGTGCGAATGATTAGTATGTCTGAGCTGGCTAAGTAGCTGAGAGCATTTAATGAGCAGTTACCTAAAAATGAAGGGATTGAACTCTATTTATACTAAATTCGAACCTGACAACATTTAATGCGGTGCAGCTTTATGACCCATCAGAGCAGCTGGCACTGAGGTCGGGGTTTTCCTAGGTTGGGGTGAAGTCGGATCGGCATCCAGGTTGGGCATTAGCTGAATATGCTAGACTTGGCTCGGATTATCCCGTCTCAGCTCAGTGTGGGTATCTTACCTTAGCTTGGGGTCCCCCTCATCAATCAGTAATAATTGCTTTAGTATCATTCATTATAGGATTAATAGCCTTATCATTCAATGTGGAATGGAAGGACTATATATGTAGCTAGGAGTATCAGCAATAATCGATAAATTTGTTTGTTTATCAGTATCATTTCCAGTTACGATGATGTCGTTAACATAAACTGAAATAGCCATAAAGGAATCTTAGTGCGAAAACGTGGACAAGGCATAATCTGCCTAGAATTGCTTAAAGCCTATCCAAGAATAGATATTTTTGATCTTTTAATAACAATTTTTGGATCTCTAACGAAGACCATAGAATGACTTTTGTAGTCTACAGACTCGCAGCATCCTATTTGGAAAATCTTTGAGAAATTTTCATATACATCTCTTCATTTACGTTGTCATAGAAGAAGGCATTGTTGATGTCAAGCTAGTGAATTTCCCAATTGCAAATAAAGGCTACTTCTAGCAGACAACGCATTGTCTCTAATTTAGTAGTGGCACAAATGTTTCATGTAAATTCATTGTACCCCATTCGATTGTAAATTCATTGTACCATTGATGAAAAAAAATTCTCATTGTACCCATTCGATTTGAGTAAACCCTTATGCAACTACTCAAGTTTTGTACCCCTCAATTGTCCCATCTGACTTGTATTTTATTTTGTAGACTCATTTCAAGTGGGTTAGTTTTCTATGAGGTCACTCTTACTCACAAAGATGTGAGACTCATACACTTTTTTATTAGAGAACCTTATATGAGGCTGACTTCATGAAAGAAAAATCTATTTCAAGTATATGACACATTTTCCTTCAGGCAAATCCTTTAACGCCCATGTTTAATTTTCCTCCAAAGGCTGCAATTTCTTTGGCCATGTTGTCATAAACATGCTGATACTTGATTGTCTGTGAAAAGGATGTAGACTCATCCATAGATGTGATGGCTGCTAAAACGACATTTTGAGCAGCTATTTTGTTTTTTTTTTTTTTTCAAATAAATAATGTGTAAGATGATACATTGTCAAGTTGGCTGAAGATGTGGATGTGCCAAGAGGCTTGAGAGAAGAGGGCAAAACAAATTCATATCATAAGGCTATTCTCAATGGAGTCTATATAATGGGTCTCTATCCATCATTTTAGAGACTCATATAGAGACCAAAATCAATTTTAGAGACCCACTTAGAGACCAAGGCAAAAAAACTATTTTAGAGACCTATTTAGAGACCAAGATAAAAAAAAAATCCCCAGTGACGGTCTCTATAAAATTGAGTCTCTATATCGTGTTAATTTTAATTTTACATAATAATTTGATTATGTGTTATTTTTTCTCGTGTGTAACCTTTTTTTAATTAATTTTTATTTAGATTCTTTTAACCTTTTTAACGAATATTTCAAGCAAAAAATAAATAATTTGCTCCGAAGTGATCTTGTTCAACATGTGTGGAACCAATTTCGTGTAGGAAATATAAATTTGTAATCTCATTGTGTAATCTCCAATTGCAATCTTCATTTTGTATCAATATTAAAAATAACTCGGGTACACACTAATTCAATAAAAACATATATTTAACTAATTAAAATATGAATTACAAACACAAATTATAATAAAAAATACAAATACATATATTGTTCTTCGTCAAGTGAAGTCATATGAGAATGATATACGTCATTATCAAAGTTAATCGAACGGGATGCCCTTTTTGTCATAATTGTATTTTGTTCCTCAATTATCCACGCTCTTCTAGCCGGAGTTTCGATTGCCGAAGTCTTTGTCGTCATAATCTTATAATCGTTAGGAGTTTCTAATTCCTCTTTGTACTCCTTAGTTGTTTTTGCCATGTCTTTCGCTTGTTCATTAAGATCTTCCGCAATGGCCTTACCCTTTGCTTGTTTTCTAGCCTTTTTGTTTCCAATCGGCCTTGACGATTTCGGGGTTTCCGGTACTGACTCCATGGGATCATCATTGTCAAGAGAAAATTCCGTCTCGGGTGGATTCATATTCATCATTGGACTCGCAACATCGATTATTGATCGCCATTTTTTCCCATGTTGTAAAATTGACCAACAGTGTTCCAGGTTGAAATTCTGACCTATAGCTGTGTATAAGCGTCTTGCGTCATCCATCTACAAAAAAATTATATATATCTCAAAATTTAATTTAAAAATTTGTTAAGTATTAAATACAATATACTATATAAAAATACAATATATAGTATTAAAAACTCACATTGTAAACGACATTTGCTCCGCTCATTGGTCTCATATTTACTTGAGCAAGACACTCTGCAAATTTTGTGCATTTTTGGTTTATTTGCGTCCATCGGGATTTAAGGCTCTTTGTTGTTTTTTTTTTTCACTTGGATTGTTTGGGGGGTGTAACTCTTCATATTTTTGTAAAACTCGATTTCCCATTGTTCTTGATGTTTGGTTTATCCCGATTAAAGGATCTTCGCTAATCGCGATATACGTTCGGCATAAAGCCTTATCATCTTCATGCTTGAAATTGCGACCCCTAGAAATTTCGTCCGTACATTCCATAACTGCTAATCCATAAAAGGAAAAAAAAAGAGTTAGAAAATAAAATACAAAATCCTAATTAAAAAATATAATTAAAAAAATAACCTAAAGTAAAATAACATTAAAAAATAAAATACAAAACCCTAATTAAATATATAATTAAAATATAATTTAAAAAATAACCTAAACTAAAAAAAATTAAAAAAATAACCTAAACTAAAATAACATTAAAAAATAAAAAACAAAACCATAATTAAATATATAATTAAAACATAATTCAAAAACTTAATTAAAAAATAACCTAAACTAAAAAATATTAAAAATTAAAATATAAAACTCTAATTAAATATATTTAAAAACTTAATTCAAAAAAATAACCTAAACTAAAAATATATAAAAATAACCAAATTATAACAAAAAACTTAATTAAAAAATATAACCCTAACTATAAAAGCACCCTACCCCACCCCACCCCGCATATATTTTCCTCAATCACCTACAGCGCTGCCTCCCTCCTCCCTCCCTTTTCTTCCTTCTCTGCAGTGCCACTATACCCCTCTCCCCCTTCTTCTTTCTCTGCAGCACCGCTGTACCCCCCCTCCCATCCCCTCCTTCTTTCTTCCCTGCAGCGCCGCTGCACCCCCCACCACTGTTTGTTTTTACCTTTTTTTGTTATTTGTAAAATTTGATTTTTTTTGTTTCAAATCTTTGGTATGGTGAAAGATTTCTGATATGTGTTGGTGATATTTTTGTTTCCAGATTTGCTTGCATATATACATGAATTTCAACGAATCTCAATTTTTTTTTCAGCTTTGCAACGGTTCTATTGTTAGCATATGTTGGGTTTTTTTGTGCTATTTTTTGTTGCTGTTTATGTTTTTTTTGTACTTTTTTAAAAAAATAAAAAAATAAATCTGACAATGTCAGATAATCTGACATCGTCATATCTGATATTGTTTTTATTGGAGACTCATTTTGTCTTCTTGTATAGTCTCCATTTTCTTCAACAAATTTGTTGAAGAAAATGGAGACTAGGTGCTATTTTGGAAACTCAAAGCTTGAGTGATGTCATGATTTTGCCAAAAACTATCAAATAGTATTTTAAAGACCCTCATTGGTGATGAATTTTGATAAATTGAGTCTCTAAAATAGCAATCATTACTGTTTAGAGATTCTTTAGAGATTCCATTGAGGATGCCCTAACAAGTTTATGTGAAAGTTGATAAGAATGTTTACTAGTTGCAACTTCTCTATGATTTAAGGATTAATGTTTGGGATGTCATTGTTAGGAATTGTGTCCTAAAGTCAGTCATCGAATGTAGCTGGAAAATTAATTTGTATGTGAATTATTGTTTTATTAATAATATTTGGCCATTATATCATATCGTCCATCTTCTTTTACCTTTGATTGATCATGATGTAGTCCTTAGAATGACTTTATAGAATCATATGAATGAGAGTTGATTTTGGTCATTCTTAAACTTTGTTCGTAACCAAATGATGAAATTGGTATTGGGACGTCAATTTCATCGAGTATAGGTTATTGTTTGTAGCATTGGTTGGTTATCCTCATGACTAATGGGTGTTTGGGATACTGGTGCGATAAACAGGTGACATGTGGAGACATGTTCACTAAACATGACTCTCATTATGAGCGTCCTATGGTATGTACCCTACTATCTAAGGATAGCTCGTGGTACATGTGGTAAACATATTCCTTCTGACCTGAGACTGCCATGGAGACTTACGGATTACTCCTCATGCTTAGGTGCCGGACTATCCAGATTTATAATCTGGTAACGAAAGGTTACTGGGTATGGGCAAGTGCCGGAGAAGTCAATATGTGAGTCAAGATGGGATTGACCACTCCGGGTATTTGGAGAATGGTGTTTCGCTTAATTTCAATGTAGAAAGTCTTTGGCCAAAGCACATATCGTGATGAGTCACGAGGCTAAGTCATGATGTGTCATGATAGGATTGAAATTTGACATGAAGTAACTAATTAGGGATTTGACAGTTAACCATGTCCCTAGGGTTATTTCAGAACACCGAGGGTCATAGGGAATTCACCATTGTACCGAGGTTCGTTGAATGTTGCCTTGCACCTATTCAGCTTATTTGGTCGTCGGGAACCATTGCTATATGATATCTTCAATTAGTGTAAGGATAGTCTTCATGTTACCAGCTTAAGTTTCACCCTATGGAGTCACGCAAAAGAATAAGTGATTTTATTGGAGAGACGGCCTATTTATAATCAATATTTAATTGAGAATTAAATATTGTTTGTGATTAATATTTAATTAAGAATTAAATATTATCTAATTATTATTATTAGGTCGTGGATTTAATTATTTGACAATTTCTAGCTAGCACTAGATTTATGATTCATTAATTAAATCCTAGGCTGATTGATTTAAATTAAATAGTGATTTAATTTGAATCGTTGTGGGCTTTATGAAAACCCACATTAAAAGATTGCATTTTTTTTTTTACTATTTTGGGAGTTGGCCTTTTGAAGAGCCTAGCCCACATGGTCTTTATAAGAAGGGTCATGTAGGGTTTTCAAAAAAAAAATATAGACATATATCGTTTTCTGAAAGCGGAGGAACAAGAAAAAAATAAATAAAAAAACCCTCTCTGAAAATTATAGCCTCTTCCTCTTTCATCCTTGTTCGCGTGCGAAGTATGAGGAGGTAGACGCTTCCGTTGGGGAATCCCATAACACTACCCCGAATCGTTCGAAGAAGTAATCCTAATTCTCTGATTTAAAATTGCTAATTATTATGTATAACGAGTTGATCCTAGTGGAATTCCAAGAGATAGTGTCACGGATTACTTGCAGTGGTATCAGAGCCACCTCGTTTAGTGTGTTTATTTTACTTATTAGATACAAGATTATACGTTGTCTATATGATATGGTTGATATATTTATTTTTTTTCATACTGTTACTGTAGCAGAATAAAAAAAGGGCGTACTGTACGATGGTACTGTAGCGTGTTACTGTAGCGAGTACTATAGCGAAAAAAAAAGGATCTGAACCCTAATGGGCTGCCTGATCCGATTGGGCTTGACCGAATTTGGATCAGTTCAGCCCAATCTTGCTTATTTTTATTTTATTTCTTGTTGGGCTCAAGGAGTTGGGTTTAAGTTAATTCTAATTCTTTAGGCCTTATGATATATTAATTCTATTGGGCCTTAATTTATTCATTTGTTTTTTATTTTTTTTTTATTTTGGGCTTATATGATAATTAAATGTCTATTTCTAAAATGGTTTGGAAACATTGGGCTCAACTATTAAATTAATTTAAACTAAGTCCAAATTAATATTAATTAGTTGATAGTGTTAATCCAATATGGATTAAATTTTATTTTGGATCAACAATTAATAAAATAGTTTATTAATTGTTTTGGTATATGAAATAGTTTCATAGAATTGCACTAGGACCATATTATTTATAAAAAAAAAACATAGTATTGCAATTGAGTTTAATTAAATTTAAATTAATTGTTAATTTATATAGCAATTAGTAAATAGTTTATTAGTTTTATTTATTTAACTAAATTAATTTGGTGAATTAATTTAGGATATCCAATTAATTGAAAGTTAGTTTAATTAATTGAAAAAATATTAAACTTAATTGTTAATTTTGCTAATATTAATAAATTATTTATTAATTTGTGCCTCTTTAACACTGTTTATTTTGAATATTGTTGTAGGACATCCAATTAATTTAAAATTAGTTTAATTAATTGGAAATATCGATTTAATTTGATTAAATTGATTTAATGCCTTGGAAATTATATAGAATGTCTATGTGTATACCTATTTGTGTTAATGATGTATGACATAGATTTAAAGGAGGTTTTGGGCTTGCATATCATGATGATTATTGCATTTTATTATTATAAATTGTTATAATTATTTATTTGGGTTAAATTGGGCCTACGAGTCTAGCTTTCTATTTTTCTAGTTGTAAATACCTACCCCAAGTAATGTATCCCCTCATTTTAGAAGGAGTACTCTATCATGTTTATGTAATTAATAGAGATAGGGCTTTGGAGCATGGATCAAGGAGTTGAAGATTTCTAGAAGGCCTGGACCTGTCCAAGTTAACCCAATTAAATATAATAATCTTTATTTGCATGACTAGAGTGGTCCATGATGGCTTTAGTGGACCACATTAGGAAAGCCCATAACCACCTATTATTTATGCTCAATTTATTATTATGCATGCCTTATTTATATATATTTCTCGCGAGCAATTAATTGGATTAATGAATAATAAGGAAAATAAAACTAATCATTATATTATAATTAAAATCTTCTAAATTATTAGGTCCTTTAAGTGGGTTGAACATTGAATGTTCAACTCACTACCTCCCATTAAAGTGAATAATAATGGGCCCAACATCTTAATAAATGTTGGAGGCCCTCCGACCTAGCTTTTATCAAGGTGTTGGGATTATTATTCATTGTATGAATTCCATGGAATCTCTTTGAGATGGTGAGTAGGTGGGCTGGCCTCCGTCAGACCTACTCATCAAGCTTAGAGAGGGACTATGAGATATCATGTTAATGGTTTGAACTAACTGGGCCTTTCAGTGGAGGACCTCCATCTTGCTGAAGGGGTGCTTGGGGCAGAATTCAGCTCACTGGGAGTTATTTGGAGAAATAACTGGTTATGAACCTACAAGATAAATGTGCATAGGTGGGCCGGCCTCCGTCGGGCTTATGTACAATTATTTGGATCTTAGTACCCACTAAGGGAATTAGAATCGGAAATTTTTCGGATTGAAGGTAGAGGCTATCAATCTGAACAAAATAGTGGGAGAATCCTTTAGACACTGGCCTATGTCTAATGTGATTAGATAATTCATATATTTTAGCTAATTTATTTCATTTACTTCAATTATTTGCAGATTTAATGGCTAACACGTTGTCTTTGAGATCACTATTGGATAGTGAAAAGTTGACCGGGCCAAATTACGATAGTTGGTATCGTAAATTGCGTATTGTGCTTGAGCATGAATGTATCTTGTATGTTTTGTCTGATCCAGCACCTGCTGAACCTGCTGCCCAAGCGATTGTTGCCGATCGTCGGCGATATCAAAAATGGGTTGATGATAAAATAACAGTTCGTTGTATCATGAGGGTTGCGATGAATGATGAATTCAGTTGCAAATTTGAGGAAACACAACCTGAGAACATCATTCAAGCGTTGAATGAATCTTTCGGTACATTTGATAATGCATAAAGACATAGGACCTCTTGTGCCATCTTCAGCACTATAATGAGAGAAGGGACTTTCGTCACTGATCATGTATTGTACATGACTGAGCATATTGAGAAGTTAGCTAAGTGAGGCTATTCGCTTCATGAGCAGCTTGGCAAGGATGCCATCATCAACTTTCTTCCTCCATCCTACTTCCTTTTCTTCAACCAGTTCAAGATGAATAAGCCAGTTGTTAACTACCATGCACTTCTGGGGTTGCTGTAAACCTTTGAGAAAGATAATCAGCTCCTCAGAAAGATGGTTTATGTGGTTGGATGTGCTAGTTCCTCAAAATGCAAGAATTCTTCACAACGTGGCAAAAAAAAGAACAAAAAAGCATATGCAACTCAAAGCGGGGGTAAGAAACCCGCTCAGCAGCAACCACAAATTCGCAAGCAGAAAGCTGACCAGAGTCAAGCAGAATGTTTCTTCTGTAAGAGGAAGGGACATTGGAAGAGGAATTGTCCTCAGTATCTGGCGTCGTTAGATCCAAACAGGCCAAAGAGACAGCAAGGGGTTGCTCAGCAAGGTATGTATATGATAACATCTTACAACTTCAGTGTTACAGACTCTCCTACCTATGTATTAGATACAGGCAGTCCTTATCATATTTGCAATTCGTTGTAGGGGCTGGAGGTCAGTAGGAAGTTCAGAGTTGGTGAGCGACACCTCAGCGTTGGAAATGGAAATCAAGTTCCAGTACTAGCGTTAGGGCGTTTATCTTTATCTATAAACTCAATAAACTGTAGTCTTAATAATGTTTTCTATTGTCCGGATTTTGTTTTGAACATTATCTCAGTTGGGATTTTAGCCTAGTATGGTTATTCCTTTACTATTATGAATAATGATTTTGATGTTATTTTGAATAACACTACTGTCATTAAAGAACAACTGAAACATGGAATTTATGTTATAACACAGCCTGTAAACATAATGTATGTTAGCAATAAGCATCCAAAGCAAGGAATAAACTCAGATGCCTACCTTTGGCACTGCAGGTTAGGTCATATAAATGAAAACAAGATTAACATGTTAATCAAGGAAGGGTTGCTTGATATTAGTGATCCAGCATCACTACCTACTTGTGAATCTTGTCTATTGGGTAAAATGACCAAATCTCTTTTTATTGGAAAAGGTGATCGGGCTGCAGAGCTCTTGGGCCTTGTGCATACAGATATATGTCGGCCTATGAGCACAAGTGCTAGAGGAGGATACTCCTACTTTATTACATTTACTGATGATCTATCTAGGTATGGATATATCTATTTGATGAGAAATAAGTCAGAATCTTTTGAAATGTTCAAAAGATATCGTAATGAAGTAGATAAACAAATTGGGAAAGATATCAAGATTCTACAATCTGATCGTGGAGGTGAGTATCTTTTCAATGAGTTTCTAGGTTACCTTGAGGAGAATGGGATTCTTTCACAATGGACTCCCCCTGCTACACCGCAGCATAATGGTGTATTTGAGAGGAGAAATCAAACCTTGTTAGACATGGTACGATCCATGATGGGATGTGCGGATCTACCCATATCCTTTTGGGGATATGCCCTTGAAACTGCTGCTCATGTACTGAATAAAGTTCCTAGCAAGTCAGTAGATAAGACACCATATGAGATGTGGTTTTTGGCGTAAACCAACACTCACACACCTTAAGGTTTGGGGGTGTCCAGCATATGTTGAGTGTCTTCAAGCTGACAAGTTAGAACCAAAATCTGATAAATGTTTGTTCGTAGGGTACCTTAGAGAGTCTAGAGGATACCAATTCTACAACACCAGCGAACAAAAGGTGTTCGTTGCCTTTAGAGCGGTTTTCCTAGAGAAAGAGTTTCTCGAGAAGGAAGCAATGCCTCCAATATTGGACTTGGAGAAATTCAACTAGAACAAGAACAAAACATTAGCAGAAGAACATACAGAACATGATAAAGTTAGTGAACCAAATCCTAAGTCCGTTGTAGAAACAGCAATAAGAAGATCTGGTAGAGTACCACGTCAACCGGACATATATGGATTTCTAGTCCGTGGCAGTGATCCCATCGAACTTGATGAGAATGATGAGGATCCGATCAGTTATATGGATGCAATACAGAGACTTGATTCCGAAGAATGGCTTAAAGCCATGCGATCCGAGATAGAATCCATGCATGTCAACAATGTTTGGACATTAGTTGACCTACCCGAAGGGGTAAGACCCATAGGGTGTAAATGGGTTTTTAAAAGGAAAATAGGAGCAAATGGGAAGGTAGAGACCTACAAAGCCCATTTGGTTGCTAGGGGATTTCGTCAACGTTATGGTATTGACTATGATGAGACATTTTCTCCTATAGCAATGCTCAAATTAGTTCGCATTATGCTTGCTATAGCTGCGTACCTAGATTAGGAAATTTGGGAAATGGATGTCAAGACAACTTTCCTTAATGATGAGTTGGAAGATGAGGTGTACATGACACAGCCTGAAGGGTTCACATCCACAAATAAATCTAAAGTATACAAGCTACAGAGATTCATTTATGGACTCAAGCAAGCCTCTCGGAGTTAGAACATACGTTTTGACAAGGTTGTCAAAACGTATGGCTTCGTTAAGAATGAAGAAGTGCCTTGCATCTATAAATAGGCAAATGGTCATGTGGTCATGTTCTTGGTGCTATATGTGGATGATATTCTCCTTATAGGGAATGACATATCTGCATTGCAAAGCGTGAAGTTGTGGTTGTCATTCCAATTTTCCATGAAGAATTTAGGAGAGGCTTCTTATATTCTTGGGATCAGGATCTATAGGGATAGATCAAGAAGGTTGCTGGGATTGTCCCAGTCTACGTACATAGACACCGTGCTGAAAAGGTTCAGCATGGAAAATTCCAAAAAAGGCTATCGCCCGATAGGTCATGAAATTACTCTTTCTAAAAAGGATTGTCCGACAACTCCTCAAGAAAGAGAGCGCATGAGTAGAATCTCATATGCCTCGGTAGTAGGATCTATCATGTACGCTAGTAAGCAGATACCAATCTGATCCTGGCGAGAAATATTGGCAAGTGGTTAAGACCATCCTGAAGTATTTAAGAAATACAAAGGACCAATGGCTCGTTTATGGAGATTTTGATATGAAACTGGTTGGTTATACCGATTCAAGTTTTCAATCAGATAGAGATGATAGTAAGAGCGTATCCGGTTTTGTGTTCACCCTGAATGGTAGAGCCATCAGTTGGAAAAGTTCCAAACAGCAAACTGTAGCCGATTCTGTCTGTGAGACAGAATGTATAACAACATCTGATGTGGTGAATGAGGCAGTTTGGCTTAGAAAATTCATCACAGAGCTCGGAGTTCTTCCTAATCTGACTGGTCCAGTCACGATCTTCAGTAATAGTACTGGAACCATTGCACAAGCTAAGGAACCCCGATCTCATCAGAAAGCCAAACATGTACTGAGACGTTACCACCTAATTAGAGAAATCATTGCTAGAGGTGATATCACTCTGCAAAAGATTGATAGTAAAGAGAATTTAGCTGACCCCTTCACCAAAGCTCTCAGGATCAAAGAGTTTGATGCACATCGAGAAAAGATGGGTATGGAATATAGATCTGACTGGCTTTAGGTCAAGTGGGATATTGTTAGGAATTGTGTCCTAAAGTCAGTCATCGAGTGTAGCTGGCAAATTAATTTGTATGTGGATTATTGTTCTATTTATAATATTTGGTCATTACATCATATCGTCCATCTTCTTTTACCTTTGATTGATCATGATGTAGTCCTTAGAATGACTTTATGGAATTATATGAATGAGGGTTGATTTTGGTCATTCTTAAACTTTGTTTGTAACCAAATGATGAAATTGGTATTGGGACGTCAATTTCATCGAGTATAAGTTATTGTTTGTTGCATTGGTTGGTTATCCTCATAACCAATGGGTGTTGGGACACCGGTGCGATAAACAGGTGACATGTGGAGACATGTTCATTGAACATGAGTCTCTTTACGAGCGTCCTATGGTATGTACCCTACTATCTAAAGATAGCTCGTGGTACATGTGGTAGACATGTTCTCTCTGACCTAATACTGCCATGGAAACTTACGGATTACTCCTCATGCTTAGGTGCCGGACTATCTAGATTTCTAATCTGGTAACGGAAGGTTACTGGGTATGGCAAGTGCCGGAGAAGTCAATGTGTGAGTCAAGATGAGATTGATCGCTCTGGGTATTTGGAGAATGGTGTTTCGCTTAATTTCAATTCAGAAAGTCTTTGGCCAAAGCACATCTCGTGATGAGTCACGAGGGTAAGTCATGATGTGTCATGACATGATTGAAATTTGACATAAAGTAACTAATTAGGGATTTGACAGTCAACCAATGTCCCTAGGGTTATTTCGGAACATCGAGGGTCATAGGGAATTCACCATTATACCGAGGTTCGTTGAATGTTGCCTTGCACCTATTCAGCTTATTCGGTCGTCGGGAGCTATTGCTATATGGTATCTTCAATTAATGTAAGGATAGTCTTTATGCTACCGGCTTAAGTTTGAACCTATGGAGTCACACAAAAGAATAAGTGATTTAATTGGAGAGACGGCCTAATTATAATCAATATTTAATTGAGCATTAAATATTATTTGTAATTAATATTTAATTAAGAATTAAATATTATCTAATTATTATTTTAGGTCGTGGATTTAATTATTTGACAATTTTTAGCTAGCACTAGATTTATGATTCAACAATTAAATCCTAGGCTGATTGATTTAAATTAAATAGTGATTTAATTTGAATCGTTGTGGGCTTTGTGAAAACCCACATTAAAAGATTGGGTTTTTTTAAAAACTATTTTGGGAGTTGGTCTTTTGAAGAGCCTAGCCCACATAGTCTTTATAAGAAGGGCCATGTAGGGTTTTCAAAAAAAAAAAATATAGACATATATCGTTTTCTGAAAACGGAGGAACAAGAAAAAAATTAAAAAAAACCCTCTCTTAAAATTATAGCCTCTTCCTCTTTCATCCTTGTTTGCGTGCGAAGTAGGAGGAGCTAGACGCTTCCGTTGGGCAATCCCATAACACTACCACGAATCGTTCAAAGAAGTAATCCTAATTCTCTGATTTAAAATTGCCAATTATTATGTATAACGAGTTGGTCCTGGTGGAATTCCAAGAGATAGTCTCACGGATTTCCTGCAGTTGTAGCATAGTTAACTTCACCTAGTGCATCAACCAAATCTAGGCCCCCTTAATCTCTACAACTGGACACAAGTTGCTGATTGGTTTATCAAAAACACTAATCGGCCTTCAATTCAAGCCACGACAGCAAAACTATTCCAAGCTTATAATTACCATCTTTGGAAGGAGAGAAATATAAGATTTTATAGGAATGAAGCATTGATTGAGGACCAAATTTTTGACAACTTTGTTTTTTTATGCAAAAATCAAACTCTGCTCAGTAAAGAATGTTAGGAGAAACCTCTTAAACCAAGTTATTTGCAAAACTTAGAATTTAGATGAAAGAAGTCACTTTAGATAGATTCTTCCCTTCGGGATTATGAATGCTATACATATTTTTTATCTACTTTAATGAAATCATTGCGTTTAGCAAAAAAAAAAAAAAAGGATGGTATAATTGAACTTCAACAAATTTTATAGGTGATCCCTTTCATTTTAAGGGATCCTTAAACTTATTTTCTATATCTCTACATGTGAGAAAGAGCTCACAATCCCCTATCTCATTCCCTAAAATCTTCTAATAGTACGGTCAAGAGAGCAAAATTCAGAAACTGTAGTGAAGGTGTTAGAGTAAAATTGAGGGGAGTCTAAGAGATTGGTTAAATGTAAGAAATGTGTTGGAGTGAAAAAAAAAAAAAAAGATCTCTAGATATAGAAAAATTGTTTCAATACCCTACATGTAAGAAAAAAAAATAAATAAGAAAACTATTAGGGTTGGAAAGTGATGTTCTTAAAATGTGATATTTCACTAGACATAAGTTTTCTACTCTTTCATGTCATATATATTATATCCCTTTTGGCCCACTACTTGCTGGATATCCCTCAAAGATACCATGTCAGAATCTCTCAACAAATATATCTTGCAGTCTGTCAAGATTGCGGGTCTAACCAAGGTATCCAAAAACTCAAACTGATCATATGAAGGTGTTTTTTATACCTAACAACAATTCTTATGACATCTTGTTATTTAACACTAAAGTAGGCATTTTGTTGATTAAATAGGCAGTTGTTAATTAATATACTCCTTCCAAAAAGAAATTGATAGCCCCTCCATGAAATTACAATGCTCTGTGTCAGTGGCGGACTCAGGCTACGGGGGTTAGTACATGCACCACAAAGATATAGTGAATAATCAAAGGTTTAAGTAAACTTATATATACGTAAACAAATACATATTAAGCACATTTTAAATACAAAAGAGAGGAAAAAAATAACTTTAAAGTATAGGAATACAAAAAATACAATATATAATTGTTCCCGGTGTGAATGTATTTTTTGAAAGTGTTGAATAATAACTCATTGTCGATGCCTTCAAATACATCTCTTTCTATGTAAGGGACTAATAAACCATTCATCCAATCATCTCCCATTCGATTCCGCAATTCAGTCTTCACAATTAAGTAAGTTATAAAAAGATTATATATAATGATTGTTTTTAACTTAATGGATTTTCACTACCTTCAAAGTTGAAAAAAAATCACATATTAACATATGAATATGTTTAAATTTTCCCTAATACATATAAAAATCTCAATTATTTTAAAAATATTCTGCTGAAATAAGCAAAATCAAGATGAAACATTTCTGTTTTTAATCAAACCCAGTTAAATGTTTTATATTATTAGTAATGACAAAAATACCCAACATCCAAGGTAGCTTAGCTAGTTTAGCACTTGAAATAATAAATCTTACCATGCGGGTTTGATTCTTGCACAATCTTTTTTTTTACCTTTGCAAGCTACTTAACAAATTGGCAAAAGAAAAAAGCCCATGAAGCACTCCCAGCAAGATTCGAACTTGGGAGGTGTAGCACACCTCAATTTTAAAGGTGGTTACATAACCATTAAATCATATCAATTTTTGTTAAGTATAAGCCTGTGCATATACTATTTAAATGATAGATCCGCTACTGCTCTGAGTTATATTCAACAAATATGTGTACTTTTTTTCAACGATTACATTCTGTTGTGAGGAACAGAATGACCACAATGAATTAGACGGAAGTTTCTTCTATATGGTTAAAAAATTATTTTACCCTTTAATCGGCTTTAAATAAATGAAAAAGAAAAAAGGAAAACTAAAGTAGGAAACTCCCGCCAAAATAACAGGCTCTTCCCGCCAAACTCTACATCTGACACTCTCTCTCTCTCACACACACACACACACACACTCTTCTCTTTACATTCTAAAAACCCTCACCCACTTTCTATTCTCCTCAGCTGCCCCATCATTTGTTGCTTATGGAGCCATCAGCACCGAATCTCCACCTCCGGAAAAGAAAGCAACGCTCTCAATCTCCATCATCCGCCATCTTCACCCGCAGCAAGGCGCAAATCTACGTCCACCGCAACCGTTCGGGCTGGGCCCGCCACGACAAGGACAGAAACCTGGTCCACCAATTTGCCGAACAACTCTTCAGTCCTCCGACCAGAAAGCCCGAATCCCAGAATGCCAACGATGGCATCCCCATCAAAGATCTCAGGGCCCGAAGAGTCTTCTCCACCGGCCCGGCCGGCCATGACTCCGCTAGGAAGCCCGCCCACCAATTTGTGCAACTCTCCAACCTTCTTAGAAAACCCAAATCCCCGGGGAATGCAGATGATGGTATGCTCATCGAAGATCTCCAGGCCCAAAAAGTCTTATCTACCAGCCCGGCCCATTCACCTGACCCGAAATCTGATCTGGGTTTTTCTGGAAATGTGGAGTTGTGTGGTTCTGATGAAGGCCATGGGGTTATGGTGAATGAAAGTATTGAGAATATCGATGGTTTGGGCGAAAAAGGGGCCGATTTCATGCTGTTGAAGGCAGAAGACACTGAGAAGGAAAGCAGGAAAAATGGGTTGGTTTTGGATGTTGGTGTTGATCAAACAAAAGGGTCTAATTCAACTAGTAAAATGGTAAAATTTAACATGCTCTTTTCTTATATATGCTTCCTATTAATTATAGAATTGTTAGTCTCGCTTGCAGGCCTCGAAATAAGAATATCTAGAAGGCTGAGTACATCTTCCTTACCCGACCTTGCTATTTGCAGGAGCCTTGTATTGATATAAGGAAATGAAAACTTATGGTATTAGAAGTATAAATTTCTCTGCAAAATGGAGTTGAATTTGAGATATTTAATTTGATACTCGTATTTTATTTTAGTTTTTTCTGATTTGTGGCTGTGGGGTAAATTTATTGTGCAACGTGTAACTTACTTGATGATAGTTTTTGATTGGTGCTTTGTGAATTAGAATGTGATTGTTGTGGATATAGAAGTAAAGGATGTTTGGTTTTGGTGCTAGGTTGTCAATATGCATACAAGACGGAAGGTGTTTAAAGCTCCAAGCTCATTGAGTTATAGAAGATTGCTACCGTTTCTGAAGGACATTGCGAAAGATGAATCACGTAAATTTGCATCTTCCTTATCTAATTATGTTTGTACATAAATGAAAGAACTACAAGCAGGGTGTAATTGTGACATATCATTTCTTTCTGATAGCCAGGATGACACTTTAGAACTAACATTGCTATAACTATGCTTATTCTGCAGGCATTTTGAAAATTGAGATAGTCGATGCAGGATTTTCAGGCAAATCTAAGAATTCCAATCATGAAAATTGTAATCTGGAGACTTCTAATTTGCAATCTGTGATGAACTATTCTAATGCTACCAAATGTAAGAATGCAAGTGAACATTCTGATGATGGAAATCTACGAAATGGAGAAACGGACAAGGTTGAGGAGCATTCACCCTCCAAACTGCAGGATTCAGATGTTGTCAACAACGATGTATCCACGGTACTAGATGATTGCGGACTGAATAATGGGAAGTTGAAAGATGATGAAAATGGTCTGAATGGAGGTAATGAATTGATGGAAGAATGTGTCCAGATGACACCTCCAGATGCTGATATTTTCAGTAAAACAGAGCTGGATTGTGCTGGGGAAAACGCAGAAGGCAAATGTCCTGAGACTAACCGTGTTTGTGGGCATATATTAAATGGAGGTATCAGCACCAATGAGGTATCTATTAGCACCAACTCTCATGAGAGTCCCAATCAGAAAGCTGGAACCATTACAAAGACCAAACTGGTAAAGAATTGTCAAGTTGTTTCAATTTGTTCCCTTTTCACTGGAAAGTCAATTTAGTTTTCTTTACTATTGATTTGATGGTAGTTTGTAGAAATAGTCACATGTTGTTCAAAGTGTCCCAGTTGCTAATATTAGATAGTTTGCCATTCCTCACAGGTTCTTAATCCTTGTTCTCGACTGAAAGTATTCAAACCATTAGGCTCAGTCAGCTACAGAAGACTGCTTCCATATCTGATGAGTGTTGACAGAACTAATTCTTGTAAGTCTCATCCAGCATGTTCGAATCATATAAAAAGAGATTGCTAATTACCTCATGGACATATGCTTGAGAGCTAACACTTGTTGAATGTAGGTGTCTTGAGAATTGGTGATCAAGCAACAGCCAAGAAGGATTTGGAGGGAGATGAGGGTCCAGCATTGTTGGCTTCTTCTAAAGAGGAAACTCCTATTAATGAAACTAAACCTGAAAGTTCCATTGAGAAGAAATGGACTTCAAATGAGGAACAAAATCAAAGATCACTTACAGTCCCTCCTACTTATGGTTCAGCTGATAACCTTAGTCCAAATCTTTCAGCAAGACAGTTACACTCCAGTAATGATTCATCTGATAGGGAGCCAAGCTCTGTAACATCCTCAAATATCAATGACCATCCTGCCATGCAGACTGAAGTGACACCGGAACCTGATGGTGTTGTATCTGGTTGTTACACTGAAGTGGGACCACAACTTTCCTGTGATAATGTCAAGAGTTTTCAAAGTGAACCAAGTTACTCAGCAGTTCCTCCATGCTCCAATGTCAATGATGAAATTGGGCCTACAGACTCTACATTGGAAGTGCTGCTATATGAGCAAGATGGTAATGGCCAAGACTGCACGGACGTGGACAATGTACAGCTGGTTAGACCAGTTGCTATGGAACAAAAATCATCTAGCGATGAAGCATCTGATGAACCTAGAAATCATATAGATGGTCCTAGAAGAGGAATACTGAAGAGAAATCCAAGAGGATGTAGAGGGCTGTGTGAATGTCTAAGTTGTGCTTCATTTCACCTGAATGCTGAAAGAGCATTTGAATTTTCAAGAAATCAGATGCAAGATGCTGAGGAAGTTGCCCTCGAATTAATCAAAGAATTAAATGACATTCGCCATATGTTGGAAAACTCAGCAGCCAATGTCAATGATCTCGCTGTCATTCAACTCAATCAGGTATACAGTTTGTGAACAACTAAAATGGTATTCTGACTGTTTTTGTGTTTTCTATGATATCAATGGCATATTTTAATCAAATTCTATTTCCAACAATGAATTGCATTTTGGTAATTTGCACATGTTGAGCATCTGCTTTATTGGATGATTCATCTTTGCTTCATTATTTTCGTTTTGGTGGAAAAGTTTAATAAGATATAGTGTAGATCTGAAGAGATTATCCCTGAAGATTTTAGAAGGTCTAACTCTAAAATATTACAATTTGGGTTGGAAAGATGAGGAAAGTCGTACGAAATACTGCATCCTTCTAGTCTTTTCA
The DNA here is from genome assembly GCA_037974665.1 of Ehretia macrophylla. Taxonomy (NCBI): domain Eukaryota; kingdom Viridiplantae; phylum Streptophyta; class Magnoliopsida; order Boraginales; family Ehretiaceae; genus Ehretia; species Ehretia macrophylla. The sequence continues at coordinate 16,456,770 of CM075777.1, forward strand.
ATGTCTATTTTTATTTTGTAATTCTCCAACCGGTACTTCCCGGAAACCCCTAGACCCTGAGGTGAAATTATGCAGTGTTGCTTGAGAAGTCTTCATGACTTCTGTGAGCTTCATTGAATTGATGTAATTAGTGATCTTATGATGAATATTCAGATTGAAGTTACTAAATGCAGTTTATATGATATCCAATTCTCCAGATCTGTTTTAGTTAATTGAATAACATGGTAAGAATATTACTTGTTAACCTATGAATTAAATAGAATCAGGTGGATAACTTATCTAGATTGCGGTCTTACTCAAGGGAGGGTTAAAGAAACACTTTTCATTGACGTCATTCAACTGAAGTTCTGATGGAGAGAGTGGGCATAATTTCAAAACTAAACGGGTGGTTTCTAAATTTATGATAAAGGTCATTTAATTCTTTAAACACTCTCCAGCTACGTCACCAGCAGGCAGACTTTATTTTTAGTACTACCATATTTCTTATGTTAATCTTTATCATCAAGTGATTCTTGTTCTTAACATTTATTATCCTTTTTTATTATTATTTCCTTTTCTCATATTTCACTTCACCTACAAGTTCAGAATTTTCATTGATGCACATGGAATAAATTTTTTATATTGAATCACATACATGTAATAAAAAGAATTCCAGTAGGATCAGAAAGGCTTTTGTCCAAACATAATGGTCGGAGGATAGTTAACTATCGTTTCTTATTATGTAGACTTTATATTACCTCTTTAGATATATCAGGAGAAATGTTGTGGACAATTTTGCTTGATGCAAAGGCAGGAACATTCGGCCAAACCATTTCGTATAACGTTTAATGTCCTGTAGCTGCAGGTAGAGGAATCATGCAGAAAGGCATTGGAAGCAGAGAAACGAGCAAAAGAACGCCTCAGTCAAATGAATGAGGATCTTAACATCCACTGCAGAATAAGAGTATGTATCAGTTCATGTTTAAGCTATTTCTAATTTATCCATGTGATCTATTCCATACTGCGACATCCAATATGCTAAATTCGTTATATCACTTCGCAGAGCTTGCAACGGCCAAGGGTGGCCTTTTCCTGTCACGACAATGAAGAAAAAGTCATTCCACCTAGATGGAATTGACAAGACGATATAAAAAATCCTACATGCTTTTATGCAGCATATGCATGCTTTCCCTCGAGCTGCGTCTGTGTTCATGTAAAATGTCTACAAGGAAGCTGAAAGAGGTCTTTGCTACTCTGTTGATTCCGGGACATCAGCTGCACGTATGGCGGCTGTTCATGGAGTTTGTTGCATTCATGAAACTGTAGTGTTTGATACATGTAATACTAGTATGTGGTATATTAGCTCATGAGGAGTGTTTGAAATACAAGCCTGGGGATAATTTCGATTGTAATTAAATGAAAGAACTATGTTTGTGAGCCTATGAGTTGGATGGAAAATTTAGTTGGCAAATCCATTCTGAGTTGAGAGTTTTTGTGATCCTTTTTGCATGAAGAATAACCTCATGCTGGGAGCTTGTACGGATAGCACGAGAGCGAATTTCACTAGTGGTTCCAATATTTACTCAATTTTTCAAGTTAATCTTAAATGTTATAAACGTCGAGCTACAAGTCTTAATGTTTCAGATTAGATGTCAAGATGGACTCTCGCATTATCTTTCCGTCAAATTTGAATGAAAAATTATAAAATTACTTTTATACTCTTTGAAATTATTTTCAAACTTTCACGTTGGTCCTTAATATTTGTTTAAAATTTTAAATTAGTCCCATAAATTGACACGGGTATGGTAACGGAACCAATTTGTGTTGTGTTTTAACATAAAGATGATGAAAGGGACTACTCAGAACACTTGTGATAAACACTAGAAACTCATAATATGAATTATGAAACATCAAGGACTAATTTTAAAATTTTGATTAAGCATTGAAAAAACAAAAAGTAGTGAAATTTTCCTGCAAAACTTACTGCAACAAAAAAAAAAAATCATATCTGATTGAGGTGAGGCTATCCCGGTCCATAGCGGGAGCTGATTTTGTGAGGATGTTTTCCAGGGTTATCAAAAAAAAAAAAAATTCATTTACATATATATGCATAGTGCTCCTACTTTAATTTAAATTTTACTTTTTTTGGGGTCAATTATCAAGACATGGAAGGGGTAGAGAAAGTTGAACCCACAACTCATCTATCGAAAAGAATGACTTTTGTCACCAAACTCTCCCTTAAGATCTAGCACTTCATAAATTTTCCTTTATGTTCCTCACTCTCATGGTCTTTGAACTATAATATTTTAGATCTTTTGCAACACTTCAATTGAAAAATAAAAAAAAATATTGCAATAGGTGTCTTATTACAATGATTTTTAACATTGTATAAACTAGAACTTTTTGCAATGGTTAAGATTTTCTTAATCACTTTTTGCTAATAATTACTCATGAATTACTTTTTTCTATGGTTTTACAATGTTGCTTATTATTTATAAAAAAGTTTCAATAGAGAATTTGCAACGGGTTTATATGTAACGGTACCATATGCAATGGTTAAGTTATTTGAAACGATTTTTAATATTTTTATAATAGTTTTAAATATATTTAAATATTGCAATAGATAAAAAATGTGCTAGTGCACAAACCCTCGTTTCTGTGCTCCATTGAGGTAACAGTTTAAGACTTGGTTGTACCTTATCGTTCGATTAAATTGCTTAGACAGGAGCAGAGTTGAATGACTATTTAGTAGAAATGTTGAGATTTTGTTATTCTTAGTACTGTTATCATGTGATCTTGAGTTGTCAACAGAGCCTTAGACTATGTTCGTTTGGTATTGTTTCTTAAAATATTTTAGGACGATCTCTCGAGATAGCTGGACATATAGGAAATGGAAATTTGGTTTTTATCTTCTTGGATATATATGTTTAGGGTTTAGGGTTTCGAGTGTTAAAAGGGTTCTTGCTGTATCTTAATGCATGTTTAATGGTTGACTTGGATTGAAAGTGCTAATAGTTAAAGAATGATTTGCTTGAGTTGTATGTTTGCCGCTGTGATCATGAGAGGTTACAAGCTAGACTAATTCTTGTTAATGATATTTTTTTTATGTATATTGTATGATTTTAAACCTCCCTTATATAGAAAAGAAAAGAAAAAGAATAATTTGCTTGAGTTGTATCTTTGCACACATTGTGAATTATCTAATCAAATATGTTAAAGGGTGGGAGCTCTTCTATGCATTGGTGAGTGAAATGAAAGGTTTTGGCATGATGAATATAAAACGATATAATTTTTATGTGTAATTGCGTTTAGGAAATCCATAAAAGCATCAGACTATGCTTGGAAAAAGAAAAAGAGATATGTATAAAGAGATTGAAGACAATAATTAATATCAACAAAGAAAATATTATGAATCGAATATATTTTATTGTCAGATCCAAGTATTTTTTCTTAAAATTATTATTTATGATCTTGGTAAAGTAAGACCGACGGAAGTGAACTTTATCATGAGAAAGGCAAATGTACTCCTTACCCTCAAACATAGTAGACTACCAAACTTAAAGAGTGAACAGAAACTAAAGTTAAAATAAATTGTTGGGAGCATATGTTGGGACTATACCTTCACTACATCATCAAAGGCTACAAGAAGAAGACTATCAAAGCTGTCATTCTCAAAAGGATAACTCTTAAAAAAGTCATGTGTTGGTTAGTCTTGTTGAGGACCAATAAAATGTTGACATGTGGACATAGTTAGTCATATTAAAATTTATGGTAGGATGCTAATTTACTAATTTGTCCTTTGCTTTTTTAATGTGATAAATTATAGTGGGATCCATTGAATGAATTTGGTCTCAATATATAATATGCATGCTTTTACTATTATACCCCCAAATAACTATACACAATGACTAAAATGGACTGAATAGTAATGAACAAAAAGACAAAATAAGTATCAAAAGACTAAAGTAACTCTCTACCACATTAAATGCAATAAAAGTCAATTTTCCTCCAGCAAAATATAGTCTCGCCTAAATCAAATTCGTTGCTTAAATTTCAATATCTGTAGACAAAGTAACCCTCTGAATGTGTTTGTTATCTGTTTCTTAAGTTTCAAAATTAGTAGACAAATATACAATACGTAATTGTCCAATCCAATTAAATATTAACTAACTACCACCATTAGATAAACATTAAATCAAATTTAAGGAAATGTTAATGCATCTGAAATATGAAATGATTTGTAACTAATAGTACATGTGGGATGTTATCTCTTGTTTAAGGTTTTAATATCAGTAGACAGACATTTCGATATCCATAGACAGACGTACGTAATTGTCCAATCTAATTAAATATTAACTAACTACCACCATTAGATAAACATCAAATCAAATTTAAGGAAATTTTAATGCATTTGAAATATGAAATGGTTTGTAACGAATAGTACATGTGGTATGTTATCTGTTGTTTAAGGTTTTAATATTCATAGATAGATATTTCGATATCCGTAGACAGACTTTTGAATGGATAATTTATCCAATCAAATTAAATGTCAATGTAGCTACTACCATTATTTAAACATCAAGTCAATTTAAAGCCATACAAACATGAATGCATCAGCATGTTAATTTATATAACTATTCAATATTTCAAATTCCATGAATTGCAATAGCTAATATCAAAGAGAAAGGAATAAGAAGAAAATCATATCAAGTTTGTTTTTAAATAGAATTTTTAAATTTTCTATGGATCTGTTATTTCTTCTTACTAATGTGTAGTTGCTTCTTACGAATGTATAGTTGCAATTTTCTATGGATTTGTTGATGCTTCTTACTAATATGTAGTTGCAATTATTTCATAAATTTATAAGTTTTCTATAGATCTGCTATTGTTACTTACGAATGTGTAATTACAACTGTAAATATTTATGAATTTTATATGGAAATGTTGTTATTTCTTAAGAATGTCTAGTTGAAATTATATATATTTATGAGTTTTCTAAGGATCTGTTGTTGCTTCTTACTAATTCGTAGTTGTAGTTCTTTCATAAATTTATAAGTTTTATATATTTGTTGTTGCTTCTTACTAATTCGTAGTTGTAATTGTTTCGTAAATTTATAAGTTTTCTATGGATATATTGTTGCTTCTTACTAATGTGTAGTTGCAATTGTTTTTTAAATTTATAAGTTTTCTATAGATCTGTTGTTGTTTATTATTAATGTGTAGTTGCAATTGTTCATTAAATAGTATTGGGTTGTGGGTTGGGACAGTGACACGGGAGAAAAAAAAGTATCGAATGAGGTATTGAATATTGAATGTTCTTTCCTTGAGTGAGAGCAGCTTATTTATAGTTATTATTATGCCAGAAGTTTATATACGTGATAGGATGATAAAATTCAAAATAATTTATATAATGGCTACAATGTTGTCCATAGATAAAAAAGCAATCCCAATAAGACTAAAATAGATAAGATATTTGTCTATACACAATAAAATCATAAAGAATGCATCCATTGAATATAAAGTCATATGTATCTATATATTAGAATTTTTATGTTGTAGTGTATAGTATTTTGTATAGATGCCATATGTATCTGTACTTTGTAGGGAGGTTATATATATATATATCCATATATTAGTGTCTTACATTTTATAGAGTGGCCATATGTCTTTGCATGTAGTCTTTATTATTCTGTAATGTGTATAAATTCTCTTTGGACTATAAATTCAATAGCCAATATACTTTCTTATGTTCAATTTAAATTCTCTTTGGAGTATCAATTTGTATTCAAGTACAAATTAATCTAATATTTTAATAAGTATAATATGGACCATAACTATTTTTATCCCCAACTTTTGTCACCTTAGATGGCGGTAATCAAAACCGTCGTCTATAGGCTTTCTTCATTTTTTTTTTTTGCAGGATATAAATAGGCTTTTTCTTTGGCAGGCTTTTTTCTTTGCACTTTTGCATAAATACTCTAATCAACACAAATTTCCTAAGAAAATTTTAATACCCATTCATAAGCATTTTAATAGCCATTTATAAGCAAATTGCAGTAAACTGAGATCCAAAACAACATGAAATTCACAAGCATTTTAATAGCCAAAATAGGCATTTTAATAAGCCATTCATAAGCAAATTACAGTAACTTGAGATCCAAAACAACATGAAAATTTCATCAATGTATCTCTCAAAAATGAAATTACAGTAAACTGATATCCAAAACAACATGAAATTCATAAGCTTATTTTGTTATGTTCATGGCCATCTTCTCATAATGAAACTAGAAAAATCTCCATTCATGCACTTGGCTGGAAAATCAACAACCGGGAGATCCTGACATACAAATGGCAGCATACCGAAAATCTAGGAGGTTAGCAACAAACATATATAGAGGTTGATCTCTTAATATCCCTTCATGCGTAAGACTTGACGATTCCGGAAAACAAGAAATGATGCTAGCAGTCAAGGTTATGCATAAAAATGATGGTAGCACCTTTGTATTATTAGTCTCTTGACAAATTCCATTGGTTTTCCATTTCTGAAATTGAGAAATGCAGTCAAGGCTACTGGACATTAATATCTTACCATTTTCATATTTCCCCAGCAACTAAAATCAATTGAAAAGGCTCAAGGGCCTCGCAAACAGAAAGAAAGAAAGGATCGAGCTTTTCAAGAAACACAACTTAATGATTTCATCTCATAGTTTCAAGTTCTCTCATAAAGTGTTTTCACAAACACTCATAGATCCATTCTATTATCAATATAGAGCTATCTTTATCTATTTGTGAGTCATCCCCTTTTCCCAAGGGTCTTATAAGTGGACATTGAACCTCTTTCATATGGATAATCAGTGTTTATAGATCATTGGTCATTATGGATAAACATTGAAACTTGTTTTTATAGATTGTAGACTTTTGCATTGGTATCTCAAACATTGAAACTTGTTCTTACTGAAACATTAACAACTAACTTGCCATCGGAATGCAATACAACAGATACTGTAACAGCATTACATCTCTTCCCTTGTTTAAGACTCATGCCTTCTATGGCCAATTTCTCGGGGAACATTGGATATGTGGCTGTGGGCAAGAATACAGAAGTTTCTCTTTTTATTGCCTCCCTAAAGAACACTACTATATTAGATATTTCCTTCAAGAAACATCATTAAGGCTCAATTTTCTATGAAAAACAAATTTTACTTGTCCATTATGCTCTCAGGTTGTACTAAACTGGTTGGATCTGCTGTATGTATCAAAACCTTAATATGGCCATCCTGTAGTCTCATTGCACTCAGTGCATCATCAAGCTGCACAAACTTGGCCATTAGCAATTCACAAGCAACGATTTTTAAGAAAATTCAGAAACAAGGACAAGGCCACTCCAAAACTTCAAGTGACAATCTCCACGAAGAAGGCAATACACGAGGCGAAGAAAATAACTTCACCTCATCAGCTTCATCAACATCAATTGCATAAACCTTCAGGTGAATCAGATCTATTCTGTCAACCTAAAGAACAGAAACAATTGATGTTTCTGCCACAAGACTTTAAAGATAAAACAATATTAGACCCTGGTTTCAGTTCATTTAGGTGATCAAGAATAGTTGTTGAATAATCTATACACAAGTATAGTAGGTGCCCATGTATCATAAGCAGGAAGACCAAGCAGCTTACTTTTTCGAGATCGGATGACTCTGACAGGAGACTTTCAGCAACTAATAAAACCTCTTCAGGATGGTCAGTTCAAATATTGAACTTTAACAAGTCAAGATTGACATGTATGGGGAAATACCCAATGTCTATGAGGAGATTTAGTGTTGCTGTTGCTGTTTTTGCTAGTCCCATAGCCTTCAAGATCTAAACAGAAAAAAATGCAATAATGTCTTTCACTTTTCTTCTATGTATGATAAACTCCTGCAGTATATTCTACATGAAATGAATGATCATCCTTAGCAATTTTATGGCTGCTAAAATAAGGTGCAACCCTCAATGCTTAATCTTCAAAGATTAGCATATGGTGCAAAAGTTGCACCCAGCTTTGACGAGAAAAAACTGCTTTAATATTACGAATTTCCTTTAGAACAACCAATAGCCGTGAGGTCACAAAGGTGGGATAACATTTGCTCGTCCCCCATCTGGTTTTTGCTTCAAACTTAATTTATAGAGATTTCAGATAGAAATATTAAATAATAAAAACATCGAATACAAGAAGTTACCATTCCAACTATTTTATTTTGATCATCATTTTTGCAAACATCAATAGCATAAGCTTTTAAGAGACACGATTCTTTGCCAAATTGTCTCTTCAGTCCTCCATGATGATTTCTGGGGTTTGGCATGTGGAGGCATTTCTTTAACAGATTTTAGTAATTGTACAAATTCCAGAAACTCCTTATCAGCAGCCTCCTTGGCAAGCTTCCTTCGAAGAAGTTCTTCTACCTAGAATGCAAATTAATGCATCCAAATTTTTTATCAAATCGAGGAATGAAATAAGCAGTAAGTATCATGGATTACAATCATAACAAGAAAACCAATCAATTATGCACAAGATAGCCAGCTAAGTGCCTGTACCCAGTATAAGAGGTTGAAACCCACACCTGGACAATTGCCAATAACATATGGGCCAGGGGAAAGGAGCATCAAATGACCCGTTCAAAAGAATTGTATGCTCTGACATAACCAAAGGTCCTTTTTTAGGAGGTAATTATCACCAATCAAGTAAATTAGCAATTTACTTCAACCTTAACTTGAGCAGGTAGTAAAATTGATTTAGACGACTATCACGCTATGGTTAAAAAGTCATATTCATCCAAGACACTTCACCTAAATGGTATCTTTTATAGTGTCATAAACCTCAAGTCTCAAGTATATGGCTCTCTTAATGTATCACTTTTTGTAAGTCAGCTCATAAGACAGCTTGAGCAGTCACGTCTCGTTAGTTATTACCAATAGCTAATCAAGATTATATTTTTTTCCATTTCCCATTAATCTGATGATATGTGACCAAGGTAGAGTGTTGTTTTAAATTGACAATCACTACTGATTTTCTCAATGAAGTAAGCTCATTTCACTTCAATACATGCAATAAAACATAAGTCTTGCTTGAGTAACCTTACCCAGTCCCAGCTTACAACACCATCATATGATGATTCAAAATATACACATGGCTTGACTAACATAAAAGAAGAAATATCCTTAGTCAGAGGAGCGAATTTGGTTATGTGATCCATATCTAAGCAGGTGAAACCACTGGTCACGGCCGCAGAAGAGGGAATGGACACAGACAAATGAATAATACTAAAACATGTTCATAGCAAAAGTTTCAAGTCATATCTGAGCCGCAGGCTAAGGGCTATAAATAGAAAAATGACCTTTTGTCTCCAGAACTGTGAAATAAACTTCATCTTTTGATAGCAACAGATGGGCATAATAGCTCTCAAGAAGCTTTAAACTACCAAAAATCATCTGTTAGAATGAGCTAATGTCATTAGATGAACATAGAAAATGCAGATAATAGACACTCATAAAAATGATGCCTCAGCCAGTTCTTCTACTGTTATGGACTTATTCTTCTCTAGAAGCTCAATCCAAGCAAACTCGAGCAATGTTGGATCCTGGGTAAAGTCATAAAAACGAAACATTAGAAAAAGAAAAGGTAAAGAAACTATATACAAAAATGCAAAAAACTGACCAAATTATTCTGAGCTTTCTGAATAAAATCTGCTATATCGGTGTGGTCAAAATTTTCAACACTGGGAGCAATAAAACTAATTGGGTAACTCTTAAAAAAGTTATGTGTTAGTTAGTCTTGTTGAGGACCAATAAAATGTTAAAATGTGGACATAGTTAGTCATATTAGAATCAAAAATACTACTCATCATATCTAGAAATACACCTGTGCAAATAAAGGTAGAATTTACGCATACATACAATCACAAACCCATTACAAAAAACCAAAAAAAAAAGGAAAGTTATCGGCATGATCGGGAGCACGAAGGGGGTGAACTATCTTCTGGTCTTCCCTATTCCTCTTTCGTTGGCAGATGAGATGGGTAGGAGGAGATGAACAGTTTCTTTGCAGAGGTAAAGTGGCGTGATTTTTGACGCACAAAGGGGTAATCGTAACCCTATCTTCTTCTTTTTTTCACTGCCAGATGAGATGGGTGGTGGAAGGAGATGAACAATGGCCCAAAAAAAAAAGGAAGGAGATGAACAGTTCGTTTGTAGCGTTTGCAGAGGTGTGGTGATAGAGATAAACATTGATGTGATTTTGCTTGGCAGTTGGTGTTTTCTCAGAATTAATGAAAAGGGCATTGAGGTAATTTGGCTGTAAGGGTAAATTAGACATTATGTACAAATTGGTACTTTTCTCTAATTGAGTGGGAATCAAGGTTAATTTTGTCATTGTAGTATACAAACTTAATAAAATAAATAAATTGTGTCATAATGTCCAGACGTTTCAGAACGTCTGGACGTTTTGAAGAGTGACCCTTTTCAAAATCGTTTTTCCTGCTTGCAGCTACTATCTTTAGAGTGAGCGGAACAATAGACTCTTTAGGAATGGCACCTCAACGGAAGAACAAATTGTTACAAAAATTAGTAAGACAATTAGATTGAAAATACTCTCGGGAAGAAAATTTAAAAATACTTGTAGTAACTGAGCCCTTTGTACTTATTAGAAAATTAGTCCTATTCTTGAGTAGGAACATGTTTTTGTGTTGGATTTTGTAAGTATACTCCAAAGTTTATGATGTTGAATGAAATTTTTTTACTGGCTTAGCCAAAAAAAAGAAAAGAAAATAAAGTTAAAACAAGCAGATCAATAGAGAGAAAAAGAGGTAGAGGGTGTATAGAGAGAGATAAAGAGGCGTGCTTGAAGTTGCATATAATTGATTTTTTTAGTTTTGTTTTACTCAAGAAAAATTTAATGTGCAATCATATTAAATTTACTCCGAAATCATAAATTTCAAATTGCATAATCGGATTGTCTTTGATACACAGTTATTTCAAATAAATCAGATAATAATTGGTGGTGGTTAAGTAGATTTTGAAAACCACGGGGTTTAGTATCTAGTTTTCAAATTATATGAGGTAATTAACTCTTTTGGTGAACCACATGGACTATTATGTAATTTACCCAAATGTGGAGCCTAGTTTTCAATGTTCTAAAAGACTTCAAGATTTTATGACAACTTTACTTGACGTTAAATGTCAGAGAAATAATAGATATTATCTATTTTTAGTGCTTAATTATCATTATCTATGTATTAACATAGTTGGCATCAACTTAATAATTTTTTTTGTATTTTTGTTAATTATCATTATTATTTTTTAAATGACCAAAAATGTCATTTCAAAACACAACATGTATATAATAACTAAAAGACAATCCTTGTTATTTATTTGATACAATTATTGTTATTTAAATCATTTTATGAGTATTATTTGTTGTTGACTAGGACTATTATTTATCAAATGACCATAATACTCCTTCAAAATAAAATACATGCATGCATATAATGACAAAAGGACAACTATTATTGTTATTATTATTATTATTATTATTATTATTATTATTATCGTTATTGTTGTTGTATTATTATTATTATCGTTATTGTTGTTGTTATTATTATTATTATTCTTATTCTTATTTATGATTATTATTATTACTATTTCCACCACCATCATCATCATTGTTATCATTATTATAATTATTAGTATTATTATTATTATATGTATTTTTTTTTATTCTAGAGGCAATAAAAAAAAAATAATAATAAAAGAGTAATTTTGTCATTTTACAAAAGTCATTCTCAATATTACTCTAGAATATCGGATACCAAACATAGGTTTGTGATCAATACATTCATTCCTATCTTAATTTCTATAGCATACCAAATAATCGAAATCAATTCCTTTTATTAGTAGGTATGCTTCCCTAGTACCCGAAAACATTGACTTCAGTATTAACTTTGCAATCCACTCCCCTTCCTGATTGTTACTCCATAGGATAAGGCAACTGGCTCTGGTTTTTGATCACCTAGTTGCCCGAAACCGCGTAGGCCAGAAGCCAAAAGACATATTAGAGTTCATTTGCAACAGACGTTGAAAGAAAAACAAGAGAAAGAAGGTTGAGTGATAGACGAGGAAAACGCATACACATTACTAAATTCATTCCATTCCTTGTTATATTTTAATTCTTAATAGATTGCACCTCTCTGAATTAAATACATGATACCAATAGCCACCTTATAGTACAAATAAAAAAAAAGGTTTGACGAGGGAGATCCCGAGTTGAGATCCCGAGTTGAGGTGAGAGACCCACACCGAGCTGAGGTGGGCTAATCCGAGCCAATCCTAGCATACACAGCTAATGCCCAACCTGGATGCTGATCCGACCTCACCCCGACCCAGGAAAACCCCGACCTCAGTACCAGCTGTCCTGATGGGAAATAAAGTCTTGATGAGACATAGAGCTACACTGCATTAAATGTCGTCAGGTCCGAATTTAGTATAAATAGAGCTCCACCCCTTCATTTCAGAGGTAACTGCTCATTAAATGCTCTCAGCTACTTCGCCAGCTCGGACATACTAATCATTTGCATGCCCGAGAAAAAAATCCAGGTCATCACCCTGTCTTTTCCTTCATTTTCCTTTTGCAGGTCAAGTAGCCGACCAGAAAAGTTGAACTCGGAGGCCAACCTGAAAAGTCCAGCTCGGCAGGAGAAGCTCTCAACCTTAACGTCGAGATTTTGACCTCGACAATTTGGCACCGTCTGTGGGAATGGAGTTCTTTCTATCGCTCTCCTCACCACTCATTGAGAAACCATCATGGTACAAACGAGAAGCCACAGCGTACCGGTAGAGGATTTGCCCAACCCAAATGGGGACCTCGAAACCACACATGTGTCTAACCAAAGCCCAACCCCAGCTGATGTTAGAACGAGCCAACGTATACACTTAGCCACTCAAACCCACCCTACGACAGATGGAGACCCCAACTCCAGCCTATCACCAGAGATAAAGATGACGCAGAGGATGTTTGAAGAACTTAAGGAGCTGGTAGCCCGGCTAGCTGGGGACCTCTCGGCTCCGCAAATAGCTACGCCACAGCCCGTGCGTCCACAGTTCCACATCCCAGACCCAAGGCAAAAACAGACGCAAGACGAGAAGGGCTTCCTGGAGCCAGTGGTAGGACCTAAGGAGGCGAGAGGTAAAAGCGCAGTTCAAGTCGACCTCGAGCAGGCCAAGACCGCGGCTGCTATAGCCAAGGTCATTAACCAGCTCGGCGGAAGCCCACTCTCACTCGAGGTGCTAGCCACGTCGCTACCCACAGGCAACCAGATGCCCAACCTAGTAGTCTATAACGGGGACGGTGACCCAGCCAGCCACTTGATCAACTTTGAACACCACATGACTCTGCATGACATGTCTGACCTCATGAAGACGAAGACATTCCCGACCACCCTGGTTGGCAATGCCTTGGACTGGTTCCAAAAACTTCATCCCGACTCTATTGTAAGTTTTCATCAGCTGGCTGAGGCTTTTCTATCTCGCTTCGTGGGAGGGCGACGCACCACTCGCCACACTTCTACATTGCTATTGGTGAAGCAGCATAGGGGGAAAAGTTTGAGGGCTTACACAGCCAGATTCGATGAAGAGTCCCTCAGAATACCCAACCTGGAAGACTCTATAGTGTTGATGGCTTACCAGAGTGGGCTCAGGTCGGGACCCCTTATATCCTCCTTGGCTATCGACCTCGTGGATACTGTAGCCGAGCTGATGGTGCGAGCAGAAGGGTACATATACTCGAAAGAAATCCATCAGGTGAAGAGGGATGATGGCAAGAAGAAGGAAGCCAGTAAGAAGGGAGAGACCTCCCGACCCCAACTTGGGGTAAAGTCCAAAACGACCGAGGTAAGCAGCCTCATCAACCGAAGTAGAACCCCCGGTTCACAATGTTTTCTCCCCTTAACACTACAAGGGAGCAGATACTGATGGAGATCCAGCATCAGAACCACTTGCCTCCAACTCCAAGGATGAAAGGCCGACTTGAGAAGCGCAATAGGACTAAGTATTGTCGTTATCATATGGACTATGCCCATACCACCGAGGAATGCAAAGACTTGAAATAGGAGATCGAGGCACTGATAGCCCGAGGTCACCTCCGGAGGTACGTAGATCAGCAACCGACCCGAAATCACGATCAAAGAGATAGAGAGAGGAGTCTACCTAGGCTCCAGGCTGGGGAGGGACGTTTGGCTGTGATTGAAACCATTGCGAGAGGATTGGCGTCGGGTGGGGAGACCTCGGCAGGTAGGAAGGGTTATGTTCGGGCTGAGAGAGAGTATGGACCCCAGAGATGGAGGAGCTCATCTTCTCCTTAGAAGACTTGGAGGGGGTGATATTGCCCCATGACGACCCATTGGTGATCAGCGCAGAAATAGCCAATTTCACCGTCAAGAGGCTAATGGTTGGACACCGGGAGTTCGGCAGAAGTTTTATTCCTCAGCGCTTTTGAACATATGAGGTTGGACAGGAGTCGACTCATGCTATTGAGGGGCATTTTAGCTGGTTTCACTGGGCAAGCCCACCGAGCCGGTCATCAACCTCCCGTTGAAGCTGGAAGACGGAGACAAGCAAGTATCGATGCAAGCCAACTTCATTGTGATGGATTGCAATTCCACTTACAATGAGATTTTAGGTCGGGTGGTACTCAATCATTTCAGGGCTGTCCCTTCAACTTACCACCAGGCTCTGAAATTCCCGACCTTAGCCGAAACGACCACCCTTCGCAGAGCCCAACTCTCAGCTCAAGAATGTTATGAAAATTCCCTTCGACCCAAATATCAGGTTGGCTGGGGAGCATATTTGCCCGAGGAGACGAGGGATACTAAGAGAGGTAGCCCGGCTGAAGACCTTCAGGAGGTGGAACTCTCTGATGAAACAAAGAGATCAAAAATCAGAAGTGAACTGTCTGCCGACCTCAAGAAAGGTATAAGTCAATTTCTCCTGAAAAATGAACACATATTTGCATGGTCTGCCTCTGACATGACAGCTATTGACCCGAGAGTGATTGAGCATCACTTGAATGCCGACCCGAATCACTATCCGGTGAAGCAGAAGTACAGGTATTTCTATTATGATAAGCAACAAATCATAGCAAAAGAGGTGGACAAATTGGTAGGCGCCGGCCACATAAAGGAAATCTAGTACCCAACTTGGTTATCCAACATAGTGCTGGCGACCGAGTTCTTAGGAGGATGGAGATTGTGTATTAATTTTACCGACCTTAATAAAGCCTGCCCTAAGGACTGCTTTCCCATACCTCGGATTGATCAGATGGTGGATGCCACATCTGGGTTTGAGCTACTCTCTTTCATGGATGCCTTCAAAGGGTATAATCAAACCAAGATGGCTCCTGGAGACAAAGAGAAGACTGCCTTCACCACTGATAAAGGTCTCTACTACTATGAGGTCATGCCTTTTGGCTTGAAGAATGCTGGAGCTGCCTACACTCGGATGGTGAACAAGGTTTTCAAAAATCAGATTGGCCAAAATATGGAGATCTATGTAGATGACATGTTGGTGAAGAGCAGAAGGGCGGAAGATCATGTAGCCGACCTAGCTGAAGCCTTTGCCATAATGGAGCGCTTTGGGATAAAGCTGAACTCGAAAAAGTGTGCATTTAGCGTCAAGGCAGGAAAGTTTTTAGGCTTCATGATCACAGCCCATGGAATAGAAGCTAACCTGGAGAAGGTTCAGTCGATACTAGACCTGGCACCGCCGACCTACGTGAAAGATGTCCAGTTGTTAGCAGGCAAGGTCACGGCACTAAGCAGATTCATGTCTAGGTCGGCTGACAGATGTGCTCTTCTGTTCACAATATTAAGCAATCCTAAGAATTTTGAATGGACTACGGAATGCTAGAATGCCTTTCAAGAGTTGAAAAGGTATCTAGCTTCGTCACCCCTACTATCCTGACCTGAGGTGAGGGAGGAGTTGGTACTATACCTAGCATGCTTAGGGATAGCAGTGGCAGCGGTACTAGTCCAAGAAGAAGGGAAAGAGTAGAAATCGGTCTATTATGTCAGCAAAACCCTGTAAGGGGCCGAGGTGAGGTACACCTTCTTAGAAAAACTCGCCCTCACGCTCACAGCGGCAAAAAGTTGAAGCCATACTTTGATGCTCATCCAATTAAGGTCATGACGGATGCCCCACTCAAGTCCATCATGCACAAGCCGGAGGCATCGGGCAGGCTGCTGAAATAGGCAGTTGAGCTGAGTCAATTTGACATCACCTACCAGCCCAGAACAACCATCAAAGCCCAAGCCATCACGGACTTCGTGGTGGAATGCACTGGCCGAGCCGAGCATGACCTGGAGGACGTGTGGAAGGTCCATGTAGATGGGGCCTCAGGGAAGTCTGGGAGCGGAGCTGGGGTGGTCATCCTCGACCCAACCCGGTATGAACACCAATACTCCATCAAGTTCACCTTTTCGGTATCCAACAATGAAGCGGAGTACGAAGTGGTGATTGCAGGGCTGAAAATTACAACTCAGCTCGGGGTACAGACAATCGACCTGAGCACCAACTCTTAATTGGTTTCTAGTTAGATATCGGGAGAGTTCGAAACCAAGGACAATACTATACTGGCCTACCTCAACAGAGTCAAGGATTTGACCTCAGGGCTCAAAAGGTTCACGATACAGCAAATTCTGAGGGAGGAGAATATGAAAGCTGACTCCCTGTCTAGGTTGGCCTTGGGCGAGAGCTGACCTGCCCTGGTCCATGTGGAAGAAGTATCCGAACCGAGTATTTAGTTGGGGGTGCAAGCCGTAGCCGAGCTCAATATAAGCCCAGATTGGACCAAACCAATCATGGACTACTTGGAGGGGGGTATGACCCCAGAGGATGAAAAAGCAGCTTAGAAACTCATGAAACAGACCTCAAGATTTGTCATAATTGCCGGGCAACTCTATAACAGAGCCTACACTTGGCCTCTCTTGAAATGTGTTGGACCCGAGGAGGGAAACTATGTACTTCGAGAGATCCATGAAGAGGTATGTGGAAACCACTTGGGAGGCAAAGCTGTGGCTCGAAAGGCATTGAGGCAAGCCTATTTCTGGCCAACCTTAGAACAAGATGCCAAAGAGTATGTAAAAAAATGCGACACCTGCCAAAGGTTCGCCAATGTACAGAGGAAGCCAACGGTAGACCTCACGGTGATGATAAACTCTTGGCCATTCTATCAGTGGGGTCTAGATATCATCGGTCCATTGCCAACTGGTGTTGGCCAAAAGAAGTACGTCTTCGTAGCAGTAAACTACTTCACCAAATGGCCTGAGACTGAATGTGTTATTAGAATAACAGAAAAGGTAGCTTGAGATTTTGTGTGGAAAAACATCATTTTCCGATTTGGGGTGCCAAAGGTCATCGTTACCTACCACGGCAAGCAATTCGACAGTGCATACTTTCGAGGCAAATGTGTTGAGATTGGGATCGACCTCAGATTCTCATCTATTGCTCACCCTGAAAGTAATGGCCAAGTTGAAAGGACTAACCAAATCATTTTGTAGGGCTTGAAAATCAAGCTGGAGGAAGTAGAGGGCCAATGGGCATCGATTCTTTCCGAGGTGCTGTGGGCTCAGCGGACCACCACCAGTTCGGCAACGGGAGAATCACCCTTCGAGTTGACCTTCAGTATTTAAGCAGTGCTGCCAGTGAAGATCGGGTCTCCAACCAGTAGAACCCTCCATCATGATCCAGAAATAAACGGAGCACTGATCCGTGAAGAGCTCGACCTCGCCGAAGAGCTCCGAGCTAAAGCTTAAATTAGGATGCTGGCCAGCAAAGTTGCTATGCAAAGAGCCTTCGTCAAACAGGTCAAGTCTAAGGCCATTAAGGTTGGCGACCTCATCCTCCGAAAGGCTAACTGTTTGCCGCACTCGAGCAACAAGCTCTCCCCGACCTGGGAGGGACTGCACGAAGTCATGAAAGAAGTCCGACTTGGGATCTTCTACCTCCACGACAAGCACGGAAGACCATTGAAGAATGCATAGCATGCAGAGCACTTGAAGAGATATTTTGTGTAATGGCCCCCGAGCCAAAAACTCTTGTAAGAGTCCCCGAGCCGAAAGCATTTCATGTAATAGGCTCCCGAGCCCAAGTACTTCAATTCAAACATATTATGTAAACCAGTGCAATGACTAACCCGGGATTAAGTACCTTAGCTACTGAGCTACTCTAGACTAGGATTAACGCGATGGCCATGCTTAATTACGAGCTAATGATCCAAGTAAACTAGCTCGGACAAAGTTCCAGCTCGGGTATAGTCAATAATAAATTGATTAGTTTTGCCAGTTCGGATCAAGGTCCAACTCGGTGTAATCCTCCCCCAGGTCAAAATATTAGTTTGGGTCTAAACTCAAGCTCCATATTTGTCAATGTCAGTTTGACCAATTTTAAATCAGACTGACGAGTCCAGGTCGGCAACAATTATATAGTTACCCAATTAACCAGCTCGTATTAGGATGATAATTCGTTAATCACGTCCAGCTCAGTTCTTTACATTTAAATTAGTTTGAAACGTCCATTATGTTGGTCCGACCCCTCTTACTTAAGAAATTTACGAAGAGAAAGGTACACATGTACAAACTCGAATGAAACGCAAATAAAATCAGAACATTCATTTCATTGAAATTGGAAGGAGTGACAATTACAAAGAGCCCAACCTAGGCGAAATTATAAAAGCCCGACCTGGGCGATTACAAAGTTTGCTTAGGAGCAGCGGTGGAGGTGGTGGCATCGGCTTCATCCCCGATCTGGTCTATGCCCTTCTGAACAAATTCAATCACCTTATTGGCTTAGGACGTCAGATCAGTCGGGAGCTCAGGAATCTCCCAAAACTCCTACGGTAGAGCCTCCAAGATTTTGATGTAATCATTCTTGGTGGTAGGGAAGAAGGTCTTCGCTCTCTCCCGAGCTGCGACTTGGCCCCGGAAGTAGAACTCCAACTCGGCGTACCTGGCCATCGCCCCACCCTCCGTGGCTAACCAGTCCACAGCCTCTTGGCTGGACTTAAAGGCTTCTACAGCCTTCTCCCCTTACAGGCCAACTCGATCTAACAGATCCTTAAGCTTTGCCTTGGCCTCGCGCTTGTCCCTCTTGAAGCGCTCGATATCTTTGGTCGTGGCCTTACATCGGGACTTCTCCGCCTTAAGCTCCCTCTTCAGCCGGTCGATCTCCGTCTCGTCTGCTTTGCGCCTTTGGACGGCATCCTCCCTCAGGGCCTCTAGCTCAGCTTGAGAGTCGATGAATCGTTGCTCGAGCTCGACGCCAGGCTCAGGCGAGCAAGCTAGGTGCCAAGAGGATGTAGGACTCGGCCTGCACGAAGGATGGCAAAATAATCAGCTGAGCCAAAAAACTTAACCATATCAGCACGATCAAATATGCCTTACCGTGACTATGGTCGTCCTCAGGTTGAGCGAAAGCTGCTCCGTCGGGACCGATGCCAGCTTGGGATCATAGGCGACCTTAGCTGCCTCCATGAAATCCTTGTTGGAGGGCTCACCTTCGTGGCCTTGCCTTTCCCGCAGTACTCGGGCCGAGAACGTTTCCTATTATGAGGGCAAGATGCTAAGCGCTCAGGGATCGCTACGCCTGAGCTGGATCTTTTGGTTTGGGGAGACGCCGACGTTCCATTGGAAGAGACCTCGGGCCGCTGCCTCTGCACCTGAGGGACGGAGGAGCCCAAGCCAAACTGAGTAGAGACTTCGCCACTGGCCTCTGTCTTTCTCTTTATTTGGGCATACGCGAGCTTCTTCGTATCTGCCATATCTGCAAAAGCAAAGGAGTGAGGTGAGAAACAACCAAATGTAAACTGAAGGGAACAACAGTAGACAAGGAGACGGGGATGTCGGGCATTGATCCTGCGAACTGACCCTCTTCTGAGTCGGACTCCGTATTCTCTTCGGGCTCGGGAAGTAGGTGAGGGTGCTCCCTCCTCAGGTCGGGTTCTCTCCCGAATAACTTTGATTTCCAAATTCTGTCCTACTTGAGGACGCTATCAATATCAATCAGCATACCCAGCTTGAGTCTCAACACCTGACCTCGGCAAGTTCCTCTTCTGAGAGCTTGGGGTCATCATTCACAGTCTTTTCCAAGGTGATATTCCAATCCACCCTGCACCCTGGGTTCATGGCTGGTTAGACCCAATAGTAGTCATTGTGGTAGCCCTTGTTGGAGGAGTGCTACTTGGTGAATATGGTGTTGCTGACCCGAGTTGCGAAGTGGAACCACCCTGGCTGCTTTGGGTTGGGCTTGCAAACAAAGAATTGCCTGAACCGACGCAAACTCGGCTCTATCTTCCTCTCAAGGCAGAACACATAAAACGCCACCATCACGGCCCAACTGCTAGGTGACATCTGACCCGGGCTAAGCTCGAAGTAATTCAAAATACCGGCGATGAAGTCAGGAAGTGGAAGCCGAACGACATCGAATGCGAGGTCATAGATGGTAAAATGATAGGGTGGAGGATAGCAGGCAGGCTCGGTCCAACCTGGCACCTTTAGCTTGTGGTGTTGGTCCACCGACCAGTCCCTTAGCCTAGCGTTAGCCATCTGGTCTGTAGAGTGGCACTCGCGCCTACAGCAGGTAAATAACTGCTCTATCCTCTTTCCCCGAGCCGACGAACCGCTGGCTGTAGCTGAGCTCCGAGGTTGGACCGCCCTAACTGGGACTGTTTCAATCGGCTTCGACGCGGAGACTCCAGCTGAGTACTCCTGTGGTATCTCAACTCCCTCCAACTGCTTCAATGGCTCCTCGTCCTCCTTATCTCCCAAGTCTCCCAGGTTGGCTAAAGGATCCGCCTTGACTTCTTATTGCACTCGCCTAACCTCGATCACTTGGCAATCATCATCACTCTCCCTTCGCCCAGATTGCCGAGATGATTTTTGAGATGCACCTTCGCTGTTATCACCGCGGCCTCTATCTGAAGTCGACTCCAAGCTCGACGGATTCTCATCCCCTCTATAGGACCTCACCTCTATCGCTTGGGAATCTTCCGACTCTGACCTCTCTATCCTGTTTACAAATTAAAATATGTGCAGGAATAACTAAAAGGAGTCGGGACGTACCTACCGCTTTAGTTGTCGAAGATGACCCGATCTAACTGCCTCCGACCTAATTGGCTCCGAGCTAACAAATTCCGAGCTGAATACCCCGAGAAGATATTTACCGAGCTGAAAGCGTCCGACCACTCTGGTTGCCGACCTGAAAGCTCTGAATTTCCTAAGCAAAGTGTGAAATGAATCTCGGATGTCACGACCTTATTTATAGGAAACTATGGTAACCACATCGGGAATCCTAAACATTGCATCTTGTCATAACCGCCAGGTGATGTGTCAGCCATCCGAAGGGCATGCACCGCTGACGTGGCCATCCCCACTCTGCCGGGGTCGAGCACCTCTAGCTCGGGAACAACACCTAAATCTAGATCTCACCCTCTCGATCTCGACTTGGGGGGGGGGATTGACGAGGGGAATCTCGAGCTGAGGTGAGAGACCCATACCGAGCTGATGCGGGCTAATCCGAGCCAATCCTAGCATACACAGCTAATGCCCAATCTGAATGCTGATTCGACCTCACCCCAACCCAGGAAAACCCTGACCTCAGTGCCAGCTGCCCTTATGGGATATAAAGTCTTGATGGGACATAAAACTGCACTGCATTAAATGCTGTCAGGTCCGAATTTAGTATAAATAGAGTTCCACTCCTTCATTTTAGAGGTAACTGCTCATTAAATGCTCTCAGCTACTTCGCCAGCTCGGACATACTAATAATTCACACGCTCGAGTGGAAAATTCGGGTCATCACCCGCCTTTTCCTTCCTTTTCCTTGTGCAGGTCAGGTAGCCGAACAGAAAAGTTCAACTCGGAGGCCAACCTTAAAAGTCCAGCTCAGCAAGAGAAGCTCCCAACCTCAACGTCGAGATTCTGACCTCAACATGGTTAATTCAGTTAGTATCCTTAATATCTAAGGTATTTATTTTTTAATCCCTTATGGTTTCTCATTTTCATCTTTCTTTCTTTCTTTTTTTTTTTCTCACCGTCATCTGTGAAAGCTACATTGTACCAATATATACAAAATTTTAACTTGCTCGTAAATCGTCACCTCAAACGTCACGGTATCAATCTTATGTCCTCATATAATCCTAAAGTAAAAAACTTTTAGTCCTTCAGGTTTTGTAAAAGTAACTTTTTGATCCCTCAATTTTTAAAAAGTGATCATTTGATCCATTTTGACAGAAAATGTTAACTTTGTTGTGATTTTCTTATTTTACCCTTAGACCCATTTTCTCTCTTATGCATGGCATTATGCACCATTTTGACAGCCATGAGATATCACCAAAAATAAGAAAAAAATCACCAAAAATTACCAAAAAATTCACAAAATATACCTGTCCAAACCAAAATAAAAAAATACAATTTCTACAAAATGACTTCAACATCGTTATCCACCACAATTAGAGAAGAAATAAATGGAACAATTATCAAGTTAAAAAATAAGAAATATTATTGTGGGTTAAAAACCACTGATCGCATATCTGAATAAGAAATATGAGAGTCCGTCGTTAAATCCGTCGCTAATTAGTGACGGAATTAGCGAAGGAAATAAGTATTTATCTTAAAAAATAAATGTTACAAATCATAATTGTTATAAATGCATTTTACACTCCGTTGACAATATGAACAAATATTTTTCGACTTAATTTGATGTCCGAGCCATTTTCAAAATGAAAATCGACAAAATCGGGTTTATTTTATTGCTTATCTTTAAATTTTTTCTAAATTCCAACGCTAATTTTGTCGCTATTTAGTGATGGATTTAGTGAGGGAATTACAACATGCCGTCACTATTCCATCACAAATCTATCGGCCATCACTAATCCGTCGCGATGTTGCGAGAGATTAGTGACAAAATTTAGTTATAACTTTTTCCGTTACAAAGTCGTCACTAATCCGTTACTAATTAGTGACTGAATGTTTTCCTCGCTAAATCTATTGCCACTTAGTGACAAAAAAAATTCATCGAATTTTGCTAAGATTCATCGCCCGTTTCAATTTTTCTTGTAGTGGACCACTTCATTTTTTTGTTTTGATTTTAAACAAGAAAAATCAAAATATCTCATATTTTTCAATTAACAATTGTTCCATTTATTTCTTCTCTAACTGTAGTGGATGATGATGTTGAAGCTATTTTGTAGAAATTATATTTTTTTATTTTGATTTAGACATGTATATTTTGTGAATTTTTTGGTAATTTTTAATAATTTTTTTTTCTGATTTTTAGTGATATCTCATGTCTGCCAAAATAGTGCATAATGCCATGCATGAAAGAAAAAATAGATTTAAGGGTAAAATAAAAAAATTAATATTTTCTTTAATTTTCTGTTAAAAATAGATCAAATAATAATTTTTTAAAAATTAAAAGATCAAAAATTATTTTTACAAAACCTGAGGATCTAAAGGTTTTTTACTCCATAATCGTACTCTATATAAAAGCCTCTCGCCTCTCTGGCGCATGCAATTAATGCGTGCATTCTTCGGTCCCTCCTCACACGCCCTCAAACACACATTTCTTATCTAATTTCTTTACAATCAACACACACTAAAAGTCGTTTACACAAACAAAATTGTCGATGTCTCAAGTGGTAGAGGAAAAATTAGACTCAGCCATGGCGCACACCCCCCATGTCCTCGTGATAACACTTCCTGCGCAGGGCCACATTAATCCAGCCCTCCATTTTGCCAAGCGGCTTGTCAGAATGGGCGTAGAAGTGACTTTTGCCACAAGTGATCATGCCCATCGTCGCATGTCGAAAGCCGCAAGCATGCTTAAGGGCTTAAACTTTGCACCCTTCTCGGATGGATATGATGACGGGTACAAATTCGGGGTCACTGATGCCAATCTTTACCTGAAAGAGCTGAAGAATCGTGGGACAAAAACGTTGGGAGACTTCATCCTCAGCAGTGCTGACCAAGGCCGCCCCATATCGTGCCTGGTCTACACTATTATGATTTCTTGGGGTGCAGATTTGGCTTGTGAATTTCACATCCCATCTACTCTTCTTTGGATTCAACCAGCGACAGTTTTGGAAATTTATCACTATTACTTCAATGGCTATGAGGATGAAATTACTAAAAATAGTGATGACCCCAATTGGTTAATTCAGCTACCTGGGCTTCCATCGTTCTCAGGCCGCGACCTACCCTCCGTTATGGTTCCTTCAAGCTCAGATACATTTAGGTTTGTATTGACAACAATTAAAGAGCTTCTAGATAAACTTGATGCTGAAGGAAACCCAAAAATACTTGTCAACACATTTGATGCACTTGAGCCTGAGGCTCTCAAGGCCTTTGTGAAGTACAAATTGATTGGTGTTGGACCCTTGATTCCATCAGCTTTCTTGGATGGCGAAGATCCTACAGATACTTCTGCTGGTGACCTTTTTGAAACATCGAAAGATTACATGGAATGGTTAAACTCAAAGCCTGAAACATCAGTTGTTTATGTATCATTTGGGAGTCTGTTCAATCCACCCAAAAGCCAAATGGAGGAGATTGCAAGAGGGTTGATAAAGACAGGCAGGCCATTTTTGTGGGTGATAAGAGGGAATGAAAATAGAGAAGAGCAAAAGGAAGAAGAGAAATTAAGCTGCATGGAGGAACTGGAGCAACAAGGCATGGTAGTGCCATGGTGTGCGCAACCTGAGGTTCTAACCCATCCATCTTTGGGATGTTTTGTGACACACTGTGGGTGGAATTCGACATTGGAAAGCTTGGCTTGTGGTGTACCATTTGTGGCTTTTCCTCAATGGTCAGATCAAGGCACAAATGCTAAGCTGATACAAGATGTGTGGAGGACAGGAATTAGGGTAACAACAAATGAAGATGGTTCAGCTGAGAGTGATGAGATCAAGAGGTGCATAGAGATGGTTATGGATGGCAGAGAGATTGGGCATGAACTGAGAAGAAATGCTAAGAAATGGAAAGATTTGGCAAGGGAATCTATGCACGAAGGTGGTTCTTCGCAGAAAAAACTTGAAATCATTCGTTGAAGAAGTTGGAAAGATTTCTAACTAATTAAATGCTCGATAGCCTGAAATCAATTTGGACTAGGTTGGAATAAAATTGAGAGTGAAATGAATTTCATAAACAGTATGTAATTTTTGGTATGTTGGTATGTTTTAGAAATGAAAATAGGAATGTACGCATTGATTTCAAGTTATAATGACTGAATTATTATTTTTCTGTTATTTATATGTTGTTGTCTCAAAAATAAAAATAAATTCACATGTTATTGAACCTGCGCCATTAGTATTGCTTTCGTAAAAGACGTATACGCATGGGCTTGTGATGATGCAAGTACAAGTTTTTTTAAAGCTACAAGCCTCGTGTAGCATTCAAGGATGTGCCTTTTAGGCCAATTCCAATTCATTTCTTACATCTCTATTTACTCTACATGTAAGAATCCCTCTAATCATCTCTATATGTAGAGATCTCTACATTAAACTTTCAACATCTTTACATTTAGAGATGATACTAATATCTTTACAAATATCCCTAAACCCAACTAAGAAATTAAAATAATATG
This sequence comes from Ehretia macrophylla, assembly GCA_037974665.1. Lineage (NCBI taxonomy): Eukaryota > Viridiplantae > Streptophyta > Magnoliopsida > Boraginales > Ehretiaceae > Ehretia > Ehretia macrophylla. The sequence continues at coordinate 16,482,408 of CM075777.1, forward strand.
TTTAATTAAAAATCAACATAAACAATTAACAAATATAAATAAAAAAGTTTAATAAAAAAGTTTTAAATTAAAATAATATGTTTAATTAAAATACAAGAGATTTTGGAGTAAAACAAAAATAGGGAAGCTGTTGGAGTGAAACTGAAATAAGGATTCCCTAAAATCAGATATAGGGAAGCTGTTAGAATGAAACTGAAATAAAGAATCCCTAGATGTAGAGAAATGGTTCAAATTCTCTACATGTAAGAAAAAAAAATAAGGAAGCTATTGGACTTGACCTTATAGATAGCTATCAAATGTCTTTCAAAGCTTGGGTATGATTTTTCATGGATAGCTTTCGAATCTCTTTCAAAACTTGGATATGATTAATTTTATTAGTATATGGAGAATTTTACAAAGAAAAAAAGAGCAGCCTAAAATATTAGTCGACTTTAATTGAGTCGATATCAATAGTTTTCTATGAAGTATATCCTACACTTAGCAATAATAATAATAATAATAATAATAATAATAATATTAATAAAATAAAAAAATAAAGTTATCCTTCATCACATGGGAAATGAGTTCGGAAATGTGTAACAGATTGTTAAAGAAATTATAGATGATGTTCATAGTAAAATGATGTCTAGGAAAAAATTACAGGAACAATAATTTCAATAAGATCTTAGTAGACTTTGGAACCTCTGTGAGATAATCAATTAGTTTTCAAGGTTTTTATTTTGTAAATGATATTACACTTGTATATATATTGCTTGGCCAAAAGTTTTTGATAGTTCAATAAATTTTTTTTTTTTTTTTGCTGATCCAGTAACAAAAAATAGGTAACTGGAGAAATTATTATCAAGCACTTTATTTTAGAATATTAATTTATTATTTGTGGAGATTGACATGTATAATCAAATCGTAGACATCAGAATGTAGGATCGAAAACAGAATGAGCACTACCAGCATTATATAATGTAAATGTTTCGTTTTTGAGTTAGTACAACATGTTTGACGAAAATAAAAGGGTTAGTACAACATGCATGTGATACTTCTCACAATATTACAATTTATGTTTGAGAATGAAACAGCCACCTGGTGGGTTTGCTCCCCACATGCATGTAGAGGCGGATATATAACTCTAAAATAAAGTTATTAACCATAAGTTAAATTTATATTTTAAAAAATATGTATATTCTAAAGGTATTTTTAGAATAAAAAATTAATTTAGTCTTTACTGAATTTTTTTCTGTATATGAATATTCAATTATATATTTTTCACCCTACAAAATAAAAATCTTGAATTTGCTACATGCATGAGACCATGAGATGACAACCATTGTATCTAGAATGTCTATCGAAGTTGTACATTTTTTGAGATCAGGCACCAGAACCACAACCTAGTTTTTGAAAAGATTTTCTGTTTAGCCACTAGAACTTTGGTCAAATTATATGTAACTCGTTATATATGCGAAAAGTTACAAGTTTGAATTTCACGATTACATTGGACGGCCTTAGTTCTCCTTGAACCAAAAAAAGAAAAAGAAAAAAGATTTTCCGTTTAAGTCTCATCACTCCTTTTTTTTTTGTTTTTTTGCTAAATAAGTCCCATCACTCTTGTTTGTTTATCACATGCATAGTTTATAATCTTGCTTGTACATAAAAAGCGTATTGAAAATGTGAAACTAATTAAGTAAAGTTTTGCTAATAATTTGATCTATTAAATTAAATCACTATAACGTTTAGGATCTCTTGCAACACTTTAATTGAAAAATGAACAAAATTGTGGTGAAAGATGAAAAAAAACTGAGTGTCTTATTTACAATGATTTTAACCATTGTATAAAGTAGACCATTTTGCAACACTTGAAAAAAATTTAATAATTGTTTTGCTAATAATTGTTCATAAAATTACTTTTTGGTAACTGTCGAGGTTAGGAATTTCGCAGTTGAAGTTGGACGGCTGCGCTTGCCGAGTTGGACTTTCGGGTCGGCTGCCGAGTTGAATTTTTGGGTCAGCTGCTTGACGTGCACACAGAAAGGGAAGGAAAAGGCGGGGTGATGACTCGGATTTTTCCCTCGGGCGTGCGAATGATTAATATGTCAGAGTTGGCAAGGTAGCTGAAAGTGTTTAAGACGAGTTACCTCTCAAATACGGGGGTTAGGCTTTAAAGTAAACCATTTTGCAACACTTGAAAAAAATTAATAATTGTTTTGCTAATAATTGTTCATAAAATTACTTTTTGGTAACTGTCGAGGTTGAGAATTTCGTAGTTGAAGTTGGACGGCTGCGCCTGCCGAGTTGGACTTTCGGGTCGGCTGCCGAGTTGAATTTTTGGGTCAGCTGCTTGACCTGCACACAAAAAGGAAAGGAAAAGGGGGGGGGGGGGGAGGTGATGACCCGGATTTTCCCTTCGGGCGTGCGAATGATTAGTATGTCCAAGTTGACAAGGTAGCTGAAAGTGTTTATGACGAGTTACCTCTCAAATGCGGGGGTTGGGCTTTATTTATACTAAATTCGGATCTGACAGTATTTAATGTTGTGCAGCTTTATGTCCTATCAGAACTTTATATCCCATCAGAACAGCTGGCGCAGATGTTGGGATTTTTCTAAGTTGGGGTGAGGTCGAATCAACATCCAAGTTGGGCATTAGCTGAATGGGTCGACTTTGGCTCGGGTTGGCCTACCTCAACTCAGTGATCCGTCGTCAGTAACGATTTTGAAATGTTGCTTATCAATTATAAAAATAAAAAAATTTGTAAAGAGAATATATGCAACTATTGATATTATTTATAATAATTTTTAATTTTTTGTAATAATTTTAAATATTTTTAAATATTACAACAGATAAAAAATATGATAGAGAATAATCACTTAAATCAGGGTTTACAGCACGTGAAATGTTAAGCTGAAACTTATGTTTTTATAATCGACTTTCGGGCACCAATTAGCTTAAATAAAACAGCCTGGTTGATTAAAACTGCTCCCCACGAGTCCATGAGATGACAATCATTCCATTTAGAATAATATTTTCTTACACTTAGCTTAAATAAAATAGCCAGGTTGACTAAAACTTCTCCCAGGACTCTATGAGATGACAATCATTCAATTTAGGACAATATTTTTTTTTTAATCTATCGTCTCTTCTAAAATTTTAAATTAACTGTTATAGAAGAACTTGTATATTTGTTATTTTTTTTAACAAATTCATTCACATGTAAGTACAATTCGTTTTTAACCTTAATCATGGAGGTCTTAATATTTTCAAATATGTGACTGCGATATTTGAACTCATGATCTGAACTCTAATATTATATATTAAATTAAAACTTCGTCCAAAATTCAAAGTTGCTAAAAAGAAGTTTGATTAGTCCTTATTGTTTATAAATTTTGGATAAATAGTTCCTATTATTTTAGAAGTCACGTAGTTATTTCTTATTGTTTATAAAAGTCTCACTATTAATCCATATTATTTCAGATTTCATGTGGTTAGTCTCTAATATTTACAAAAATCTCACAATTAGTCCCCATTATTTCCAAATATCTCACAATTAGTCCATATTATTTGTAAAAGTCTCACCACTAATGGTGAAACATTTAGAAACATTGGGGACTAATAGAGAGACTTTTACAAATAATAAAAACTAAATGAGTGACTTTTGAAACAATAAGGACTACTTGTGAGATTTTTACAAATAATAAGGACTAACTGTGTGACTTCTAAAACAAATAGGATAATTTATCTAAAATTTATAAACAATAAAGACTATTTATCCAATTTGCCCTTTATTATTTATTATCTTTTTTCAAACACGTTTTCATTAACCAAAACTGTGAAATTCTATCGAAATTGTACCAAATTTTCCATCTTTTATGGCTACCAAAAAACAACCTCATGTTACTTCTTGAATGCTTAAAAGTCTAAACAAGAACTAGTAGCATTAGATTCTTTCTGAACTGACGAGGGTGGACCCTGAGCTGAGGTAAGATACCTGCACTGAGTTGAGGCCGGCCAACCCGAGTCAAGGCCAATGTATTCGGTTAATGCCCAACCTGCATGCCGATCTGACCTCACCCCGACTCAGGAAAACCCCGACCTTTATGCCAGCTGTCCTGATGGGATATAAAATTGTGCCGTATTAAATCTTGTCAGATCCAAATTTAGTATAAATAGAGCTCCACCCCTTCATTTCTGAGGTAACTGCTCATAAAATGCTCTCAGCTACTTCGCCAGCTTGGACATACTAATCATTCACACTCCTGAGGAGAAAATCCGGGTCATCACCCCGCCTTTTCTTTCCTTTTCCTTGTGCAGGTCAGGTAGTCGACCCGAAAATTTAGGTCAACAAGCCGACCCAAAAATCCAACTCGGCGGGAGTAGCCATCCAACCTTAAATGTGAGATTCTCAACCTCGACAGTTTGGTGCTGCCTGTGGGAAAGAGTTCTTTCTATCACTCTTCTCACTGCTCATTGAGAAACCATCATGGTACAAATAAAAAGTCACAGCGCACCGGTAGAGGACTCTCCCAACCCAGATGGGGATCTCGAAACCACGCAGGTACCTAGCCAAGACCCAACCCAAACTGACTTTGGAATGAGCCAACGTATACACTTAGCCTTACAAACCAACCCTTCAACAGACGAAGACCTCAACTCCAGCCTGTCACTGGAGATGAGGATGATGCTCAAGATGTTCGAGGAACTTAAGGAGCAGGTAGCCTGGCCAGTTGTGGACCCCCTGGCTCTACCAGCAGCTACGCCGCGGTCCACGCGTCCATAGTTCTGCATCCCAGTCTCAAGGCAAAAACAGGTGCAAGAAGGAGAGGGCTTCTTGGAACAGATGGCGGAACTCGAGGAGGCGAGAAGAACAAGGTCGGCGCATGCGGACCCCGAGCAGGCCAAAACCGCGGCTGCCATAGCCAAGGTCATTAACAAACTTGGTGTAAGCCCGCTCTCTCACGAGGTATTGGCCATGCCACTGCCCACCGGCAACCGGATGCCCAACCTGGCGGTCTATAATGGGGATGGTGACCTAACCAGCCACCTGCTCAACTTTGATTACCATATGACTCTGCATGATATGCCCGACCTCATGAAGATGAAGACATTCCTAACCACCCTGGTAGGCAATGCCTTGGACTGGTTCCAAAAACTTCGTCCCGGCTCTATTGCAAGTTTTCATCAGCTGGCTGAGGCTTTCCTGTCCTGCTTCGCGGGAAGCCGACGTGCAACTCGCCACACTTCAACATTGCTGTCAGTGAAGCTGCATAGAGGGAAAAGTTTGAGAGCTTACACAACTCGATTCAATGAAGAGTCCTTAAGAATCCCCAACCTGGAGGACTCCATAGCATTGATGGTTTATCAGAGTGGGTTTAGGTCGGGCCCCCTCTCATCCTCCTTGGTCACCCCATGGATACCCTAGCCAAGCTGATGGTGCGGGCAGAAGGGTACATACACTCAGAAGAAATCCATCAGGTGAAAAGGGACGACGACAAGGAGAAAGAAGCTGGGAAGAAGAGAGAAGTCTCCCGAGGCCAACCTGGGAGTAAGGCCCAAAATAACCGAGGCAAGCAACTTCAACAGCCAAAGCAGAACCCCCGATTCACCATGTTTACTCCCTTTAACACTACAAATGAGCAAATCCTGATGGAGATCCAATACCAGAACCATCTACCTCCAGCGCCGAGGATGAAAGGCTGACCTGAAAAGTGTAATAGGACCAAGTATTGCCGCTATTATATGGATTACGGCCACACTACCGAGGAGTGCAAAGATTTGAAACAGGAGATTGAGGCACTGATAGCCCTGGGTCACCTCTGGAAGTACGTAGATCAACAGTCGACCCGGAGTTACGATAAGAGAAATAGGGAGAGAAGTCCACCCAGGCGTCAGGCTGGGGGCAGATGCTTGGCTGTGATTGAAACCATCGCGGGAGGATTGGCGTCGGGAGGGGAGACCTCGACTGGCAGAAAGGGTTATGTTCGGGCTGGAAGGGAGTATGGATTGGTGCGGGGTCCGGTCCCCGAGATGGAGGAGCTTGCTTTATCCTAAGAAGACTTGGAGGGGGTGATATTGCCCTATGACGACCCATTGGTGATCAGCGCTGAAATAGCCAACTTCACTGTGAAGAGGTTGATGGTGGACACCGGGAGCTCAGCAAAAGTCCTATTCCTGAGCGCTTTTGAGCAGATGGGGTTGGACATGAGCCGACTCAGGACATTGAGGGGCACCTTAGCTGGTTTCACTAGACAAGCCCACCGAGCCGAAGGGGTCATCAACCTCCCACTGAAGCTGGAAGACGGAGGCAAGCGGGTTTCGATACAAGCCAATTTCATTAGTATGGATTGGACCTCCATCTACAATGGGATCTTGGGTAGGGTGGCCCTTAATCATTTCAGGGCCGTTCATTCAACTTACTATCAGGGCTTGAAGTTCCCTGTCACGCCCCAACTCTACCCCTCCTATAATCAGTCAGGACGCAACGGAATTTCGCCAGTATAACGACAGTAAATAGGATACCGAGGCTCTAAACCAACCTCATTAGAACATCATACATCAACTCCATAAACCATACAATAAACAACTCATCAATAAAATAACAACATACACCATAACCATATTATATAATAATCATTCTTCGTTATACGCCTCCGTTCCAACATAATACATAAACCTTAATATACATTGCAAAAAATATTGATACCAACCTATCAACTTATACATAGACAAAAGAAAGACTATTAAGATAGCATCAACTAATTCATTATCTTTTCAACATCTTTTACATTATGAACTACAAAACATATAAAAGTCAACTAGATAATATACAAGATAGTAAACAATTCTCTGGTAGTCATGTCGTTATCAACCCGACAGCCCGATACTGCCCGAGAGGTGGCACACACATACCAAAGACTCAACAATAATAATAAACATCAATCATTCACAAGAGGACAGTCTAGCAGAACTGCCTATCTCCCGGCATCAATCATCAATCAATAATCATATTATCATCATAATAACATCAATAATCAATTTAACAACAAATAACTAAGTTAGATGACAAAGTAGGCCATCCAACCGAATATGCATTAAACACACAATCAAACCCTAGTTTACCCATCATCAACTCACAATTCAATCACTCAAACCACACCCAATCAACTAAAGGCATAATTTAACATTTTAAAGAAAGACAACCTAAACTTCAAATAATCATAACTTACATTCTACTAATCCAAACAACTCCAAATCAGTTTCTATCGCTCACTCATTCAATCAACTACATTAACCCTCTAGGAAACCAACCAAAACAAAACCAAATCATGCCCAATAACCCTAAAACCCTAGTGTGTCTTGGATGAAATTTTTGGACTTCAGCACTGACCTCGCAATCGAAAATTCGGCATTACAATGGCGCTACCACGTAATTATCAAACTTTTAAAAATCGACGGCAATCGATTTCAATCAATACAACTCAAGATAATCAACATTTAGCAAATTAATCAAATTTAAATACCCAAAAATAAATAATTATGCTACAACTGTTCAAATCTCGTAAGATTACATATAAATGATCCCTAGCATACATGGAGAAATAATCTAACATCAGATTAACATTCTAACGGTTTAATAATCAATTATACGCAAAAATATAAAAGATGAGTTTTGAGATCTAGAATTTTTCTCTCACCTTTGATGTGATATAAGCCAAGAAATGCATGCAATGCGTGCCCAACAAGCAAAATCCAACTCGGCACGAAGTTTTACGGAGAAAAACTAGGTTTTTCTTTGAAAACTTTGAAGAAAAGCTTGGCTATTCTCCCATGAAACTCTCGGCCATATAGGTGTGTTTGAGGGTGTTTTTGTGCTTTTATTGTGTGTGTTAGTGATATATGCATAATAGTCAACATTTTAAATGAAAGTCAAAGTTGAAACTTTAGTATGTTTAGTGTTTTCTTGACTTTAAATTCATTTTCTTGATCACCAATGTTCAAAACAATTATCCAACACCCAAGATAGCTCAAGTACGTTATTTTTAGGTGACAAGAAGTTTTACAATCAAACAATTTCACTTGAGTCAGCTTAAAACTCGATTTTCGCAAAAGTCAGTGTAAAAACCCTAATAAATTCCTAAGCCAATTTGAAAACTGTTTTCTTCAAACACATGTCTATTAAAGTCCAAGGACTAGGTCTAGAAGGGTTAAAAAGACTAGTTTCAAAATTTTAGTGGACGTGTTTTGAAAATACTATTCACTAAAAATCGACGATAAAATTTCTGACTCCGTTTTTTATGAAAATTTCATGAATGCACATTTAGCATGTTCTAGGAGTATTAATATCAAAATTACCATATTCTAAGTCATATAGCACATAGACAGGTCAATTTACGCAAAACTATAATAAACACGCAAAACGAGACAGGATAGAAAAGTGGGGTTTCATATTCTTCCCCCCTTAAAGAAATTTCGTCCTCGAAATTCTAACTTGATGTACTGAACAGATCTGGGTACTACTGCTGTATCTGATCTTGTCTCTCCCAAGTAGCTTCCTCAATGTCATTATACTTCCACAACACCTTAACCATCGGAATCTTCTTCGACCTCAACTCTCGTTCCATTTGATCAAGAATATGAATTGGCCGCTCATCATAAGTTAGATTCTCACGAAGCTGTAATGACTCTGGCTCAAGAATATAAGAAGGATCTGGATTATATTTCCGCAAATTAGACACGTGAAATACATCGTGGACATTTGAGAAATTCTCCAGTAAAGCCAACCGATATGCCAACTTACCAACCCTGCCGGTAATCTCAAACGGCCCAACAAATCTCGGACTCAGCTTACCACTTTTACCCTAACGAGCAAACCCTTTACGAGGAGACAATCTCAAGAAAACCCGATCTCCGACTGCAAACTCCAAGTCCCGACAACGCTTATCAGCATAACTGTTGAGTCTACTCTCCGCCGTAAGAATTTTCTGCCTGATCAAACGAACATTCTCAATCTTCTGACGAAGCTTTGGTGTGATAGTCGGATCAATAGTCTTCATCTCCCCTACCTCGTCCCAATATAAAGGTGAATGGCACTTATGACCGTAAAGAGCTGTGAAAGGTGCCATCCCAATAGTAGCTTGATAACTATTGTCATAGGCAAACTCGGCAAGTGGTAGATGTTTCTCCTATTTCTTCCCGAAGTCCAGAACACAAGCCCTAAGCATATCTTCCAGAATCTGAATAGTCCGCATAGACTGACCGTCGGTCTGTGGATGATACGCAGTACTGAAGTTCAACTGAGTACCCAAGGTCTCTTGAAGTTTCTCTCACAAACGAGAAGTAAATCAAGGATCTCGATCTGAGACAATACAAGATGGAATACCATGAAGTCTAACAATCTGATTCAAATAAAGACCCGTTAACTTTGTAACCTCATCTCCCATTCTCATCAAAATAAAATGAGATATTTTCGTCAAACAATCCATGACAACGCAAACTGCATCATTATCCCTCGGTGTTCTAGGCAAACTAGTGACGAAATCCATCGTAATATGCTCCCATTTCTACTCTGGTATAGCCAACGGCTGAAGTAACCGTGCAGGTCGTTGATGCTTGGCTTTTACCCTCGGACAAGTCAAACATCTAGATACAAACTGAGCACCTCTCTCTTCATGTTATTCCACCAATAGTGTTGTTTCAAATCCCGATACATCTTGGCTACATCGGGATGAATAGTGTACTTAGAATTATGAGCTTCCTCTAGAATACCTTGCCTCAAGCCCGGTTCATCGGGAACACAAACCCTGTTCCGAAATAGAAGAATACCGTCCTCATGCAGTTTAAAGTTAGACTGATCATCTGTGATCTGATCCTTGATCTTATGAAGTTTAACATCAAGTTGCTGAGCTTTTCTAATCTGAGACAATAATAAATGTTGAATACGGAGATGTGAACACATAACCCCAACCTGAGTCAACTCTGGTCTCCAATAAGTGAATTCCTCAAGAACTTCCCACTTCTTGAGAGCTATACAAGAGATACTCGCCTTACGACTAAGAGCATCAGCTACAACATTTGCCTTGCCAAGCAGATAATTGATAGAACAATTATAATCTCCAAGAAGTTCTATCCACCTCCGCTAGCGCATATTTAACTCCTTCTGTGAGAACAAATACTTCTAACTTTTATGATCAGTGAAAATCTCGAACTTACTGCCCCACAGATAATGATGCCACTTCTTCAGTGCGAAGGCAACTGCTGCCAACTCAAGATCATGAGTCGGATAATTCACCTCATAAGGCTTCAACTTCCTGGAAGCATAGGCAATAACTCGACTATTCTGCATAAGAACACATCCCAAGCCCTCCTTGGATGCATCGCTGTAAATAACCATATTATCGGTCCCCTCTGGTAGAACAAGTACTGGAGCGGTAGTCAACCTCTTTTTCAACTCCTGAAACCTACTCTCACACTTCTCATCCCAATTAAAGATAGCCTGTTTCTGAGTCAACTTAGAAAGTGGCCCAGCAATCTTCGAGAAGTCCTTTACAAACCTACGATAATAACCCGCCAATCCAAGAAAGCTATAGACCTCAGAAACATTCTCTGGCCATTTCCAAGACATCACTACTTCAATCTTAATGGGATCTACAGATATACCGCTCTGTGTAATCACATGGCCAAGAAAAGATATGTGTTGCAGCCAAAATTCACATTTGCTGAACTTGGCAAACAACTGATGCTCCTGCAGCTTTTGTAAGAAAAGCCGTAGATGTTGCTCGTGCTCAGATTCAGACTTAGAATAGACCAAGATATCATCAATAAAGATTGCCACGAACTGGTCTAAATACGGCTGAAAAACCCGATGCATAAGATCCATAAATGCTGCTGGTGCATTAGTTAATCCAAAGGGCATAACAACAAACTCATAATGCCCGTACCGAGTCCTGAAGGCAGACTTCGGAACATCTTCCGTACGAATCCGAAGCTGATAATACCCCTGCCTCAAATCAAATTTAGAGTAGACTTTGGCTCCCTGAAGTTGTTCAAACAACTCGTCAATCAATGACAAAGGATATTTATTCTTGATGGTCACTTGATTCAAACCACAGTAATCAATACACAATCTCAAGGTACCATCCTACTTCTTCACAAATAAAACAGGAGCTCCCCAAGGTGAAGAACTCTGCTGAATAAATCCCTTCTCCAATAACTCCTGCAACTGAGTCTTCAACTCTTTCAACTCAGCTGGTGCCATCCGGTACGCTGATTTAGAAATAGGTTGAGTACCGGGAATAAGATTGATCACAAACTCCACATCTTTCTTTGGCGGTAACCCTGGCAACTCCTCGGGAAATACATTAGGATATTCCCGAATAATAGGAACTTCCTCTAGCTGTAGCTTATCAGATGGCTTGTTGATCAAATAGGCTAGATAACCCGAACACCCCTTACTCACCAACTTAATGGCTTTAGTTGCTGAGATAACAAAACTCGTCTTAGCACCTCGGTTCCCTACTACCTCAACTACTGGCTGATCTGGAAAACGAAACTGTACTACCTTGGCTCTACAGTTCAACTGGGCATCATACTTAGAAAGCCAATCCATACCCAAGATAACATCATACCCCCGGATAGGAAATAAGATAAGGTCCGAAAGTAAACTATGCCCCTTAATATGTATTTTACAATCCTTACATACTAAGCCAGTCACATACTTTTTAGTCAAAGAGGTACTAATCTCAACCACATAAGGCAATCTTTTAGGTTGCATATTAACATGTTGCACACAAGCAGGAGTAATGAAAGAATGCGTAGCACCAGAATCAATCAACACTTTAACAAGTTGATCAAGTATAAGGAAGTTACCTTTCACCACTACAGTCTCCTCAGGTATCTTCTCTAAGTCAACTGCGTAGGCTCGAGCCTGAACCCTCTGCTGCTGAGGTGCACTGGCCGCAGGTCGGCCCTGATAACCCTGAGTCGCTATCCGACCCTAAGTCCTCAAATATCTAGGGCAATCTCTCGTCCTGTGCTGATTGCTGCCGCATCCTAAAGACGTCCCTACCTTCACTCTACAATCGGCCTCTACATGCCCCGTGCGCTTGCAGTGTTACACTGCTGTGATGATGCACTAACACTGCCCCTGGAAGAACCAGAAGCTGAAGAAATAGCTGAACTAGCCTGCTGCTGAGGCCTTACCAAACTAGGCCTGTACTGACCTTGAGATTGGGCTGGCCTAAACTGGGACTGAACCTGATATGACCCGTGCTGAAACTGAGGCCGATAATAACTCTGCTGACCCTGTGGCCTAAAAGAACCCTGCTGAGCTGGAGGCCTATACACAACCTGCTGTACGGGAGGCCTATACATGCCCTGCTGAAACTGCGGCTGATACGACCTCTTACTAGGCTGACTAAACACAAGCTGATCCCCCTTTCTCTTTTCTAACCTAGAAGCTGCATCAAAGGCCTCAGTGAATATATCATATCGATTCAGAGCCATCGCATCCTGAATCTCGGGCCTCAACCCCAACATAAATCTACGAGTCCTCCGCTCCTTATCAGCCACATACTCCAATACATACCGGGACAATCGAGTAAAGGTGGCCTCATACTGAGCCACTGAGGCATCTCCCTGCACTAAGGCTAGAAACTTTGCCTCTCTTCGCTCTCTCGCGATCCTCGAGACATACTTTGCCTGGAAAGCTAACAAAAAGGTACCCTAAACATACGGAATACCCTGAGTCGCCCAGTTAGTTCTCACTATGTGCCACCATTCCTCTGCCTCATCATCCAGCAAGTACACGGCAAAGGAAACCTTTTGCTCATCGGTATAATGAAGAGGATCATAAATATTCTCCACCTTACTAATCCACGCTTCAGCCTACTGATCATCGGGTTCCCCTTGAAATCTAGGTAGATGATACCCTAAGAACTCTTTTAGGGTACCACGCCCGTGGTTTCCACCCTGTACATTCAATAGCTGAGCCTGCAAAGCCTGATTCTGGGCAGCTTGCCCTGCTAGTAACTGTGCCTGACTAGCCACTAACTCAGTAATCCTCTCCATAGCTGCCCTAATCGATCATCACCTCTATCACGGCCCGGTGCCGCATTACCAGGAGTCTCATCTACTACCTAGGGCCTATCTCTGGTCCTTGGTCTACCTGCCATTCTACTAACCAAAGAATTAGCACATGTTATAGCACGTAAACAGGTTATAAACAACTATTAGCACATAAACAACAAACTCATATAAAACACATAAACAAATTGATCACATACTCACATATGCACTAAATCACATAATCACTTAATACATAGTTCACTTTTCTTTCAATTTATACATACTTTCATGCTAAGACCATTAACCACATTCCGAGAATACCCCAGCTGACAACTAACATGCGCTCTGATACCACTTAAATTTCACGCCCCAACTCGACCCCTCCTATAATCAGTCAGGACGCAACGGAATTTCGGTAGTATAACGACAGTAAATAGGATACCGAGGCTCTAAACCAACCTCATTAAAACATCATACATCAACTCCATAAACCATACAACAAACAACTCCTCAATAGAATAACAACATACACCATAACCATATTATACAATAATCATTCCTCGTTATACGCCTCCGTTCTAACATAATACATAAACCTTAATATACATTGCAAAATATATTGATACCAACCTAGCAACCTATACATAGACAAAAGAAAGACTACTAAGATAGCATCAACTAATTCATTATCTTTTCAACATCTTTTACATTATGAACTACAAAACATATAAAAGTCAACTAGATAATATACAAGATAGTAAACAATTCAACATCAAGGATAAGACTCCAGAACATAAGACTCATCCACGTAAGGCACATTTTCCTCTTCAGGAGGCACGTACCCGTAATCCTGCTCTACAACACCTGTAAGCATGTAATAATAGAGAGTGAGCTTATATAAAATAAGCTCAGAGAGGATCCGATAGATCTCGAACAGTATTTACTATACTCATTGGAAAATGATCCTTTGAGCAAGTAAACACACAATAACATTAATAAAACTATTATCACATAATCTATAATGACCATTCAATAAAGGATACACTAGTTGGTGTAGCTCCAAACGCCATCACGATCATAACAGCCTCTTATGACTCCCATAAACTCACGCACCTGAGGTACCCCAATAACCTCTCCCTCTATGACACCTCCGTCATGCGAGCTGGAGGCAGTCTCTGGTAGTCATGCCGTTATCAACTCGACAGCCCGATACTGCCCGAGAGGTGGCACATACATACCAAAGACTCAGCAATAATAATAAACATCAATCATTCACAAGAGGACAGTCTAGCAGAACTACCTATCTCCCGGCATCAATCATCAATCAATAATCAATCAATAATCATATTTTCATCATAATAACATCAATAATCAATTTAACAACAAATAACTAAGTTAGATGACAAAGTAGGCCATCCAACCGAATATGCATTAAACACACAATCAAAAGCTAGTTTACACATCATCAACTCACAATTCAATCACTCAAAACACACACAATCAACTAAAGACATAATTTAACATTTTAAAGAAAGACAACCTAAACTTCAAATAATCATAACTTACATTCTACTAATCCAAACAACTCCAAATCAGTTTCTATCGCTCACCCATTCAATCAACTACATTAACCCTCTCGGAAACCAACCAAAACACAACCAAATCATGCCCAATAACCCTAAAACCCTAGTGTGTCTTGGCTGAAATTTTCGGACTCTAGCACCGACCTTGCAATCAAAAATTCGGCATTACAATGGCGCTACCACGTAATTATCAAACTTTTAGAAATCGACGGTAATCGATTTCAATCAATACAACTCAAGATAATCAACATTTAGAAAATTAATCAAATTTAAATACCCGAAAATAAATAAATTTGCTACAACTGTTTAAATCTCGTAAGATTACATATAAATGATCCCTAACATACATGGAGCAATAATCTAACATCAGATTAACATTCTAACGGTTCAATAATCAATTCTACGCAAAAACATAAAAGATGAGTTTTGAGATCTAGAATTTTTTTCTCATATTTGATGTAATATAAGCCTCGAAATACGTGCAATGCGTGCCCAACAAGAAAAATCCAACTCGACATGAAGTTCTACGGAGAAAAACTAGGTTTTTCTTTAAAAATTTGCTTTGAAAACTTTGAAGAAAAGCTTGGCTATTCTCCCATGAAACTCTCGGCCATCTAGGTGCGTTTGAGGGTGTTTTTGTGCTTTGCTTGTGTGTGTTGGTGATATATGCATAATAGTCAACATTTTAAATGAAAGTCAAAGTTGAAACTTTAGTATTTTTAGTATTTTCTTGACTTTAAATTCATTTTCTTGATCACCAATGTTCAAAACAATTATTCAACACCCAAGATAGCTCAAGTAGGTTATTTTTAGGTGACAAGAAGTTTTACAATCAAACAATTCTACCCGAGTCAGCTTAAAACACGATTTTCGCAAAAGTCGGTGTAAAAACCCTAATAAATTCCTAAGCCGATTTGAAAACCGTTTTCATCAAACACAGGTCTATTAAAGTCCGAGGACTAGGTCTAGAAGGGTTAAAAAGACTAGTTTCAAAATTTTAGCGAACGTGTTTCGAAAATACAATTCACTAAAAATCGACGATAAAATTTCTGACTCCGTTTTTTATGAAAATTTCATGAATGCACATTTAGCATGTTCTAGGAGTATTAATATCAAAATTACCACATTCTAAGTCATATAGCACATAGACAGGTCAATTTACACAAAACTAGAATAAACACACAAAACGAGACAGGATAGAAAAGTGGGGTTTCACATTCTTCCCTCCTTAAAGAAATTCCGTCCTCGAAATTCTTACTTGATGTACTGAACAGATCTGGGTACTGCTGCTGCATTTGATCTTGTCTCTCCCAAGTAGCTTCCTCAATGTCATTATACTTCCACAACACCTTAACCATCGGAATCTTCTTCGATCTCAACTCTCGTTCCATTTGATCAAGAATACGAATCAGCCGCTCATCATAAGTTAGATTCTCACGAAGCTATAACGGCTCTGGCTCTAAAATATAAGAAGGATCTGAATTATATTTTCGCAAATTAGACACGTGAAATACATCGTGGACATTAGAGAAGTTCTCCGGTAAAGCCAATCAATATGCCAACTTGCCAACTCTGTCGGTAATCTCAAACGGCCCTACAAACCTCAGATTCAGCTTACCACTTTTACCCTAACGAGCAAACCCTTTACGAGGAGACAATCTCAAGAAAACCCGATCTCCGACTGCAAACTCCAAGTCCCGACAACGCTTATCAGCATAACTCTTGAATCTACTCTACGCCGTAAGAATTATCTGCCTGATCAAATGAACATTCTCAATCTTCTGAAGAAGCTTTGGCATGATAGTCGGATCAATAGTCTTCATCTCCCCTACCTCGTCCCAATATAAAGGTGAACGGCACTTATGACCGTAAAGAGCTGTGAAAGGTGCCATCCCAATAGTAGCTTGATAACTATTATTATAGGCAAACTCGGCAAGTGGTAGATGTTTCTCCTAGTTCTTCCCGAAGTCCAGAACACAAGCCCTAAGCATATTTTCTAGAATCTGAATAGTCCGCTAAGACTGACCGTCGGTCTGTGGATGATACACAGTACTGAAGTTCAACTGAGTACCCAAGGTCTCTTGAAGTTTCTCCCACAAACGAGAAGTAAATCGAGGATCTCGATCTGAGACAATACAAGATAGAATACCATGAAGTCTAACAATCTGATCCAAATAAAGACCCGTTAACTTTGTAACCTCATCTCCCATTCTCATCAAAATAAAATGAGCTATCTTCGTCAAACGATCCACGACAACCCAAACTGCATTATTACCCCTCAGTGTTCTAGGCAAACCAGTGACGAAATCCATCGTAATGTGCTCCCATTTCTACTCTAGTATAACCAATGGTTGAAGTAACCCTGTAGGTCGTTGATGCTCGGCTTTCACCCATTGGCAAGTCAAACATGTAGATACAAATTGAGCAACCTCTCTCTTCATGTTATTCCACCAATAGTGTTGCTTCAAATCCCGATACATCTTGGTTCCATCGGGATGAATAGTGTACTTAGAATTATGAGCTTCCTCTAGAATACCTTGTCTCAAGCCCGGTTCATCGGAAACACAAACCCTGTTCCGAAACTGAAGAATACCGTCCTCATGTAGTTTAAAGTCAGACTGATCATTTGTGATTTGATCCTTGATCTTCTGAAGTTTAACATCAAGTTGCTGAGCTTCTCTAATCTGAGACAATAATAAAGGTTGAATACGGAGATGTGAACACATCACCCCAACCTGAGTCAACTCTGGTCTCCAATAAGTGAATTCCTCAAGAACTTCTCACTTCTTGAGAGCTATACAAGAGATACTCGCCTTACGACTAAGAGCATCTGCTACAACATTTGTCTTGCCAGGCAGATAATTGATAGAACAATTATAATCTCCAAGAAGTTCTATCCACCTCTGCTGGCGCATATTCAACTCCTTCTGTGAGAACTAATACTTCAGACACTTATGATTAGTGAAAATCTCGAACTTACTGCCCCACAAATAATGACGCCACTTCTTCAGTGCGAAGACAACTACTGCCAACTCAAGATCATGAGTCGGATAATTCACCTCATAAGGCTTCAACTTCCTGGAAGCATAGGCAATAACTCGGCTATTCTGCATAAGAACACATCCCAAGCCCTCCTTGGATGCATCGCTGTAAATAACCATATTATCGGTCCCCTCTGGTAGAGCAAGTACTGGAACGGTAGTCAACCTCTTTTTCATCTCCTGAAACCCACTCTCACATTTCTCATCCCAATTAAAGATAGTCCGTTTCTGAGTCAACTTAGAAAGTGGTCTAGCAATCTTCGAGAAGTCCTTTACAAACCTACGATAGTAACCCGCCAAGCCAAGAAAGCTACGGACCTCAGAAACATTCTCTGGCCGTTTCTAAGACATCACCACTTCAATCTTAGTGGGATCTACAGATATACCGCTCTGTGTAATCATTTGGCCAAGAAAAGATATGCGTTGCAGCCAAAATTCACATTTACTGAACTTGGCAAACAACTGATGCTCATGCAGCTTTTGTAAGACAAGCCGTAGATGTTGCTCGTGCTTCGATTCAAATTTAGAATAGACCAAGATATCATCAATAAAGATTGCCACGAACTGGTCTAAATACGGCTGAAAAACCCGATGCATAAGATCCATGAATGCTGCCGGTGCATTAGTTAATCCAAAGGGCATAACAACAAACTCATAATGCCCGTATCGAGTCCTGAAGGTAGACTTCTGAACATCCTCCGTACGAATCCGAAGCTGATAATACCCCTGCCTCAAATCAAATTTAGAGTAGACTTTGGCTCCCTGAAGTTGATCAAACAACTCGTCAATCAATGACAAAGGATATTTATTCTTGATGGTCGCTTGATTCAAACCACGGTAATCAATACACAATCTCAAGGTATCATCCTTCTTTTTCACAAATAAAACAGGAGCTCCCCAAGGTGAAGAACTCTGCTGAATAAATCCCTTCTCCAATAACTCCTGCAACTGAGTCTTCAACTCCTTCAACTTAGCTGGTGCCATCCGGTACGCTGATTTAGAAATAGGTTGAGTACCGGGAATAAAATTGATCACAAACTCCACATCTTTCTTTGGTGGTAACCCTGGCAACTCCTCAGGAAATATATTAGGATATTTCTGAATAATAGGAACTTCCTCTAGCTGTAGCTTATCAGATGGCTTGTTGATCAAATAAGCTAGATAACTCGAACACCCCTTACTCACCAACTTAATGGCTTTAGTTGTTGATTTAACAAAACTCGTCTTAGCACCCCGGTTCCCTACTGTAACACCCCGATCCCTCTCGAGACCAGGAGTTCTATCAATCGATCTAATCACAATCCAAACCAAACCCGGGCATAAATTTTCAGGAAAAACGGACGGAGTCTCCCCTGTTTCTAGGCGAAATATAAAACCTGGAATAGCATATAAATGGACCAACACCGTGTCCAACATTCAACCACCTCAAGGCCATCCGAGCCTTGGTTCTCAACAACTAAACACATCATATAAATATACGTTTCTAGTTTAAAAACTAACTTATCTCTTTACATCTTTTACAAGAACATTCAAACTTGACATTTAATCCATACTAATCTACTGCATAAAATATACTATCATACCATTCTCACTATTTTCTTTTAGACAATTACAAACATGCATCGAGATTAACTATACTACTGAATACATAACTAGCTTATCAATCTACCTCAACTACTTAGCTAGATTAAATTACATTTCTTTTAACAATAATTACATACAACATATGAAAGCACATATCTTTGCAACTTCGACACTCAAGCCACATAGGCACGCAAGACAACTCCTTAGGCACGAACTTTCACATAATCACGAACTTTCCAGCTAACATGGCATTTCCTGAAATGTGGTGGTGAGGAGTGAGTATACACAACACGTATACTCAGTGAGGGCGAGACAGATATCGAGTTGGAGAGAAACAAAGTCGTGCAATGTAATTAGTCACAGCTAAGCATTAGAGTCAATAGGAAAGCATTCAATACAAACGACAATATATTAGAATTCACGCAAAGTCCCGATTTCTCCCTTTGCTCGTTTGAACTACAACTATACTAACCAAACACCCAACCAACGCCATAATTGCACCAAAAGTACTTCCATGGCCTCCCGAAACAATGCCAATATGCAAAACGAGATAACGCCAAACTCGACCTAAACGACCCCGACTTTCACTAAGCCGTTTTTCTGCATTTTTCCATTACACATTCCAATTAAACCACGCATTTAGGCATTCTAGCATATCTAGCATCTTCCTACAACAACAAAATACATAACGGAGCAACTTCATCGAAACGGGGGTTTACTATTCACTAATTACTATTCATTAATCAATTTAAATTGCAATTTTGATTTTCAACCACAGAAAATGCTAAAAAGCTATAAATACATGTTCTACAATCAACAAGGAACATTCTTTAAGTAACAAAACGATTAAAACAGCAATCTACGCATAAGTTCTGAAAATTAAAGTTTAGACATACATTTTTCAAATGCGCAAATAACGATGAAACCCTCACCTTAGACGCTCCTAGACGCTAGGAAAACCACGCTGGATGCCTTAGAAACCACTCCGCACAAGCTCACGCGACGAAATGAAGATTTGAAGTTGAAATGTTTTTTTTTTCTTTTTCCTCCATGGTTTCAGCCATGGCTCCTTATTTTTCTGGTTTTTGCTCTTTTGTTTCGTATTTCATACTAAAATAAAAGATGACAAATGGTCAAAGCTTCGGTCAACCCGCTAAACCAAAACAGCTATGCGCGACCTTACGAAAACGGCCATAACTTCTTCTAGAAAACTCCAATTCACGAACGGTTTGAAGCCTCAGAAACTAGACTCATAAAGCTTTCCAACCATATATAATTTGCTACCTAACTCTTCCTCAATTGGTTCAGATTTAATTTCCAAGTTGACCCAAAATTTGACTAACTTAACATTGCATTTTTTTATTTCTAATCTCAAGTTTTCCCTTTATTAAACATTTCAAAAATTTCCACCTTGTCCTAGTTGGTCAATGTAGATGAAAAGTCAAATAGTTTGGTCAAAGAAGGTGAAAGGTCAATAAAATGCAATTTAAATGAACTTTAAATGCTATTGAATACTTGCCAGGTTCGGGGCATCACATCCTTCCCCCCTTAAAACAATTGCGTCCTCGCAATTCTTGTTTCAATAGAACTCAGCATCATCTGAAATCCAATTCTGACTAATCTTCATCGGTTGAAGAATCCCGTTGACACGAATACCGAAGAAGAATAAAATTCCAACCAAAAGCGCCGAGATAATACCAATAAAGACCTAAGCGAAGATACTGTAGATAAAATCACATCACATATTAATGATAAGAAGAATACCGAATGAATAGCCCATACACGAATCTCGAATGAATACCCCATACACGAATCTCGAGTAGAAGTTCAACTATTACTGCCCGAGAATTCCCAAACAATAAGCCAAATAAAGGCTCAAACAAAGGTTCCATCCAGAGGTCCAAATAAGTACCCCACTGGTCATGAATTTCATAGAAGAATGCCCTGTTAAGAGTGCTGAAGAAAATACTAAGAACCCAATGAAATATACTTCCAAAGTTCTAAAGAACCTTCCAAATAATAACCGCATAGGACAACCAATTAAATTTCGAGTATCGCTATCAAATGCTGAGAGGAATGTCAAAGGAAATACTAGAGGAATTATCATGTGTCTAATAAGACAGTCAAGTTAAATAACAAATATAATTTCCCAGATGGATGAAAACTCCAAGGATAAACACCGAACTGGTGAACAATATACTGAGACCAAACTCTGAGGCCTCTTCACTGTTTGCCAAGTGAGAACTTCATTCAACTTTGCCAACAAGGAAAATACCAAGAGAACGCCTAATAAGAATTTCAAAGAATACCATAAGTACTATTATACAATAAGTCTGATAGGAACTCCAAATACCAAACCTACTGAGGAACACTGAAGAAGATATCTGAAACAATGCTCCAATAAGAAAGTAGCCAAGTTTGCCTAATAAGTAAATATTAAATAATTGGCCACTGAGAATTCCAGAAAATACCATTGAAGAATTTCCAATCAGGGATGCCAGTATCACACCAATAAAGACCGAGACACATATACCATAGATATTACTGTGCAGTAAGGCCGATTAAAATCCCAATAGCCAAATCCACCGAGAAATGCCAACAGAAGTCTCAAAAGAATAACCAAATAAAACCCCAAGAGAAAGCTACCCTTTCACAACTGTTAAGCACAGAGGAGGACCATAGAGATTTGCCAATAACTGAGCTCCAAAAGCAAACACCAATTTCCAAATAAAGGCTAGTCAAATGCCATTCATTTCCTGCCAATCCATACACCTTGAAAAGCCAGCGGTGAACCACTTTCTTCAGGGGAGGAAGAGGACTTACTTACCATTTCCATAGGACATGTATGAATGCCAATATATCACAGTTATACACATGCCTTAAACTATTATGCAAGCAAGTTTACGAAACAGTTTATTCAACAAGGTCACTCAAGCACGGCAATCAAGTCAAGCACAACATAATCAATTCAAATCACGGCATAGCTAATTCAAGACATTCTATACACACATTACAAGTAGTACTTCAAGCAAATAGCAATTCACGAGATCAATTCGATTCACGATGCCAATTCGATAGGTCAATTCTATAGACAACTAGACATTCCACCTTTCCTGAGAAACATTTAACACATAACACATAACTTTATCACATAAGTGCATACATTCAAGTCAAGACACACAATCTCACATACAAGCATACACTTTCAAGACACACTTAACAAGTACACATTCAAGGACACTACCCACCAGACCGAGGACCCTGTCCCGGCTTATGAGCTAGACAAGCTCTGATACCATCTGTAACACCCCGATCCCTCTCGAGACCAGGAGTTCTATCAATCAATCTAATCACAACCCAAACCAAACCAGGGCATAAAATTTTAGGGAAAACGGACGGAGTCTCCCCTGTTTCTAGGTGAAATGTAAACACTGGAATATCATATAAATGGACCAGCACCGTGTCCAACATTCACCCACCTCAAGGCCATCCGAGGCTTGGTTCTTAACAACTAAACATAGCATATAAATATACATTTCCAGTTTTAAAACTAACCTATCTCTTTACATCTTTTACAAGAACATTCAAACTTGACATTTAATCCATACTAATCTACTGCATAAAATATACTATCATACCATTCTCACTATTTTCTTTTAGACAATTACAAACATGCATCGAGGTTAACTATACTACTGAATACATAACTAGCTTATCAATCTACCTCAACTACTTAGCTAGATTAAATTACATTTCTTTTAACAATAATTACATACAACATATGAAAGCACATATCTTTGCAACTTCGACACTCAAGCCACATAGGCACGCAAGACAACTCCTCAGGCACGAACTTTCACATAATCACGAACTTTCCAGCTAACATGGCATTTCCTGAAATGTGGTGGTGAGGAGTGAGTATACACAACACGTATACTCAGTGAGGGCGAGACAGATATCGAGTTGGAGAGAAAGAAAGTCGTGCAATGCAATTAGTCACAGCTAAGCAGAAAGCATTCAATACAAACGACAATATATTAAACATTCAAGAAAGCATTAACACAACCATTCAAAGCTATACCACACTCTGAAGGCTATGGTTCACTCTTACGAGCAATATATCATTTAACAAGCGATACATCAATCTCGAGCTTGATGTGACAATGATGACAATAAGTGCGCAACCACCTTATAACTTCAGTTTGGAATACCCCGGAAGTATCCATCAATCTACGACCCAAATCTCCCTGGGAGGCAACCCAAGCGAGAAAGGGAATAGCAGCGGAGCTAGGGCAACCAACACTGGCAACCCGAGGCTACCCAGAGAGGCCCATCACTCACGCGCTGGACACTATGCAATTCAAGACTCAATACAAGGCGATAAACGAGCGATAAGCAAGATATCAAGCATTATCAACAATTGATAAACATTTCAATCAATAAACAAGTCTAACAAGCGTAATAAGCATTTACAATCCAACAAGTAACAAGAACAACACCAATTAACCTTATCAAGCAATAACAAGTATCTTATAGGCATTATAAACATTCTATAAGCAATATATACATTCTATAAGCATTATAAACATTCTATAAGCCTTATACTATGAAAACACACAAAATCCCAAAAATGACCCCAACTTTCAAAAGCTACTACTTTCAAACGAGCCACGAGCTTTGGAAATCGACTTCACCAATCTTCCTAGGTCACCATAAGGGACGTCTAAAGACCCCGAAACCCTACTATACCCTAGAATTCACGCAAAGTCCCGATTTCCCCCTTTGCTCGTTTGAACTACAACTATACTAACCAAACACCCAACCAACGCCATAAATGCACCAAAAGTGCTTCCATGGCCTCCCGAAACAATGCCAACACGTAAAACGAGATAACGCCAAACTCGACCTAAATGACCCTGACTTTCACTAAGCCGTTTTTCTCCATTTTTCCATTACACATTCCAATTAAACCCCGCGTTTAGGCATTCTACCATATCTAGCATCTTCCTACAACAACAACAGGCGTAACGGAGCAACTTCATCGAAACGGGGATTTACTATTCACTAATTACTATTCATTAATCAATTTAAATTGCAATTTCGATTTTCAACCGCAGAAAATGCTAAAAAGCTATAAATACATGTTCTACAATCAACAAGGAACATTCTTTAAGCAACAAAACGATTAAAACAACAATCTACGCATAAGTTCTAAAAATTAAAGTTTAGACATACATTTTTCAAATGTGCAAATAACGATGAAAGCCTCACCTTAGACGCTCCTAGACGCTAGGGAAACCACGCTGGATGCCTCGAAAACCACCCCGCACAAGCTCACGCGACGAAATCAAGATTTGAAGTTGAAATGTTTTTTTTTTCTTTTTCCTCCATGGTTTCAGCCATGGCTCTTTATTTTTCTGGTTTTTGCTCTTTTGTTTCGTATTTCATACTAAAATAAAAGATGACAAATGGTCAAAGCTTCGGTCAACCCGCTAAACCAAAACAGCTATGCGCGACCTTACGAAAACGGCCATAACTTCTTCTAGAAAACTCCAATTCACGAACGGTTTCAAGCCTCAGAAACTAGACTCATAGAGCTTTCCAACCATATATAATTTGCTACCTAACTCTTCCCCAATTGGTTCAGATTTAATTCCAAAGTTGACCCAAAATTTGACTAACTTAACATTGCATTTTTTTATTTCTAATCTCAAGTTTGCCCTTTATTAAACATTTCAAAAATTCCCACCTTGTTCTAGTTGGTCAATGTAGATGAAAAGTCAACTAGTTTGGTCAAAGAAGGTGAAAGGTCAATAAAATGCAATTTAAATGAACTTTAAATGCTATTGAATACATGCCAAGTTCGGGGCAGCACATCCTTCCCCCCTTAAAACAATATCGTCCTCGCAATTCTTGTTCCAATAGAACTCAGCATCATCTGAAATCCAATTCTGACTAATCTTCATCGGTTGAAGAATCCCGTTGACACGAATACCGAAGAAGAATAAAATTCCAACCAAAAGCGCTGAGATAATACCAATAAAGACCTAAGCGAAGATACTGTAGATAAAATCACATCACATATTAATGATAAGAAGAATACCGAATGAATACCCCATTCATGAATCTCGAATGAATAGCCCATACACGAATCTCGAGTAGAAGTTCAACTATTACTGCCCGAGAATTCCCAAACAAGAAGACAAATAAAGGCTCAAACAAAGGTTCCATCCAGAGGTCCAAATAAGTACCCCACTGGTCATGAATTTCATAGAAGAATGCCCTGTTAAGAGTGCTGAAGAAAATACTAAGAACCCAATCAAATATACTTCCAAAGTTCTAAAGAACCTTCCAAATAATAACCCCATGGGACAAACAATTAAATTTCGAGTATCGCTATCAAATGCTGAGAAGAATGTCCAAGGAAATACTAGAGGAATTATCATGTGTCTAATAAGACAGTCAAGTTAAATAACAAATATAATTTCCCAGATGGATGAAAACTCAAAGGATAAACACCGAACTGGTGAACAATATACCGAGACCAAACTCTGAGGCCTCTTCACTGTTTGCCAAGTGAGAACTTCATACAACTTTGCCAACAAGGAAAATACCAAGAGAACGCTTAATAAGAATTTCAAAGAATACCATAAGTAGTATTATACAATAAGTCTGATAGGAACTCCAAATACCAAACCTACTGAGGAACACTGAAGAAGATATCTGAAACAATGCTCCAATAAGAAAGTAGCCAAGTTTGCCTAATAAGTAAATATTAAATAATTGGCCACTGAGAATTCCAGAAAATACCATTGAAGAATTTCCAATCAGGGATGCCAGTATCACACCAATAAAGACCAAGACACATATACCAGAGATATTACTGTGCAGTAAGGCCGATTAAAATCCCAATAGCCAAATCCACCAAGAAATGCCAACAGAAGTCTCCAAAGAATACCCATTAAGAAAACCAAAGAATGCTCCAAAGAATAACCAAATAAAACCCCAAGAGAAAGCTACCCTTTCACAACTGTTAAGCACAGAGGAGGACCATAGAGATTTGCCAATAACCGAGCTCCAAAAGCAAACACCAATTTCCAAATAAAGGCTAGTCAAATGCCATTCATTTCTTGCCAATCCATACACCTTGAAAAGCCAGCGGTGAACCACTTTCTTCAGGGGAGGAAGAGGACTTACTTACCATTTCCATAGGACATGTATGAATGCCAATATATCACAGTTATACACATGCCTTAAACTATTATGCAAGCAAGTTTATGAAACAGTTTATTCAACAAGGTCACTCAAGCACGGCAATCAAGTCAAGCACAACATAATCAATTCTTCCCCGACCTGGTCCATGCCCTTCTTGACAAAATCCATCACCTCCTGGGCTTAGGACTTGAGGTCGGCTGGAAGCTCAGGAACCTCCCAAAATTCTGGCAGTGGGGCCTCCAAGATTTCGATGTAATCATTCTTGGAGGCCAGAAAAAAGGTCTTTGCTAGCTCCCGAGCGGTGACCTAGCCTCGAAAATAATATTCCAGCTTAGCGTACATAGCCATGATCTCGCCCTCGTTCTCCACCCAGCTTACCGCTACGTTATTGGACTTGAAGGCTTCCACTGCCTTCTCTCCATTTGCTCCGAACAGGTCGAGTAGTTCCTGGAACTTCGCCTAGGCCTTGCGGCAGTCAGCCTTGTAGCACTCCACATCCGTGGCCATCGGGATTTATCTAACTCAAGCTTTTTCTCCTTGGCCGCGAGCTCTGCCTTCAGATGCTTGACCTCGTCCGCATCCTCCTTATACCTCTTGAAGGCCTCTAACCTTTATGCATCGAACTCGGCTCAAGCGTCAGCCTACCGCTGCTCGAGCTTGACACAACGAGTTTGAGCCTTAGAGAGGAGGCCGGGAATAGAGAGAGCGTGGGACTCAGCCTAAACAAGAAGACAGCGAATTCGATTAGCCGAGCTGAAAGGTATAATCGTACACGAGTAAATAAGCTCAAATCACTATGGTAACGACTGTCTTTAGGTCGAGTGAGAGCTGCTCTGGCGGGACCCCTGCCAACTTGGGGTCACGGGCCACCTTGGCCGCCTCCATAAGGTCCTTGCTGGGGTCGGGGGTTACCTCGACGGCCTTACCTTTCCCTGAGTATTCTGCCCAAGGCCGTTTTCTATTATCAGGTCGGGTAGATGAGCGCTCTTGCATTACTACCCTTGAGCTCGGCCTCTTGGGCAGGGGAAACTTCGAGGTCCCTTTAGAAGTCACCTCGGTGCTAACCTCCCGAACTTGGCTGCTGGACCACTGCCTGTGCTCTTGAGTAGCGGTGGGACCAAAGTCAGACCAAGCTGAGCTGTCGCCACTGGCCTCGGTCCCTCTTCTCTTTCTTTGGACGTAAGCAAGCTTTCCAATATCAGCCATGTCTGTAAAAAAACAAAGAGAAGAGAAGTGAGAAATTACCAATTACTAACTGAAAAGGACAACGTTAGACAAGGAGACGGGGAGGTTGGGCATTGATCCTGCGAACTGACCCTTTTCTGAGCCGGACTCTGCATTCTCTTCGGGCTCGGGAAGTAGATAGAGATGCTTCTTTCTCAGGTCAGGTTATCTCCCGAATAACTTTGATTTTCAAATTGTGTCCTACCTGAGGATATTGTCAATGTTAATCAGCATACCCGGCTCGGGTCTCAGTACCCCGACCTCGACGAGTTTTGCTTCGAAAACTTGGGGTTGTCGTTCACATTCTTCTTTAAGGAGGGATTCCAATCCATTCTGCACCCCGGGTTCATAGCCAGCTCGACCCAATAGTAGTCATTATGCTAGCCCTTGTTGGAGGAGTGTCACTTGGTGAATATGGCATTATTGGCTCAAGCCGCGAAATAAAACCACCCTGGCTGTTTTAGGTTGGGCTTGCATACAAAGAATTGCCTGAACCGATGCAGGGTCGGCTCTACTTCCTTCTCGAGGCAAATAGATAAAACGCCACCACTACGGCCCAACCATTGGGTGACATCAGACCTGGGCTAAGCTCAAAGTAGTTCAGAATACCGGCGATGAAGTCGGGAAGTGAAACCGGATGACATCGAAGGCGAGGTCATAGATAGTGAAGTGATCGGGTAGAGGATAACAAGCGGATTCGTGCCGACCTGGAACCTTCAGCTTGTGGTGTCGGTCCACCGACCAATTTTTTAGCCTAGCGTTAGCCATTTGGATGATGGAATGACACTCACACTTATAACAGGCGAACAATTGCCCTATCCTCTTTTCCCAAGCCGACGAACCACTGGCTGTAGCTGAGCTCCGAGGTCGGACTGCCCTAACTGGGACTGCTTCAATCGGATCTGCAGTGGGATCTCTAGCTAAATACTCCTGAGGTATCTCGACCCCTTCCAATTGGTTCAGAGGCGACCCATCCTCTCTATCTCCCAAATCTCCCAGATCGGCCAAAGGATCCTCCTCAGCCTCCTTCTATACCTGCTTGACCCTAATAACTTGGAAATCATCATCATTCTCCCTGGGCCCAGATTGTCGAGCTGATCCTTAAGATACACTAGTGCTGTCATCACTGTGACCTCCATCCAAGGTGGATTCCGATCTCGACGGATTCTCGTCCCCTCCATAGGATCTCACCTCCATCACTTGGGAATCTTCTAACTCCGACCTTCCCATCCTGTCTACAAATTAAAAAATATGTATAGGAATATCTAAAGGGAGTCGGGACATACCTACCATTCTAATTGTAGAAGATGACCCGATCTAATTGCCTCTGACCTAATTGGCTCCGAGCTAATGAATCCCGATCTGAACACACTGAGAAGATTGCTTGCCAGGCTAAAAATGTCCGACCACTCTGGTTGCCGACGTGAAAGCTCTCTAAATTATATGATCAAAGTGTGAAATGAATCTCGAACTTCAGGGTCCTATTTATAGGCAACCCCAGTAATCGTCTCGGGAATTCCAAACGTCGCATCTCGTCATAATTTTCAGGTGACGTGTCAGCCATCCGAAGAGCATGCAACGCTGACATGGCCATTCTCACTCTGCCGGGGTTGGGCACCTCCATCTAGGGAACAACTCCCAAATCTAGATCTCACCCTCTCGATCTAGACTTTGTGGGGGTGGGGGGGGGGGGGGGGGAGGGGATTGACGAGGGTAAACCTAGAGCTGAGGTAAGATACCTGCACCGAGTTGAGGCTGGCCAACTTGAGCCAAGGCCAGCGTATTCAGGTAATGCCCAACTTGAATGCCGATCTGACCTCACCCCGACCTAGGAAAACCCCGACCTCTGCGCCAGCTGTCCTAATGGGACATAAAGCCTTGATGTGACATAAAGCTGCACCGCATTAAATGCTGTCAGATCCGAATTTAGTATAAATAGAGCTCCACCCTTTCATTTCTGAGGTAACTGCTTATAAAATGCTTTCAGTTACTTCTCCAACTCAGACATACTAATCATTTGCACGCCTGAGAAAAAAATTTGGGTCATCACCCCGCCTTTTCCTTCCTTTTTCTTGTGCAGGTCAAGTAGTCAACCCGAAAATTCAGGTCAAGAAGCCGATCCAAAAATCTAGCTCAGCAGGAGTAGTCATCCAACCTTAACTGTGAGATTTCCAACCTCGACAAGGACCACATATAATTGATCTAATATGTAGTCCAATTAGGTTAAATTCTTAAAGATTTCAATATGTGATATATACAAAAATTAACTTGAAACCGAATTCTGTTTGTTTATTTTATTTTTCATGGCTGACAGAAGTCAAGGCTATTAGTGGCTGACATCTTTGATGTAATCTTTTCTTTCCACATTCGTGATAGGATGAGATAATATTTGAAAGTGATGCAAAAGCTCGAAGTATACTAGAATATATCTAAGATTTTATCTTCTAGTTTCACTCGGAATTGATTTGAATCATAATACCGATTAACTGATAAAGCTATTATAATACAGTTTTACACCACTCATTAATCTGATTTAATAGAGATAAATTAATGATGATAAAAAATTAATAGTGATAAACTGATGATGATAAAAGATTAATTTTTCTCCATTAAAGTGATCATCACTTATTATTATTAGATTAAATAATTAATAGTACAGACCTACTCAAATTCTCTTATAATATTATAATATTAAGAAAATATGTACACTTAGAAGCGGACTGTTTATATCTAATTCACACACACATAACTTGTTAATTCTTGACCAACACTTAGATTGGCTTTTTATATATATATATATATATATATATATATATCATTTGATATGATCAACTATTCATGGACATAATCAATAATTTAATATTGAAGGGTCAAGATTCAAATAAAAAAATTAATGACAAAAACTATTAGAGTAATAATAACTTTTTTTTAACGATATTAAAAATCCCTTCTAGCTCCGCGCTCCTTACCAGCCTTCAACATATTAATAATTCTTTTTCTTAACCTAATTATAGAAATCAGACTATTCTTCGAATCAACAAATAATTTAAGAATTGGTATTTAAAACAACCGTGAACTCCACACCCCTCAGTCAGGAGGGTGGATTCACGCGTTGAGGTATAGCCCATGGCTCGAGTGTTTTGAAAACCATTCTATTGGTGTTTGTTTGTAATATCTCCATCCCCTGCAGTATTCATCAAGGGTGTTATCTATCAAATCAGAAAGGCGTCCCCCCAGATCCTCCTAGCTTGCACCTCCACAATCACATCTTTGAATCACCACTCTGGCATAATATCACTGTTTGGCCTACTAATTTCAAGTTTAATCACAAAAAGAAACAGTTATGACATATCAGTTCGTAGAACAAATACTAGGCTCAATTGGTACTAAAATGGCGCGACCACGCCATGTCTTTTACAAGTAATGATTTTTTCATAACATCATAATATTATAAGTACGATTTAACGGTTACAAATTATTTATATTATTTTTTTATAATTATAATAATTTCACATCGAGATCTCATTCTCACAAGAGATAATTCTTAAAGGTAAAGGGTTTTCTCTCTTAATAAACTAATATATATATTTTAGCATACGTGATTTTACAGTACAATCTTCAAATATAAGTTGCAGCAAAATCACATACCTGCAAAATCACATACCTATTTGAGTTATGATAAAACGAGTTGTAA
Organism: Ehretia macrophylla; assembly: GCA_037974665.1. Lineage (NCBI taxonomy): Eukaryota > Viridiplantae > Streptophyta > Magnoliopsida > Boraginales > Ehretiaceae > Ehretia > Ehretia macrophylla. Next base: position 16,513,794 of record CM075777.1, read on the forward strand.
TCGTTACCTGATTATTAACAAAGGCCTTAATTTCCTTCCTCTATTTAGAATTAACAACCGTTTATAAAAACAATCAATTAAAATTACAATAAAAGAGAAAATCTAGCTATATATTTATAACTTATAAGCAAAAGTCATAATCCATTCCTATCTTTCAAGTAACATTTCCAACATAAGGACAAATCAATTGACAAAGAAGTGACATTTGCCACAAGGCAAATATACTCCTTATTCATAACATTGTAGTCTACAGAAAATTAGGGAGAAAGAGAGGTAAATGGTGTCCACAGAAACACATAGAGAGACTGCAGAGACGTGGAGAAAGCGAGAGGTTAGCCAGTCTGGAAATATAGGGTTAAAATTCTCATTAAGCATTTTGTTCAGCTTATGTGGGCTTTATTTTTTACTGGATCATAGTTGCGTAATTGGACTGTGTTTCATACACGCAATTATTTCAAACAAATCAGATGACAGTTGAGGATGGTCTAACTTGGGTTTGAAAAACCACAAAAGTTTAGTAGGTAGTTCTGAAATCAAATGAGATAATCAACTCTTTTGACCAACCATAGGAACTATTACGAAATTTATCTAAATTTAAAACGGGGTCGATTCAGAATTTTTTGTTTAGGGGATAGAAACACACAATTTAGAATTTTTATATTAGACAATTGTTTTTTTTTTTCATTAGAGGGTAAATAGATTTTTCAGCCTAACAATATTTTAAAAATATATGTATTTTTTGAAATACAACTTCAAAACTTAGTTTTTAAGGTCGATAAAAGTTACAACCGCTTCAGATTCGAAATTACATCCACCCATTTGTGGAATCTAAGTTTTAATCTTGTAAGACACTTGAAGATTTTGAGGCAAGAATTTGTAGTTACTTGCAAAAGACATCATATCAATACATTAATCTGATATGCAAATCGAGTTGGAAAATCAATTCGAAATTGTCTTCAAAAAATAGGTAACTGGAGAAATTCTTATCAAGCACTTTATTTTAGAATATTAATTTATTATTTGTAGAGATTGAAATCTATAATCAAATCGTAGACGTCAGAATGTAGGATCGAAAACAGAATGAGCACTACCAACATTATATAATGTAATTTTTGAGTTAGTACAACATGTTTGACGAAAATAAAAGGGTTAGTACAACATGCATGTGCGATACTTCCCACAATATTACAATTTATGTTTGAGAATGAAACAGCCACCTGGTGGGTTTGCTCCCCACATGCATGTAGAGGCGGATATATTAGGACGCAAGTGGAGCTGCAGTCTTTATTAATTTTAAAATAAAGTTATTAATAAGTGAGTTAAATTTATATTTTAAAAAATATGTATATTTTAAAAGTATTTTTAGAATAAAAAATTAATTTAACCCTTACTAAATTTTTTTTCTATATATGAATATTTAATTGTATATTTTTAACATCACTACATAAAAATTTTGGATTCGCTACATGAATGAGACCATGAGATGACAACCATTGCATCTAGAATATCTATCGAAGTTGTACATTTTTCGAGATCAGGCAGACCACAACCTAGTTTTTGAAAAGATTTTCCGTTTAAGCTTTGGTGTAATTGTATGTAACTCGTTATACATGCGAAAAGTTACTAGTTTGAATTTCGTTCGGAAACGATTTGAATCTTCTCATAGATAATACAGATTTACACCACTCATTAATCTGATTTAATAGTGATAAATTAATGATGATAAAAAATTAATAATGATAAACTGATAATGATAAAAAATTAATTTCTCTCCATTAAAGTAATCATCACTTGTTACTATTAGATTAAATAATTAATGATACAGACATCTTTAAATTCTTTTGTAATATTATAATATTACGAAAATATGTACCCTTAGAAGCATATTGTTTATATCTAATTCACACACAGAGAACTTGTCAATTCATGACCAACACTTAGATTGGCTTTTATTTTTTTTATTTTTTTTATCATTTGATATGATCAACCACTCATAGGCGGAGCCAATATTTTAATATTGAAGGGTCAAGATTAAAATAAAAAAATTAATGACATAAAAAATAGAAGAATAATAACTTTTTTTTAACGATACTATATATATATATAAATTTTTAAAAATCCCTTCTAGCTCAGCGCTCCTTACCGGCCTACAATATATCAACATTTCTTCTTCCTAACCTAATTACAGAAATCATACTATTCTCTCTTTTTTATTTTTTTTTTCTCAATCAGTAAAAGTACTTTTATTTCAACCAAACCAAACTACAAAATAATATATGTACTATTCAGTCAAAAAATTACATCAAAATACATCAGACTATTCTCTGAATCAGCCAATAGTCTAATATTGGTGTTTGTTTATAATATCCCCATCCCCAGTAGCTACTAGGATTCATCAAGGGTGATATCTATCAAATTAGAATACCTTTACTATCATATTTGATTCACCACTCTGGCATAATATCACTGTTTGGCCTACTAATTTCAAGTTTAATCACAAAAAGAAACAGTTATGACATATTAATTCGTAGGACAGAAATTAGGCTCAATTGGTACTACAATGGCGCGACCAAGTCATGTTTTTCAGGAGTATTGATTTTTTCATAATATCATAATATTATAAGCGCGATCTTACAGTTACAAATTATTTTTATTATTTTATCGTAATTGTAATGATCTCATGTCGATATCTCACCCTCACAAGAGATAATTCTTAACAGTGAAGCGTTCTCTCTCCTAATATATATATATATGTTTTAGTAAAAGTGATTTTACAATACAATCTTCAGAATCACATACCTATTTTAGTTATAATAAAACGAAAACCGTTTATGAGAACATTCAATTAGAATTAGAGGAGCAGAGGGAGTCATAATCCATTCCTGTCTTTCGAGTAACATTTCCAAATTAAGGACAAATCAATTGACAAAGAAGTGACATTTGCCACAAGGAAAATGTACGATCCTTATTCATAACATTGTAGTCTACAGAAAATTTTGGGTGAAAAAGAGGTAAATGGTGTCCACGGAAACAGATAGAGACACTGCAGAGACGCGGAGAAAGCGAGAGGTCTGCTAATCTGGAAATATAGGGTTAAAATTCTTATTGAAGCATTTTGTTCAGCTTATGTGGGCTTTAACTTTTACTGGATCATAGTTGCGTAACTGAACTGTGTTTCATACATGCAATTATTTTAAATAAATCAGATGACAGTTGATGATGGTCTAACTTGGGTTTAAAAAACCACAAAACTTTATTAATCATGATATGCAAATCGAGTTGGAAAATCAATTAGAAATTGTCTTCTAACTGTTTATTATAGTTTCGGTGGCTGAAATCAGACAAGGGGTTTCTTGCATGAAGACACCATCCAACCTGTAGTTTATATGATAAAATTGGTAGCAATTGAAATACGAGTAATGATTTTTGTTGCTCTATTGATGCTTTATTTTCTTCTATACTGTATGAATCACGCAATGTTCAATTCTTACTACTTAATAATTGGACGTTTAAGTTATTAAAGATCTAAGAATTATTTGACTAAACTTTTAGACACTTAAAAGTATTATGTATGAGTTTAGAAGCTTAAGCGAAACAGGTTAATTGAAAGTGTACTTTTAACATAACAACGCTAACAATCAATGACTTTTCTTCAACAACATTTATGATCAATGCTCTATTACGAAAAACTCTACAACTCAATAGTAAATTTCACAATTAGGCGAAACATACCCTTATTATATTTGTTTATTGTCATGAATATGCCCTATCATGTGCAACGGGATTTATTTTAAATTTTACACGTAAACAGTTTTACTTTATTCTTAAATAAATGACAACAAAATTTGAACCAAAATTATTTAATACTTTAAACTTTAATAGTATATTAAATTATTACATTATTTTAAAAAATTAAACTATTATCAAAAAATTTATTATATTTATTTATTATTTTTAACAATAATCAAATCAGAATTTCGTCAAAGATCTCTTTTCTATCAATTCAAATTTACGCATCTTTGCAACTGAAGCAGCGGCTGTAACTGCCTGATGCAGACAGATCATGTCATGCATGACAAACACAAAATTTCGACAAGTGCTGCTACAAAATCGTCACCTCAAACGTCACTCTATCAACCTTGGAAAATTACAGTCTTTAGCACGTTTTAAAATATTTAAATTTCGAGCTACATATGTCGAAATGATGAGCTTGAAGTTAGATAATTTAAATGTATGGATGAAATCGAGGTGAAAAAAAAGGAGGGTTGAAGTGTGAATGAATCTAAGGTGAAAGAAAAGTAAGAAGTGTCGTAAAAAGAAAAATTTCACATTCAGTCTTTATTGTTTGTAAAAAAATTTCAGTTTAGTGCTTATTATTTAAAATGACTCAATTTAGTCTTTATTGTTTTCTTAAAAATTTTAATTTCCTCCCTATTGTTTAAATTTTCTCAATTTCCTCCTTATTGTTTCCCAAAAAGTTCTAATTTTGTCCTTATTATTTTAAAAAGTTTCAAATTCATTCTTATTATTTTTTAAAAAAATTTAATCTAGTCTTTGAATAATATGGACGAAATTAAAACTTTAAGAAAATAAAATAGAAGAAATTGAAAGTTTTTAAAAATAATAGGGACGAAATTGAAACTTTTTGAAAAATAATAAAGACTAAATTAAAACATTTTAAACAATAAGAATGAAATTGAAATTTTTAATGAAATAATATGAACTAAATTGAGATATTTTAAATAATATAGACTAAATTGGGATATGTTACAAACAATAAAGATTAAATGTGAAATTTTCCTAAGTTAACGTTTTAAAGACCAACAAGTCAATCTTTTGTCTCATAAAATCCTACTATATATAACCTGTTAGGCCCATCCAGTTGATGCATCCACAATAATCCCTCCAGCTGCATACACGCCATCAAACATACCTTTCCTATATCTGCTCTTTTTCCTATAAATTTTCAGTTAAAATACACTAAAAAAAATTGTTGATGTCTCAATTAGTAGAGGAAAAATTAGTCTCAGCTGGTACAGCCATGGCGCAGACAGCCCATGTCCTCCTGGTAACATTTCCTGCACAGGGCCACATCAATCCAGCCCTCCAACTTGCTAAGCGGCTCATCTCAATGGGCATAGAAGTGACTTTTGCCACAAGTGTTTATGCCCATCGTCGCATGTCGAAACCCACAGGCATGCTTAAGGGCTTAAACTTTGCAGCTTTCTCGGATGGATATGATGAAGGCTACAAACTCGGGGTCACTGATACCATTCATTACATGACAGAGCTGAAGAATCGTGGGATGAAAACGTTAAGAGACATCATTCACAGCATTGCTGACAAAGGCCGCCCCATAACGTGCCTGGTTTACACTCTTTTGCTTCCTTGGGCTGCAGATTTGGCTCATGAATTTCACATCCCATCTGCTCTTCTTTGGGTTCAACCAGCTACAGTTTTGGATATTTATTACTATTACTTCAATGGCTACGAGGATGAAATTACTAAAAATAGCAGTGACCCCAATTGGTCAATTCAGCTACCTGGGCTTCCATCTCTCTCAGGCCGTGATCTACCCTCCTTTATGCTTCCTTCAGGCTCATATGCACATGGTGCCGTCTTGCCATCATTTAGAGAGCACCTAGATAAACTTGATGCTCAAGAGAACCCCAAAATACTTGTGAACACATTTGATGCACTTGAGCCTGGGGCTCTGATCAAGTCCATTGAGAAATACAACTTTATTGGTGTTGGACCCTTGATTCCATCAGCTTTCTTGGATGGAAAAGATCCTACAGATACTTCATCTGGTGGTGACCTTTTCGAAAAATCGAAAGATTACATGGAATGGTTAAACTCAAAGCCTGAGACATCAGTTGTTTATGTATCATTTGGGAGTATGTTGAATCTACAAAAAAGTCAAATGGAGGAGATAGCGAGAGGGTTGCTAGAGACAGGAAGGCCATTTTTGTGGGTGACAAGAGCTGAAAAAAATGGAAAAGAGCAGAAGGAAGAAGAGAAATTAAGCTGCATGGAAGATTTGGAGCAACAAGGCATTATAGTGCCATGGTGTTCGCAACTTGAGGTTCTAACACATCCTTCTTTGGGATGTTTTGTGACACATTGTGGATGGAATTCTACATTGGAAAGCTTGGCTTGTGGTGTACCAGTTGTGGCTTTTCCTCAATGGACAGATCAAGGAACAAATGCTAAGCTGATACAAGATGTGTGGAGGACGGGAATAAGGGTAACAGCAAAGGAAGATGGTTCAGCTGAGAGCGGTGAGATCAAGAGATGTATAGAGATGGTTATGGATGGTGGAGAGATAGGGCAAACCATGAGAGGAAATGCTAAGAAATGGAAAGATTTGGCAAGGGAGTCTATGCAGGAAGGTGGTTCTTCATATGAGAATTTGAAATCATTCGTTGAAGAAGTTTGAAAAAGTTTCGAGACATAGCAGGAGGGAAAACTATAGTTTAGGTTCTAAGTTTGTTCTTTTTTTTTTTTTTTTTTTTGTTTTTAATCCCACCCCTGAGATTCCAACATAGTCTTCCAAATATTAGAAACAATAACCCACTATTAGACTAGTCGGGGAATCTCTAGTTAGGATTTAAGTTTTTGCTATATATGCAGTCAAATGTTCAATTCGTTTTGAAATTTCTTGTGTTCCACATTCTAACGAAACGAACTTTTATAATTTATGAATTCTCGGTCTTGTTAACTTTGTTGAGAACTGGAGATTGGTGTATTGCATGTTACTGTCATGCATGCTTTTTTTTATAGAGTAAAATACATTATATTTTTCTATGTTTTTTAAATTGCGTCATAAACCTTGTGTTTTAAAAATTGCGTAACAAATCATGTGTTATAAAAAATATTACACACACGTGTCAAACTAAAGTGTCTAATTAATTATGTTAGTTAGGTTTGTTAAAAGACGTACGTGTAATTGCCCTCATTTAAATATTATTCACCACATGGTTTTACCCATTTTACCATTTGAAAAAAAAGCATTACCAAAGTTAGATAGGGAAACTCCCCCATTTTAAAATAGGGATGGCAACAATTCGGTTAATCGCGAAAACTAAAAAAATAAAAATTGAAACCGTTTAGCATAATGTAAATTCGAAATCAAAAGGTTTTAAAAATTACTATCCAAAATTGAAACCGACAAATAATAAAAAAAACCACGGATAACTGAACCAAAAACCAATAATTTTAAAAAATAATTTAAATAGAAAATAGCTCCAAAAATATTTTTAAAAATAGAATTTAAATATTAAAAAAACTTAAAAATAGAATAAATCAAAATAAAAAATTTGTATATGAGTCCCATTAATTGATCTAACGCAAGCATGAAACATTTCATTTAAATCGGATTCTAAATATCTATTTCGTCTGAAGATAGATAAATTGATTTGATCTAGCAAATCAGTGTTATTTGATATAAGTTTGAGTAATCATCTGACTCTTAAAAGAGTAGTGAGAAATATATTGCAATGATATATAATACCATTTCTTTTGATTTGAGATACAACTTGTTTTCTACAATAATCTAGCAAGATTTGTCCAAAGTTTGGAAGTTTCGAATTAAATTTTTTTGGAGATGTCACAAAAATTAGTAAAAACTTGAATGACAGTGTACAAAAAATAAAAATAAAAAAAAGGAAAAAAAATAAAACTAAAATCATGTGGGGAAAATGCTATTCAAATTTCATATATAAAGAAACAACTACAAAGCCAACTCAAGGTACAACATCATTAAACAAAAAAAGGAAAAGACAAACTGAAAGAATTAAAAAAGAAAAATATTACAATATCACAAGAAGAGATTAGAAACACATATCTTAAGAAAATAACTTAGAAAGATTTCAACTTGAGAATAATGCTTGCGAACTTGACTTCGACAAGACGCGATGGTCGACGAAGCTGCAGAGGTTGAACCGTTGCAGCACTAAATAGAGAGTCTGAAGTGAGATTGCGAGTGTGGCTAGTGCAAAAGAGAAATAAGACTGGCTTCAAGAGAGCCATTATAGAGAAACAAAATGGTAGAAAAGCCTACAACAGGCTCTCTAGGGAGCCCCTGTTTTGATGGCCATACTCACTGGATGTAGAGAGCCAAAAGCTGGCTCTCTACATCCCAAAAAATCTCCAAAACCAAAAGCTGGCTTTGTAAAAAAAATTCACAAAAACTCTCCAAAGGTAAAAAAAATTGACCGTTGGAGAGCTGATCTCTGTTTGTCTATAAATAAAACACAAATCATGTTTTGAATCACCAAACAAAAAACCTCAAATGAGGAAACTCCTATTAATGAAACTAAACCCAAAAGTTCCATTGAGAAGAAATGGACTGCAAATGAGGAACAAAATCAAAGATCACTTACGGTCCCTCCTACTTATGGTTCAGCTGATAACCTTAGTCCAAATCTTTCAGTAAGACAGTTATGCTCCAGTAATGATTCATCTGATAGGGAGCCAAGCTCAGTAACATCGTCAAATATCAATGACCATCCTGACATGCAAACTGAAGTGACACCTGAACCTGATGGTGTTGTATCTGGTTGTTACACTGAAGTGGGACCACAACTTTCCTGTGATAATGTCAAGAGTTTTCAAAGTGAACCAAGTTACTCAGCAGTTCCTCCATGCTCCAATGTCAATGATGAAATTGGGCCTACAGACTCTACATTGGAAGTGCTGCTATTTGAGCAAGATGGTAATGGCCAAGACTGCACGGACGTGGACAATGTACAGCTGGTTAGACCAGTTACTATGGAACAAAAATCATCTAGTGATGAAGCATCTGATGAACCTACAAATCATATAGATGGTCCTAGAAGAGGAATACTGAAGAGAAATCCAAGAGGATGTAGAGGGCTGTGTGAATGTCTAAGTTGTGCTTCATTTCACCTGAATGCTGAAAGAGCGTTTGAATTTTCAAGAAATCAGATGCAAGATGCTGAGGAAGTTGCCCTCGAATTAATCAAAGAATTAAATGACATTCGCCATATGTTGGAAAACTCAGAAGCCAATATCAATGATCTCGCTGTCATTCAACTCAATCAGGTATACAGTTTGTGAACAACTAAAATGGTATTCTGACTGTTTTTGTGTTTTCTATGATATCAATGGCATATTTTAATCAAATTCTATTTCCAACAATGAATTGCATTTTGGTAATTTGCACATGTTGAGCATCTGCTTTATTGGATGATTCATCTTTGCTTCATTATTTTCGTTTTGGTGGAAAAGTTCAATAAGATATAGTCTAGATCTGAAGAGATTATCCCTGAAGATTTTAGAAGGTCTAACTCTAAAATATTACATTTTGGGTTGGAAAGATGAGGAAAGTCGTACGAAATACTGCATCCTTCTAGTCTTTTCAATGTCTATTTTTATTTTGTAATTCTCCAACCGGTACTTCCCGGAAACCCCTAGGCCCTGAGGTGAAATTATGCAGTGTTGCTTGAGAAGTCTTCATGACTTCTGTGAGCTTCATTGAATTGATGTAATTAGTGATCTTATGATGAATATTCAGATTGAAGTTACTAAAAGCAGTTCATATGATATCCAATTCTCCAGATCTGTTTTAGTTAATTGAATAACATGGTAAGAATATTACTTGTTAACCTATGAATTAAATAGAATCAGGTGGATAACTTATCTAGATTGCAGTCTTACTCAAGGGAGGGTTAAAGAAACACTTTTCATTGACGTCATTCAACTGAAGTTCTGATGGAGAGAGCGGGCATAATTTCAAAACTAAATGGGTGGTTTCTAAATTTATGATAAACTAGATTGTAAGTCAATGTAATTAATGTGTATCATTTTTCAACTGATTTGTTGTATATAAGACACGCCTTAACACTACTGATATTTGTAATCACATGATGTTAAGTCATGCGTGTCAAAAATTAACATTTTTCTTTTGTTTTCTAAATTTATCATTTGAGCATTTAATTCTTTAACCACTCTCAAGCTACGTCACCAGCAGGCAGACTTTATTTTTAGTACTACCATATTTCTTATGTTAATCTTTATCATCAAGTGATTCTTGTTCTTAACATTTATTATCCTTTTTTATTATTATTTCCTTTTCTCATATTTCACTTCACCTACAAGTTCAGAATTTTCATTGATGCACATGGAAGAAATTTTTTATATTGAATCACATACATGTAATAAAAAGAATTCCAGTAGGATCAGAAAGGCTTTTGTCCAAACATAATGGTCGGAGGATAGTTAACTATTGTTTCTTATTATGTACACCTTATATTACCTCTTTAGATATATCAGGAGAAATGTTGTGGACAATTTTGTTTGATGCAAAGCCAGGAACATTCGGCCAAACCATTTCGTATAACGTTTAATGTCCTGTAGCTGCAGGTAGAGGAATCATGCAGAAAGGCATTGGAAACAGAGAAACGAGCAAAAGAACGCCTCAGTCAAATGAATGAGGATCTTAACATCCACTGCAGAATAAGAGTATGTATCAGTTCATGTTTAAGCTATTTCTAATTTATCCATGTGATCTATTCCATACTGCGACATCCAATATGCTAAATTCGTTATATCACTTTGCAGAGCTTGCAACGGCCAAGGGTGGCCTTTTCCTGTCACGTCAATGAAGAAAAAGTCATTCCACCTAGATGGAATTGACAAGACGATATAAAAAATCCTACATGCTTTCCCTCGAGCTGCGTCTGTGTTCATGTAAAATGTCTACAAGGAAGCTGAAAGAGGTCTTTGCTACTCTGTTGATTCCGGGACTAAATGCTAAATGCTGTTTCTGGAGCACATCAGCTGCACGTATGGCGGCTGTTCATGGAGTTTGTTGCATTCATGAAACTGTAGTGTTTGATACGTGTAATACTAGTATGTGGTATATTACCTCATGAGGAGTGTTTGTAATACAAGCCTGGGGATAATTTCGATTGTAATTATATGAAAGAACTATGTTTGTGAGCCTATGAGTTGGATGGAAAATTTAGTTGGCAAAATAAGTTGAGAGTTTTTGTGATCCTTTTTGCATGAGGAATAACCTCATGCTGGGAGCTTGTCCGGATAGCACGAGAGCGAATTTCACTAGTGGTTCCAATATTTACTCAAATTTTCAAGTTAATTTTAAATGTTATAAACATCGAGCGACTAGTCTTAGGCAGTGATTGGTATGTGGGAATGAGTTGGGAATGAAATGACATTTTCAATTCTATTTTAATTCTCATGTTTGGTATGAGGAAATGAACTTGGGAATGTCATTCTTAAGGGAATTTCATTCCCACATACATGGGAATAACCATTCCAGACTAAATACATGGGAATGACCCATTTCCATGTATTTGAGAATCAACTTGACTAGTATACCATTTATAAATAATTTGTTTTACAATAATAATAATAATAATAATTAAAAATATAATAATATTATTATGAAAATAATAATAATAATAAAAATAATAATAAAATAAAAAATAAAAAAATATTATTATTATTATAATAATAAATGATAATAATAATAATAAATAAATAAATAAATAAAATAATAAAAACAAAATTAAAAAATAATAATAGTGATTAAATAATAATAATAATAATAATAATAATTAAAAATATAATAATATTTTGTTATTAATAATTATTATTATTTTTTTTTTTATTATTTTTTTTTTTATTTATTGTTGTTGTTGTTGTTGTTATTATTATTATTATTATTTATTTATTATTTTTATTTTATTATTATTATTATTATTATTTATTATTGTTGTTGTTATTATTATTATTTATGTTTATATTGTTTACAATTATGTTTATATTTATTCTTATTTTTAATACTATAATAATAAAAGGGCAATTATGTCATATTATACAAGTCATTCGCATTACTACTCTTAATTCGTAGAGCATACCAAACATGTCATTTTCATTCCCAAGTTCATTCCATTCATTGGTTCATTCCATTCATGCCCAAATCCATTCCAATGTATCAATCGCTACCTTAATGTTTCAGATTAGATGTCAAGATGGACTCTCGCATTATCTTTTCGTCAAATTTGAATGAAAAATTATAAAATTACTTTTATACTCTTTGAAATTATTTTCAAACTTTCACGTTGGTCCCTAATATTTATTTAAAATTTTAAATTAGTCCCATAAATTGACACGGGTATGGTAACGGAACCAATTTGTGTTGTGTTTTAACATAAAGATGATGATAGGGACTACTCAGAACACTTGTGACAAACACTAGCAACTCATAATATGAATTATGAAACATTAAGGACTAATTTTAAAATTTTGATTAAGCATTGAAAAAAAAAAATAGTAGTGAAATTTTCCTGCAAAACTTACTGCAACAAAAAAAAATCATATATGATTGAGGTGAGGCTATCCCGGTCCATAGAGGGAGTTGATTTTGTGAGGATGTTTTCCAGGGTTATCAAAAAAAAAAAAAAATCATTTACATATATATGCATAGTGCTCCTACTTTAATTTAAATTTTACTTTTTTTTTTGGGTCAATTATCAAGACATGGAAGGGGTAGAGAAAGTTGAACCCACAACTCATCTATCAAAAAGAATGACTTTTGTCACCAAACTCTCCCTTAAGATCTAGCACTTCATAAATTTTCCTTTATGTTCCTCACTCTCATGGTCTTTGAACTATAATATTTTAAATCTTTTGCAACACTTCAATTGGAAAATGAAAAAAAATATTGCAATAGGTGTCTTATTACAATGATTTTTAACATTGTATAAACTAAAACTTTTTGCAATGGTTAAGATTTTCTTAATCACTTTTTGCTAATAATTACTCATGAATTACTTTTTTCTATGGTTTTACAATGTTGCTTATTATTTATAAAAAAGTTACAATAGAGAATTTGCAACGGGTTTGTATGTAACGGTACCATATACAATGGTTAAGTTATTTGAAACGATTTTTAATATTTTTATAATAGTTTTAAATATATTTAAATATTGCAATAGATAAAAAATGTGCTACTGCACAAACCCTCGTTTCTGTGCTCCATTGAGGTAACAGTTTAAGATTTGGTTGTACCTTATCGTTCGATTAAATTGCTTAGACAGGAGCAGAGTTGAATGACTATTTAGTAGAAATGTTGAGATTTTGTTATTCTTAGTACTGTTATCATGTGATCTTGAGTTGTCAACAGAGCCTTAGACTATGTTCGTTTGGTATTGTTTCTTAAAATATTTTAGGACGATCTCTCGAGATAGCTGGACATATAGGAAATGGAAATTTGGTTTTTATCTTCTTGGATGTATATGTTTTGGGTTTAGGGTTTAGGGTTTCGAGTGTTAAAAGGGTTCTTGCTCTATCTTAGTGCATGTTTAATGGTTGACTTGGATTGAAAGTGCTAATAGTTAAAGAATGATTTGCTTGAGTTGTATGTTTGCCGCTGTGATCGTGAGAGGTTACAAGCTAGACTAATTCTTGTTAATGATATTTTTTTTATGTATATTGTATGATTTTAAACCTCCCTTATATAGAAAAGAAAAAAAAAAGAATGATTTGCTTGAGTTGTATCTTTGCACACATTGTGAATTATCTAATCAAATATGTTAAAGGGTGGGAGCTCTTCTATGCATTGGTGAGTGAAATGAAAGGTTTTGGCATAATGAATATAAAACGATATAATTTTTATGTGTAATTGCGTTTAGGAAATCCATAAAAGCATCAGACTATGCTTGGAAAAAGAAAAAGAGATATGTATAAAGAGATTGAAGACAATAATTAATATCAACAAAGAAAATATTATGAATCGAATATATTTTATTGTCAGATCCAAGTATTTTTCCTTAAAATTATTATTTATGATCTTGGTAAAGTAAGACCGACGGAAGTGAACTTTATCACGAGAAAGGCAAATGTACTTCTTACCCTCAAACATAGTAGACTACCAAACTTAAAGAGTGAACAGAAACTAAAGTTAAAATAAATTGTTGGGAGCATACGTTGGGACTATACCCTTCACTACATCATCAAAGGCTACAAGAAGAAGATTATCAAAGCTGTCATTCTCAAAAGGATAACTCTTAAAAAAGTCATGTGTTGGTTAGTCTTGTTGAGGACCAATAAAATGTTGACATGTGGACATAGTTAGTCATATTAAAATTTATGGTAGGATGCTAATTTACTAATTTGTCCTTTGCTTTTTTAATGTGATAAATTATAGTGGGATCCATTGAATGAATTTGGTCTCAATATATAATATGCATGCTTTTACTATTATACCCCCAACTAACTATACACAATAACTAAAATGGACTAAATAGTAATGAACAAAAAGACAAAATAAGTATCAAAAGACTAAAGTAACTCTCTACCACATTAAATGCAATAAAAGTCAATTTTCCTCCAGCAAAATATAGCCTCGCCTAAATCAAATTCGTTGCTTAAATTTCAATATCTGTGGACAAAGTAACCCTCTGAATGTGTTTGTTATCTGTTTCTTAAGTTTCAAAATTAGTAGACAAATATACAATACGTAATTGTCCAATCCAATTAAATATTAACTAACTACCACCATTAGATAAACATTAAGTCAAATTTAAGGAAATGTTAATACATCTGAAATATGAAATGATTTGTAACTAATAGTACATGTGGGATGTTATCTCTTGTTTAAGGTTTTAATATCAATAGACAGACATTTCGATATCCATAGACAGACGTACGTAATTGTTCAATCCAATTAAATATTAACTAACTACCACCATTAGATAAACATCAAATCAAATTTAAGGAAATTTTAATGCATTTGAAATATGAAATGGTTTGTAACGAATAGTACATGTGGTATGTTATCTGTTGTTTAAGATTTTAATATTCGTAGATAGATATTTCGATATCCGTAGACAGACTTTTGAATGGATAATTTATCCATTCAAATTAAATGTCAATGTAGCTACTACCATTATTTAAACATCAAGTCAATTTAAAGCCATACAAACATGAATGCATCAGCATGTTAATTTATATAACTATTCAATATTTCAAATTCCATGAATTGCAATAGCTAATATCAAAGAGAAAGGAATAAGAAGAAAATCATATCAAGTTTGTTTTTAAATAGAATTTTTAAATTTTCTATGGATCTGTTATTTCTTCTTACTAATGTGTAGTTGCTTCTTACGAATGTATAGTTGCAATTTTCTATGGATTTGTTGATGCTTCTTACTAATATGTAGTTGCAATTATTTCATAAATTTATAAGTTTTCTATAGATCTGCTGTTGTTACTTACAAATGTGTAATTACAACTGTAAATATTTATGAATTTTATATGGAAATGTTGTTATTTCTTAAGAATGTCTAGTTGAAATTATATATATTTATGAGTTTTCTAAGGATCTGTTGTTGCTTCTTACTAATTCGTAGTTGTAGTTCTTTCATAAATTTATAAGTTTTATATATTTGTTGTTGCTTCTTACTAATTCGTAGTTGTAATTGTTTCGTAAATTTATAAGTTTTCTATGGATATATTGTTGCTTCTTACTAATGTGTAGTTGCAATTGTTTTTTAAATTTATAAGTTTTCTATAGATCTGTTGTTGTTTATTACTAATGTGTAGTTGCAATTGTTCATTAAATAGTATTGGGTTGTGG
Organism: Ehretia macrophylla; assembly: GCA_037974665.1. Classification (NCBI taxonomy): domain Eukaryota; kingdom Viridiplantae; phylum Streptophyta; class Magnoliopsida; order Boraginales; family Ehretiaceae; genus Ehretia; species Ehretia macrophylla. Next base: position 16,529,422 of record CM075777.1, read on the forward strand.
GTTGGGACAGTGACACGGGAGAAAAAAAAAGTATCGAATGAGGTATTGAATATTGAATGTTCTTTCCTTGAGTGAGAGCAGCCTATTTATAGTTATTATTACGCCGGAAGTTTATATACGTGATAGGATGATAAAATTCAAAATAATTTATATAATGGCTACAATGTTGTCCATAGATAAATAGGCAATCCCAATAAGACTAAAATAGATAAGATATTTGTCTATACACAATAAAATCATAAAGAATGCATCCATTGAATATAAAGTCATATGTATCTATATATTAGAATTTTTATGTTGTAGTGTATAGTATTTTGTATAGATTCCATATGTATATGTACTTTGTAGGGAGGTTATATATATATATATCCATATATTAGTGTCTTACATTTTATAGAGTGGCCATATGTCTTTGCATGTAGTCTTTATTATTCTATAATGTGTATAAATTCTCTTTGGACTATAAATTCAATAGCCAATATACTTTCTTATGTTCAATTTAAATTCTCTTTAGAGTATCAATTTGTATTCAAGTACAAATTAATCTAATATTTTAATAAGTATAATATGGACCATAACTATTTTTATCCCCCACTTTTGTCACCTTAGATGGCGGTAATCAAAACCGTCGTCTATGGGCTTTCTTCATTTTTTTTTTGCAGGATATAAATAGGCTTTTTTTTGGCAGGCTTTTTTCTTTGCGCTTTTGCATAAATACTCTAATCAACACAAATTTCCTAAGAAAATTTTAATACCCATTCATAAGCATTTTAATAGCCATTTATAAGCAAATTGCAGTAAACTGAGATCCAAAACAACATGAAATTCACAAGCATTTTAATAGCCAAAATAGGCATTTTAATAAGCCATTCATAAGCAAATTATAGTAACTTGAGATCCAAAACAACATGAAAATTTCATCAATGTATCTCTCAAAAATGAAATTACAGTAAACTGATATCCAAAACAACATGAAATTCATAAGCTTATTTTGTTATGTTCATGACCATCTTCTCATTATGAAACTAGAAAAATCTCCATTCATGCACTTGGCTGGAAAATCAACAACCCGGAGATCCTGACATACAAATGGCAGCATACCGAAAATCTCGGAAGTTAGCAACAAACATATATAGAGGTTGATCTCTTAATATCCCTTCATGCGTAAGACATGACGATTCCGGAAAACAAGAAATGATGCTAGCAGTCAAGGTTATGCATAAAAATGATGGTAGCACATTTGTATTATTAGTCTCTTGACAAATTCCATTGGTTTTCCATTTCTGAAATTGAGAAATGCAGTCAAGGCTACTGGACATTAATATCTTACCATTTTCATATTTCCCCAGCAACTAAAATCAATTGACAAGGCTCAAGGGCCTCGCAAACAGAAAGAAAGAAAGGATCGAGCTTTTCAAGAAACATAACTTAATGATTTCATCTCATAGTTTCAGGTCCTCTCATAAAGTGTTTTCACAAACACTCATAGATCCATTCTATTATCAATATAGAGCTATCTTTATCTATTTGTGAGTCATCCCCTTTTCCCAAGGGTCTTATAAGTGGACATTGAACCCCTTTCATATGGATAATCAGTGTTTATAGATCACTGGTCATTATGGATAAACATTGAAACTTGTTTTTATAGATTGTAGACTTTTGCATTGGTATCTCAAACATTGAAACTTGTTCTTACTGAAACATTAACAACTAACTTGCCATCGGAATGCAATACAACAGATACTGTAACAACATTACATCTCTTCCCTTGCTTAAGACTCATGCCTTCCATGGCCAATATCTCGGGGAACATTGGATATGTGGCTGTGGGCAAGAATACAGAAGTTTCTCTTTTTATTGCCTCCCTAAAGAACACTACTATATTAGATATTGCCTTCAAGAAACATCATTAAGGCTCAATTTTCTATGAAAAACAAATTTTACTTGTCCATTATGCTCTCAGGTTGTACTAAACTGGTTGGATCTGCTGTATGTATCAAAACCTTAATATGGCCATCTTGTAGTCTCATTGCACTCAATGCATCATCAAGCTGCACAAACTTGGCCATTAGCAATTCACAAGCAACGATTTTTAAGAAAATTCAGAAACAAGGACAAGGCCACTCCAAAACTTCAAGTGACAATCTCCACGAAGAAAGCAATACACGAGGCGAAGAAAATAACTTCACCTCATCAGCTTCATCAACATCAATTGCATAAACCTTCAGGTGAATCAGATCTATTCTGTCAACCTAAAGAACAGAAACAATTGATGTTACTGCCACAAGACTTTAAAGATAAAACAAGATTAGACCCTGGTTTCAGTTCATTTAGGTGATCAAGAATAGTTGTTGAATAATCTATACACAAGTATAGTAGGTGCCCATGTATCATAAGAAGGAAGACCAAGCAGCTTACTTCATCGAGATCGGATGACTCTGACAGGAGACTTTCAGCAACTAATAAAACCTCTTCAGGATGGTCAGTTCAAATATTGAACTTTAACAAGTCAAGATTGACATGTACGGGGAAATACCCAATGTCTATGAGGAGATTTAGTGTTGCTGTTGCTGTTTTTGCTAGTCCCATAGCCTTCAAGATCTAAACAGAAAAAAATGCAATAATGTCTTTCACTTTTCTTCTATGTATGATAAACTCCTGCAGTATATTCTACATGAAATGAATGATCATCCTTAGCAATTTTATGGCTGCTAAAATAAGGTGCAACCCGCAATGCTTAATCTTCAAAGATTAGCATATGGTGCAAAAGTTGCACCCAGCTTTGACGAGAAAAAACTGCTTTAATATTATGAATTTCCTTTAGAACAACCAATAGCCGTGAGGTCACAAAGGTGGGATAACATTTGCTGGGTCCCCCATCTGGTTTTTGCTTCAAACTTAATTTATAGAGATTTCAGATAGAAATATTAAATAATAAAAACATCGAATACAAGAAGTTACCATCCCAACTATTTTCTTTTGATCATCATTTTTGCAAACATCAATAGCATAAGCTTTAAGAGACACGATTCTTTGCCAAATTGTCTCTTTAGTCCTCCATGATGATTTCTGGGGTTTGGCATGTAGAGGCATTTCTTTAACAGATTTTAGTAATTGTACAAATTCCTGAAACTCCTTATCAGCAGCCTCCTTGGCAAGCTTCCTTCGAAGAAGTTCTTCTACCTAGAATGCAAATTAATGCATCCGAATTTGTTATCAAATCGAGGAATGAAATAAGCAGTAAGCATCATGGATTACAATCATAACAAGAAAACCAATCAATTATGCACAAGATAGCCAGCTAAGTGCCTGTACCCAGTATAAGAGGTTGAAACCCACACCGAGACAATTGCCAATAACATATGGGCTAGGGGAAAGGAGCATCAAATGACCCGTTCAAAAGAATTGTATGCTCTGACATAACCAAAGGTCCTTTTTTAGGAGGTAATTATCACCAATCAAGTAAATTAGCAATTTACTTCAACCTTAACTTGAGCAGGTAGTAAAATTGATTTAGACGACTATCACGCTATGGTTAAAAAGTCATATTCATCCAGGACACTTCACCTAAATGGTATCTTTTATAGTGTCATAAACCTCAAGTCTCAAGTATATGGCTCTCTTAATGTATCACTTTTTGTAAGTCAGCTCATAAGACAGCTTGAGCACTCATGTCTCGTTAGTTATTACCAATAGCTAATCAAGATTATATTTTTTTCCATTTCCCATTAATCTGATGATATGTGACCAAGGTAGAGTGTCGTTTTAAATTGACAATCACTACTGATTTTCTCAATGAAGTAAGCTCATTTCACTTTAATACATGCAATAAAACATAAGTCTTGCTTGAGTAACCTTACCCAGTCCCAGCTTACAACACCATCATATGATGATTCAAAATATACACATGGCTTGACTAACATAAAAGAAGAAATATCCTTAGTCAGATGAGCGAATTTGGTTATGTGATCCATATCTAAGCAGGTGAAACCACTGGTCACGGCCGTAGAAGAGGGAATGGACACAGACAAATGAATAATACTAAAACATGTTCATAGCAAAAGTTTCAAGTCATATATGAGCCGCAGGCTAAGGGCTATAAATAGAAAAATGACCTTTTGTCTCCAGAACTGTGAAATAAACTTCATCTTTTGATAGCAACAGATGGGCATAATAGCTCTCAAGAAGCTCTAAACTACCAAAAATCATCTGTTAGAATGAGCTAATGTCATTAGATGAACATAGAAAATGCAGATAATAAACACTCATAAAAATGATACCTCAGCCAGTTCTTCTACTGTTATGGACTTATTCTTCTCTAGAAGCTCAATCCAAGCAAACTCGAGCAATGTTGGATCCTGGGAAAAGTCATAAAAATGAAACGTTAGAAAAAAGAAAAGGTAAAGAAACTGTATACAAAAATGCAAAAAACTGACCAAATTATTCTGAGCTTTCTGAATAAAATCTGCTATATCGGTGTGGTCAAAATTTTCAACACTGGGAGCAATAAAACTAATTGGGTAACTCTTAAAAAAGTTATGTGTTAGTTAGTCTTGTTGAGGACCAATAAAATGTTAAAATGTGGACATAGTTAGTCATATTAGAATCAAACATACTACTCATCATACCTAGAAATACACCTGTGCAAATAAAGGTAGAATTTACGCATACATACAATCACAAACCCATTATAAAAAACCAAAAAAAAAAGAAGGAAAGTTATCGGCATGATCGAGAGCACGAAGAGGGTGAACTATCTTCTGGTCTTCCCTATTCCTCTTTCGTTGGCAGATGAGATGGGTGGGAGGAGATGAACAGTTTCTTTGCAGAGGTAAAGTGGCGTGATTTTTGATGCACAAAGGGGTAATCGTAACCCTATCTTCTTCTTTTTTTCGCTGCCAGATGAGATGGGTGGTAGAAGGAGATGAACAATGGCCCAAAAAAAAAGGAAGGAGATGAACAGTTTGTTTGTAGCGTTTGCAGAGGTGTGGTGATAGAGATAAACATTGATGTGATTTTGCTTGGCAGTTGGTGTTTTCTCGAAATTAATGAAAAGGGCACTGAGGTAATTTGGCTGTAAGGGTAAATTAGACATTATGTACAAATTGGTACTTTTCTCTAATTGAGTGGGAATCAAGGTTAATTTTGTCATTGTAGTATACAAACTTAATAAAATAAATAAATTGTGTCAGAATGTCCAGACGTTTCAGAACGTCTGGACGTTTTGAAGAGTGACCCTTTTCAAAATCATTTTTCCTGCTTGCTTCTACTATCTTTAAAGTGAGCAGAACAATAGACTCTTTGGGAATGGCACCTCAACGGAAGAACAAATTGTTACAAAAATTAGTAAGATAGTTAGATTGAAAATACTCTTGGGAAGAAAATTTAAAAATACTTGTAGTAACCGAGCCCTTTGTACTTATTGGAAAATTAGTCATATTCTTGAGTAGGAACATGTTTTTGTGTTGGATTTTGTAAGTATACTCCAAAGTTTATGGTGTTGAATGAAATTTTCTTACTGGCTTAGCCAAAAAAAAGAAAAGAAACTAAAGTTAAAACAAGAAGATCAATAGAGAGAAAAAGAGGTAGAGGGTGTGTAGAGAGAGATAAAGAGGCGTGCTTGAAGTTGCATATAATTGATTTTTTTAGTTTTGTTTTACTCAAGAAAAAATTAATGTGCAATCATATTAAATTTACTCCGAAATCATAAATTTCAAATTGCATAATCGGATTGTCTTTGATACACAGTTATTTCAAATAAATCAGATAATAATTGGTGGTGGTTAAGTAGATTTTGAAAACCTCGGGGTTTAGTATCTAGTTTTCAAATTATATGAGGTAATTAACTCTTTTGGTGAACCACAGGGACTATTATGTAATTTACCCAAATGTGGAGCCTAGTTTTCAATGTTCTAAAAGACTTCAAGATTTTATGACAACTTTACTTGACGTTAAATGTCAGAGAAATAATAGATATTATCTATTTTTAGTGCTTAATTATCATTATCTATGTATTAACATAGTTGGCATCAACTTAATAATTTTTTTTGTATTTTTGTTAATTATCATTATTATTTTTTAAATGACCAAAAATGTCATTTCAAAACACAACATGTATATAATAACTAAAAGACAATCCTTGTTATTTATTTGATACAATTATTGTTATTTAAATCATTTTATGAGTATTATTTGTTGTTGACTAGGACTATTATTTATCAAATGACCATAATACTCCTTCAAAATAAAATACATGCATGCATATAATCACAAAAGGACAACTATTATTGTTATTATTATTATTATTATTATTATCGTTATTATTGTTATTATTATTATTATTATTATTATTATTATTATTATTATTATTATTATTATTATTATTATTATTCTTATTTATGATTATTATTATTACTATTTCCACCACCATCATCATCATTGTTATCATTATTATAATTATTAGTATTATTATTATTATATGTATTTTTTTTATTCTAGAGGCAATAAAAAAAATATAATAATAAAAGAGTAATTTTGTCATTTTACAAAAGTCATTCTCAATATTACTCTAGAATATCGGATACCAAACATAGGTTTGTGATCAATACATTCATTCTTATCTTAATTTTTATAGCATACCAAATAATCGAAATCAATTCCTTTTATCAGTAGGTATGCTTCCCTAGTACCCGAAAACATTGACTTCAGTATTAACTTTGCAATCCACTCCCCTTCCTGATTGTTACTCCATAGGATAGGGCAACAACTAGCTTTGGTTTTTGATCACCTAGTTGCCCGAAACCGCGTAGGCCAGAAGCCAAAAGACATATTAGAGTTCATTTGCAACAGACGTTGAAAGAAAAACAAGAGAAAGAAAGTTGAGTGATAGACGAGGAAAACGCATACACATTACTAAATTCATTGCATTCCTGGTTATATTTTAATTCTTAATAGATTGCACCTCTCTGAATTAAATACATGATACCAATAGCCACCTTATAGTACAAATAAAAAAAAAAGGGTTTGACGAGGGAGATCCCGAGTTGAGGTGAGAGACGCACACCGAGCTGAGGCGGGCTAATCCGAGCCAATCCTAGCATACACAGCTAATGCCCAACCTGGATGCTGATCCGACCTCATCCCGACCCAGGAAAACCCCGACCTCAGTACCAGCTGTCCTGATGGGACATAAAGTCTTGATGGGACATAGAGCTACACTGCATTAAATGTTGTCAGGTCCGAATTTAGTATAAATAGAGCTCCAACCCTTCATTTCAGAGGTAACTTCTCATTAAATGCTCTCAGCTACTTCGCCAGCTCGGACATACTAATCATTTGTACGCCCGAGAAAAAAATCCAGGTCATCACCCTGCCTTTTCCTTCCTTTTCCTTTTGCAGGTCAGGTAGCCGACCAGAAAAGTTGAACTCGGAGGCCAACCTGAAAAGTCCAGCTCGGCAGGAGAAGCTCTCAACCTTAACGTCGAGATTTTGACCTTGACAATTTGACGCCATCTGTGGGAACGAAGTTCTTTCTATCGCTCTCCTCACCACTCATTGAAAAACCATCATGGTACAAACGAGAAACACAACGCACCGGTAGAGGATTTGCCCAACCCAGATGGGGACCTCGAAACCACGCAGGTGTCTAACCAAAGCCCAACCCCAGCCGATGTTAGAACGAGCCAACGTATACACTTAGCCACTCAAACCCACCCCACGACAGATGGAGACCCCAACTCCAGCCTATCACAAGAGATAAAGATGACGCTGAGGATGTTTGAGGAACTTAAGGAGCTGGTAGCCCGGCTAGCTGGGAACCTCTCGGCTCCGCAAATAGCTACGCCACAGCCTGTACGTCCACAGTTCCACATCCCAGACCCAAGGCAAAAACAGACGCAAGACGAGAAGGGCTTCCTGGAGCCGGTGGTGGGACCTAAGGAGGCGAGAGGTAAAAGCGCAGTTCAAGTCGACCTCGAGCAGGCCAAGACCGCGGCTGCCATAGCCAAGGTCATTAACCAGCTTGGCGGAAGCCCACTTTCACTCGAGGTGCTAGCCACGCCGCTACCCAGAAGCAACCGGATGCCCAACCTAGCAGTCTATAACAGGGACGGTGACCCAGCCAACCACTTGCTCAACTTTGAACACTACATGACTCTGCATGACATGTCTGACCTCATGAAGACGAAGACATTCCCGACCACCTTGGTTGGCAATGCCTTGGACTGGTTCCAAAAACTTCATCCCAACTCTATTGTAAGTTTTCATCAACTGGCTGAGGCTTTCCTATCTCGCTTCGTGGGAGGCCGACGTGCCACTCGCCACACTTCTACATTGCTATTGGTGAAGCAGCATAGGGGGAAAAGTTTGAGGGCTTACACAGCCAGATTCGATGAAGAGTCCCTCAGAATACCCAACCTGGAAGACTCCATAGTGTTGATGGCTTACCAGAGTGGGCTCAGGTCAGGACCCCTTATATCCTCATTGGATATCGACCCCGTGGATACTGTAGCCGAGCTGATGGTGCGAGCAGAAGGGTACATACACTCAAAAGAAATCCATCAGGCGAAGAGGGATGATGACAAGGAGAAGGAAGCCAGTAAGAAGGGAGAGACCTCCCGACCCCAACTTGGGGGTAAAGTCCAAAACGACCGAGGTAAGCAGCCTCATCAACCGAAGTAGAACCCCCGGTTCACAATGTTTTCTCCCATTAACACTACAAGGGAGTAGATACTGATGGAGATCCAGCACCAGAACCACTTGCCTCCAACTCCAAGGATGAAAGGCCGACTTGAGAAGCGCAATAGGACTAAGTATTGTCATTATCATATGGACTATGCCCATACCACCGAGGAATGCAAAGACTTGAAACAGGAGATCGAGGCATTGATAGCCCGAGGTCACCTCCGGAGGTACGTAGATCAGCAGCCAACCCGAAATCACGATCAAAGAGATAGAGAGAGGAGTCTACCCAGGCTCCAAGCTGGGGAGGGATGTTTGGTTGTGATTGAAACCATTACGAGAGGATTGGCGTCGGGTGGGAAGATCTCGGCAGGTAGGAAGGGTTATGTTCGGGTTGGGAGAGAGTATGGACCCCAGAGATAGAGGAGCTCATCTTCACCTTAGAAGACTTGGAGGGGGTGATATTGCCCCATGACGACCCACTGGTGATCAGCGCAGAAATAGCCAATTTCACCGTCAAAAGGCTGATGGTTGGACACCGGGAGTTCGGCAGAAGTCTTATTCCTCAGCGCTTTTGAACATATGAGGTTGGACAGGAGTCGACTCATGCTATTGAGGGGCACTTTAGCTGGTTTCACTGGGCAAGCCCACCGAGCCGGTCATCAACCTCCAGCTGAAGCTGGAAGACGGAGACAAGCAAGTATCGATGCAAGCCAACTTCATTGTGATGGATTGCAATTCCACTTACAATGGGATTTTAGGTCGGGTGGTACTCAATCATTTCAGGGCTGTCCCTTCAACTTACCACCAGGCTCTGAAATTCCCGACCTTAGCCGAAACGACTACCCTTCGCAGAGCCCAACTCTCAGCTCAAGAATGTTATGAAAATTCCCTTCGACCCAAATATCAAGTTGGCTGGGGAGCAGATTTTCCCGAGGAGACGAGGGATGCTAAGAGAGGTAGCCCGACTGAAGACCTTCAGGAGGTGGAACTCTCCGATGAAACAAAGAGATCAAAAATCAGAAGTGAACTGTCTGCCGACCTCAAGAAAGGTATAAGCCAATTTCTCCTGAAAAATGAACACATATTTGTATGGTCTGCCTCTGACATGACAGCTATTGACCCGAGAGTGATTGAGCATCACTTGAATGCCGACTCGAATCACTATCCGGTGAAGCAGAAGCGCAGGTATTTCTATTATGATAAGCAACAAATCATAGCAGAAGAGGTGGACAAATTGGTAAGCGCTGGCCACATAAAGGAAATCTAGTACCCAACTTGGTTATCCAACATAGTGCTGGCGACCAAGTTCTCAGGATGATGGAGATTGTGTATTGATTTTACCGACCTTAATAAAGCCTGCCCTAAGGATTGCTTTCCCATACCTCGGATTGATCAGATGGTGGATGCCACATCTGGGTTTGAGCTACTCTCTTTCATGGATGCCTTCAAAGGGTATAATCAAACCAAGATGGCTCCTGGAGACAAAGAGAAGACTGCCTTCACCACCGATAAAGGTCTCTACTACTATGAGGTCATGCCTTTTGGCTTGAAGAATGCTGGAGCTGCCTACACTCGGATGGTGAACAAGGTTTTCAAAAATCAGATTGGCCGAAATATGGAGATCTATGTAGATGACATGTTGGTGAAGAGCAGAAGGGCGGAAGATCATGTAGCCGACCTAGCTGAAGCCTTTGCCATAATGGAGCGCTTTGGGATAAAGCTGAACTCAAAAAAGTGTGCATTCGGCGTCAAGGCAGGAAAGTTTTTAGGCTTCATGATCACAGCCCATCGAATAGAAGCTAACCCGGAGAAGGTTCAGGCGATACTCGACCTGGCACCGCCGACCTACGTGAAAGATGTCCAGTTGTTAGCAGGCAAAGTCGCGGCACTAAGCAGATTCATGTCCAGGTCGGCTGACAGATGTGCTCTTTTGTTCAAAATATTGAGCAATCCTAAGAATTTTGAATGGACTACGGAATGCTAGAACGCCTTTCAAGAGTTGAAAAGGTATCTAGCTTCGTCACCCCTACTATCCTGACCTGAGGTGAGGGAGGAGCTGGTACTATACCTAGCATGCTTAGGGATAGCAGTGGCAGCGGTACTAGTCCAAGAAGAAGGGAAATAGCAGAAATCGGTCTATTATGTCAGCAAAACCCTGTAAGGGGCCGAGGTGAGGTACACCTTCTTGGAAAAACTCGCCGTCACGCTCACAGCGGCAAGAAAGTTGAAGCCATACTTTGATGCTCATCCAATTAAGGTCATGATGGATGCCCCACTCAAGTCCATCATGCACAAGTCGGAGGCCTCGGGCAGGCTGCTGAAATAGGCAGTTGAGCTGAGTCAATTTGACATCACCTACCAGCCCAAAACAACCATCAAAGCCTAAGCCATCGCGGACTTTGTGGTGGAATGCACTGGCCGAGTAGAGCATGACCTGGAGAACGTGTGGAAGGTCCATGTAGATAGGGCCTCAGGGAAGTCTGGGAGCGGAGCTGGGGTGGTCATCCTCGACCCAACCCGGCATGAACACCAATACTCCATCAAGTTCACCTTTTCGGTATCCAACAATGAAGCGGAGTACGAAGTGGTGATTGCAGGGCTGAAAATTACAGCTCAGCTCGGGGCACAGACAATCGACCTGAGCACCGACTCTTAATTGGTTTCTAGTTAGATATCGGGAGAGTTCGAAACCAAGGACAATACTATACTGGCCTACCTCAACAGAGTCAAGGATTTGACCTCAGGGCTCAAAAGGTTCACGATACAGCAAATTCCGAGGGAGGAGAATATGAAAGCTGACGCCCTGTCTAGGTTGGCCTTGGGCGAGAGCTGACCTGCCCTGGTCCATGTGGAAGAAGTATCCGAACCGAGTATTTAGTTGGGGGTGCAAGCCGTAGCCGAGCTCAATATAAGCCCAGATTGGACCAAACCAATCATGGACTACTTGGAGGGGGGTATGACCCTAGAGGATGAAAAAGCAGCTTGGAAACTCATGAAACATGCCTCAAGATTTGTCATAATTGCTGGGCAACTCTATAAGAGAGCCTACACTTGGCCTCTCTTGAAATGTGTTGGACCCGATGAGGGAATTTATGTACTTCGAGAGATCCATGAAGAGGTATGTGGAAACCACTTAGGAGGCAAAGCTGTGGCTCGAAAGGCATTGAGGCAAGGCTATTTCTGGCCAACCTTAGAACAAGATGCCAAAGAGTATGTAAAAAAATGCGACACCTGCCAAAGGTTCGCCAATGTACAAAGGAAGCCAACGGTAGACCTCACGGTGATGATAAACTCTTGGCCATTCTATCAGTGGGGTCTAGATATCATCGGTCCATTGCCAACTGGTGTTGGCCAAAAGAAGTACGTCTTCGTAGCAGTAAACTACGTCATCAAATGGCCTGAGGCTGAATGTGTTACTAGAATAATAGAAAAGGTAGCTTGGGATTTTGTGTGGAAAAACATCATTTGTCGATTTGGGGTGCCAAAGGTCATCGTTACCGACCATGGCAAGCAATTCGACAGTGCATACTTTCGAGGCAAATGTGCTGAGATTGGGATCGACCTCAGATTCTCATCTATTACTCACCGTGAAAGTAATGGCCAAGTTGAAAGGACTAGCCAAATTATTTTGTAGGGCTTGAAAACCAAGCTGGAGGAAGTAGAGGGCCAATGGACATCGATTCTTTCCGAGGTGCTGTGGGCTCAGTGGACCACCACTAGTTCGGCAACGGGAGAATCGCCCTTCGAGCTGACCTTTAGTACTTAAGCAGTGCTGCCAGTGGAGATCGGGTCTCCAACCAGTAGAACCCTCCATCATGATCCAGAAATAAACGGAGCACTGATCCGTGAAGAGCTCGACCTCGCCGAAGAGCTCCGAGCTAAAGCTTAAATCAGGATGCTGGCTAGCAAAGTTGCCATGCAAAGAGCCTTTGTCAAACATGTCAAGTCTAAGGCCATTAAGGTTGGCGACCTCATCCTCCGAAAGGCTAACTGTTTGCCGCACTCGAGCAACAAGCTCTCCCCGACCTGGGAGGGACCGCACGAAGTCGTGAATGAAGTCTGACTTGGGATCTTCTACCTCCGTGACAAGCACGAAAGACCATTGAAGAATGCATGGCATGCAGAGCACTTGAGGAGATATTTTGTGTAATGGCCCCCGAGCTAAAATTTCTGTTAAACGGCCCCCGAGCCAAAAACTCTTGTAAGAGTCCCCGAGCCGAAAGCACTTCATGTAATAGGGCCCAAGTACTTCAATTCAAACATATTATGTAAACCAGTGCAATGACTAACCCGGGACTAAGTACCTTAGCTACTGAGCTACTCTAGACTAGGATTAACGCGATGGCCATGTTTAATTACGAGCTAATGATCCAAGTAAACTAGCTCGGACAAAGTTCCAGCTCGGGTATAGTCAATAATAAATTGATTAGTTTTGCCAGTTCGGATCAAGGTCCAACTCGATGTAATCCTCCCCTATGTCAAAATATTAGTTTGGGTCTAAACTCAAGCTCAATATCTGTCAATGTCAGTTTGACCAATTTTAAATCAGACTGACGAGTCCAGGTCGGCAACAATTATATAGTTGCCCAATTAACCAGCTCGGATTAGGATGATAATTCGTTAATCACGTCCAGCTCAGTTCTTTACATTTAAATTAGTTTGAAACGTCCATTATGTTGGTCCGACCCCTCTTACTTAAGAAATTTACGAAGAGAAAGGTACACATGTACAAACTCGAATGAAACGCAAATAAAATCAGAACATTCATTTCATTAAAATTGGAAGGAGTGACAATTACAAAGAGCCCAACCTAGGCGAAATTATAAAAGACCGACCTGGGCGATTACAAAGTTTGCTTAGGAGCAGCGGTGGAGGTGGTGGCATCGGCTTCATCCCCGATCTGGTCTATGCCCTTCTGAACAAATTCAATCACCTCATTGGCTTAGGACGTCAGATCAGTCGGGAGCTCAGGAATCTCCCAGAACTCCTACGGTAGAGCCTCTAAGATTTTGATGTAATCATTCTTGGTGGTAGGGAAGAAGGTCTTCATTCTCTCCCGAGCTGCAACTTGGCCCCGGAAGTAGAACTCCAACTCGGCGTACATGGCCATCACCCCACCCTCCGTGGCTAACCAGTCCACAGCCTCTTGGCTGGACTTAAAGGCTTCTACAGCCTTCTCCCCTACAGGCCGACTCGATCTAACAGATCCTTGAGCTTCGCTTTGGCCTTGCGCTTGTCCCTCTTGAAGCGCTCGATATCTTTGGTCGTGGCCTCGCGTCGGGACTTTTTCGCCTTGAGCTCCCTCTTCAGCCGGTCGATCTCCGTCTCGTCCGCTTTGCGCCTTTGGACGGCATCCTCCCTCAGGGCCTCTAGCTTAGCTCGAGAGTCGATGAATCGCTGCTCGAGCTCGACGCCAGGCTCAGGCGAGCAAGCCAGGTGCCGAGAGAATGTAAGACTCGGCCTGCACGAAAGATGGCAAAATAATCAGCCGGGCCAAAAAACTTAACCATATCAACACGATCAAATATGCCTTACCGTGACTATGGTCGTCCTCAGGTTGAGCGAAAGCTGCTCCGCCGGGACCGATGCCAGCTTGGGATCACAGGCGACCTTAGCTGCCTCCACGAAATCCTTGTTGGAGGGCTCACCTTCGTGGCCTTGCCTTTCCCGTAGTACTCGGGCCGAGAACGTTTCCTATTATGAGGGCAAGATACTGAGCGCTCAGGGATCGCTACGCCTGAGCTGGATCTTTTGGTTTGGGGAGACGCCGACGTTCCATTGGAAGAGACCTCGGGCCGCTGCCTCTGCTCCTGAGGGACAGAGGAGCCCAAGCCAAACTGAGCAGAGACTTCGCCACTGGCCTCTGTCTTTCTCTTCATTTGGGCATACGCGAGCTTCCTCGTATCCGCCATATCTGCAAAAGCAAAGGAGTGAGGTGAGAAACAACCAAATATAAACTGAAAGGAACAACGGTAAACAAGGAGACGGGGAGGTCGGGCATTGATCCTGCGAACTGACCCTCTTCTGAGTCGGACTCCGCATTCTCTTCGGGCTCGGAAAGTAGGTGAGGGTGCTTCCTCCTCAGGTCAGGTTCTCTCCCGAATAACTTTGATTTCCAGATTCTGTCTTACCTGAGGACGCTATCAATATCAATCAGCATACCCAGCTCGGGTCTCAACACCTGACCTCGGCAAGTTCCTCTTCTGAGAGCTTGGGGTCATCATTCACAGTCTTTTCCAAGGTGATATTCCAATCCACCCTGCACCCTGGGTTCATGGCTGGTTAGACCCAATAGTAGTCGTTGTGGTAGCCTTTGTTGGAGGAGTGCCACTTGGTGAATATGGTGTTGCTGACCCGAGCTGCGAAGTGGAACCACCCTGGCTGCTTTGGGTTGGGCTTGCAAACAAAGAATTGCCTGAACCGACGCAAGCTCGGCTCTATCTTCCTCTCAAGGCAGAACACATAAAACGCCACCATCACGGCCCAGCTGCTAGGTGACATTTGACCTGGGCTAAGCTCGAAGTAATTCAAAATACCGGCGATGAAGTCAGGAAGTGGAAGCCGAACGACATCGAATGTGAGGTCGTATATGGTAAAATGATAGGGTGGAGGATAGCAGACAGGCTCGGTCCAACCTCGCACCTTTAGCTTGTGGTGTTGGTCCACCGACCAGTCCCTTAGCCTAGCGTTAGCCATCTGGTCGGTAGAGTGGCACTCGCGCCTACAGCAGGTCAACAACTGCTCTATCCTCTTTCCCCGAGCCGACGAACCGCTGGCTGTAGCTGAGCTCCGAGGTTGGACCGCCCTAACCGGGACTGTTTCAATCGGCTCCGACGCGGAGACTCCAACTAAGTACTCCTGTGGTATCTCAACTCCCTCTAACTGCTTCAATGGCTCCTCGTCCTTCTTATATCCCAAGTCTCCTAGGTTGGCTAAAGGATCCGCCTTGACTTCTTATTGCACTCGCCTAACCTCGATCACTTGGCAATCATCATCACTCTCCCTTCGCCCAGATTGCCGAGATGATTTTTGAGATGCACCTTCGCTGTCATCACCGCGACCTCTATCTGAAGTCGACTCCAAGCTCGACGGATTCTCATCCCCTCTATAGGACCTCACCTCTATTGCTTGGGAATCTTCTGACTCCGACCTCTCCATCCTGTTTACAAATTAAAATATGTGCAGGAATAACTAAAAGGAGTCAGGACGTACCTACCGCTTTAGTTGTCAAAGATGACCCGATCTAACTGCTTTCGACCTAATTGGCTCTGAGCTAACAAATTCCGAGCTGAATACCCCGAGTAGATATTTGCCGAGCTAAAAGCGTCCGACCACTCTGGTTGCCGACCTGAAAGCTCTGAATTTCCTAAGCAAAGTGTGAAATGAATCTCGGATGTCACGACCTTATTTATAGGCAACTATGGTAACCGCATCGGGAATCCTAAACGTTGCATCTTGTCATAACCGCCAGGTGATGTGTCAACCATCTGAAGGGCATGCACCGCTGACGTGGCCATCCCCACTCTGCCGGGGTCGAGCACCTCTAACTCGGGAACAACACCTAAATCTAGATCTCACCCTCTCGATCTCGACTTGGGGGGGGGAGGGGATTGACTAGGGGAATCTTGAGCTGAGGTGAGAGACCCATACCGAGCTGATGCATGCTAATCCGAGCCAATCCTAGCATACACAGCTAATGCCTAATCTGAATGCTGATCTGACCTCACCCCAACCCAGGAAAACCTCGACCTCAGTGCCAGCTGCCCTTATGGGATATAAAGTCTTGATGGGACATAAAACTGCACCGCATTAAATGCTGTCAGGTCCGAATTTAGTATAAATAGAGTTCCACTCCTTCATTTTAGAGGTAACTGCTCATTAAATGCTCTCTGCTACTTCGCCAGCTCGGACATACTAATAATTCACACGCCCGAGGGGAAAATTCGGGTCATCACCCGCCTTTTCCTTCCTTTTCCTTGTGCAGGTTAGGTAGCCGATCAAAAAAGTTCAACTCGGAGGCCAACCTGAAAAGTCCAGCTCAGCAAGAGAAGCTCCCAACCTCAACGTCGAGATTCTGACCTCAACATGGTTAATTCAGTTAGTATCCTTAATATCTAAGGTATTTATTTTTTAATCCCTTATGGTTTCTCATTTTCATCTTTCTTTCTTTCTTTTTTTTTTTCTCACCGTCATCCGTGAAAGCTACATTGTACCAATATATACAAAATTTTAACGTGCTCGTAAATCGTCACCTCAAACGTCACGGTATCAATCTTATGTCGTCATATAATCCTAGAGTAAAAAACTTTTAGTCCCTCAGGTTTTGTAAAAGTGACTTTTTGATCCCTCAATTTTTAAAAAGTGATCATTTGATCCATTTTTGACAGAAAATGTTAACTTTGTTGTGATTTTCTTATTTTACCCTTGGACCCATTTTCTCTCTTATGCATGGCATTATGCACCATTTTGACAGCCATGGGATATCACCAAAAATAAGAAAAAAATCACCAAAAATTACCAAAAAATTCACAAAATATACCTGTCCAAACCAAAATAAAAAAATACAATTTCTACAAAATGACTTCAACATCGTTATCCACCACAATTAGAGAAGAAATAAATGGAACAATTATCAAGTTAAAAAATAAGAAATATTATTGTGGGTTAAAAACCACTGATCGCATATCTGAATAAGAAATATGAGAGTCCATCGTTAAATCCGTCGCTAATTAGTGACGGAATTAGCGAAGGAAATAAGTATTTATCTTAAAAAATAAATGTTACAAATCATAATTTCTTATAAAATGTATTTTACACTCCGTTGACAATATGAACAAATATTTTTCAACTTAATTTGATGTCCGAGCCATTTTCAAAATGAAAATCGACAAAATCAGGTTTATTTTATTGCTTATCTTTAAATTTTTTCTAAATTCCAACGCTAATTTTGTCGCTATTTAGTGATAGATTTAGTGAGGGAATTACAACATGCCGTCACTATTCCATCACAAATCTATCGGCCATCACTAATCCGTCGAGATGTTGCGAGAGATTAGTGACGAAATTTAGTTATAACTTTTTCCGTTGCAAAGTCGTCACTAATCCGTTACTAATTAGTGACTGAATGTTTTCCTCGCTAAATCTATTGCCACTTAGTGACAAAAAAAATTCGTCGAATTTTGCTAAGATTCATCGCCCGTTTCAATTTTTCTTGTAGTGGACCACTTCATTTTTTTGTTTTGATTTTAAACAAGAAAAATCAAAATATCTCATATTTTTTAATTAACAATTGTTCCATTTATTTCTTCTCTAACTGTGGTGGATGATGATGTTGAAGTTATTTTGTAGAAATTATATTTTTTTATTTTGGTTTAGACATGTATATTTTGTGAATTTTTTGGTAATTTTTAATATTTTTTTTTTTCTGATTTTTAGTGATATCTCATGTCTGCCAAAATAGTGTATAATGCCATGCATGAGAGAAAAAATAGATTTAAGGGTAAAATAAAAAAATTACAAAAAATTAATATTTTCTTTAATTTTCTGTTAAAAATAGATCAAATAATAATTTTTTAAAAATTAAAAGATCAAAAATTATTTTTACAAAACCTAAGGATCTAAAGGTTTTTTACTCCATAATCGTACTCTATATAAAAGCCTCTCGCCTCTCTGGCGCATGCAATTAATGCGTGCATTCTTCGGTCCCTCCTCACACGCCCTCAAACACACATTTCTTATCTAATTTCTTTACAATCAACACACACTAAAAGTCATTTACACAAACAAAATTGTCGATGTCTCAAGTGGTAGAGGAAAAATTAGACTCAGCCATGCCGCACACCCCCTATGTCCTCGTGATAACACTTCCTGCACAGGGCCACATTAATCCAGCCCTCCATTTTGCCAAGCGGCTTGTCAGAATGGGCGTAGAAGTCACTTTTGCCACAAGTGATCATGCCCATCGTCGCATGTCGAAAGCCGCAAGCATGCTTAAGGGCTTAAACTTTGCACCCTTCTCGGATGGATATGATGACGGGTACAAATTCGGGGTCACTGATGCCAATCTTTACCTGAAAGAGCTGAAGAATCGTGGGACAAAAACGTTGGGAGACTTCATCCTCAGCAGTGCTGACCAAGGCCGCCCCATATCGTGCCTGGTCTACACTATTATGATTTCTTGGGGTGCAGATTTGGCTTGTGAATTTCACATCCCATCTACTCTTCTTTGGATTCAACCAGCGACAGTTTTGGAAATTTATCACTATTACTTCAATGGCTATGAGGATGAAATTACTAAAAATAGTGATGACCCCAATTGGTTAATTCAGCTACCTGGGCTTCCATCGTTCTCAGGCCGCGACCTACCCTCCGTTATGGTTCCTTCAAGCTCAGATACATTTAGGTTTGTATTGACAACAATTAAAGAGCTTCTAGATAAACTTGATGCTGAAGGAAACCCAAAAATACTTGTCAACACATTTGATGCACTTGAGCCTGAGGCTCTCAAGGCCTTTGTGAAGTACAAATTGATTGGTGTTGGACCCTTGATTCCATCAGCTATCTTGGATGGCGAAGATCCTACAGATACTTCTGGTGGTGACCTTTTTGAAACATCGAAAGATTACATGGAATGGTTAAACTCAAAGCCTGAAACATCAGTTGTTTATGTATCATTTGGGAGTCTGTTCAATCCACCCAAAAGCCAAATGGAGGAGATTGCAAGAGGGTTGATAAAGACAGGCAGGCCATTTTTGTGGGTGATAAGAGGGAATGAAAATAGAGAAGAGCAAAAGGAAGAAGAGAAATTAAGCTGCATGGAGGAACTGGAGCAACAAGGCATGGTAGTGCCATGGTGTGCACAACCTGAGGTTCTAACCCATCCATCTTTGGGATGTTTTGTGACACACTGTGGGTGGAATTCGACATTGGAAAGCTTGGCTTGTGGTGTACCATTTGTGGCTTTTCCTCAATGGTCAGATCAAGGCACAAATGCTAAGCTGATACAAGATGTGTGGAGGACAGGAATTAGGGTAACAACAAATGAAGATGGTTCAGCTGAGAGTGATGAGATCAAGAGGTGCATAGAGATGGTTATGGATGGCAGAGAGATTGGGCATGAACTGAGAAGAAATGCTAAGAAATGGAAAGATTTGGCAAGGGAATCTATGCACGAAGGTGGTTCTTCGCAGAAAAAACTTGAAATCATTCGTTGAAGAAGTTGGAAAGATTTCTAACTAATTAAATGCTCGATAGCCTGAAATCAATTTGGACTAGGTTGGAATAAAATTGAGAGTGAAATGAATTTCATAAACAGTATGTAATTTTTGGTATGTTGGTATGTTTTAGAAATGAAAATAGGAATGTACGCATTGATTTCAAGTTATAATGACTGAATTATTATTTTTCTGTTATTTATATGTTGTTGTCTCAAAAATAAAAATAAATTCACATGTTATTGAACCTGCGCCATTAGTATTGCTTTCGTAAAAGACGTATACGCATGGGCTTGTGATGATGCAAGTACAAGTTTTTTTTAAGCTACAAGCCTCGTGTAGCACTCAGGGATGTGCCTTTTAGGCCAATTCCAATTCATTTCTTACATCTCTATTTACTCTACATGTAAGAATCCCTCTAATCATCTCTACATGTAGAGATCTCTACATTAAACTTTCAACATCTTTACATTTAGAGATGATACTAATATCTTTACAAATATCCCTAAACCCAACTAAGAAATTAAAATAATATGTTTAATTAAAAATTAACATAAACAATTAACAAATATAAATAAAAAAGTTTAATAAAAAAGTTTTAAATTAAAATAATATGTTTAATTAAAATACAAGAGATTTTGGAGTAAAACAAAAATAGGAAATTCCTAAAATAGGGAAGCTGTTGGAGTGAAACTAAAATAAAGATTCTCTAAAATCAGATATAGGGAAACTGTTAGAATGAAACTGAAATAAAGAATTCCTAGATGTAGAGAAATGGTTCAAATTCTCTACATGTAAGAAAAAAAAATAAGGAAGCTGTTGGACTTGACCTTATAGATAGCTATCAAATGTCTTTCAAAGCTTGGGTATGATTTTTCATGGATAGCTTTCAAATCTCTTTCAAAACTTGGATATGATTAATTTTATTAGTATATGGAGAATTTTACAAAGAAAAAAAGAGCAGCCTAAAATATTAGTCGACTTTAATTGAGTCGATATCAATAGTTTTCAATGAAGTATATCCTACACTTAGCAATAATAATAATAATAATAATAATAATAATAATATTAATAATATTAATAAAATAAAAAAATAAAGTTATCCTTCATCACATGGGAAATGAGTTCGGAAATGTGTAACAGATTGTTAAAGAAATTATAGATGATGTTCATAGTAAAATGATGTCTAGGAAAAAATTACAGGAACAATAATTTCAATAAGATCTTAGTGGACTTTGGAACCTCTGTGAGATAATCAATTAGTTTTCAAGGTTTTTATTTTGTAAATGATATTACACTTGTATATATATTGCTTGGCCAAAAGTTTTTGATAGTTCAATAATTTTTTTTTTTTTTTGCTGATCCCGTAACAAAAAATAGGTAACTGGAGAAATTATTATCAAGCACTTTATTTTAGAATATTAATTTATTATTTGTGGAGATTGACATCTATAATCAAATCGTAGACATCAGAATGTAGGATCGAAAACAGAATGAGCACTACCAGCATTATATAATGTAAATGTTTGGTTTTTGAGTTAGTACAACATGTTTGACGAAAATAAAAGGGTTAGTACAACATGCATGTGATACTTCTCACAATATTACAATTTATGTTTGAGAATGAAACAGCCACCTGGTGGGTTTGCTCCCCACATGCATGTAGAGGCGGATATATAACTCTAAAATAAAGTTATTAACCATAAGTTAAATTTATATTTTAAAAAATATGTATATTCTAAAGGTATTTTTAGAATAAAAAATTAATTTAGTCTTTACTGAATTTTTTTCTGTATATAAATATTCAATTATATATTTTTAACCCTACAAAATAAAAATCTTGAATTTGCTACATGCATGAGACCATGAGATGACAACCATTGTATCTAGAATGTCTATCGAAGTTGTACATTTTTTGAGATCAGGCACCAGAACCACAACCTAGTTTTTGAAAAGATTTTCCGTTTAGCCACTAGAACTTTGGTCTAATTGTATGTAATTCGTTATATATGCGAAAAGTTATAAGTTTGAATTTCACGATTACATTGGACGGCCTTAGTCCTCCTTGAACCAAAAAAAGAAAAAGAAAAAAGATTTTCCGTTTAAGTCTCATCACTCTTTTTTTTTGTTTTTTTGCTAAATAAGTCCCATCACTCTTGTTTGTTTATCAAATGCATAGTTTATAATCTTGCTTGTACATAAAAAGCGTATTGAAAATGTGAAACTAATTAAGTAAATTTTTGCTAATAATTTGATCTATTAAATTAAATCACTATAACGTTTAGGATCTCTTGCAACACTTTAATTGAAAAATGAACAAAATTGTGGCGAAAGATGAAAAAAAACTGAATGTCTTATTTATAATGATTTTAACCATTGTATAAAGTAGACCATTTTGCAACACTTGAAAAAAATTTAATAATTGTTTTGCTAATAATTGTTCATAAAATTACTTTTTGGTAACTGTCGAGGTTAGGAATTTTGCAGTTGAAGTTGGACGGCTGCGCTTGCCGAGTTGGACTTTCGTGTTGGCTGCCGAGTTGAACTTTTGGGTCAACTGCTTGACGTGCACACAAAAAGGGAAGGAAAAGGCGGGGTAATGACCCGGATTTTTCCCTCGAGCGTGCGAATGATTAATATGTCCGAGTTGACAAGGTAGCTGAAAGTGTTTAAGACGAGTTACCTCTCAAATATGAGGGTTAGGCTTTAAAGTAAACCATTTTGAAACACTTGAAAAAAATTAATAATTGTTTTGCTAATAATTGTTCATAAAATTACTTTTTGGTAACTGTCGAGGTTGAAAATTTCGTAGTTGAAGTTGGACGGCTGCGCCTGCCGAGTTGGACTTTCGGGTCGGCTGCCGAGTTGAATTTTTGGGTCAACTGCTTGACCTGCACACAAAAAGGAAAGGAAAATAGGGGGGGGGGGGGGTGATGACCTGGATTTTTCCCTCGGGCGTGCGAATGATTAGTATGTCTAAGTTGACAAGGTAGCTGAAAGTGTTTATGACGAGTTACCTCTCAAATGCGGGGGTTGGGCTTTATTTATACTAAATTCGGATCTGACAGCATTTAATGTTGTGCAGCTTTATGTCCTATCAGAGCTTTATATCCCATCAGAACAGCTGGCGCAGATGTTGGGATTTTCCTAAGTTGGGGTGAGGTCGAATCAACATCCAAGTTGGGCATTAGCTGAATGGGTCGACTTTGGCTCGGGTTGGCCTACCTCAACTCAGTGATCCGTCGTCAGTAACGATTTTGAAATGTTGCTTATCAATTATAAAAATAAAAAAATTTGTAAAGAGAATATATGCAACTATTGATATTATTTATAATAATTTTTAATTTTTTGTAATAGTTTTAAATATTTTTAAATATTACAACAAATAAAAAATATGATAGAGAATAATCACTTAAATCAGGGTTTACAGCACGTGAAATGTTAAGCTGAAACTTATGTTTTTATAATCGACTTTCGGGCACCAATTAGCTTAAATAAAACAGCCTGGTTGATTAAAACTGCTCCCCACGAGCCCATGAGATGACAATCATTCCATTTAGAATAATATTTTCTTACACTTAGCTTAAATAAAATAGCCAGGTTGACTAAAACTTCTCCCAGGACTCTATGAGATGACAATCATTCAATTTAGGACAATATTTTTTTTTTAATCTATCGTCTCTTCTAAAATTTTAAATTAACTGTTATAGAAGAACTTGTATATTTATTTTTTTTTTTTAACAAATTCATTCACATGTAAGTAAAATTCGTTTTTAACCTTGATCATGGAAGTCTTAATATTTTCAAATATGTGACTGCGATATTTGAACTCATGATCTGGACTCTAATATTATATATTAAATTAAAACTTCGTCTAAAATTCAAAGTTGCTAAAAAGAAGTTTGATTAGTCTTTATTGTTTATAAATTTTGGATAAATAGTTCCTATTATTTTAGAAGTCACGCAGTTATTCCTTATTGTTTATAAAAGTCTCACTATTAATCCATATTATTTCAGATTTCATGTGGTTAGTCTCTAATATTTACAAAAATCTCACCATTAGTCCCTATTATTTCCAAATATCTCACAATTAGTCCATATTATTTGTAAAAGTCTCACCACTAATGGTGAGACATTTAGAAACATTGGAGACTAATAGAGAGACTTTTACAAATAATAAAAACTAAATGAGTGACTTTTGAAACAATGGGGACTACTTGTGAGATTTTTGTAAATAATAAGGACTAACTGTGTGACTTCTAAAACAAATAGGATAATTTATCTAAAATTTATAAACAATAAAGACTATTTATCCAATTTGCCCTTTATTATTTATTATCTTTTTTCAAACACGTTTTCATTAACCAAAACTGTGAAATTCTATCGAAATTGTACCAAATTTTCCATCTTTTATGGCTACCAAAAAACAACCTCATGTTACTTCTTGAATGCTTAAAAGTCTAAACAAGAACTAGTAGCATTAGATTCTTTCAGGACTGACGAGGGTGGACCCTGAGCTGAGGTAAGATACCTGTACCGAGTTGAGGCCGGCCAACCCGAGCCAAGGCCAATGTATTCAGTTAATGCCCAACCTGCATGCCGATCTGACCTCACCCCGACCCAGGAAAACGCCGACCTCTATGCCAGCTGTCCTGATAGGATATAAAACTGTGCCGCATTAAATTTTGTCAGATCCGAATTTAACTGTCCACCCCTTCATTTCTGAGGTAACTGCTCATAAAATGCTCTCAGCTACTTCGCCAGCTTGGACATACTAATCATTCACACTCCTGAGGAGAAAATCCGGGTCATCACCCTGCCTTTTCTTTCCTTTTCCTTGTGCAGGTCAGGTAGTCGACCCGAAAATTTAGGTCAAGAAGCCGACCCAGAAATCCAACTCGGCGGGAGTAGCCATCCAACCTTAAATGTGAGATTCTCAACCTCGACAGTTTGGTGCTGTCTGTGGGAAATAGTTCTTTCTATCACTCTTCTTACTGCTCATTGAGAAACCATCATGGTACAAATAAAAAGTCACAGCGCACCGATAGAGGACTCTCCCAACCCAGATGGGGACCTCAAAACCACGCAGGTACCTAGCCAAGACCCAACCCAAACTGACGTTGGAATGAGCCAACGTATACACTTAGCCTTATAAACCAACCCTTCAACAGACGAAGACCTCAACTCCAGCATGTCACTGGAGATGATGATGATGCTCAAGATGTTCGAGGAACTTAAGGAGCAGGTAGCCTGGCCAGTTGTGGACCCCCTGGCTCTACCAGCAGCTACACTGCGGTCCACGCGTCCATAGTTCTGCATCCCAGTCTCAAGGAAAAAACGGGTGCAAGAAGGAAAGGGCTTCTTGGAACAGATGGCGGAACTCGAGAAGGCGAGAAGAACAAGGTCGGCGCATGCGGACCCCGAGCAGGCCAAAACCGCGGCTGCCATAGCCAAGGTCATTAACCAACTTGGTGTAAGCCCGCTCTCTCATGAGGTATTGGCCACGCCACTGCCCACCGGCAACCGGATGCCCAACCTGGCGGTCTATAATGGGGATGGTGACCTAACCAGCCACCTGCTCAACTTTGATTACCATATGACTCTGCATGATATGCCCGACCTCATGAAGATGAAGACATTCCCAACCACCCTGGTAGGCAATGCCTTGGACTGGTTCCAAAAACTTCGTCCCGGCTCTATTGCAAGTTTTCATCAGCTGGCTGAGGCTTTCCTGTCCTGCTTCGCGGGAAGCCGACGTACAACTCGCCACACTTCAACATTGCTGTCAGTGAAGCTGCATAGAGGGAAAAGTTTGAAAGCTTACACAGCGCGATTCAATGAAGAGTCCTTCAGAATCCCCAACCTGGAGGACTCCATAGCATTGATGGCTTATCAGAGTGGGTTTAGGTCGGGCCCCCTCTCATCCTCCTTGGTCACCTCGTGGATACCCTAGCCGAGCTGATGGTGCGGGCAGAAGGGTACATACACTCAGAAGAAATCCACCAGGTGAAGAAGGACGACGACAAGGAGAAAGAAGCTGGGAAGAAGAGAGAAGTCTCCCGAGGCCAACATAGGAGTAAGGCCCAAAATAACCGAGGCAAGCAACTTCAACAGCCAAAGCAGAACCCCCGATTCATCATGTTTACTCCCTTTAACAATACAAAGGAGCAAATCCTGATGGAGATCCAATACCAGAACCATCTACCTCCAGCGCCGAGGATGAAAGGCTGACCTGAAAAGTGTAATAGGACCAAGTATTGCCGCTACTATATGGATTACGGCCACACTACCGAGGAGTGCAAAGATTTGAAACAGGAGATTGAGGCACTGATAGCCCTGGGTCACCTCTGGAAGTACGTAGATCAACAGTCGACCCGGAGTCACGATCAGAGAGATAGGGAGAGAAGTCCACCCAGGCATCAGGCTGAGGGCAGATGTTTGGCTGTGATTGAAACCATCGCGGGAGGATTGGCATCAGGAGGGGAGACCTCGGCTGGCAGAAAGGGTTATGTTCGGGCTGGAAGGGAGTATGGATTAGTGGGGTCCGGTCCCCGAGATGGAGGAGCTCGCTTTCTCCTAAGAAGACTTGGAGGGGGTAGTATTGCCCTATGACGACCCATTGGTGATCAGCGCTGAAATAGCCAACTTCACTGTGAAGAGGCTGATGGTGGACACCGGGAGCTCAGCAAAAGTCCTATTCCTGAGCGCTTTTGAGCAGATGGGGTTGGACAGGAGCCGACTCAGGACATTGAGGGGCACCTTAGATGGTTTCACCAGACAAGCCCACCGAGCCGACGGGGTCATCAACCTCCCACTGAAGCTGGAAGACGGAGGCAAGCGAGTTTCGATACAAGCCAATTTCATTAGTATGGATTGGACCTCCATCTACAATGGGATCTTGGGTAGGGTGGCCCTTAATCATTTCAGGGCCGTTCATTCAACTTACTATCAGGGCTTGAGGTTCCCTGTCACGCCCCAACTCTACCCCTCCTATAATCAGTCAGGACGCAACGGAATTTCGCCAGTATAACGACAGTAAATAGGATACCGAGGCTCTAAACC
This sequence comes from Ehretia macrophylla, assembly GCA_037974665.1. NCBI lineage: Eukaryota > Viridiplantae > Streptophyta > Magnoliopsida > Boraginales > Ehretiaceae > Ehretia > Ehretia macrophylla. The sequence continues at coordinate 16,556,379 of CM075777.1, forward strand.
AACCTCATTAGAACATCATACATCAACTCCATAAATCATACAACAAACAACTCCTCAATAAAATAACAACATACACCATAACCATATTATACAATAATCATTCTTCGTTATACGCCTCCGTTCCAACATAATACATAAACCTTAATATACATTGCAAAATATATTGATACCAACCTATCAACTTATACATAGACAAAAGAAAGACTATTAAGATAGCATCAACTAATTCATTACCTTTTCAACATCTTTTACATTATGAACTACAAAACATATAAAAGTCAACTAGATAATATACAAGATAGTAAACAATTCTCTGGTAGTCATGCCGTTATCAACCCGACAGCCCGATACTGCCCGAGAGGTAGAACACACATACCAAAGACTCAGCAATAATAATAAACATCAATCATTCACAAGAGGACAGTCTAGCAGAACTGCCTATCTCCCGGCATCAATCATCAATCAATAATCAATCAATAATCATATTTTCATCATAATAACATCAATAATCAATTTAACAACAAATAACTAAGTTAGATGACAAAGTAGGCCATCCAACCGAATATGCATTAAACACACAATCAAACCCTGGTTTATCCATCATCAACTCACAATTCAATCACTCAAACCACACCCAATCAACTAAAGACATAATTTAACATTTTAAAGAAAGACAACTTAAACTTCAAATAATCATAACTTACATTCTACTAATCCAAACAACTCCAAATCAGTTTCTATCGCTCACCCATTCAATCAACTACATTAACCCTCTTGGAAACCAACCAAAACACAACCAAATCATGCCCAATAACCCTAAAACCCTAGTGTGTCTTGGATGAAATTTTCGGACTTTAGCACCGACCTCGCAATCGAAAATTCGACATTACAACGGCGCTACCACGTAATTATCAAACTTTTAAAAATCGACGGCAATCGATTTCAATCAATACAACTCAAGATAATAAACATTTAGCAAATTAATCAAATTTAAATACCCAAAAATAAATAATTATGCTACAACTGTTCAAATCTCGTAAGATTACATATAAATGATCCCTAGATTACATGGAGCAATAATCTAACATCAGATTAACATTCTAATGGTTCAATAATCAATTCTACGCAAAAATATAAAAGATGAGTTTTGAGATCTAGAATTTTTATCTCACCTTTGATGCGATATAAGCCTAGAAATGCATGCAATGCGTGCCCAACAAGCAAAATCCAACTTGGTACGAAGTTTTACGGAAAAAAACTAGGTTTTTCTTTGAAAATTTGCTTTGAAAACTTTGAAGAAAAGCTTGGCTATTCTCCCATGAAACTCTCGGCCATCTAGGTGTGTTTGAGGGTGTTTTTGGGCTTTGCTTGTGTGTGTTGGTGATATATGCATAATAGTTAACATTTTAAATGAAAGTCAAAGTTAAAACTTTAGTATGTTTAGTGTTTTCTTGACTTTAAATTCATTTTCTTGATCACCAATGTTCAAAACAATTATTCAACACCCAAGATAGCTCAAGTAGGTTATTTTTAGGTGACAAGAAGTTTTACAATCAAAAAATTTCACCCGAGTCAGCTTAAAACTTGATTTTCGCAAAAGTCAGTGTAAAAACCCTAATAAATTCCTAAGCTGATTTGAAAACCGTTTTCATCAAACACAGGTCTATTAAAGTCTAAGGACTAGGTCTAGAAGGGTTAAAAAGACTAGTTTCAAAATTTTAGCGGACGTGTTTCGAAAATACTATTTACTAAAAATCGACGATAAAATTTCTGACTCCGTTTTTTATGAAAATTTTATGAATGCACATTTAGCATGTTCTAGGAGTATTAATATCAAAATTACCATATTCTAAGTCATATAGCACATAGACAGGTCAATTTACGTGAAACTAGAATAAACACGCAAAACGAGACAGGATAGAAAAGTGGGGTTTCACATTCTTCCCCCCTTAAAGAAATTTCGTCCTCGAAATTCTTACTTGATGTACTGAATAGATCTGGGTACTGCTGCTGCATCTGATCTTGTCTCTCCCAAGTAGCTTCCTCAATGCCATTATGCTTCCACAACACCTTAACCATCAGAATCTTCTTCGACCTCAACTCTCGTTCCATCTGATCAAGAATACGATTCGGCCGCTCATCATAAGTCAGATTCTCACGAAGCTGTAACGGCTCTGGCTCAAGAATATGGGAAGGATCTGGATTATATTTCTGCAAATTAGACACGTGAAATACATCGTGGACATTTGAGAAATTCTCCGGTAAAGCCAACCGATATGCCAACTTACCAACCTTGCCGGTAATCTCAAACGGCCCAACAAATCTCGGACTCAGCTTACCACATTTACCATAACGAGCAAACCCTTTACGAGGAGACAATCTCAAGAAAACCCGATCTCCGACTGCAAACTCCAAGTCCCGATGACGCTTATCAGCATAACTCTTGAATCTACTCTGCGCCGTAAGCATTCTCTGCCTGATCAAATGAACATTCTCAATCTTCTAAAGAAGCTTTGGCATGATAGTCGGATCAATAGTCTTCATCTCCCCTACCTCGTCCCAATATAAAGGTGAACGGCACTTACGACCATAAAGAGCTGCGAAAGGTGCCATCCCAATAGTAGCTTGATAACTGTTGTTATAGGCAAACTCGGCAAGTGGTAGATGTTTCTCCTAATTCTTCCCGAAGTCCAGAACACAAGCCCTAAGCATATCTTCCAGAATCTGAATAGTCCGCACAGACTGACCGTCGGTCTGTGGACGATACGCAGTACTGAAGTTCAACTGAGTACCTAAGGTCTCTTGAAGTTTCTCCCATAAATGAGAAGTAAATCAAGGATCTCGATCTGAGACAATACAAGATGGAATACCATGAAGTCTAACAATCTGATTCAAATAAAGACCCGTTAACTTTGTAACCTCATCTCCTATTCTCATCAAAATAAAATAAGCTATTTTCGTCAAACGATCCATGACAACCCAAACTGCACATTATCCCTCGGTGTTCTAGGTAAACTAGTGACGAAATCCATCGTAATATGCTCCCATTTCTACTCTGGTATAGCCAACGACTGAAGTAACCCTGCAGGTCGTTGATGCTTGGCTTTCACTCTCGGACAAGTCAAACATCTAGATACAAACTGAGCAACCTTTCTCTTCATGTTATTCCACCAATAGTGTTGCTTCAAATCCCGATACATCTTGGCTCCATCGGGATGAATAGTATATTTAGAATTATGAGCTTCCTCTAGAATACCTTGCCTCAAGCCCGGTTCATCGGGAACACAAACCCTGTTCTGAAATAGAAGAATACCGTCCTCATGCTGTTTAAAGTCAGACTGATCATCTATGATCTGATCCTTGATCTTCTGAAGTTTAACATCAAGTTGCGAGCTTTTCTAATCTGAGACAATAATAAATGTTGAATACAGAGATGTGAACACATCACCCCAACCTGAGTCAACTCTGGTCTCCAATAAGTGAATTCCTCAAGAACTTCCCACTTCTTGAGAGCTATACAAGAGATACTCACCTTACAACTAAGAGCATCTGCTACAACATTTGCCTTGCCAAGCAGATAATTGATAGAACAATTATAATCTCCAAGAAGTTCTATCCACCTCCGCTGGCGCATATTCAACTCCTTCTGTGAGAACAAATACTTCTGACTTTTATGATCAGTGAAAATCTCGAACTTACTGCCCCACATATAATGACGCCACTTCTTTAGTGCGAAGACAACTGCTGCCAACTCAAGATCATGAGTCGGATAATTCACCTCATAAGACTTCAAATTCCTGGAAGCATAGGGAATAACTCGGCTATTCTGCATAAGAACACATCCCAAGCCCTCCTTGGATGCATCGCTGTAAATAACCATATTATCGGTCTCCTCTGGTAGAACAAGTACTGGAGCGGTAGTCAACCTCTTTTTCAACTCCTGAAACCTACTCTCACACTTCTCATCCCAATTAAAGATAGCATGTTTCTGAGTCAACTTAGAAAGTGGCCCAGCAATCTTCGAGAAGTCCTTTACAAACCTACGATAATAACCCGCCAAGCCAAGAAAGCTATAGACCTCAGAAACATTCTCTGGCCGTTTCCAAGACATCACTACTTCAATCTTAATGGGATCTACAGATATACCGCTCTGTGTAATCACATGGCCAAGAAAAGATATGCGTTGCAGCCAAAATTCACATTTGCTGAACTTGGCAAACAACTGATGCTCCTGCAGCTTTTGTAAGAAAAGCCGTAGATGTTGCTCGTGCTCCGATTCAAACTTAGAATAGACCAAGATATCATCAATAAAGATTGTCACGAACTGGTCTAAATACGGCTGAAAAACCCGATACATAAGTTCCATAAATGCTGTCGGTGCATTAGTTAATCCAAAGGGCATAACAACAAACTCATAATGCCCGTACCGAGTCCTGAAGGTAGACTTCGGAACATCCTCCGTACGAATCCGAAGCTGATAATACCCCTGCCTCAAATCAAATTTAGAGTAGACTTTGGCTCCCTGAAGTTGATCAAACAACTCGTCAATCAATGATAAAGGATATTTATTCTTGATGGTCACTTGATTCAAACCACGGTAATCAATACACAATCTCAAGGTACCATCCTACTTCTTCACAAACAAAACAGGAGCTCCCCAAGGTGAAGAAATCTGCTGAATAAATCCCTTCTCCAATAACTCCTACAACTGAGTCTTCAACTCCTTCAACTCAGCTGGTGCCATCCGGTACGCTGATTTAGAAACAGGTTGAGTACCGGGAATAAGATTGATCACAAACTCCACATCTTTCTCTGGCGGTAACCCTAGCAACTCCTCGGGAAATACACTAGGATATTCTCGAGTAATAGGAACTTCCTCTAGCTGTAGCTTATCAGATGGCTTGTTGATCAAATAGGCTAGATAACCCGAACACCCCTTACTCACCAACTTAATGGCTTTAGTTGCTAAGATAACAAAACTCGTCTTAGCACCTCGGTTCCCTACTACCTCAACTACTGGCTGATCTGGCAAACGAAACTGTACTACCTTGGCTCTACAGTTCAACTGGGCATCATACTGAGAAAGCCAATCCATACCCAAGATAACATCATACCCCCGGATAGGAAATAAGATAAGGTCCGAAAGAAAACTATGACCCTTAATATGTATTTTACAATTCTTACATACTAAGCCAGTCACATACTTTTCAGTCAAAGATGTACTAATCTCAACCACATAAGGCAATCATTTAGGTTGCATATTAACACGTTGCACACAAGCAGGAGTAATGAAAGAATGCGTAGCACCAGAATCAATCAACACTTTAACAAGTTGATCAAGTATAAGGAAGTTACTTTCTACCACTACAGTCTCCTCAGACATCTTCTCTAAGTGAACTGCGTAGGCTCGAGCCTGAACCCGCTGCTGCTGAGGTACACTGGCCGTAGGTTGGCCCTGATAACCCTAAGTCGCTGTCCGACCCTAAGTCCTCAGATATCTAGGGCAATCTCTCGCCCTGTGTTGATTGCTGCCGCATCCTAATGACGTCCCTACCTTCACTCTACAATTGGCCTCTACATGCCCCGTGCGCTTGCAATGTTACACTGCTGTGATGATGCACTAATACTGCCCCTGGAAGAACCAGAAGCTGAAGAAACAGCTGAACCAGCCTGTTGCTGAGGCCTTACCAAACTAGGCCTGTACTGACCCTGAGACTGGGCTGGCCTAAACTGGGACTGAACCTGATATGACCCCTGCTGAAACTGAGGCCGATAATAACTCTGCTGACCCTGTGGCCTAAAAGAACCCTGCTGAGCTGGAGGCCTATACACAACCTGCTGTACGGGAGGCCTATACATGCCCTGCTGAAACTGCGTCTGATACGACCTCTTACTAGGCTGACTAAACACAAGCTGATCTCCCTTTCTCTTTTTCTAACCTAGAAGCTGCATCAAAGGCCTCAGTGAATATATCATATCGATTCAGAGCCATCGCATCCTGAATCTCGGGCCTCGACCCCAACATAAATCTACGAGTCCTCCGCTCCTCATCAGCCACATACTCCGATACATACCGGGACAATCGAGTAAAGGTGGCCTCATACTGAGCCACTGAGGCATCTCCCTGCACTAAGGCTAGAAATTTTACCTCTCTTCGCTCTCTCGCGATCCTCGGGACATACTTTGCCCGGAAAGCTAACAGAAAGGTACCTTAAACATACAGAATACCCTGAGTCGCCCAGTTAGTTCTCTTTGTGTGCCACCATTCCTCTGCCTCATCATCCAGCAAGTACACGGCAAAGGAAACCTTCTGCTCATCGGTATAATCAAGAGGATCACAAATATTCTCCACCTTACTAATCCACGCTTCAGCCTTCTGATCATCGGGTTCCCCTTGAAATCTTGGTAGATGATACCCTAAGAACTCTTTTAGGGTACCACGCCCGTGGTTTCCACCTTGTACATTCAATAGCTGAGCCTGCAAAGCCAGATTCTGGGCAGCCTGCCCTGCCAGTAACTGTGCCTGACTAGCCACTAACTCAGCAATCCTCTCCATAGCTGCCCCAATCGATCATCACCCCTATCACGGCCCGGTGCCGCATTACCAGGAGTCTCATCTACTACCTCAGGCCTATCTCTGGTCCTTGGTCTACCTGCCATTCTACTAATCAAAGAATTAGCACAGGTTATAGCACATAAACAGGTTATAAACAACTATTAGCACATAAACAACAAACTCATATAAAACACATAAACAAATTGATCACATAATCACATATGCACTAAATCACATAATCACTTAATCATTTAATACATAGTTCACTTTTCTTTCAATTCATACATACTTTCATGCTAAGACCATTAACCACATTCCGAGAATACCCCAGCTGACAACTAACATGCGCTCTGATACCACTTAAATTTCACGCCCCAACTCGACCCCTCCTATAATCAGTCAGGACACAACGGAATTTCGCCAGTATAACGACAGTAAATAGGATACCGAGGCTCTAAACCAACCTCATTAGAACATCATACATCAACTCCATAAACCATACAACAAACAACTCCTCAATAGAATAACAACATACACCATAATCATATTATACAATAATCATTCCTCGTTATACGCCTCCGTTCTAACATAATACATAAACCTTAATATATATTGCAAAATATATTGATACCAACCTAGCAACCTATACATAGACAAAAGAAAGACTACTAAAATAGCATCAACTAATTCATTATCTTTTCAACATCTTTTACAATATGAACTACAAAATATATAAAAGTCAACTAGATAATATACAAGATAGTAAACAATTCAACATCAAGGATAAGACTCTAGCACATAAGACTCATCCACATAAGGCACATTTTCCTCTTCAGGAGGCACGTACCCGTAATCCTGCTCTACAACACCTGTAAGCATGTAATAATAGAGAGTGTGCTTTTATAAAATAAGCTCAGAGAGGATCCGATAGATCTCGAACAGTATTTACTACACTCATTGGAAAATGATCCTTTGAGCAAGTAAACACGCAATAACATTAATAAAACTATCATCACATAATCTATAATGACCATTCAATAAAGGATACACTAGTTTGTGTAGCTCTAAACGCCATCACTATCATAACAGCCTCTTATGACTCCCATAAACTCCCGCACCTGAGGTACCCCAATAACCTCTCCCTCTATGATACCTCTGTCATGCGAGTTGGAGGCAGTCTCTGGTAGTCATGCCGTTATCAACTCGACAGCCCGATACTGCCCAAGAGGTGGCACATACATACCAAAGACTCAGCAATAATAATAAACATCAATCATTCACAAGAGGACAGTCTAGCAGAACTACCTATCTCCCGGCATCAATCATCAATCAATAATCAATCAATAATCATATTTTCATCATAATAACATCAATAATCAATTTAACAACAAATAACTAAGTTAGATGACAAAGTAGGCCATCCAACCGAATATGCATTAAACACACAATCAAACCCTAGTTTATCCATCATCAACTCACAATTCAATCACTCAAACCACACCCAATCAACTAAAGACATAATTTAACATTTTAAAGAAAGACAACTTAAACTTCAAATAATCATAACTTACATTCTACTAATCCAAACAACTCTAAATCAGTTTCTATCGCTCACCCATTCAATCAACTACATTAACCCTCTCGGAAACCAACCAAAACACAACCAAATCATGCCCAATAACCCTAAAACCGTAGTGTGTCTTGGCTGAAAATTTTAGACTTTAGCATCGACCTTGCAATCGAAAATTCGGCATTACAATGGCGCTACCACATAATTATCAAACTTTTAGAAACCGACGGCAATCGATTTCAATCAATACAACTCAAGATAATCAACATTTAGCAAATTAATCAAATTTAAATACCCGAAAATAAATAATTATGCTACAACTGTTCAAATCTCATAAGATTACATATAAATGATCCTTAGCATACATGGAGCAATAATCTAAGATCAGATTAACATTCTAACGGTTCAATAATCAATTCAACGCAAAAGCATAAAAGATGAGTTTTGAGATCTAGAATATTTCTCTCATCTTTGATGTAATATAAGCCTCGAAATACGTGCAATGTGTGCCCAACAAGCAAAATCCAACTCGGCACAAAGTTCTACGGACAAAAACTAGGTTTTTCTTTGAAAATTTGCTTTGAAAACTTTGAAGAAAAGCTTGGCTATTCTCCCATGAAACTCTCGGCCATCTAGGTGTGTTTGAGGGTGTTTTTGTGCTTTGCTTGTGTGTGTTGGTGATATATGCATAATAGTCAACATTTTAAATGAAAGTCAAAGTTGAAACTTTAGTATTTTTAGTATTTTCTTGACTTTAAATTCATTTTCTTGATCACCAATGTTCAAAACAATTATTCAACACCCAAGATAGCTCATGTAGGTTATTTTTAGGTGACAAGAAGTTTTACAATCAAACAATTTAACCCGAATCAGCTTAAAACTCGATTTTTGTAAAAGTCGGTGTAAAAACCCTAATAAATTCTTAAGCCGATTTGAAAACCGTTTTCATCAAACACAGGTCTATTAAAGTCCGAGGACTAGGTTTAGAAGGGTTAAAAAGACTAGTTTCAAAATTTTAGCGAACGTGTTTCGAAAATACTATTTACTAAAAATCGACGATAAAATTTCTGACTCCGTTTTTTATGAAAATTTCATGAATGCACATTTAGCATGTTCTAGGAGTATTAATACCAAAATTACCACATTCTAAGTCATATAGCACATAGACAGGTCAATTTACCCAAAACTAGAATAAATACGCAAAACGAGACAGGATAGAAAAGTGGGGTTTCACATTCTTCCCCCCTTAAAGAAATTTCGTCCTCGAAATTCTTACTTGATGTACTGAATAGATCTGGGTACTGTTGCTGCATCTGATCTTGTCTCTCCCAAGTAGCTTCCTCAATGCCATTATGCTTCTACAACACCTTAACCATCAGAATCTTCTTCGACCTCAACTTTCGTTCCATCTGATCAAGAATACGAATCGGCCGCTCATCATAAGTCAGATTCTCACGAAGCTGTAACGGCTCTGGCTCAAGAATATGAGAAGGATCTGGATTATATTTCCGCAAATTAGACACGTGAAATACATCGTGAACATTTGAGAAATTCTCCGGTAAAGCCAACCGATATGCCAACTTACCAACTCTGTCGGTAATCTCAAACGGCCCAATAAATCTCGGACTCAGCTTACCACCTTTACCATAACGAGCAAACCCTTTACGAGGAGACAATCTCAAGAAAACACGATCTCCGACTGCAAACTCCAAGTCCCGACGACGCTTATCAGCATAACTCTTGAATCTACTCTACGCCGTAAGCATTATCTGCCTGATCAAATGAACATTCTCAATCTTCTGAAGAAGCTTTGGCATGATAGTCGGATCAATAGTCTTCATCTCCCCTACCTCATCCCAATATAAAGGTGAACGGCACTTACGACCGTAAAGAGCTGCGAAAGGTGCCATCCCAATAATAGCTTGATAACTATTATTATAGGCAAACTCGGCAAGTGGTAGATGTTTCTCCCAGTTCTTCCCGAAGTCCAGAACACAAGCCCTAAGCATATTTTCTAGAATCTGAATAGTCCGCTAAGACTAACCGTCGGTCTGTGGATACGCAGTACTGAAGTTCAACTGAGTACCCAAGGTCTCTTGAAGTTTCTCCCACAAACGAGAAGTAAATCGAGGATCTCGATCTGAGACAATACAAGATGGAATACCATGAAGTCTAACAATCTGATCCAAATAAAGACCCGTTAACTTTGTAACCTCATCTCCTATTCTCATCAAAATAAAATGAGCTATCTTCGTCAAACGATCCACGACAACCCAAACTGTATCATTACCCCTCAGTGTTCTAGGCAAACCAGTGACGAAATCCATCGTAATGTGCTCCCATTTCTACTCTAGTATAGCCAATGGTTGAAGTAACCCTGTAGGTCGTTGATGCTCGGCTTTCACCCTCTGACAAGTCAAACATCTAGATACAAATTGAGCAACCTCTCTCTTCATGTTATTCCACCAATAGTGTTGCTTCAAATCCCAATACATCTTGGTTCCATCGGGATGAATAGTGTACTTAGAATTATGAGCTTCCTCTAGAATACCTTGTCTCAAGTCCGGTTTATCGGGAACACAAACCCTGTTCCGAAACTGAAGAATACCGTCCTCATGCAGTTTAAAGTCAGACTGATCATTTGTGATTTGATCCTTGATCTTCTAAAGTTTAACATCAAGTTGCTGAGCGTCTCTAATCTGAGACAATAATAAAGGTTGAATACGGAGATGTGAACACATCACCCCAACCTGAGTCAACTCTGGTCTCCAATAAGTGAATTCCTCAAGAACTTCTCACTTCTTGAGAGCTATACAAGAGATACTCACCTTACGACTAAGAGCATCTGCTACAACATTTGTCTTGCCAGCCACATAATTGATAGAACAATTATAATCTCCAAGAAGTTCTATCCACCTCCGCTGGCGCATATTCAACTCCTTCTGTGAGAACTAATACTTCAGACACTTATGATTAGTGAAAATCTCGAACTTACTGCCCCACAAATAATGACGCCACTTCTTCAGTGCGAAGATAACTGCTGCCAACTCAAGATCATGATCGGATAATTCACCTCATAAGGCTTCAACTTCCTAGAAGCATAGGCAATTACTCGGCTATTCTGCATAAGAACACATCCCAAGCCCTCCTTGGATGCATCGCTGTAAATAACCATATTATCGGTCCCCTCTAGTAGAGCAAGTACTGAAGCGGTAGTCAACCTCTTTTTCATCTCTTGAAACCCACTCTCACATTTCTCATCCCAATTAAAGATAGTCCGTTTCTAAGTCAACTTAGAAAGTGGTCCAGCAATCTTCGAGAAGTCCTTTACAAACCTATGATAATAACCCGCCAAGCCAAGAAAGCTACGGACCTCAGAAACATTCTCTGGCCGTTTCTAAGACATCACCACTTCAATCTTAGTGGGATCTACAGATATACCGCTCTGTGTAATCACATGGCCAAGAAAAGATATGCGTTGTAGCCAAAATTCACATTTGTAGAACTTGGCAAACAACTGATGCTCCTGCAGCTTTTGTAAGACAAGCCGTAGATGTTGCTCGTGCTTCGATTCAGATTTAGAATAGACCAAGATATCATCAATAAAGATTGCCACGAACTGGTCTAAATACGGCTGAAAAACCCGATGCATAAGATCCATGAATGCTGCCGGTGCATTAGTTAATCCAAAGGGCATAACAACAAACTCATAATGCCCGTATCGAGTCTTAAAGGTAGACTTCTGAACATCCTCCGTACGAATCCGAAGCTGATAATACCCCTGCCTCAAATCAAATTTAGAGTAGACTTTGGCTCCCTGAAGTTGATCAAACAACTCGTCAATCAATGATAAAGGATATTTATTCTTGATGGTCGCTTGATTCAAACCACGGTAATCAATACACAATCTCAAAGTATCATCCTTCTTCTTCACAAATAAAACAGGAGCTCTCCAAGGTGAAGAACTCTGCTGAATAAATCCCTTCTCCAATAACTCCTGCAACTGAGTCTTCAACTCCTTCAACTCAGCTGGTGCCATCCGGTACGCTGATTTAGAAATAGGTTGAGTACCGGGAATAAGATTGATAACAAACTCCACATCTTTCTCTGGTGGTAACCCTGGCAACTCCTCGGGAAATACATTAGGATATTTCCGAATAATAGGAACTTCCTCTAGTTGTAGCTTATCAGATGGCTTGTTCATCAAATAAGCTAGATAACCCGAACACCCCTTACTCACCAACTTAATGGCTTTAGTTGCTGATTTAACAAAACTCGTCTTAGCACCCCGGTTCCCTACTACCTCAACTACTGGCTGATCTGGCAAACGAAACTGTACTACCTTGGCTTTACAGTTCAACTAGGCATCATACTTAGAAAGTCAATCCATACCCATAATAACATCATACCCCGGATAGGAAATAAGATAAGGTCCGAAGGAAAACTATGCCCCTTAACATGTATTTTAAAATTCTTACATACTAAGTCAGTCACATACTTATCAGTCATAGAGGTACTAATCTCAACCACATAAGGTAATTTTTAGGTTGCATATTAACACGTTTCACACAAGCAGGAGTAATGAAAGAATGCGTAGCACCAGAATCAATCAACACTTTAACAAGTTGATCAAGTATAAAGAAGTTACCTTCTACCACTGCAGTCTCCTCAGGCATCTCCTTTAAGTCAACTGCGTAGGCTCGAGCCTGAACCCGCTGCTGCCGAGGTGCACTGGCAGCAGGTCGGCCCTGATAACCCTGAGTCACTGTCCGACCCTCAGTCCTCGAATATCTAAGGCAATCCCTCGCCTTGTGCTGATTGCTGTCGCATCCTAAAGACGTCCCTGCCTTCACTCTGCAATCGGCCTCCACATGCCCCGTGCGGTTGCAGTGTGTACACTGCGGTGATGATGCACTAACTCTGCCCCTGGAAGAACCAGAAGCTGCAGAAACAGCTGAACCAGCCTGCTGTTGAGGCCTTACCAAACTAGGCCTGTACTGACCCTGAGACTGGGCTGGCCTAAACTGAGACTGAACCTGATATGACCGCTACTGAAACTGAGGCCGATAATAACTCTGCTGACCCTGTGGCCTAAAAGAACCCTGCTAAGCTGGCGGCCTATACACAACCTGCTGTACGGGAGGCCTATACATGCCCTGTTGAAACTGCGGCTGATACGACCTCTTACTGGGCTGACTAAACACAAGATGATCCCCCTTTCTCTTTTCTAACCTAGAAGCTGCATCAAAGGCCTCAGTGAATATATCATATCGATTCAGAGCTATCGCATACTGAATCTCGAGCCTCAACCCCAACATAAATCTACGAGTCCTCCGCTCCTCATCAGCCACATATTTCGGTGCATACCGGGACAATCGAGTAAAGGTGGCCTCATACTGAGCCACTGAGGCATCTCCCTACACTAAGGCTAGAAACTCTGGCTTTCTCCGCTCCCTCGTGATCCTTGGGACATACTTTGCCCGGAAAGCTAACAGAAAGGTACCCCAAACATACGGAATACCCTAAGTCGCCCAGCTAATTCTCACTGTGCGCCACCATTCCTCTGCCTTATCATCCAGTAAATACACGACAAAGGAAACCTTCTGCTCATCGGTATAATCAAGAGGATCATAAATCTTCTCCACCTTACTAATCCACGCTTCAGCCTTTCGATCATCGGGTTCCCCCTGAAATCTAGGTGGATGATACTTTAAGAACTCTTTTAGGGTACTACGCCCGTGGTTCCCACCCTGCACATTCAATAGCTAAGCCTGCAAAGCCTGATTCTGGGCAGCCTGCCCTGCCAATAAATGTGCCTGACTAGCCACTAACTTAGCAATCCTTTCCAAAGCTGCCCCCAATCGATCATCACCCCTATCACGGCCAGGTGCTGCATTACCAGGAGTCTCATCTACTACCTCGGGCTTACCTCTGGTCCTTGGTCTACCGGCCATTCTACTAATCAAAGAGTTAGCACAGGTTATAGCACGTAAACAGGTTATAAACAACTATTAGCACATAAACAACAAACTCAAACACATAAACAAATTGATCACATAATCACATATGCACTAAATCATATAATCACTTAATCATTTAATACATAGTTCACTTTTCTTTCAATTCATACATACTTTCATGCTAAGACCATTACCCACATTCCGAGAATACCCCGGCTAACAACTAACATGCACTCTGATACCACTTAAATGTCACCCCCTAACTCGACCCCTCCTATAATCAGTCAAGACACAACGGAATTTCGGCAGTATAACGACAGTAAATAAGATATCGAGGCTCTAAACTAACCTCATTAGAACATCATACATCAACTCCATAAACCATACAACAAACAACTCCTCAATAGAATAACAACATACACCATAACCATATTATACAATAATCATTCCTCGTTATACGCTTCCGTTCCAACATAATACATAAACCTTAATATACATTGCAAAATATATTGATACCAACTTAGCAACCTATACATAGACAAAAGTAAGACTAATAAGATAGCATCAACTAATTCATTATCTTTTCAACATCTTTTACATTATGAACTACAAAACATATAAAAGTCAACTAGATAATATACAAGATAGTAAACAATTCAACATCAAGGATAAGACTCCGGAACATAAGACTCATCCACGTAAGGCACATTTTCCTCTTCAGGAGGCACGCACCCGTAATCCTGCTCTACAACACTTGTAAGCATGCAATAATAGAGAGTGAGCTTATATAAAATAAGCCCAGTGAGGATCCGATAGATTTCAAACAGTATTTACTATACTTCTTGGAAAATGATCCTTTGAGTAAGTAAACACACAATAACATCAATAATACTATCATCATATAATCTATAATGACCATTCAATAAAGGATACACTAGTTGGTGTAGCTCCAAACGCCATCACGATCATAACAGCCTTTTATGACTCCCATAAACTCACGCACCCGAGGTACCCCAAAAACCTCTCCCTCCATGACACCTCCGTCATGCGAGTTGGAGGCAGTCTCTAGTAGTCATGCCGTTATCAACCCGACAGCCCGATACTGCCCGAGAGGTGGCACACACATACCAAAGACTCATCAATAATAATAAACATTAATCATTCACAGAAGGACAGTCTAGCAGAACTGCCTATCTCCGAGCATCAATCATCAATCAATAATCAATCAATAATCATATTATCATCATAATAACATCAATAATCAATTTAACAACAAATAACTAAGTTAGATGACAAAGTAGGCCATCCAACCGAATATGCATTAAACACACAATCAAACCCTAGTTTACCCATCATCAACTCACAATTCAATCACTCAAACCACACCCAATCAACTAAAGGCATAATTTAACATTTTAAAGAAAAATAACCTAAACTTCAAATAATCATAACTTACATTCTACTAATCCAAACAACTCCAAATCAATTTCTATTTCTCACCCATTCAATCAACTACATTAGCCCTCTTGGAAACCAACCAAAACACAACTAAATCATGCCCAATAACCCTAAAACCCTAGTGTGTCTTGGCTGAAATTTCCAGACTTTAGTACCGACCTCGCAATCGAAAATTCGGCATTACAACGGCGCTACCACATAATTATCAAACTTTTAGAAATAGACGGCAATCGATTTCAATCAATACAACTCAAGATAATCAATATTTAGCAAATTAATCAAATTTAAATACCCGAAAATAAATAATTATGCTACAACTGTTCAAATCTCGTAAGATTACATATTAATGATCCCTAGCATACACGGAGTAATAATCTAACATCAAATTAACATTCTATCGGTTCAATAATCAATTCTACGCAAAAACATAAAAGATGAGTTTTGAGATCTAGAATTTTTCTCCAACCTTTGATGTAATATAAGCCTCGAAATACGTGCAATACGTGCCCAACAAGAAAAATCCAACTCGACACAAAGTTCTACGGAGAAAAACTAGGTTTTTCTTTGAAAATTTGCTTTGAAAACTTTGAAGAAAAGCTTGGCTATTCTCCCATGAAACTCTCGGCCATCTAGGTGCATTTGAGGGTGTTTTTGTGCTTTGCTTGTGTGTGTGTTGGTGATATATGCATAATAGTCAACATTTTAAATGAAAGTCAAAGTTGAAACTTTAGTATTTTTAGTGTTTTCTTGACTTTAAATTCATTTTCTTGGTCACTAATGTTCAAAATAATTATTCAACACCCAAGATATCTCAAGTAGGTTATTTTTAGGTGACAAGAAGTTTTACAATCAAACAATTTCACTCGAGTAGGCTTAAAACTCGATTTTCGCAAAAGTCGGTGTAAAAATCCTAATAAATTCCTAAGCCGATTTGAAAACCGTTTTCATCAAACACTGGTCTATTAAAGTCCAAAGACTAGGTCTAGAAGGGTTAAAAAGACCAGTTTCAAAATTTTAGCGGACGTGTTTCAAAAATACTATTCACTAAAAATCGACGATAAAATTTCTGACTCCGTTTTTTATGAAAATTTCATGAATGCACATTTAGCCTGTTCTAGGAGTATTAATACCAAAATTACCACATTCTAAGTCATATAGCACAGAAATAGGTCAATTCACGTAAAATGGGATAAGATAGAAAAGTGGGGTTTCACATTCCCGACCCTAAACGGCACAACCATTATCCGAGATGCTCAGCTCTCGGCTCGGGAATGTTATGAAAACTCCTTCCGCCCCAAATATCAAGTAGTTTGGGGACCAAATTTGCCTGAGGAGAAGAGGGATGCCAAGAGAGGAAGCCCAACTGAAGACCTTCAAGAGGTGGAGCTCTCCGATGAAACAAAGAGAGTGAAGTTCGGGAGTGAACTCTTTGATGACCTCAAGAAAGGTATAAGCAATTTATCCTGAAAAATGAACATATATTTGCATGGTCTGCTTCTGACATGACAGATATTGACTCGGGTGTGATTGAGCATCACTTGAATGCCGACCCAAATCACTATCCGGTAAAGAAGAAGCGCAGACACTTCCATTATGATAAGCAACAAATCATAGCGGAAGAGGTTGATAAGTTGGTGGACGTAGGCCACATAAAGGAAATTCAATACCCGACCTGGTTGTCCAACGTGGTACTAGTGACCAAGTCCTCAGACGGATGAAGATTGTGTATTGACTTCACCGACCTTAATAAAGGTTGCCCCAAGGACTGCTTTCCCCTACCTCAGATTGATCAGATGACGGATGCCACCTACGGGTTTGAGCTACTCTCTTTCATGGATGCCTTCAAAGGCTATAACCAGATTAAGATGGCACCCAGGGACAAAGAAAAAACTGTTTTCACCACCGATAAAGGTCTCTACTACTATGAGGTCATGCCTTTTTGCCTCAAGAATGCTGGAGCTACCTACACTCGGATGGTCAATCAGATTGGCCAAAATATGAAGATCTATATAGATGACATGTTGGTCAAGAGCAGGAGGGCAGAAGACCATATGACCGACCTGGCTGAAACCTTCGCCGTAATAGAGCACTTTAGGATAAAGCTAAACCCGAAAAAGTGCACATTCGGCGTCAAGGTGGGAAAGTTTTTGGGTTTCATGGTCACGGCCCGAGGAATAGAAGCCAACCCGGAGAAGTTTCAGGCGATACTTGACCTGGCACTGCCAATCTGCGTGAAAGATATCCAGGTATTCACGGGTAAGGTTGCGACGTTGAGTAGATTCATGTCCAGGTCGGACGACAAGTGTGCTCCTTTGTTCAAAATATTGAGGGATCCTAAGAATTTTGAATGGACTACGGAATGCCAGAACACCTTCCAAGAGCTGAAAGTGTATCTAGCTTCGCCACCCTTGCTATCCTGACTTGAGATGGGGGATGAGCTGGTACTACATTTGGCATGCTCAGGAACAGCAGTGGCAGCGGCACTGGTCCACGAAGAAGGGAAGGAGCAGAAATAGGTCTATTATGTCAGCAAAACCTTGCAAGGGGCCGATACGAGGTACTCCTTCTTGGAAAAACTCACCCTCGCGCTCATCATTGTGGCAAGGAAGTTGAAGCCATACTTTGATGCTCATCCAATTAAGGTCATGACAGATACCCCACTTAAGTCTATCATGCACAAGCTGGAGGCGTCGAGTAGGCTGTTGAAATGGGTAGTTGAGTTGAGTCAATTTGACATCACCTACCAACCCAGAACAGCCATCAAAGCCCAAGCCATCGCGGACTTTGTGGTGGAATGTACTGGCCGCACCAAGCATGACCCGGATGATGTGTGGAAGGTTCATGTGGACGGGGCATCAGGGAAGTTCAGAAGCAGAGCCGGAGTGATCATCCTCGATCCGACCCTGCATAAGCACCAATACTCCCTCAAGTTCGCCTTTTAGGCATCCAACAATGAGGCTGAGTACGAGGCAATGATCGCGGGATTGAAAATTGTGGCTCAGCTCGAGGCACGAACAATTGACCTGAGTACCGACTCTCAATTGGTTGCTAGACAGATATAAGGAGAGCTCGAAACCAAGGACAATGCTATGCTGGCCTACCTTAATAAAGTTAAGGATTTGACCTCAGAGCTCAAAAGGTTCACAATACAGCGAATGCTGAGGGATGAGAATATGAAAGCTGATGCTCTATCCAACTTGGCTTTGGAGGAAGCCGACCTACACTGGTCCACGTAGAAGAAGTCTCCGAACCTAGTATTCAGCTGGGAAGACCTACTTGGATAGGGGAATGACCCTGGAGGATGAAAAAGCAGCTCGAAAACTAATGAAACAAGGCTCAAGGTTTGTCATAGTAGCTGGACAACTCTACAAGAGAGCCTACACTTGACCTCTCTTAAAGTATGTTAGGCCCGAGGAAGGAAACTATATACTCAGAGAAATTCATGAAGGGGTATGTAGAAACCACTTGGGTGGTAAGGCCCTAGCTCGGAAGGCATTGATGCAAGGCTATTTTTGGTCAACCTTAGAACAAGATGCCAAAGAGTATGTCAAAAAGTGTAATACCTGCCAAAGGTTCGCCAATATACAAAGAAAGCCTGCGGTAGACCTGACAGTGATGGTAAGCCTTTGGCCATTCTATCAATGGGGTCTAGATATCATTGGCCCATTGCCAACTAGTGTAAGTCAGAAGAAGCACGCCTTCGTAGCTATAGACTACTTCATCAAATGGCCTGAGGCTGAAGGTATTGCTAGAATAACAGAAAAGACAACTTGAGATTTTATGTGGAAGAATACCATTTGTCGATTTGGGGTGCCAAAGGTTATCATTACCGACCACGGTAAGTAATTTAACAGTGTATACTTTCGAGGCAAATGTGCAGAGATTGAGATCGACCTTAGATTCTCATATATTGCTCACCCTCAAAGTAATGGCCAAGTTGAAAGGACTGACCAAATCATTTTGCAGGGCCTGAAAACCAAACTGGTAGAAGTGGAGGGCCAGTGGACATCGATTCTCCCCGAGGTGCTGTGGGCTCAATGGACCACCACCAGTTCGGCAACAGGAGAATCGCCATTCGAGCTGACCTTTGGTACTCAAGTAGTGCTGCTAGTGGAGATCGGGTCTCCGACCAGTAGAACTCTCTATCACGATCCAGTAATAAATGCAGCCCTAATCTGTGAAGAGCTCAACCTCGCTGAAGAGCTCTGAGCCAAAGCTCAAATCAAGATGTTGGCCAGTAAAGCCGCCATGCAAAGAGCCTTTGCCAGGTAGGTCAAGCCTAAGCCTATTAAGGTTGGCAACCTCGTCCTCAAAAAGGCCATCTTTTTGCTGCACTCGGGTAACAAGCTCTCCCTGACCTGGGAGGGACCGTACGAAGTCGTGAAAGAAGTCCGACTTGGGACCTTCTATCTCCGCGACAGATACGGAAATCAATTGAAGAATGCATGGCACGCAGAACACCTAAAGAGATATTTTGTCTAATGGCCCCCGAGCCAAAATCTTTTGTAAATGGCCCCGAGCCGAAATCTCTTGTAACGGCCCCCGAGCCGAAACCTTTTGTAACAGCCTCGAGCCGGTAACTTTTATAACGGCCCCCGAGCTAAAATCTCTTGTAATAGCCCCCGAGCCAAAACCTTTTGTAACGGTCCCGAGCCGGTAACTCTTGTAACGGCCCCCGAGCTGAAATCTCTTGTAACGACCCCCGAGCCGAATGATCTTCTGTTGAGGCCCCGAGTTGAAACTCTACCTGTAATTGGCTCTCAAGCCCAAGTACTCCATATACAAATTCAATACAATGTATTTTGTAAACTAGTGCGAAGTCCAACCCGGGCCCAAATACCTCGGCTAAGCTATTGCAAACTCAGATTAATGCGGTGGCCACGCTTAATTGTGAGATAAAGTAAACCAGCTCGAACAAAGTTCCAGCTCGGGTATAATCAATAATGATTTGATTCACTTTATCAATTCAGATTAGAGTCCAACTCGGTATAAGCAGGCTCCAGGTCGGTATGTTAGTTTGGATCTAAACTCGAACTCAACATTTGTCAATATTAGTTTGACCAATTTTAAATCTGACTGACGAGTCCAGGTTGGCGACAATTATATGGTTACCCAGTTAACAAGCTCGGATTAGGATGATAACTCATTAGCCACGTCCAACTCGATTCTTAACAATTAATTACTTAAGTTTGAAAGGTCTATTATGTCGGACCAACCCCACTTACTTAAGAAAATTTGTGAAGGGAAAAAGTACACTTGTACGAACTCAAACAAAACGCAAATAAAACCAAAAATATTCATTTCATTAACTTGGAAGGAATACAAATTACAAAGCCCGACTCGGGCGAGATTACAAAAATCATTTTACAAGCAGGAGTAGAGGCAGCAGTGTCGACTTCTTTCCCGACCTGGTCCATGCCCTTCTTGACAAAATCCATCACCTCCTGGGCTTAGGACTTGAGGTCGGCTGGAAGCTCAGGAACCTCCCAAAATTCTGGCAGTGGGGCCTCCAAGATTTCGATGTAATCATTCTTGGAGGTCAGAAAAAAGGTCTTTGCTAGCTCCCGAGCGGTGACCTGGCCTCGAAAATAATATTCCAGCTTAGCGTACATAGCCATGATCTCGCCCTCGTTCTCCACCCAGCTCACTTCTACGTCATTGGACTTGAAGGCTTCCACTGCCTTCTCTCTATTTGCTCCGAACAGGTCGAGTAGTTCCTGGAACTTCGCCTCGGCCTTGCGGCAGTCAGCCTTGTAGCACTCCACATTCGTGGCCATCGGGATTTATCTAACTCAAGCTTTTTCTCCTTGGCCGCGAGCTCTGCCTTCAGACGCTTGACCTCGTTCGCATCCTCCTTATACCTCTTGAAGGCCTTTAACCTCTATGCATCGAACTCAGCTCAAGCGTCAGCCTACCGCTGCTCGAGCTTGACACAACGAGTTTGAGCCTTAGAGAGGAGGCCGGGAATAGAGAGAGCGTGGGACTCAGCCTAAACAAGAAGACAGCAAATTCGATTAGCCGAGCTGAAAGGTATAATCGTACACGAGTAAACGAGCTCAAATCACTGTGGTAACAACTGTCTTTAGGTCGAGTGAGAGCTGCTCTGGCGGGACCCCTGCTAACTTGGGGTCACGGGCCACCTTGGCCGTCTCCATAAGGTCCTTGCTGGGGTCGGGGGTTACCTCGGCGGCCTTACCTTTCCCTGAGTATTCTGCCCAAGGCCGTTTTCTATTATCAGGTCGGGTAGATGAGTGCTCTTGCATTACTACCCTTGAGCTCGGCCTCTTGGGCAGGGGAAACTCTGAGGTCCCTTTGGAAGTCACCTCGGTGCTAACCTCCCGAACTTGGCTGCTGGACCACTGCCTGTGCTCTTGAGTAGCGGTGGGACCAAAGTCAGACCAAGCCGAGCTGTCGCCACTGGCCTCGGTCCCTCTTCTCTTTCTTTGGACGTAAGCAAGCTTTCTAGTATCAGCCATGTCTGCAAAAAAACAAAGATAAGAGAAGTGAGAAATGACCAATTACTAACTGAAAAGGACAACGGTAGACAAGGAGACGGGGATGTTGGGCATTGATCCTGCGAACTGACCCTTTTCTGAGCCGGACTCTGCATTCTCTTCGGGCTCGGGAAGTAGATAGAGATGCTTCTTTCTCAGGTCAGGTTCTCTCCCGAATAACTTTGATTTCCAAATTGTGTCCTACCTGAGGATATTGTCAATGTTAATCAGCATACCCGGCTCGGGTCTCAGTACCCCAACCTCGACGAGTTTTGCTTCGAAAGCTTGGGGTTGTCGTTCACATTCTTCTTTAAGGAGGGATTCCAATCCATTCTGCACCCCGGGTTCATAGCCGGCTCGACCCAATAGTAGTCATTATGCCAGCCCTTGTTGGAGGAGTGCCACTTGGTGAATATGGCATTACTGGCTCAAGCCACGAAATAAAACCACCCTGGCTGTTTCAGGTTGGGCTTGCATACAAAGAATTGCCTGAACCGACGCAGGGTCGGCTCTACTTCCTTCTCGAGGCAAATAGATAAAACGCCACCACTACGGCCCAACCATTGGGTGACATCTGAGCTGGGCTAAGCTCAAAGTAGTTCAGAATACCGGCGATGAAGTCAGGAAGTGAAAACCGAATGACATTGAAGGCGAGGTCATAGATAGTGAAGTAATCGGGTAGTGGATAACAAGCGGATTCGTGCCGACCTGGAACCTTCAGCTTGTGGTGTCGGTCCACTGACCAATTTTTTAGCCTAGCGTTAGCCATTTGGATGATGGAATGGCACTCACACTTACAACAGGCGAACAGTTGCCCTATCCTCTTTTCCCAAGCCGACGAACCACTGGTTGTAGCTGAGCTCCGAGGTCGGACTGCCCTAACTGGGACTGCTTCAATCGGATCTGCAGTGGGATCTCTAGCTAAATACTCCTGAGATATCTCGACCCCTTCCAATTGGTTCAGAGGCGACCCATCCTCTCTATCTTCCAAATCTCCCAGATCGGCCAAAGGATCCTCCTCAGCCTCCTTCTGTACCTGCCTGACCCCAATAACTTGGAAATCATCATCATTCTCCCTAGGCCCAGATTGTCGAGCTGATCCTTAAGACACACTAGTGCTGTCATCACTGTGACCTCTATCCAAGGTGGATTCCGATCTTGACGGATTCTCGTCCCCTCCATAGGATCTCACCTCCATCACTTGGGAATCTTCTGACTCCGACCTTCCCATCCTGTCTACAAATTAAAAAATATGTATAGGAATATCTAAAGGGAGTCGGGACATACCTACCATTCTAATTGTAGAAGATGACCCGATCTAATTGCCTCTGACCTAATTGGCTCCGAGCTAATGAATCCCGATCTGAACACACTGAGAAGATTGCTTGCCAGGCTAAAAATGTCTGACCACTCTGGTTGCCGACGTGAAAGCTCTCTAAATTATATGATCAAAGTGTGAAATGAATCTCGAACTTCAGGGTCCTATTTATAGGCAACCCCAGTAATCGTCTCGGGAATTCCAAACGTCGCATCTCGTCATAATTGTCAGGTGACGTGTCAGCCATCCGAAGAGCATGCAACGCTGACGTGGCCATTCTCACTTTACCGGGGTTGGGCACCTTCATCTAGGGAACAACTCCCAAATCTAGATCTCACCCTCTCGATCTAGACTTTGTGGGGGGAGGGGAGGGGATTGACGAGGGTAAACCTAGAGCTGAGGTAAGATACCTGCACCGAGTTGAGGCTGGCCAACCTGAGCCAAGGCCAGCGTATTCAGCTAATGCCCAACTTGGATGCCGATCTGACCTCACCCCGACCTAGGAAAACCCCGACCTCTGCGCCAGCTATCCTAATGGGACATAAAGTCTTGATGTGACATAAAGCTGCGCCGCATTAAATGCTGTCAGATCCGAATTTAGTATAAATAGAGCTCCATCCTTTCATTTCTGAGGTAACTGCTTATAAAATGCTCTCAGTTACTTCTCCAACTCAGACATACTAATCATTTGCACGCCTGAGAAAAAAATTTGGGTCATCACCCTGCCTTTTCCTTCTTTTTTCTTGTGCAGGTCAAGTAGTCAACCCGAAAATTCAGGTCAAAAAGCCGATCCAAAAATCTAGCTCAGCAGGAGTAGTCATCCAATCTTAACTGTGAGATTTTCAACCTCGACAAGGACCGCATAATTGATCTAATATGTAGTCCAATTAGGTTAAATTCTTAAAGATTTCAATATGTGATATATACAAAAATTAACTTGAAACCGAATTCTGTTTGTTTATTTTATTTTTCATGGCTGACAGAAGTCAAGGCTATTAGTGGCTGACATCTTTGATGTAATCTTTTCTTTCCACATTCGTGATAGGAGGAGAGAATATTTGAAAGTGATGCAAAAGCTCGAAGTATACTAGAATATATCTAAGATTTTATCTTCTAGTTTCACTCGGAATTGATTTGAATCATAATACCGATTAACTGATAAAGCTATTATAATACAGTTTTACACCACTCATTAATCTGATTTAATAGAGATAAATTAATAGTGATAAACTGATGATGATAAAAGATTAATTTTTCTCCATTAAAGTGATCATCACTTGTTACTATTAGATTAAATAATTAATAATACAGACCTACTCGAATTCTCTTATAATATTAAAAAAATATGTACACTTAGAAGCGGACTGTTTATATCTAATTCACACACACATAACTTGTCAATTCTTGACCAACACTTAGATTGGCTTTTTTTTTTTTTATATATCATTTGATATGATCAACTATTCATGGACATAATCAATAATTTAATATTAAAGGGTCAAGATTCAAATAAAAAAATTAATGACAAAAAATATTAGAGTAATAATAACTTTTTTTAACAATATTATATATATATATATATATATATAAAATTTTAAAAATCCCTTCTAGCTCCGCGCTCCTTACCGGCCTTCAATATATTAATAATTCTTTTTCTTAACCTAATTATAGAAATCAGACTATTCTTCGAATCAACAAATAATTTAAAAGTTGGTATTTAAAACAACCGTGAACTCCACACCCCTCAGTCAAGAGGGTGGTTCCACGCGTTGAGGTATAGCCCATGGCTCGAGTGTTTTGAAAACCATTCTATTGGTGTTTGTTTGTAATATCCCCATCCCCTGCAGTATTCATCAAGGCTGTTATCTATCAAATCAGAAAGGCGTCCCCCCAGATCCTCCTAGCTTGCACCTCCACAATCACATCTTTGATTCACCACTCTGGCATAATATCACTGTTTGGCCTACTAATTTCAAGTTTAATCACAAAAAGAAACAGTTATGACATATCAATTCGTAGAACAAATACTAGGCTCAATTGGTACTAAAATGGCGCGACCACGCCATGTCTTTTACAAGTAATGATTTTTTTATAACATCATAATATTATAAGTACGATTTAACGGTTACAAATTATTTATATTATTTTTTCATAATTATAATAATTCCACATCGAGATCTCATTCTCACAAGAGATAATTCTTAAAGGTAAAGGGTTTTCTCTCTTAATAAACTAATATATATATTTTAGCATACGTGATTTTACAGTACAATCTTCAAATATAAGTTACAGCAAAATCACATACCTGCAGAATCACATAGTAAAACGAGTTGTAATCGTTACCTGATTATTAACAAAGGCCTTAATTTCCTTCTTCTATTTAGAATTAACAACTGTTTATAAAAACAATCAATTAAAATTACAATAAAAGAGAAAATCTAGCTATATATTTATAACTTATAAGCAAAAGTCATAATCCATTCCTATCTTTCAAGTAACATTTCCAACATAAGGACAAATCAATTGACAAAGAAGTGACATTTGCCACAAGGCAAATATACTCCTTATTCATAACATTGTAGTCTACAGAAAATTAGGGAGAAAGAGAGGTAAATGGTGTCCACAGAAACACATAGAGAGACTGCAGAGACGTGGAGAAAGCGAGAGGTTAGCCAGTCTGGAAATATAGGGTTAAAATTCTCATTAAGCATTTTGTTCAGCTTATGTGGGCTTTATTTTTTACTGGATCATAGTTGCGTAATTGGACTGTGTTTCATACACGCAATTATTTCAAACAAATCAGATGACAGTTGAGGATGGTCTAACTTGGGTTTGAAAAACCACAAAAGTTTAGTAGGTAGTTCTGAAATCAAATGAGATAATCAACTCTTTTGACCAACCATAGGAACTATTACGAAATTTATCTAAATTTAAAACGCGGTCGATCCAGAATTTTTTGTTTAGGGGATAGAAACACACAATTTAGAATTTTTATATTAGACAATTTTTTTTTTCATTAGAGGGTAGATTGATTTTTCAGCCTAACAATATTTTAAAAATATATGTATTTTTTGAAATACAACTTCAAAACTCTGTTTTTAAGGTCGATAAAAGTTACAACCGCTTCAGAATCGTGATTACATCCACCCATTTGTGGAATCTAAGTTTTAATCTTGTAAGACACTTGAAGATTTTGAGGCAAGAATTTGTAGTTACTTGCAAAAGACATCATATCAATACATTAATCTGATATGCAAATCGAGTCGGAAAATCAATTCGAAATTGTCTTAAAAAAACAGGTAACTGGAGAAATTCTTATCAAGCACTTTATTTTAGAATATTAATTTATTATCTGTAGAGATTGAAATCTATAATCAAATCGTAGACGTCAGAATGTAGGATCGAAAACAGAATGAGCACTACCAACATTATATAATGTAATTTTTGAGTTAGTACAACATGTTTGACGAAAATAAAAGGGTTAGTACAACATGCATGTGCGATACTTCTCACAATATTACAATTTATGTTTGAGAATGAAACAGCCACCTGGTGGGTTTGCTCCCCACATGCATGTAGAGGCGGATATATTAGGACGCAAGTGGAGCTGCAGTCTTTATTAATTTTAAAATAAAGTTATTAATAAGTGAGTTAGATTTATATTTTAAAAAATATGTATATTCTAAAAGTATTTTTAGAATAAAAAATTAATTTAATTCTTACTAAATTTTTTTTCTATATATGAGTATTTAATTATATATTTTTAACACTACTACATAAAAATTTTGGATTCACTACATGAATGAGACCATGAGATGACAACCATTGCATCTAGAATATCTATCGAAGTTGTACATTTTTCGAGATCAGGCAGACCACAACCTAGTTTTTGAAAAGATTTTCCGTTTAAGCTTTGGTGTAATTGTATGTAACTCGTTATACATGCGAAAAGTTACTAGTTTGAATTTCGTTCGGAAACGATTTGAATCTTCTCATAGATAATACAGATTTACACCACTCATTAATCTGATTTAATAGTGATAAATTAATGATGATAAAAAATTAATAATGATAAACTGATAATGATAAAAAAATTAATTTCTCTCCATTAAAGTAATCATCACTTGTCACTATTAGATTAAATAATTAATGGTACAGACCTCTTTAAATTCTTTTATAATATTATAATATTGCAAAAATATGTACACTTAGAAGCGTACAGTTTATATCTAATTCACACACAGAGAACTTGTCAATTCATGACCAACACTTAGATTGGCTTTTTTTTTTTTTTTATCGTTTGATATGATCAACCACTCATAGGCGAAGCCAATATTTTAATATTGAAGGGTCAAGATTAAAATAAAAAAAATTGATGACATAAAAAAATAGAAGAATAATAACTTTTTTTTAATGATACTATATATATAAATTTTTAAAAATCCCTTCTAGCTCAGCGCTCCTTACCGGCCTACAATATATCAACATTTCTTCTTCCTAACCTAATTACAGAAATCATACTATTCTCTCTTTTTTATTTTTTTGCTCAATTAGCAAAATGACTTTTCATTTCAACCAAACCAAAATATAAAAAAATATATGTACTCCCCAGTCAAAAAATTACATCAAAATACATCAGACCATTCTCTGAATCAGCCAATAGTCTAATATTGGTGTTTGTTTATAATATCCTCATCCCCTGCAGCTACTAGTATTCATCAAGGGTGATATCTATCAAATCAGAATAATTGCCCAGATCCTCCTAGCTTGCACCTCCACAATCACACCTTTACCATCATATTTGATTCACCACTCTGGCATAATATCACTGTTTGGACTACTAATTTCAAGTTTAATCACAAAAAGAAACAGTTATGACATATTAATTCGTAGGACAGAAATTAGACTCAATTGGTACTACAATGGCGCGACCAAGTCATGTTTTTCAAGAGTAACAATTTTTTCATAATATCATAATATTATAAGCGCGATCTAACAGTTACAAATTATTTTTATTATTTTATCGTAATTGTAATAATCCTACATCGAGATTAAGGGTAAAGGGTTCACTCTCCTAATAGTCTAATATATATGTATGTTTCAATAAAAGTGATTTTACAATACAATCTTCAAATATAAGTTACAGCAGAATCACATACATATTTTAGTTATGATAAAGCGAAGGCCGTTTATGGGATCAATCAATTAGGATTAGAGGAGCAGAGGGAGTTATAATCCATTCCTGTCTTTCAAGTAACATTTCCAAATTAAGGACAAATCAATTCACAAAGAAGTGACATTTGCCACAAGGAAAATATACGATCCTTATTCATAACATTGTAGTTTACAGAAAATTTTGGGTGAAAGAGAGGTAAATGGTGTCCACAGAAACAGATAGAGAGACTGCAGAGACGTGGAGAAAGCGAGAGGTCAGCTAATCTGGAAATATAGGGTTAAAATTCTCATTGAAGCATTTTGTTCAGCTTATGTGGGCTTTAACTTTTACTGGATCATAGTTGCGTAACTGAACTGTGTTTCATACACGCAATTATTTTAAATAAATCAGATGACAGTTGAGGATGGTCTAACTTGGGTTTAAAAAACCACAAAAGTTTATTAATCATGATATGCAAATCGAGTTGGAAAATCAATTCGAAATTGTCTTCTAACTGTTTATTATAGTTTCGGTGGCTGAAATCAGACAAGGGGTTTCTTGCATGAAGACACTATCCAACCTTTAGTTTATATGATAAAATTGGTAGCAATACGAGTAATGATTTATGTTAGCAATTGAAATACGAGTAATGATTTATGTTGCTCTATTGATACTTTATTTTCTTCTATACTGCATGAATCACGCAATGTTCAATTCTTACTATGTAATAATTGGACGTTTAAGTTATTAAAGATCTAAGAATTATTTGACTAAATTTTTAGACACATAAAAGTATTCTGTGTGAGTTTAGAAGCTTAAGCGAAACAGGTTCATTGAAAGTGTACTTTTGACATAACAACGCCAATAATTAACGATTTTTCTTCAACAACACTTATGATCAATGTTCTATTACGAAAAACTCTACAACTCAATAATAAATTTCACAACTAGGCAAATCATACCCTTATAATATTTGTTTATTGTCATGAATATGCCCTACCATGTGCAACGGGATTTATTTTAAATTTTACACGTAAACAGTTTTATTTTATTTTTAAATAAGTGACAATAAAATTTGAACCAAAATTATTTAATACTTTAAACTTTAATAGTATATTAAATTATTACATTATTTTAAAAAATTAAATTATTATAAAAAAAATTATTATATTTATTTATTATTTTTAATAATAATCAAGTCAGAATTTCGTCAAAGATCTCTTTTCTATCAATTCAAATTTACGCATCTTTGCAACTGAAGCACTGGCTGTATCTGCCTGATGCAGACAGATCATGTCATGCATGACGAACACAAAATTTCGACAAGTGCTGCTACAAAATCGTCACCTCAAACGTCACTCTATCAACCTTGGAAAATTACAGTCTTTAGCACGTTTTAAAATATTTAAATTTCGAGCTACATATGTCGAAATGATGAGCTTGAAGTTAGAGAATTTAAATGTATGGATGAAATCGAGATGAAAGAAAGAGAGGGTTGAAGTGTAAATGAATCTAAGGTGAAAGAAAAGTGAGTAGTGTTGTAAACTTGATATGAGAGAAAGTAAAGAGGAAAATCTCACATTTAGTCTTTATTGTATGTAAAAAATTTTTAGTTTAGTCCGTATTATTTAAAATGACTCAATTTAGTCTTTATTGTTTCCTTAAAAATTTTAATTTCCTCCCTATTGTTTAAATTTTCTCAATTTCTTCTTTATTGTTTCCCAAAAAGTTCTAATTTTATCCTTATTATTTTAAAAAGTTCCAAATTCATTCTTATTATTTTTTAAAATTTTTTAATCAAGTCCTTGAATAATATGGATGAAATTAAAACTTTAAGAAAATAAAATAGACGTAATTAAAACGTTTTAAAAATAATAGGGATAAAATTAAAACTTTTTAGAAAATAATAAAGATTAAATTGAGACATTTTAAATAATAAGGATGAAATTAAAACTTTTGGTGAAATAATATGAACTAAATTAAAATATTTTAAATAATATAGATTAAATTGAGATATGTTATAAACAATAAAAACTAAATGTGAAATTTTCCTAAGTTAACGTTTTAAAGACCAACAAGTCAATCTTTTGTCTCATAAAATCCTACTGTATATAACCTGTTAGGCCCATCCAGTTGATGCATCCACAATAATCCCTCCAGCTGCATACACGCCATCAAACATACCTTTCCTATATCTGCTCTTTTTCCTATAAATTTTCAGTTAAAATACACTAAAAAAAATTGTTGATGTCTCAATTAGTAGAGGAAAAATTAGTCTCAGCTGGTACAGCCATGGCGCAGACAGCCCATGTCCTCCTGGTAACATTTCCTGCACAGGGC
Source organism: Ehretia macrophylla (assembly GCA_037974665.1). NCBI lineage: Eukaryota > Viridiplantae > Streptophyta > Magnoliopsida > Boraginales > Ehretiaceae > Ehretia > Ehretia macrophylla. The sequence continues at coordinate 16,587,230 of CM075777.1, forward strand.
CACATCAATCCAGCCCTCCAACTTGCTAAGCGGCTCATCTCAATGGGCATAGAAGTGACTTTTGCCACAAGTGTTTATGCCCATCGTCGCATGTCGAAACCCACAGGCATGCTTAAGGGCTTAAACTTTGCAGCTTTCTCGGATGGATATGATGAAGGCTACAAACTCGGGGTCACTGATACCATTCATTACATGACAGAGCTGAAGAATCGTGGGATGAAAACGTTAAGAGACATCATTCACAGCATTGCTGACAAAGGCCGCCCCATAACGTGCCTGGTTTACACTCTTTTGCTTCCTTGGGCTGCAGATTTGGCTCATGAATTTCACATCCCATCTGCTCTTCTTTGGGTTCAACCAGCTACAGTTTTGGATATTTATTACTATTACTTCAATGGCTACGAGGATGAAATTACTAAAAATAGCAGTGACCACAAGTGGTCAATTCAGCTACCTGGGCTTCCATCTCTCTCAGGCCGTGATCTACCCTCCTTTATGCTTCCTTCAGGCTCATATGCACATGGTGCCGTCTTGCCATCATTTAGAGAGCACCTAGATAAACTTGATGCTCAAGAGAACCCCAAAATACTTGTGAACACATTTGATGCACTTGAGCCTGGGGCTCTGATCAAGTCCATTGAGAAATACAACTTTATTGGTGTTGGACCCTTGATTCCATCAGCTTTCTTGGATGGAAAAGATCCTACAGATACTTCATCTGGTGGTGACCTTTTCGAAAAATCGAAAGATTACATGGAATGGTTAAACTCAAAGCCTGAGACATCAGTTGTTTATGTATCATTTGGGAGTATGTTGAATCTACAAAAAAGTCAAATGGAGGAGATCGCGAGAGGGTTGCTAGAGACAGGAAGGCCATTTTTGTGGGTGATAAGAGCTGAAAAAAATGGAGAAGAGCAGAAGGAAGAAGAGAAATTAAGCTGTCTGGAAGATTTGGAGCAACAAGGCATTATAGTGCCATGGTGTTCGCAACTTGAGGTTCTAACACATCCTTCTTTGGGATGTTTTGTCACACATTGTGGATGGAATTCTACATTGGAAAGCTTGGCTTGTGGTGTACCAGTTGTGGCTTTTCCTCAATGGACAGATCAAGGAACAAATGCTAAGCTGATACAAGATGTGTGGAGGACGGGAATAAGGGTAACAGCAAAGGAAGATGGTTCAGCTGAGAGTGGTGAGATCAAGAAGTGTATAGAGATGGTTATGGATGGTGGAGAGATAGGGCAAACCATGAGAGGAAATGCTAAGAAATGGAAAGATTTGGCAAGGGAATCTATGCAGGAAGGTGGTTCTTCATATGAGAATTTGAAATCATTCGTTGAAGAAGTTTGAAAAAGTTTCGACATAGTAGGAGGGCAAACTTTAGTTTAGGTTCTAAGCTTGTTCTTTTTGTTTTTTTTTGTTTTTAATCCCACCCCTGAGATTCCAACATAGTCTTCCAAATATTAGAAACAATAACCCACTATTAGACTAGTCGGGAATCTCTAGTTAGGTTTTAAGTTTTTGCTATATATGCAGTCAAATGTTCAATTCGTTTTGATGAACATTCGTTTTGAAATTTCTTGTGTTCCACATTCTAACAAAACGAACTTTTATAATTTATGAATTCTCGGTCTTGTTAACTTTGATGAGAACTTGAGATTGGTGTATTGCATGTTGAGTTATGTCATGCATGCTTTTTTTTTTTTAGAGTAAAATACATCATATTTTCTTAAATTTTTTAAATTGCATCATAAATCTTGTGTTTTTAAAAATTGCGTAACAAATCATGTGTTATAAAAAATATTACACACACGTGTCAAACTAAAGTGTCTAATTAATTATGTTAGTTAGGTTTGTTAAAAGACGTACGTGTAATTGCCCTCATTTAAATATTATTCACCACATGGTTTTACCCATTTTACCATTTGAAAAAAAAGCATTACCAAAGTTAGAGAGGGAAACTCTACCATTTTAAAATAGGTATGGCAACAATTCGGTTAATCGTAAAAACTAAAAAAACAAAAATCGAAACCGTTTAGCATAATGTATATTCGAAATCAAAAGGTTTTAAAAATTACTATCCAAAATTAAAACCGACAAATAATAAAAAAACCACGGATAACTGAACCAAAAACCAATAATTTTAAAAAATAATTTAAATAGAAAATAGCTCCAAAAATATTTAAAAAAATAGAATTTAAATATTAAAAAAACTTAAAAATAGAATAAATCAAAATAAAAAATCTGTATATGAGTCCCATTAATTGATCTAACGCAAGCATGAAACATTTCATTTAAATCGATTCTAAATATCTATTTCCTCTTAAGATAGATAAATTGATTTGATCTAGCAAATCAGTGTTATTTGATATAAGTTTGAGTAATCATCTGACTCTTAAAAGAGTAGTGAGAAATATATTGCAATGATATATAATACCATTTCTTTTGATTTGAGATACAACTTGTTTTCGACAATAATCTAGCAAGATTTGTCCAAAGTTTGGAAGTTTCGAATTAATTTTTTTTGAAGATGTCACAAAAATTAGTAAAAACTTGAACGACAGTGTACAAAAAATTTTTTAAAAAAAGGAAAAAAAATAAAACTAAAATCATGTGGGGAAAATGCTATTCAAATTTCATATATAAAGAAACAACTACAAAGCCAACTCAAGGTACAACATCATTAAACAAAAAAAGGAAAAGACAAACTGAAAGAATTAAAAAAGAAAAATATTACAATATCACAAGAAGAGATTAGAAACACATATCTTAAGAAAATAACTTAGAAAGATTTCAACTTGAGAATAATGCTTGCGAACTTGACTTCGACAAGACGCGATGGTCGACGAAGCTGCAGAGGTTGAACCGTTGCAACACTAAATAGAGAGTCTGAAGTGAGATTGCGAGGGTGGCTAGTGCAAAAGAGAAATAAGTCTGGCTTCAAGAGAGCTATAATAGAGAGACAAAATGGTAGAAAAGCCTACAACAGGCTCTCTAGGGAGCCCCTGTTTTGATGGCCATACTCACTGGAGGTAGAGAGCCAAAAGCTGGCTCTCTACATCCCAAAAAATCTCCAAAACCAAAAGCTGGCTTTGTAAAAAAAATTCACAAAAACTCTCCAAAGGTAAAAAAAATTGACCGTTGGAGAGCTGATCTCTGTTTGTCTATAAATAAAACACAAATCATGTTTTGAATCACCAAACAAAAAACCTCAAATGAGGAAACTCCTATTAATGAAACTAAACCCGAAAGTTCCATTGAGAAGAAATGGACTGCAAATGAGGAACAAAATCAAAGATCACTTACGGTCCCTCCTACTTATGGTTCAGCTGATAACCTTAGTCCAAATCTTTCAGTAAGACAGTTACGCTCCAGTAATGATTCATCTGATAGGGAGCCAAGCTCAGTAACATCCTCAAATATCAATGACCATCCGGACATGCAGACTGAAGTGACACCTGAACCTGATGGTGTTGTATCTGGTTGTTACACTGAAGTGGGACCACAACTTTCCTGTGATAATGTCAAGAGTTTTCAAAGTGAACCAAGTTACTCAGCAGTTCCTCCATGCTCCAATGTCAATGATGAAATTGGGCCTACAGACTCTACATTGGAAGTGCTGCTATTTGAGCAAGATGGTAATGGCCAAGACTGCAGGGACGTGGCTAATGTGCATCTGGTTAGACCAGTTGCTTTGGAACAAAAATCATCTAGTGATGAAGCATCTGATGAACCTAGAAATCATATAGATGGTCCTAGAAGAGGAATACTGAAGAGAAATCCAAGAGGATGTAGAGGGCTGTGTGAATGTCTAAGTTGTGCTTCATTTCACCTGAATGCTGAAAGAGCGTTTGAATTTTCAAGAAATCAGATGCAAGATGCTGAGGAAGTTGCCCTCGAATTAATCAAAGAATTAAATGACATTCGCCATATGTTGGAAAACTCTGCAGCCAATGTCAATGATCTCGCTGTCATTCAACTCAATCAGGTATACAGTTTGTGAACAACTAAAATGGTATTCTGACTGTTTTTGTGTTTTCTATGATATCAATGGCATATTTTAATCAAATTCTATTTCCAACAATGAATTGCATTTTGGTAATTTGCACATGTTGAGCATCTGCTTTATTGGATTATTCATCTTTGCATCATTATTTTCGTTTTGGTGGAAAAGTTCAATAAGATATAGTGTAGATCTGAAGAGATTATCCCTGAAGATTTTAGAAGGTCTAACTCTAAAATATTACATTTTGGGTTGGAAAGATGAGGAAAGTCGTACGAAATACTGCATCCTTCTAGTCTTTTCAATGTCTATTTTTATTTTGTAATTCTCCAACCGGTACTTCCCGGAAACCCCTAGATCCTGAGGTGAAATTACGCAGTGTTGCTTGTGAAGTCTCCATGACTTCTGTGAGCTTCATTGAATTGATGTAATAATATGCAGATTGAGTTACTAAAAGCAGTTCATATGATATCAATTCTCCAGATCTGTTTTAGTTAATTGAATATGTCACAGGGTAAGAATGTTACTTGTTAAACTATGAATTAAACAGAATCAGGTGGACAAATTATCTAGATTGCGGCCTTACTCAAGGGAGGGTTAAGGAAACACTTTTCATTGGCGTCATTCAATTGAAGTTCTGATGAAGAGAGCGGCATAATTTCAAAACTAAACGGGCGGTTTCTAAATTTATGATAAACTAGATTGTAAGTCAATGTTATTAATGTGTATAATTTTTCAACTGATTTGTTGTATATAAGGTCAACTCCAACAGGTTCTCTATTTTGTTTTTCTACATGTAGAGATTTTAAATCATTTCTCTACATCTACATATTCTCTATTTTAGTTTCATTCTAACAGTTTCTCTACATTTACTCAATCTCTGTTTTTAGAGAATCTTTATTTCAGTTTCACCTAGTAGCTTCTCTATTTCAGTTTCACTCTAACAACTTTTCTACGTTTACTCAATCTTTATTTTTAGAGAATTTGTAGATAATCTCTACATGTGGAGATGTTGAATCCAATTGTAGAGATCATCTACAAAATCTCTATATTGTAGAGAATTTGTAAAGATACTGCTGGAGATAAAAGTCTTTTAAAACATCTCTACATGTAAAGATTTTGCATTTTTACATAACTTGCTGGAGGCCTAAGAACACTACTGATATTTGTAATCACATGATGTTAACTCATGCGTGTAAAAAATTAACATTTTTCTTCTGTTTTCTAAATTTTATCATTAGGGCATTTAATTCTTTAACCACTCTCAAGCTACGTCACCAGCAGACAGACTTTATTTTTAGTACTACCACATTTATGTTCATCTTTATCATCAAGTTATTCTTGTTCTTAACATTTATTATCGTTCTTTATTATTTCCTTTTTTCATATTTCACTTCACCTACAAGTTCAGAACTTTCATTGATGCGCATGGAAGAAATTTTTTTATATGGAATCACATACATGTAAAAAAAAGAAGGCTAAAAAGAATTCCAGTAGGTTCAGAAAAGCTTTTGTCCAAACATAATGGTCGGAGGATAGTTAACTATTGTTTCTTATCATGTACACCTTATATTACCTCTTTAGATATATCAGGAAAAATGTTGTGGACAATTTTGTTTGATGCAAAGTCAGGAACATTCGGCCAAATCATGTCATATAACGTTTAATATCCTGTAGCTGCAGGTAGAGGAATCATGCAGAATGGCATTGGAAACAGAGAAACGAGCAAAAGAGCGCCTCAGTCAAATGAATGAGGACCTTAACATCCACTGCAAAATAAGAGTATGTATCACTTCATGTTTAAGCTATTTCTGATTTATCTATGTAATCTATTCCGTACTGCTAAATCCAATGTGCTAAATTCGTTATATCACTTTGCAGAGCTTGCATCGCCCAAGGGTGGCCTTTTCCTGTCATGACAATGAAGAAAAAGTCATTCCACCTAGATAGAATTGACAAGACAATATCTGAAAGCCAAGACATAAAAAATCCTACATGGTTTTTTGCAGCATATACATGCTTCCCCTCGATCTGCATCTGTGCTCATGTGAAATTTCTACAAGGAAGCCGAAAGAGGTCTTTCCTACTCTGTTGATTCCAGGACTAAATGCTGTTTCTGGAGTACATCAGCTGCACGTATGGCTGTTCATGGAGTTGGTTGCATTCATAAAACTGTAGTGTTTGATACATATAATACTAGTATGTTGTATTCCCTCATGAGGAGTGTTTTGTAATACAAGCCTGGGGATAATTTCGATTGTAATTATATGAAAGAACTATGTTTGTGAGCCTATGAGTTGGATGGAAATTTTAGTTGGCAAATCCATTATAAGTTGAGAGTTTTTGTGATCCTTTTTACATGAAGAATCACCTCATGCTGGGAGCTTGTCCAGATAGCACGAGAGTGAATTTCATTAGTGGTCCAATATTTACTCAATTTTTTAAAGTTAAGTCTTAAATGTTATAATGTTTCAGATTAGACATCAAGATGGACTCTCGCATTATCTCTCCGTCAAATTTGAATGAAAAATTATAAAATTACTTTTATACTCTTTGAAATCACCTTCAAACTTTCACGTTGGTCCCTAATATTTATTCAAAATTTTAAATTAGTCCCATAAATTGACACGGGTATGGTAACAGGGCCAATTTGTGTGGTGTTTTAACATAAAGATAATGATAGGGACTACTCAGAACACTTGTGGTAAACACTACAAACTCATAATATAAATTATGAAACATTAAGGACTAATTTTAAAATTTTGATCAAGCATTGAAAGAAAAATAGTAGTGAAATTTTCCTGCAAAACTTACTGCAACAAAAAAAAATCATATCTGATTGTGGTGGGGCTAGAGGTGGCGTTTGGGTTGGGTTGACATAGGCCCAGCTTAGTCCAACACACGAAAATTCGGACCCAATCCAACTCGGTTGATAGTGGGCTCGACTCGGTCCAACCACCACCTATATGTGGGCCAAGGTGGGTCATATAATTTCTCACTCAACTCATTTGAGTCCAGGCCCAACTCAACCTAGCCCAGCTCGAAGTACGGCCCAACTCAGAACCCAGCCCAACACAGGCCCAACTCAAGCCCAAATAACTCCCATTTTTAGCCCAGATAAGACCCAGCACAAATTAAGCACAATTTGAACTCACTTATTAAAATAAATTAAAATATTATGCTTTATGCATGGAATGCAAGTCATAGTAACTATTTTTTTAAAAACATACTAGTAAGCCGTAATAATTATATTTTTTGACAAACTAATAATAAAAAGTAGCAAATATATTTTTTAAGTTAATATTAAATGACTTGTTATCAAACCGTTTTTATAATATTGCAAGTTTGCAACTTACAACTTTAAGTCCCTTCACACAATTTTTTTAAAAGATTTTAGGTATAATTTTTTTTTTTACAATTTTTATAATTGACCATATAATTTTTTCTATATATATTTAGTGACAATGCTTTAGTCACTTAGTATTTCAACTTTATTTTACTACAAATTTAAATATTATATATAACTATGTCCATGGAAGAATAAAAATTTTCCCGATGATTACATTCGTTAGAAGTTTGGAATCATATTATGTACTTTGAAGAACAAAGATATGTAATTTGTAACTATTGGCAACATTAATTTATATTTTTACGTAAATTTGGAATTAAGACACTTTGTATATCAACAACCAAATGTCACAAATTATTTTAATCCTGAAGTAGTTATTCAACTACCGCCACCGCCAAACCCACTACTACTACCAACAGACCCAACAACCGTACAAGGAACATAACAAATGGAGAACTTTTGCACTAGTTTTTCTCAAACGTTTATGTAATGTTTTATTTTTATGTTTATATGACTAATGTATTTGTATCTCATTAACTTGTAGTTTGTTATGTAACGTCTTATTATTTATATTAATTGTTAATGTTATCAATCAACTTGTATATTGTCTCATTAATAGTTATTAACTTTTCTTAAAAAAAAATTAAGTTTAAATTTTATTTTTTTAATTATTAATCCAACTATTCAATCCAAGTAACATATATATATATATATATATTTATATACAAAAAAATGGGTTGGCCCGGCCCAGCCCAGCTCGTGACTCGTGGTAGCGGACTCGTGGGCCGAATTGGATTCTATATTATGAAAAATGAGCTCAACCCACTAAACATTTGTGTTGAATCGAGTTCATTTTTCTCAACCCACGACTCGGTCGGGCAGTGCCTGGCTAGCCCAAATGCCACCTCTAAGTGGGGTGATCCCGGTCCATCCCGCGGGAGCTGATTTTGTAGGGATGTTTTCCAGGGTTATAAAAAAAAAAAAAAAAATTCATTTACATATAGATGCATAATGCTCCTACTTTAATTTAAATTTTACTTTTTTTTGGGTCAATTATCAAGACATGGAAGGGGTAGAGAAAGTTGAACCCATAACTCATCTATCGAAAAGAATGACTTTTGTCACCAAACTCTCCTTTAAGATCTAGCACTTCATAAATTTTCTTTTATGTTCCTCACTCTCATGGTCCTTGCACTATAATATTTTAAATCTTTTGCAACACTTTAATTAAAAAATAAAAAAAATTATTGCAATTTTTTTAAAAATAATATTGCAATAGGTGTCTTATTACAACGATTGTCTTAACCGTTGTATAAACTAAAACTTTTTGCAACGTTTAAGATTTTCTTAATCACTTTTTGCTAATAATTACTCATGAATTACTTTTTTCTATGGCTTTACAATGTTGCTTATTATTTATAAAAAAGTTGCAATAGAAAATTTGTAACGGGACTATATACAACAGTACCATATGCAATGGTTAAGTTATTTGAAACGATTTTTAATCTTTTTATAATAGTTTTAAATATATTTAAATATTACAATAGATAAAAATGTGGTAGTGCACAAACCCTCGTTTATGTGCTCCATTGAGGTAACAGTTTAAGATTTTGGTTGTACCTTACCATTCGATTAAATTTCTTGGACAGGAGCAGAGTTGAATGACTATTTAGTAGAAATGTTGAGATTTTGTTATTCTTAATACTGTTATCATGTGATCTTGAGTTGTCAACAGAGCCTTAGATTATGTTCGTTTGTTATTGTTTCTTAAAATATTTTAGGACGATCTCTCTCGAGAGCTGGAAATATAGGAAATGGAAATTTGGTTTTTATCTTCTTGGATATATAAAGCTTAGTAAGTATCGAGTATTAAAAGGGTTCTTGCTCTATCTTAGTGCATGTTTAATGGTTGACTTGGATTGAAAGTGCTAATAGTTAAAGAATGATTTGTTTGAGTTGTATGTTTGTCGTTGTAAACATGAGAGATATTGCGATTTTTGTTAATAATATCTTTTGATATGTAATGTATGACTTTATACTTTTTTTAAATAGAAAAAGAAAAAAAAGAATGACTTGCTTGTGTTGTATCTTTGCACACATTGTGAATTATCTAATCAGATATGTTGAGGACAGGAGCTCTTGTATGCATTGGTGAGTGAAACGAAAGGTTTTGACGTGATGAAAAAAAATTGATATAATTTTTATGTGTAATAGCGTTTAGGAAATCCATAAAAGCATCAGACTATGCTTGGAAAGAAAAGAAAAGAAAAAGAGATATGTATAAAGAGATGAGATTGAGGAGAATAATTAATGGCAACAAAGAAACAGAGGGGCAAAGTATTACTAAATTAAAATTGAGGTGTGACGTTCATCATATATATAACTCTGAAGTTAGAAAAATAGCAATCGGACAAGAACGACTCTCACGTGGTGGATTCTATTAATGTTCCGATTTTGTTGTCAGACCTAAGTGTTGTTTCTAAAATAATAATTTAATTATGATCTTGGTAAAGTAATTTTGAAAGAAGCGTAAAGTTAATGAGTAGGGTTGACCGCAATGTGATTGCTATGCGTTCAAGGCGAATGATCTAGGTTGGTATTTTCTTTCAATCAAATTCAAGTTTCTTTATTTTTATGAGCTATATAGTGATTTATTTATTTTGTTATTTAAGTCGTGTTTAAGAATTTTGATTATAGGGTGTAATGTAAGGATAGTACATATGATAGTTTTCAATTACAATTTATAATATGCGTATATCTTTACGTGTGCTTATAATGTTGAAGACAATAACGGATATAATAAAATCTTCTTTAATAACTTAAATTTTTAAATGAGGTGATAATTGAACATGATATCAGAGATTAAACATCAAAAGATCATAGTTCAAGTCTTGCCACCACACATTTAAAAAATATTAAAAATTGTCCATACGGAAAGCTCAAGAACAAATCCTGCCTATACGTTCGGGGGCGTATTAAAAATAATAAACTCCTCTGGATTTAAGTCTTGTTGTCACCCATCTAAAAAATATTAAAAGTTGTCAATCTGTAAGACTCAAAAATAAATTCCGCCTACATGCACGTGCGAGGATATATTAAAAATAATAAATATCTCTCTAACAACTTAACTTTCATGGATATGTAATGGAGTAATATAAACAATTTTATTTTAAGTTGTCTTTCCAATAAATTTCAAATATTAATTATATATTGAGTCTTATACTTCCAATTAAATAGTAAAAATAACATTATAGTAATTGAGTACTTTTAATCATTTAAAACAAATTCTGACTAAAATCATTGTGTATGAAAAGAGTAATGTTATAGATAATCCATTTTCTTATTATCTTTTTATTACTTCTTACATGACGTCCTACATGGCAAGCCAGCTAGACAATATTTTTTTTTCTCTATTCTTAATTTTTTTTTCTCTCTCTTAATTAATACTTGCTCAAATCTTTTCCTTCTTTCTTTAACCAATTAGACATATGGTTAATTGATATGAAATTTACTATAATTTATCTAATCAACTCCATCGATGGTTATCACTGCAAAAATAATCAGCCATTTTCCTAATGTAAAATTGAAGACCATCCAACTAAAAAATAGTGATAATACAAATTACAGGTCCTTGATTTTTTTTTTTCAATACCAGAAAAACCACGAAAATAGATGTATCCTTGATGCATATAAGTAACAAGCATGCATGCTTATTAATGAGCAATAGTAATATATTATATAAATTTTCCCTTTCTTATGTTTTTTCTTTTTTATCTCCCTTTTTTATAATTTCTTTTTGGGTAAATAGCGTCTCGACCCTCTGTGGTTTACCATAAGTGCAAGTCGAGTCCCTGTGATTTCATAATTGGCTTATAACCCCCTGTACTTTTGAAAATTTCATTAAAATCATGCCCCTTTGGTCCAAGTCCATTTAAAATTTTAACGGCAGCATCAAAATGACTTAAATGCCATCGATTGCAATGTCAGCATATCCAATATCTTTTGTCCCGAATTAAAAATATAGGGGGCCATTGTGCACTATCATTAAAAACATAGGGGGCCATTGCACACCACTTGAATAGGCAGAAGGTGATAATTCGCACCTCATACATATTGGTGTTGTTTAAACAAATCAAGCATGCATATAAGTGAGTGATGAACTCATTTGAAACAAAAACTAGAGAACTAGGGAGTGAACCCAATTTCATTCATACCACTACCACTATTACAACCACGTAATTAAAAAGGAAAAACAACACCAAATACTACTACACCTACATCACACCAAGTACATAACACAAACACTATCCAAAATAACACAACCATCAGTGCATCACTTTGAGATCAACACAAAATAACTTCACAAGTGGTAAACTTATTTGAGAGCTGAGAGAGTTTTATAAATACAAGAGAGGGCATTTTAGTCAATCTATTAACTTATTTCATTGGTCAATCGTGTAAAAAATACAAACAGTTACGTTACTAGCGCGTGCATAACAAATTCTGTTAAAATAGACAAATTGTTTAACGGTGGGAGCACGTGTGCTTCAATTTTTAAAAGCACAGGGGGTTATAAGCCAATTATGAAACCACAGGGACCCGACTTGCACTTATGTAAACCACAGGGGGCCGAGACATTATTTACCCTTTCTTTTTCTCTCCCTTAATTAATATCTACTAAAATATTTTCCTTCTTTCTTTAACCATATTAGATCCAATAACACACACACATACATATATATATATATGTGTGTGTGTGTGTGAGTTTGTTATACGACTTAAACCTCACTTGAATTAGAAAAAGAAAAAAAACCTTATAAAATTAACGAGGATTTCATCACTAATATTGTCTAGTCTTTGATTGACTTAGAGTATGGACTGTAATATGGAGTTTATAATCTTGGGATATCTAATGTGATGAGTCTAACATTGGTTCCCTGTTATTAAAAAAAAAAAAAGCCAAAGTTACTAGGATTTTGTTTATAACTTGTTTTCTTAATAATTACGTACTATTCATCAAAATAGTTGATAAAATGAAGAATAAAGGAATATGAAAAGTAATTTGATCGATTAATTAGATGAGAATATGTGTCATGAAAGATTATTTCGTTTATCTTAATCAACTTTTCACACTTCAAAGACTAAAAAACAACCATCAAAACGATACAATGGAAGCCCCTTGTGATGAAAATCTTTTCCGACTCCATAATGATTGTTACCAGATCCCACAAGAATTGATTTCATTTTCTAAAGTCTTTCCAACTAATTGCATGTGCTAGCATACAGAGCTCGACTGTTTTATTACCATGCTTAATAAAAAGGATAAGCTTAATAAAAATGGCTGATCATTTTTGCAGTGATAACCAACAATGGAGTTGACTAGATAAACCATATTACATTCCATATCAATCAATCGCATATGTGTAGTTGGTTAAAGAAAGAAGGAAAAGACTTGAGCAAATATTCATTAAGAGAGAGAAAAAGAAATTAAGAAGGGAGAGAAAAAAAGGGAAAAAGGAAGAAAAAATATATATATATATATATTATCTAGTTGGCATGCCATGTAGGTGCCATGTAAAAAGTGATAAAAATGTGATTAAAAAATGGGTGATATATAACATTACTCGTATGAAAATTATATGTGGAAAAAATAATACTTTTTTGTGTTATTAGAATCGTATTGATTATTATAATTTATTTTGTTATCGCATGTCCCCATATAATAGTAATTGTAAATCTTTAAAATATCACCCTTGATTATGGTGTTTGAAACTATTTTGAAAAATAACAAGGAATTAACAACGAACAATATTGAGATGATTTTTTAAAAAAAAAAATGTTTGCAAATGTCAAGTAATGGCATGCAGTGCCTTGATTAAAAAAAATGAATATAAAATCCTTTTTGAGTAATTTATTTTTTCTTCTCTGAGTTAGTTATACTTTGTCTAATATCATTTTTCTATACTTATAAGTTCATAATTTTAAAATTTCAATGCATATATAAAACTAAGATATAAAAATAACTATACATGTATGCGGGTGAGGAATGTTTATCCCAAAACCCACCCTACCCCCACGCAGGGATTAAAAGCTAAACCCTTCCCCCCCCCCATTCCTCAATTACTAACACAATCTCTCTCCCAACCACGACGAGGGCGAGATGAATACCCACCAAACCTGCTCCCCTTGTTATTTCTAGATCATATAGACCTTTCTTCCCGCATGGATTATAAGGCGAAATAAATATTTAAATCTGATTCAAAAACTATAGGTATAATAGAATATGTCTAAGATTTTTTGGCGTTGTTTTCCTAATAGCTGCAACTGAAGCCGAGTGTCCAGCATTGTTAGATAATATTCTATTTTTATCACTATCACTTTGTGTATAAATATTTAGTTTACATATATATTAAAATAATAAATTATTTATTTATTTTAACGTGTCAATTAATTATATATGAGACGATAAATATATAATAAAAGTAAAGTAATATATATATAGGGTCTTTCTTCTATGCAGCTGCCAACGTGGTAGTTGTATTGATTTCACTCTCTTTTCTTTAATTAATATATGTCATTTCGTGTACAATTACAAATTTATCCTTAAATAAATTAGCCTCATTATAAAATTTTAATTTCAGTGTTTAATTAAAAATACTTTAAACACAAGCCAAACAGTTAGTTTTAGTTTTTAAACTTACAAGAAGTTCTTTTGAGTGTCTAAAAGTTAGGTCAACCAAAACTTTAGTCAGTTCACACATCTTTTAAGAGGTTAACTTCAACTTTTAATCTCACAGGCAGGTTAACTTTGGTCTTCTAAACTTACAGAAAGTGCTTTGAGTATCTAAAAATTAGTCCAAATAGAATTTTTATTTCGCACATATTCTAAAAATCTATATAATATTTTCAAAAATTAAAAAAAAAAATTGACCTCCCTGATTTTGACTTTCTGGATCCAACCCTGAATATATTGGCTCCCCTTATTTTTAAGCCATTATATATATTTATAGTTTTTTTAGGGAAAATTTCACAAATAGTCCATATTGTTACCCATTTGTCTCAGTTTAGTCCCTATTGTTCCATTTGTCTCAAGTTAGTTCCTATTGTTTGCAAAAAATTCCAATTTCGTCCCTACCATCAAATAAGCGTTTAAATCTAATAGAAAGTTGGTCATGTGCGGTGCACATGACCACGATTTGGGGACATTTTTGGAATATAACAATAAAAGTTCAATTTGATCCCTATTGTTTTAAAAAAGTTTTAAATAAATCCTCAATGTTTTGAAACAGTTTCAAGTAAGTCCTCAATGATTTAAAATAGTTTTAAATAAATCCTCAATGTTTTGAAAAAGTTTCATGTAAGTCCTTAATGTTTTAAAAAAGTTTCATATATGTCCTCAATGTTTAATAGAATTTCAAATAAGTCCTCAATGTTATAAAAAATTTCAAATAAGCCCTTAATGTTTTAAAAATATTTAAAATAAATCCACAATGTAATGACTTTAACCATATTTAATGACTTTTTATTTTTATGACAGGTTATGGGATTATGACAGACTTTTATGACTGATAGCTTTGATGATATTATTGTTATGCTTTTTTTTTGGATTAAGGATGAACAAACATCATTTTAGATGAGTGTTGAGGTGTTTATGATTGTTTTCATAACATGTATTCAAATAAAAAATGCTAAAGGTCTGTAGTTGGTAATGTACATTGTGTCCTTATTCTGCCTCTTTGTTTACGTATTGTGACTTCCCTAATTTTGATTTTGACAAATTCAAATTTGATTTCGCGGGCGCTATTTTAGTTATCTATCACTGATTAGTTAAAAGCTAACTCGACTAAATTTTTTGGGCTACATCCATCAAGACAAGTCTGTTTTCTCCTTGTTAACCACCCAAACCGTGTGTGTTTAAGAGATGGGGGACTCCAATGATTTATTTCAAATTTTATAGAACAGTGAGGACTTAATTGAAACATTTTCAAAATATTGAGGATTTATTTTAAATATTTTTAAAACATTGAGGGCTTATTTAAAACTTTTTATAACATTGATGACTTATTTGAAATTATGTTGAAACATTGAGGACATACAAGAAACTTTTTTAAAACATTAAGGACTTAAATAAAACTTTTTTAAAATATTGATGATTTATTTGAAACTATTTTAAATCATTGAGGACCTACTTGAAACTATTTCAAAACATTGAGGATTTATTTAAAACTTTTTTAAAATAATAGGGATCAAATTGAACTTTTATTGTTATAATTCCAAAAATACCCCCGAAACCCTTAGATTTAACCTCTTATTTGACAGCAGGGACGAAATTGAGATTTTTTTTGCAAATAATAAGGACTAAATTGAGATAAATAGAATAATAAGGACTAAACTAAGACAAATGGATAATAATAGAGACTATTTGTGAAATTTTCTCTTTTTTTATTTATATCCATTTTAATAATTAGAATCGTATACTTAAAATCTAATTGCAATAGTAAGTTCATAAATTTAGCTCATAATTTTCAGTCATTATAATTGCATAGCATTAGCAAAAAAGGGAGCATAAGCCAAGTGGCAAAGCCAAGTGCCAGTGGTTGCCGCAAGGAATGACCTCATAACATAATTTTTCATATAGGAATTTCCATATTGTTAACATTTCTAATGAGTCGTGAACGCCTATGTCTAACTGATGCCGATAGAGACCAACTCTACATTGACTTTAATTGCTTCAATTTTAAAAGACAAAGGCACATTTGACGACGTTCTCTTGGGGTCCGTCACCTCGGACGTGATATATCACCATCAATCTTTTGTCCTAATGCAATTCAGGTCCATGCACATAATTATATGTCCCTACCTTGCATGATTACAGCCGGACCTTTTCTACCTACTTCTTCTTCATCATCTTCTTCTTTTTTTACATATATATTTTTAGATGATAAGAAATTTATTTAAAATAAAATTATATCAAATTCATTTTAAAATTATAAATTTCTTAATTAGTGTCTCGGCCAATCGTATGTTTCATATTTGTTAAAAATTAGGCAATATTTGTGGATTATAACAAACAACTGTTGGAGCACCTTTGCTCTCTCATGTCCATTGAGAAACATTAATTTCCAGCTCAAGCTCAAGTTCGATAGTTAAGAGTAACCTAATAGTTGGTTACTCCCTTAACAGTTGGAAGATTAATGTTCGAATCTCAAAATGATGGGTAGGTGACTAGGTGGGGTAGGTGGTGTTAAAAAGAAAAACAAAAAATCCAGCTCAAGCCCACATCAATACAGCCTTTTAATTCGCCAAGAATGCACAGAAGTGAACTTTGTCACGAGAAAGGCAAATGTATTCCTTACTCTCAAACATAGTAGACTTCCAAACTTAAAGAGTGAACAGAAACTACAGTTAAAACAAGCATATCAATAGAGAGAAAGAGAGGTAGAGGGTGTGCAGAGAGAGAGAGAGAAAGAGGCGTGCTTAAAGTTACATAATTGAATTTTTTATTTTTGTTTTACTCTAGAAAAATTTACTGCACAATTTTATTAGATTCACTTCAAAATCGCATAATTGGATTGTCTTTAATGCACAAAGTCAAATCAAATAATAGTTGGTGGTGGTTAAGTTGATTGTGAAAACCACGACGTTTAGTATCTAGTTTTCAAATTATATGAGGAATTAAGTGATCTTTGGCGAACCAACTATTATGTAATTTACTAATTAGCAAAAAAAAAAAAAAAAACTATTATGTAATTTACCCAAATTTGGAGCCTAGTTTTCAATATTCTAAAACACTTCAAGATTTTATGACAAATTTATTTGACGTTACATGTTAGAGAAGTATTAGATACCATCTATATCTTAGTGCTTATTTATCACTATCTATGTATAAACATAGTTGTCATCAACTTAATATATATATATATTTTTTTGTATTTCTGTCACTTATCAGTATTATTTTTTAAATGATCAAACTGCCCTTTTAAAATATAACATGTATATAATTATTTATTATTTATTATTGATACTATTATTGTTGTTATTATTTAAATTATCTTATGAATATTTTTTATTATTGGCTAATATTACTAATAAGGGACCATTTTATCTAAAAGTTTAAATTATTAGAGATGAACTATTATATCATTTAACTATTAGAGAGGAACTTATTGTATTATTTATTATATTTAACAATTGTTGTTTATCAAATGATCATAATATCCATTCAAAACATAATAATGGACATGCATATAATGACAAAAGGACAATTATTATTATTATTATTATTATTATTGCAAATTTATTATTATTTTTCATGAATATTAATTATCAATTTATAGTATAAATATTAATAATAATGACAAATAATCTTCAAGACATAACATGTACAGAATAGCAAAGGACAATCCT
The DNA here is from genome assembly GCA_037974665.1 of Ehretia macrophylla. NCBI lineage: Eukaryota > Viridiplantae > Streptophyta > Magnoliopsida > Boraginales > Ehretiaceae > Ehretia > Ehretia macrophylla. The sequence goes on from CM075777.1 coordinate 16,604,989, forward strand.
TATTATTATTTTTAGCATAACTACTATTATTTTTTATTATTAGTTATTAATATTAATGTTATCCCTTAGTACCATTATTATTATTATTATTCATCAATATTAGTATTATTATATTAGTCAACTGACCGGAATGTCATTTTAAAATATAAGGGTTTATTATTATTATTATTATTATTATTATTATTATTATTATCATAACAGTAATAATTATTATTATATCATCATCATCATCATCATCATTATTAGTATTATTATTATTATTATTATTATATTTATTTTTTATTCTTAAGTCTATAACATATATATAACAAAAAGATAAAAAATCTTGTCATTTTACAACAAACATTCCCAATATTACTCTAGTATCTTAGATACTAGATATAGATTTGAAATTAATATATCTATTTTTATCTTCATTTCTATTGTATACCAAACAATACATACATATTGCTAAACTCATTCCATTTTCAGTTTTATTTCATTTCTTAATTCACTGCATAGCTCTTTGAGTTAAATGACCTTATGTATGGTATAAATAAAAAAAATGTTAATTCAGTTAGTGTCCTAATGTTTAAGGTCAGTAACATTTACATCCGTAATATTTTTTATTTTTTATTTTTTATTTTTATCCCTTATTATCATTGCACCAAAGTTAACTGTAACCAAAATGCAACTCTATAAAAACTAGTACTATAATGACTTAATTGCGCTTATGGTTTCTCTTTTTCTTTTTCTATTTATTTTTCTTCTCTTTCGTGGTCATCTTTCTTACATATTTCCTACCCGTCCAAACTACGATTTAGCCAACTCCAATAATTTCTTTATTTTTTTTAGAGTAAAGTGCACAAAATCTCCTTATATTTTGTTAAGGTGCACAGAACCCCCTATACTTTTAAAAACACATCACGGTTAGTCTTTTTGTCAAAAAAACTGTTAGTTTTAACCGTAAGTGTATGACACACACCCATTTTACAACTGAAATTGTTCTTGTATCACTTTTGTAATAAAATATATTTATTTATTTACTAAAATACCCTTTTGACAAAAAATAAAATAAAAACAATCATCTTCTTCCCCAAAACAAAATCACTCCCCCCCACCCCCACACACACACCCGCACTTGCACCCGCACCCGTTAGCCTCCTCTAACACCCCCCCACTCATGTATATGAATGGATTTAGGGTTTAGTTGACCAACAAAAGAGAATAATTATAATAAGTAGTTTATGCAAAGCAAAAACATCAAAAGTTTAGTCTTCCTGTTCAACTTGAAAGTTCAATGCCCTATTCTCTAACTTCTTGAGTTGATAGCCACTAATTTTGAATCTGCTAATAGTTTTGGCATGTAGCAGACAACAGGGACATGATATTATTTATATATATATATATATATATATATATATATGTATATATGTTGTTTTTTTTTTCAGTGTGCTGTGTGTGTATATATATATGTATATATTATATTTTTTTATATATAAACAAGTAAAAGGAAAAAGGAATAAAGAGAGAAAAGAAAAAAAAAATAAAAGTATTTATATCTTTTACCCTTTTTCGTCAACAAAGTTGATGGAAAAGTGGATATGAGTAACCGTGCTGTATTTAAAAAAATACAAGGGAGTTATGTGTACTTTTAAAAGCACAGGGGGGGTTCTATGCACTTTAATAAAAGTATAAGAGGGTTTTGTGCACTTCACCTTTTTTTTTAAGTAAAAAGTACTGTACCCCCTTATAATTTATCAAATGTGTACATGATCCCTTATACTTTTAAAAGTACACAGGAATCCCTTGTATTTTATAAAACGTAGCACCACTTCTCCCTCCGTCAAAAAAATTGTTACTTTTAACAGGGTGTGTGCTGCACATGCATTAAGTGTAATTATTCATATTTTTTGACTTAAATTATTAATTATTTAAACAAAAATACCCTTATATTATACATATTTTCTTTTCTTTTCTTATCTCTTCACCCATTCTTCTCACCAAAAATAATTAAAGAAAATTTTAAAAAAGGCTGTCATCTTTCTCACCCCTCCCCCCACACCACCCTACCACCCCCAACCCCAGCCCCACCCCCACCCCCACCCCCACCCTACCCTAGAGGTAGAGTAATCTACCCCGAATTCGTGGAGTAGTCTACCCCGAATTCCCTTCACTACATGATTATATTGGTTTTCCTTTAGCAGAAAGTAAAAGGTCTACGAATGCTGCTCAACTAGGCTCCGTTTGTTTGCCATAAAATAAGTTGTTTGTGAAAAATAATTTTTAAAAAATAAAATATTTATATGGCTCCGTTTGTTTATCGTAAAATAACTTGTCATGAGAAAATATTTTTCTAAAAAATAGAATACTTAAAAAAAATTTGGTATTTGAATGTACCGTGAATTCCATAAAATGTTTTCTTCTCCCAAAATAAAAATATTTTCAAGAATTTTGTACTAGCCGCAATTATTGACGGAAAAATATTTTAAGGTTGACCAATTTTCTAGTGTTACCAAACACTGTAAAATAAAAATAAAAAAACAGTCACATTGATCAAAAAATATTTTACCATTAATTAATTTTTTGATATTATTAAACACCATAAAATTCGACAAACAAACGGAGCATAAATTTAATCGCACCAAAAGTAAGGTTGGAGCTTGTTAAAGTCAAAATATGCTTTATTAATGCTAATAATGTTGTCTACAATTACACATTGAAACTACTACATCTTGATTTTGTCAAAGAGTAATCCATTCTGGCAGACGGCTTGCAAACTAATTCTTCTGTAATTAGGGCTCCGTTTGTTTGCCGTAAAATTACTTACTTGTATAAAATATTTTATGTATAAAATATTTTTCTGAAAAATAAAATATTTTACAGGGTTCCGTTTGTTTGTCGTAAAATAACTTGTTGGAGGAAATATTTTTCCTGAAAATAGATTACTAAAAAATATTTTATAGTGTTTGGATGTATCGTGAGTTCCATAAAATATTTTCTTCTTCCAAAGTCTCATAAAACATTTACTAGCCGTAAGTGTTGACCGAAAAATATTTTATAATTGACTAATTTTACGGTGTTACCAAATACCGTAAAATTAAGAAAAAGTAGCCTCAATTTTTGACCTGAAAATATTTTATAGTTGACTAATTTTTTGATGTTACCAAATACCGTAAAATCTAAAAAATATTTTTCCAAAAAATATTTTAAGGCAAACAAACAGAGCCTAGGTTGTCAAACTAGTTATTTATTGACAAATACACCTCATCCGGCTCCCCTGTCAGCTCCCCAACCCAGTCCCACCCCCCCCCCCCCCCCCCACCCCCACCCCCACCCCCGTCCAGTTTTATATAATTCTGTTAATATTTTTAAATGGGGTAAATACTTTGGTACATTATTTTTAAGATTTGTACTATTTTAATTTATATATTTTAAAATGTACATTTTTAATATTCTATTTATATTATTTATCTCGATTTAGTTATTATTTTTCAAAATATATTTTTGTAGTCCCGTATTTTTACCATTTATCACAACTTAGTTTTTATTTTTGTCATTATGGTCCACGTTAATCCTCGATCATTTTGTAAGATTTGGACTAAGTTGGGACAAATGATAAAAATACGAGACTAAAATGGTACATTTTGAAAGATAAAAATTAAGTTGAGACAAATAGTAAAGATACATGACTAAAAATGTACATTTTAAAAAATAAAAATTAAAATAACACAAATCTAAAAGATAAAGAGTATTTACCCTTTAATACGCCATATATTTTAGAAATCTTGTAGAATAAACTTTCACTCTTACTATACGATGGTTGGTAAACTTCAACTCAAAGTTGATATATAGCATTGTTTGCTTAATTTAAATAGTTACCCTATAAAATTGTAGCTCAAATCTATAGGTCATTTTGAGAGTTGAGTAAAATGATTAAATAGTGACAATTGTTGCATTTAGGGATTTTGAGTTATCACACCTTCATCATACAAACCAAACCAAACCAAACCAAATTTTTTTTCATAGTTAGGGTCGGCTATATAAATCTGTCGATATAACTCATTCTTGTCGACAATTATTTCTTCTGTTAACTCCATATAAACAAGTTCTTACCAAGGTGCCTTTGTCCAATTCATTTTATATTTTCCTCTATCCCTATTATAATATACTATCTCCATAAATTCAGACATTTTAACAAATACTTTTATGAATTGTCTTGATTCTTTCTTAATTTATACTTAACTAAGACCACCCTTACTTTTTTTTTATTCTTTTTAATTTTATCACACATTTATCTTAACGTTTCATATCAGTCACCTCAAACGTTATCATGTGCTCTTAAGGAGTCTATAAGAGTTGCAAGGACAAAATTCTAACATGAGCTCGTAAGCCTGCCAGGCCCATGCAATTAATGCGTGCATACTTAAGTCCCTCCTCACACACGCCCTCAAACACACATTTCTTATCTTTTTTTTCAGTCAACACACACTAAGTCACACATACACAAACAAAATAGTCGATGTCTCAATTAGTAGAGGAAAAATTAGACTCAGCCATGGCGCAGACTCCCCATGTCCTCGTGATAACATTTCCTGCACAGGGCCACATTAATCCAGCCCTCCATTTTGCCAAGCGGCTCATTAGAATGGGCGTAGAAGTGACTTTTGCCACAAGTCTTCATGCCCATCGTCGCATGTCGAAAGCCGCAAGCATGCTTAAGGGCTTAAACTTTGCAGCCTTCTCGGATGGATATGATGACGGGTTCCACGGGGTCACTGATGCCAATCTTTACCTGAAAGAGCTGAAGAATCGTGGGACAAAAACGTTGGGAGACTTCATCCTCAGCAGTGCTGACCAAGGCCGCCCCATATCGTGCCTGGTCTACACTTTTATGATTTCTTGGGCTGCAGATTTGGCTCGTGAATTTCACATCGCATCTACTCTTCTTTGGATTCAACCAGCGGCAGTTTTGGAAATTTATCACTATTACTTCAATGGCTATGAGGATGAAATTACTAAAAGTAGCGATGACCCCAATTGGTCAATTCAGCTACCTGGGCTTCCATCGTTCTCAGGCCGCGACCTACCCTCCGTTATGGTTCCTTCAAGGTCAGATACATTTAGGTTTATATTGACGTCAGTTAAAGAGCTTCTAGATAAACTTGATGCTGAAGAAAACCCAAAAATACTTGTCAACACATTTGATGCACTTGAGCCTGAGGCTCTCAAGACCGTTGAGAAGTACAACTTGATTGGTGTTGGACCCTTGATTCCATCAGCTTTCTTGGATGGCAAAGATCCTACAGATACTTCTGGTGGTGACCTTTTTGAAACATCGAAAGATTACATGGAATGGTTAAACTCAAAGCCTGAAACATCAGTTGTTTATGTATCATTTGGGAGTCTGTTCAATGCACCCAAAAGGCAAATGGAGGAGATTGCAAGAGGGTTGATAAAGACAGGCAGGCCATTTTTGTGGGTGATAAGAGGGAATGAAAATGGAGAAGAGCAAAAGGAAGAAGAGAAATTAAGCTGCATGGAAGAACTGGAGCAACAAGGCATGGTAGTGCCATGGTGTTCGCAACCTGAGGTTCTAACACAACCATCTTTGGGATGTTTTGTGACACATTGTGGATGGAATTCGACATTGGAAAGCTTGACTTGTGGTGTACCAGTTGTGGCTTTTCCTCAATGGTCAGATCAAGGGACAAATGCTAAGCTGATACAAGGTGTGTGGAGGACAGGAATAAGGGTAACAACAAATGAAGATGGTTCAGCTGAGAGTGATGAGATCAAGAGGTGCATAGAGATGGTTATGGATGGCAGAGAGATTGGGCAAGAACTGAGAAGAAATGCTAAGAAATGGAAATATTTGGCAAGGGAATCTATGCACGAAGGTGGTTCTTCGCAGAAAAACTTGAAATCATTCGTTGAAGAAGTTGGAAAGATTTCTAAGTAAATAAATGCTCGATAACCTGAAATCAATTTGGACTAGGTTGGAATAAAATTGGTAGTGAAATGAATTTCATAAACAATATGTAATATGTAATTCTTGGTATGCTCGTGTGTTTTAGGAATGGAAATATAAATGTACGCATTGGTTTCGAGTTATAATGACCGAATTATTATTTAACTGTTATTTATATGTTGTTGTCTCAAAAATAAAAATAAATTCACATTTAGTTTCTATTATTTTCTCTAAAGTTTCAATTTCATTCTTATTGTTTAAAATTATATCCTTATTGTTTCTTTAAAAGTTTCAATTTGGTTCCTATTATTTCTAAAAAAAAATTATTTTCGTCCTTATTATTTAAAATTAGTCAATTTATTCCTTATTATTTTGCATAATATATTAGGACTAAATTGATTTTTTTTTTGAGAACTATTAGGACGAATTTGAATATTTTTTTAAAAATAATATGGACTAAACTGATTAATTTTGAATAATAAAGACAAATTTGAAATTTTAGAAAAACAATAAGGATGAAATTGAAACTTTTTTGAAACACTAGTGACAGTAAAACCTTTTTAGAAACAATAAGAACGAAATTGAAAAATTTTAAATAATAAATACGAAATTAAAACTTTTAAAAAATAATAAGTACTAAATGTGACATTTTTCCTTTAGAATTTACAATACCATTTGACTCCTCAAGAGGGTTTAATCCTAGTCCTCCCTCATCTAAAGGTCTACAAATGACTTCCCAAAATACATTGGCTTTGACGTAGCTCTATGTAAGTCCCTCCCCTAATATGGGTTGACCTGACTCGACCTATGAGATAGATATTTGAGTGTAGGAAGTTAAGTAATGTCGTCAAACTCTTAAAATAGAAAACATTTATTAATATAAGGCGTATTACGAGTTATGAGATTCAACTTTTAAAACCTCAACCATTTATTTCAAATTTATTTTAATCATTTATTTTAATACTAAAATTTGAAATGAATGATTGAAATTCTAAAAAAACCAATCTCATGACCTCTGTATTACAACTAATTTTTAATAAGAAAATGATAGAATCCCAACACTTGTTCATATAACCCTAACTCCAAATACAAACTTCTCTCTTACAAGGCATTTACGATGTGATTAATACACTACAAGAAAATAGCGTTTGAGCGACGAATTTTTTCCGTAGTAAATTGGCTACTGCCAAGCTACGGATTTGCTACGGAAAAAAAAATTCGTAGCCCAGCAGTAGCCAACTTAGGCCCCGTTGAAATGGTGACAAAAATTTGCTAAGGATTAGCTACGGACAATAATTTTAATTAATAAAATAAATAAATAAAAAATTCGTAGCCTAGCCGTGACAAATTTGCTACGGACTAGGTACGGCTTATTTAATTAATTCGGCAAAAAAATTAATAAAAAAGTCCGTAGCCTTGTAATGGCCAATAGCTACGGATTGGCTACAGACTATATATATTATTCAAAAAATGTTTAAAAAAATAAATACGAATATTTTAATTTAATTGGAAAAAATAAAATAATCAAATCTGTAGCTAATTGGCTACTGCTAGGCTACGGACTGGAACGCATCCGTAGCCCAGCAGTAGCCTAGGCTACGGACTTCAACAAAAAATCGAGATTTATCGTTTTTAATTTGAATTATAGAATTTTGATTGCACCTACAACGTAGTAACTTCACTTGAGTTGTAAATTTTTTAAATAAAAATAAACTTGATTCGTATTTCATTAACATGCATACTTTTATAAAGAAATCAATTGCCGTTTAAATCGAACTTATCATTTTTCAATTAACATTGCATTAATGTTAATAAATGTTCAGTTTAGGAGTTGAAAAACTTTCACATTGTGTCTAAACTTCATAAACAAGAAAATTATGAAGATATTAACATGTTTTAATACGTTGTTCCTACCTATTAATAAGTTATAATACATATTATTAGTTGGTCGTCGCCTTAGCCTTTTTTTCTTGTAGTGATAGTCCACAATCTAGTATTTTTTCGACTCCAATTTATAGCAATTACCATAATGGCTTATGTGTAATTTCTAACGAAAGTGCACGTATCACAACAAATAATAAAATGATGAGTAAAGATTGTTCCCAAGATGACTGAGATTATTAATTACCGAAATTGATTTAGCTCTAATTCTATTCAGATGATCAAAATTTGAGAGATTATAATTAAAAACTAAAGAATTAATGAAATTAATAAAACTAGCAACTAATAGGTACAAATTTGTATGGAAATGTTGATTCAATAACTGGAGAGTTCTAGGGGTTTCGATTTCACCAAGATTTATCCTGCTCGAATCTGTTGATTAAATCCAATTGACGACTATTCCTTATGCTGCTAACAATCTCACTAAGGTAGATATTAATCTTTCTCAGGTATTAATAACATATCCTAATAAGCAAGCTACTTGCATCTCTGTAATAACTGTGAACTTATGGAATGCATTAAGCCCTAGAAATTTAAGCGCTGCACTAGATCTCATAACTATCTCTAACTTATGACAATTTAATGGTACTCCACACATGGTCTAGTCTAGTTATCACTTCTCAGTCTCAAACCAAACCACAAAACAAGTAATTATTGGCCAAACAATCACAAGCATTAAGCATAGTGTGAAATACTCAGCATAAAAATAGAATAATATATCAATCAATCAATCTAACATAATTCGAGTGATCAAAATTTGGCTACATCATAGCGCTAAAAAAATAATCTAGCAACTCAAAATAAATGTATATGAAATCCAAAGTCTATTATAATTCATGATAAGAGAGAGAAAAACTCTAGAAATCTCAAGAAAGTCGTGGCTAAATCTTGTATCTCCTCTGTCCTTCCTCGTCAATCTTCTGTTTCCTTGCGTTTTCTCCTCTCCAAAATGTCCTCTTTGCTCCACAAAAATAGCCGCCAGAAAAACTCTCTTTTTGCAACGTCTGATGTCTTCTTTTATCCTAAGGTTTTCTTCTTTTCGCGTATTTTTACAAAATTACCCTTAAATTTCCTGTGACGCTGCGCAATTGCGCTATGACTGCGCTACTTCTATTTGTTCTTCAATTTATCCACAAATTGCATGAAAGCCAATCCTTTGTTATTTCTCTTCAATCTTCGCTTCAAAACTTAGTTTGTCTCTTGGAAATTACCTACAACTCAAATCAAAGACCAAACCAATCAAATTGCTCAAAAACTACTCAAAAACTAACAAAGTTTAAGTGAAAAGGTGCTGAAATAATATATCAATAATACACCCAACAAATACTTCCAACCTTAAGTTTGGTTTGTCCTCAAGCAAAAGACACAACTAAAGAAAGAAACAACCTAAAACTAAAGACTCGACACAAGACAATTCATAAATGCAATACTGTAGGATAATAAATTTGCACGGGCTCAATAGCTTTATTTCATAACTCAAGAGGTGACTTTCACTCATAAGCATGAGGAATATTAACTTCACATAATTCGCATTTTACTTCAAATCCCCCAAGTGAGTGTGTGAATAGCCTCTATCCTAATTAATTATACCCGAATGAGTTTATGTAAGCGAAGTGAATGTCCAATGTGGATCTTTTATTTTCAATTACTTAGAACTCATAGGCACACTTTTTATGCTACTCTCCACTGATGTAGGTTAATCATAATATTAAAGATCAGTAGGACTTTACATTTAGTTGCAATGTGTGGCTAGGGTCAAGGTAGGATAATGGATATAATATAAGACTAAACTACCTGTAAGCACACAACTATTCGAGGATGTTTAATGGAGCACATGCCAACTCTACTTCTTACCACCACAATTATTCAACATATCTCTTTTCTTTCTCTTTCATTTCACTTCCTCAACGTTCATCTACAACATTTAAAAATACATAAAGAATCCACACTCCCCCAAACTTGCATTTTGATATTAATTACAAGGAGTGTGACTCTTCTCTTTTCTTTTCATGCTTTTTTTTTTCCTCAATATTTCATTTTTTTCTGAAATAAAACAATTCAACATATCACCCAATCATTATACCTCTTATCACTCAATACAAAACATAGCTCCATATAATCATCCTAGAACAATTATATGTTACAAGTACGAAGGTCATTATTTGGGAAAATCAAACTTGACAAATTAAGGAAGATATTGTAAGTTGCATAAGAAAGAAAAAGGTTATCTTAGGCTCAAAGGGGTGAACTAGGGATATTCAATTATTACAAGGGTTGACTTGAAAGGCTCAAACAATCTAAAGATGGACTAAATCATTTCCCTAATGCTATGCAACCTAGGATTTCGCCTCGAGTGAGAATCAAGTAAGTTCTAAAATCCTATAATCATTTTTCTGTTCACTTAAACTCTCATAAACCTTCTTTAAGTATCAACATAACTAGGCGAGGCTAAGTGCGCAATAGGTGGGGATTTTCGTGTAAAACGAAGCTATGTTTCAGGCAATTATCCTCATTACTATCATGTCATTCGTACGCTACTCATCATCGACCTAATTCTTTTCTTTTCAGCATTACTTCGAAAAAAAATATTGTTTTTTTTTTTTTGTTTTTTATAAATTTTTTTCAACTTTTTTCTTTCTTTTTGTATTTTTTTTTTCAAAACTCAATGAAACAAAATAAAATAACCAGAATCATGAAAAGAAAACACCTAACACAAGAAAAAAAACACATAACACAAAGAAAAAATACATAACACAAAACTCATTAAGACAGGTTCACAAAACAAATAAAGAGACGCCACCCCCAAACTTGAAAGAAAAACATTGTCCTCAATGTGAAAATACAAAAGAAAAGAAATCAGAGGACTTCCTTAAATAGTTGCACCAATCATCAACCAGTCACCAGAGGTACCACAGTCCTGAATGCGCAAAAGGGAGCAACGGTGTTGTCTACTTTGCTGAGAGCTTGAACATATAGGTAACATCTAATCCGAATCCACAAACTGTTCCACTCAACAAACACAACTCACCACTAGTCACTTAACAAACGTAAAGGTATGTATACTCAACACACACCCACAACCACTGCACTTCAACCAAATAATCCAAGTACAAATTTCCTAACCAATATGACAATGTGAACTAGAAATAAGCTAAAACAATAGAAATACCACAAAAGACCAATAACAACAAGAAGAAACAATCAACAACTTTGAACAACTGGAATCAACAAGTAGATAACATCAACGTACCCCCAAACTTATGCACTCGAAGACCAGTAATGTCAATGCCACTAATAACCAAAAGATCACCAACTCAACCCAAAATCGTATGCAACAACCCCTGTTTGCATGCAATTGAAAAATGTTTTTTTTTTCAATTCAATTGTATGCACCAGCAACACAAACACAATCTAACCACTCGATCAAGTACCATGGAGATTCAAGAGACAAACACTCCAAACAAACTTGCGTGCACTGCCCCTACTCAATCGCTAGCTTCAAATCTTCTTCTTTTTTTTCAGAATTCTTTCTACCAGCGACAAAGTACAACAAATAGGGCACTCGCCAAAACAGGAATACCGTCACTGCCGCCTGCGAAATGCCACCGTTGACGGAGGCGGGTTCACTTGAAAGGCCGGGAAGAGAATCGTGTGGGGTCGTTGCCACAGTAGGGAAGAAGCTGTGACGTCGCCGAGCTGTTGCATCGCCATCGTCGACAATGGTTGACATCTATGCTTGGGTGTAGCTATTGGTGATTATTGGTGAGGTTGTGACGAAGACAATGAAGTGTGTGTTTTTTGTGTAATGAGAGCGAAAGAGTTTTAGGTATGGCTGCGGATTGGGAGCCAATGAGAGATTGAGGGAGTGGAAAGGTCTGATTTTTGTTTTGATTTGGGTAAGAGTTTTGGATAGGTTTGTTTGTTGTGTGGGTTTTATTGTGGTTATGGGTCGGGTAGGCTTCTTGGGTAGGGGCTAAGGTGTGAGAGTAGATGGGTTAAGATATAAGATGGGTTTGGATATGTCACATAGGTTGGTGGGCTTGGTAAAATGGTTTTGTAAGTGGCTGAATTTTTTTTTCTCGAACGTTACTATTGAACGCCAACACAGCTGCGCTCTTTTTTAGCGCAACAATACTACTTTTTTTTTCAAACAGCTTTCAAAATGTTATTCTTGACACCGCCAGCTTAGCAGTGCTGTTTCTTCTTGTTTTTCTCCTTCATGTTTTACTCCAAACACTAATTTTTTCATATTTTCTCCCTTAAATGATTTGGTAGAACTTCTTTTTGCCTCGGTTTCCCCCAAACTTTTTCTTGAACCTATCATGACAATAAAAGTTAACAATTAGCTACGACAATTATAACTCAAAAATTAACTAAAAATAACTAAAACTATTAAATCAAGAAAAGTAAGAAAATTCTGGTTGCCTCTCAAAAAGTGCTTGTTTTAACGTCGACAGCCCGACGGAGTAATTTATCATGTCGAGTTAATGTGGACAACAATCTTGTGCTTATCGAACTCATCATCGCAATAAGTTTTCAACCATTGTTCGTTGACCTTGAACATCCCTTTCTCTAAATGGGTGACTTCTACAGCACCATATGGCAACATCTTAGTCACAACAAAGGGGACATACCATATTGACTTTCCTTTTCCAAGAATCCGTGGGTTATAAAGAAATATTTGTTGCTAGGAGAGAAATCTTTTCCCAAAACAAGTTTGTTATGCCACTCATTTATCCTCTCCTTGTAACCTCTTACTTTTTCATTCGCTTCATCATATGATATTTTTAGCTTATTCAATTGCAAGAATTCTTTCTCACCCACAGCTTGTACACCCTTGGTTAGTTGTTTAATAAACTAATATTCTTTGTGCTCTAATCCCACCGGAATAAAAGAATCATCTTGTAACAAGCTAGCCTCCAAGGGATCCAATTGACCCACATGGTTAGACACTATAGCTTGTATGGCATCAATGTGAAAATAGCTGTTGTTGGCTTCTGGGTACTTGATAGCTTTGAAAACATTAAAGTTTACCTCTTCCTTTTGTATTCGCAACATAAGCTCACCCTTTCGAACATCAATAAGTGTTCCTCCAGTTGCAAGGAAAGGTTTTCCAAGAATGATAGGAATTTCCTTGTCTTTCTCCATGTCTAGCACTATGAAATCTGTAGGAAAGATGAATTTATCGACTTTGACTAGCACATCTTCAATAACTCCTCTGGGGTGCTTGAGCGAATGATCAACTAACTATAGTGTTACAATTGTGGGTCTTGCCTTTCCTAAACCAAGCTTCTTGAAAATAGACAAAGATATCAAATTAATACTAGCACCTAAATCACATAACGCTTGCTCAAAAACAACATTGCCAATTTTACATGGAATAGTAAAACCCCTGGATCCTTAAGCTTTTGCGGTAGCTTCTTTTGTAGGATGACGCTGAACTCCTCAATAAGTGCAACTATCTCGTAATCTCCAAGCCTCCTCTTATTTGAGAGGATATCTTTCATGAACTTCACATAACTCAGCATTTGTTCAAGAGCATCTATAAATGGAATATTAATGTGAAGCTTCTTAAAGACTTCAAGAAATTTAGCAAATTGTTTTCCAAGCTTGTTCTTCTGCAATCGTTGAGGGAATAGTACCACCACAGGTGGTTCTTGTGTAGGCTGTGGCTGAGTTTCTACTTTCTCTTCATTTGTTGCCTCATTCTTTGCTTCACATTTCTCAACCTTCTTGGTGCTCACTGGCTCCTTTAACTCCTTGACGCTTCTCAAGGTGACAACTTTACAATGCTCTTTACCCTTTCTTTTAGGATTTACCTCTGACGTGCTAGGTAAATTCCCTCGCTGCCTTTCTGATAACATCGTAACCATTTAGCTAAACTATGCCTCTAAATTTCTGATTTGTGCAGATTGATTTTGGAGGGTTGTCTTAGTTTCATTCATGAATTGAGTTTGCGAAGTTGCTAACTAAGCCAATGCATCCTCCAAGTTTACCTTCTTATCTGGTGGTGGGTTATTTTGCTCAGACTGCAACACATTCTGAGTATTTCTCCAGGAGAAATTCGGATGATTACGCCATGCTGGATTATATCTGTTAGAGTACTGATTGTGTTGTTGCCCATTAAAATTCCCCATATACTGTGCTTGTTCTGCTGTGCCTTGCGCAAATAGATTTCCAACTTGACATTTTGCACTATAATGTGGACCACAACAAAACTCACACACCACTGCCGCCTGGACAACATTAGCAGTTGCCTGATTATTTTGCATCTGTTTCACGAGATTATCAATTTTTGCTGCCAACGCAGTTATGGCATCAATCTCATGGATCCCAACTATCTTCTTTGGTGTGACTCTCTCACTCGACTACTGCAAGTGGTTCAAGACAATATCGTCAAGCTACTCATAAGCTTCATTTGCAGGTTTGTTCATTAGAGCTCCTCTTGTTGATGCATCAATCAAAGTTCTTGTCGAATTTACCAATCCATTGTAAAAATTGTGAACTTGTATCCACCTAGGTACTCCATGATTAGAACACTTCCTTTATATTGCCTTATACCTTTCCCACGCTTCACACAGAGTTTCTCCTTCATGTTGCGCAAAGTTATTAATTTCTATGCTCAGCTTCGCTGTCTTTCCAAGTGGGAAAAATCTTGACAGAAACTTGTGCACCAACTCTTCCCAAGTAGTGATTGAATCCGAAGGCAGTTAGTTTAACCATTCCTTAGCTTGATCCCTTAAGGAGAAAGGAAACAAGCGAAGGTGCAAAGCTTCATCAGTGACTTCATTGTACTTAACAATTCCACAGACTTCTAGAAAATTCACGATGTACTGATTAGGATCTTCAGAAGGCAATCCATGAAACTAAATATTCTGAATCAAATGTAGTGTCACTGTCTTCAAATCAAAATCATTTGCCTGAATCACTGGCCTTCTAATCACAGGTTGAATTCCAGTGGGTAGCAACGCATACTCTCGCAGTGTTGTAGGCGAATTTTTCTGATTGACTGCTTGATTATTTCCTGCTTACCGTATCACGAGTTCAACCATATTTCCTTTCAAATGATGGGTAGTTGTAGTAGCTCTTTTCTCCTTTCTGTTCTTTCGACAAGTCCGTTCTATCTCAGGATCAAAAGGCAACAAATTGCTGCCTCCTAACTTTTGTATGTACATAAAGGAATATGTTCCTGAAACAGATGTAACGAAAATAAGATAACAAAACAAAATTAAATAAAATCTAAAGTAAAATTAAAGTTATTTAGTATCGATATTAATAATTGACACAGTCCCCAGCAACGGCGCCAACAACTTGTTGTATCATTTCTAACGCAAGTGCACGTATCACAACAAGTAATACAATGATGAGTAAAGATCGTTCTCACGATGACTGAGATTATTAATTACTGAAATCGATTTAGCTCTAATTCTATTCAGATGATCAAAATTTGAGAGATTATAATTAAAAACTAAAGAATTAATGAAATTAATAAAACTACCAACTAACAGGTACAAATTTTTATTGAAAGGTTGATTCAATAATTGTAAAGCTCTAGGGGTTCCGATTTTACCAAGATTTATCCTACTCGAATTTGTTGATTAAATCCAATTGACGACTATTCCTTATGCTGCCAGCAATCTCACTAAGAGAGATATTAATCTTTCTCAAGTATCGATAACCTATCCTAATAAGCAAGCTGCCTACATCTCTGTGATAACTGTGAACTTATGGAATGCATTAAGCCCTAAAAATTTAAGCGCTGCACTAGATCTTATAACTATCTCTAACTTATGACAATTTAATGGTACTCTACACATGGTCTAGTCTAGTTATCACTTCTCAGTCTCAAACTAAACCACAAAAAAACAATTATTGACCAGACAATCACAAGCATTAAGCATAGTGTGAAATACTCAGCATAAAAATAGAATAATCTATCAATCAATCAATCCAACATAATTCGAGTGATCAAAATCTAGTTATATCGTAGCCCTAGAAAAATAATATAGAAACTCATAATAAATGTATATGAAATCCAAAGTCTATTAAAATTCATGATAAGAGAGAGAAAAATTCTACAAATTTCAAGAAAGTCGTGGCTAAATCTTGTATCTCCTATGTCCTTCCTCGTTAATTTTCTGTTTCCTTGCATTTTCTCCTCTCCAAAATGTCCTCTTTGCTCCACAAAAATAGCCGCCAGAAAAACTCTCTTTTTGCAACGTCTGATGTCTTCTTTTATCATAGGGTTTTCTTCTTTTTATGTCTTTTTACAAAATTACCCTTAAATTTCCTGCGACGCTACGCAGCTGCGCTATGAGTGTGTTAATTCTATTTGTTCTTCAATTTCTCCACATAATGCATGAAAGCCAATCCTTTGCTATTTCTCTTCAATCTTCGCATCAAAACTTAGCTTGTCTTTTAGAAATTACCTACAACTCAAATCAAAGACAAAACCAATCAAATTGCTCATAAACTACTCAAAAACTAACAAAGTTTAAGTGAAAAGGTGCAGAAATAATATAGCAATAATACACCTAACAGAGCTCTATTTATACTAATATTGGTTCGAGCAGCATTCAATGCGCAATGCTGCCCGACACGCCATCAGCTGGCTGCGCTGCACATCTACTGGACAAAGCCATTACCCAGCGGAGAAAGCTATTATTCGCTGGTCTGAACTATGTGCTTTGCTTTATGTCCCATCGAAGTAGCTGGCATAACCAGTGGGGTTCATTCGGGTCTGGTTGGGTCAGGCCAGGCATTTTAGGTTGGCATGCGACCTGGCTACATGGTATTTAGCTCGCGGTCTCCCTCGTCAACAGGAACAATAATTTCAATAGAGATATTAGTAGACTTTGGAACCTCTGTGAGATAATCAATTAGTTTTGAAGGTTTTTATTTTGTAAATGATATTACACTTGTATATATATTGCTTGGCCAAAAGTTTTTGATAGTTCAATAATTTTTTTTTTTTTTTTGCTGAAACAGTAACAAAAAAGAGGTAACTGGAGAAATTCTTATCAAGCACTTTATTTTAGAATATTAATTTATTATTTGTAGAGATTGAAATCTATAATCAAATAGAGACGTCAGAATGTAGGATTGAAAACAGAATGAGCACTACCAGCATTATATAATGTAAATGTTTCGTTTTTGAGTTAGTACAACATGTTTGACGAAAATAAAAAGGTTAGTACAATATGCATGTGATACTTCTCACAATATTACAATTTATGTTTGAGAATGAAACAGCCACCTGGTGGGTTTGCTCTCCACATGCATGTAGAGGCGGATACATTAAGGGTAGTGGGACTATAGTTTTTATTGATTTTAAAATAAAGTTATTAACGAGTAAATTAGATTTATATTTTAAAAAATATGTGTATTTTAAAGTTATTTTTAAAATAAAAAAATTAATTTAACCCTTAATATATATTTTTTTTCTTCTATATATGAGTATTTAATTGTATATTTTCAACACCACAAAATAAAAATCTTGGATTCACTACATGAATGAGACCATGAGATGACAACCATTGCATCTAGAATGTCTATCGAAGTAGTACATTTTTTTAGATCAGGCACCAGGACCACAACCTAGTTTTTTAAAAGATTTTCCGGTTGAGCTTTGGTCCAATTGTTTGTAACTTATTATAAATGTGAAAAGTTATAAGTTTGAATTTCGCTAATTATATTATATTGTCCTATGCCTCCTTGAATTAAAAAATAAAAAAGAAAAAAGATTTTCCGTTTAAGTCTCATCTCTCTTTCTTTTGTTTTTTTTTGGCTAAATAAGTCTCATCACTTTTGTTTGTTTATCACATGCATAGTTTATAATCTTGCCTGTACATAAAAGGCGTATTGAAAATGTGAAACTAATTAAGTAAACTGTTGCTAATAATTTGAACTTTTAAATTAAATCACTATAACACTTAGGATCTCTTGCAACACTTTAGTTGAAAAATTAACAAAATTGTTACAAAAGATGAAAAAAATTGTTACAATAGGTGTCTTATTTACAACGATTTTAACCATTGTATAAAGTAAACATTTTTGCAACACTTGAAAAATATTTAATAACTGTTCATAAAATTACTTTTTAGTAACAGTTTTAAAATGTTGCTTATAAATTATAAAAAAATAAAAAATTTGTAAAGAGAATATATGCAACAATTAATGTTATTTATAATGATTTTTAACTTTTTTTGTAATAGTTTTAAATATTACAATAGATAAAAAAAAATATGATAAAGAATAATCACTTAAATCTGGGTTTACAGCACGTGAAATGTTAAGCTGAAACTTATGTTTTTATAATCGACTTCCGGGCACCAATTGGCTTAAATAAAACAGCCTGGTTGATTAAAACTGCTCCCCACGAGCCACTGAGATGACAATTATTCCATTTATATTTACAATAATATTTTCTTTTACTTGGCTTAAATAAAATAGCCAGGTTGACTAAAAATTCTCCCACGAGTCTATCAGATGACAATCATTCAATTTAGGACAATATATATATATATATATATATATATATATATATATATATAATTTTAAAGTTATCACTTAATCTAAAATTTTAAACTATTATAGAAGAACTTGTATATTTGTTATTTTTTTAACAAATTCTTTCACATGTAAATAAAATTCATTTTTAATCTTGTTCTTGGAGGTCTTAATATTTTTAAATAGGTGACTGTGATATTTAAATTCATAATATAAACTCGAATATCATATTTTAAATTAAAATTTTATCTAAAAATCTAAGTCGCTAAAAAAAAGTTTGATTAGTTTTTATTGGTTATAAATTTTTGACAAATCATCTCTATTGTCAAAAGTGATATGATGTAGGGAATGAAAAATGAAGACAGGTCATGATGATTTGATGTAAAGCTGATTTGATAGAAACGTGAAGAAATGACTAAAGGTGTTGTGGAGGAATCAGAGAGAGAAGTAGCGGAACGAGGTTGGAAGGCCAAGAAGAGAGCTGATACAATGCAAAGTTTATGTGAGTAAAATTGGGGGGTTTTTTTTTTTTATGAGATATGTGATAAATTTATTATAATTATATAAATAAAAAATGTTTTAATTTATTTACAAATATCAATCAATTGATATAAGTAGGAGTATTATAATAATTTATTTAAAATTTTGTAATGCCAAATTAGTAAAAAGAGAAATTTCTGATATTCTGACATGATATATTTGCACGATACATACTAATTTGGATTAGTCTCATAGAATAACAACTTGACATGTGACTGTGACAGATTTGCCACATACCTCATGGAAGAATTTTCCGTAAAATTGTTGTATTTATTGAGTTGAATAGTATACAACTAGTCGTATTTATAATTCATTGAAATGCTTATATCTTGTGTAACAGAAAATAAAATCTATAAATAAATAAAAATTAAACTTTAAAATTAAAAACCCAAATATGTAATAAGTTTTTATTATTTGTAAAAAATTTACCATTAATTTTTATTATTTCAAAAGTCATGTAAGTAGTCCCTAATATTTGAAAAAATCTCACAACTAGTCTCTATTATTTTCAAATATCTCACCATTAGTCACTATTATTTATAAAAGTCTCACCACTAATGGTTAGACATTTATAAATATTGGACATTAATAGAGAGACTTTTACAAATAATAAGAACTAAATGAGTGACTTTTAAAATAATAAAAATTACTTATAGAAATTTTTACAAATAATAGAGACTAATCGTGTGACTTTTAAAATAAAGAAAAATATTTATTCAAAACTTATAAATAATAAAGACAATTTACCCAATTTACCTTTTATTATTTATTATCTTTTTCCAAATACCCTAATTTATTTATATTATTTATTATCTTTTTTCAACCATGTTTTCATTAACCAAATCTGTAAAATTCTATCCAAATTGTACCAAATTTTTCGATCTTTTTTGGCCACCAAAAAACAACCTCATGTCACTTCTTGAATGCTTAGTAGCATTAGACTTGTCCAGGACCACATATAATTGATCTAATATGTAGTCCAATTAGGTTAAATTCTTAAAGATTTCAATATGTGATACCAAAACTAACTTGAAACCGAATTCTGTTTGTTTATTTTATTTTTCATGGCTGACAGAAGCCAAGGCTATTAGTGGCTGACATCTCAGTCTGTTCTTCCCACACGCATGATAGGAGGAGATAGTATTTGAAAGTGATGCAAAAGCTCAAAGTATAGATTATGTCTAAGATTTTATCTTCTAGTTTCACTCGGAATCTATTTAAATCTTCTAATAATACTAATTCACTAGTAAAACCATTATAATACAGATTTATATCACTCATTAATCTGATTTAATAGTGATAAATTAATAATAATAAAAAATTAATAGTGATAAACTAATAATGATAAAAAATTATTTTCTCTCCATTAAAATGATCATCACTTGTTACTATTAGATTAAATAATTAATGGTAAAAACCTCAAATTCTTTTATAATATTACGAAAATATGTACACTTAGAAGCAGACTGTTTATATCTAATTCACACACAAAGAATTTGTCAATTCATGACCAACACTTAGATTGGCTTTTTTTTTTATTTTTATCATTTGATATGATCAACCACTCATAGGCAAAGCCAATAATTTAATATTGAAGGGTCAAGATTAAAATAAAAAAAATTGATTACAGAAAAGATAGAAGAATAATAGCTTTTTTTAATGATACTATATATATATATATATATATATATATATATATAATTTTTTAAAAATCCCTTCTAACTCCGCGCTCCTTACCGGCCTACAATATATCAACATTTCTTCTTCCTAACCTAATTACAAAAATCAGACTATTCTCTCTTTTTTATTTTTTTGCTCAATTAGCAAAATGACTTTTCATTTCAACCAAACCAAAATATAAAAAAATATATGTACTCCCCAGTCAAAAAATTACATCAAAATACATCAGACCATTCTCTGAATCAGCCAATAGTCTAATATTGGTGTTTGTTTATAATATCCTCATCCCCTGCAGCTACTAGTATTCATCAAGGGTGATATCTATCAAATCAGAATAATTGCCCAGATCCTCCTAGCTTGCACCTCCACAATCACACCTTTACCATCATATTTGATTCACCACTCTGGCATAATATCACTGTTTGGCCAACTTATTTCAAGTTTAATCATAAAAAGAAACAGTTATGACATATTAATTCGTAGGACATAAATTAGGCTCAATTGTTAATACAATGGCGCGACCAAGCCATGGTTTTTTAGGAGTAACGATTTTTTTATAATATCATAATGTTATAAGTATGATTTAACAGTTATAAATTATTTTTATTATTTTATCGTAATTGTAATAATCCTACATCGAGATTAAGGGTAAAGGGTTCACTCTCCTAATAGTCTAATATATATGTATGTTTCAATAAAAGTGATTTTACAATACAATCTTCAAATATAAGTTGCAGCAGAATCACATACATATTTTAGTTATGATAAAGCGAAGGCCGTTTATGGGATCAATCAGTTAGGATTAGAGGAGCAGAGGGAGTTATAATCCATTCCTGTCTTTCAAGTAACATTTC
Source organism: Ehretia macrophylla (assembly GCA_037974665.1). NCBI lineage: Eukaryota > Viridiplantae > Streptophyta > Magnoliopsida > Boraginales > Ehretiaceae > Ehretia > Ehretia macrophylla. The sequence continues at coordinate 16,626,463 of CM075777.1, forward strand.
CAAATTAAGGACAAATCAATTCACAAAGAAGTGACATTTGCCACAAGGAAAATATACGATCCTTATTCATAACATTGTAGTTTACAGAAAATTTTGGGTGAAAGAGAGGTAAATGGTGTCCACAGAAACAGATAGAGAGACTGCAGAGACGTGGAGAAAGCGAGAGGTCAGCTAATCTGGAAATATAGGGTTAAAATTCTCATTGAAGCATTTTGTTCAGCTTATGTGGGCTTTAACTTTTAATGGATCATAGTTGCGCACGTAATTGGACTGTGTTTCATACACGCAATTTTTTTAAATAAATCAGATGACAGTTGAGGATGGTCTAACTTGGGTTTGAAATCAAATGAGATAAAACTCTTTCGGCCAATTATAGGAACTATTACGTAATTTAATTAAATCTAAAACGGGGTCGATTCAAAAATTTTGTTTAGGGGATAAAAATACACAATTTAGAATTTTTATATTAGACAATTTTTTTTTATCCATTAGAAGTTAGATTGAATTTTCAGCCTAATAATAAATTAAAAATATACGTATTTTTTGAAATATAACTTCAAAACTCCGCTTTTAAGATCGATAAAAGTTACAGCAGTTTCAGAACTATACGTAATTACATCCACCCATTTGTGGAATCTAAGTTTTAATCTTGTAAGACACTTGAAGATTTTGAGACAAGAATTTGTAGTTACTTGCAAAAGACATCATATCAATACATTAATCTGATATGCAAATCGAGTTGGAAAATCAATTCGAAATTGTCTTCTAAATGTTTATTATAGTTTCGGTGGCTGACATCAGACAAGGGGCTTCTTGCATGAAGACACTATCCAACCTGTAGTCCTTCCCTTCCACATGGGATGATCAGGATATTAAAGATAGAAAATATTTGAAAGAAACGCCAAGAACTAAGGAAACCTAGTATATCCCAGGATCTCCTTTTCTTTTCCGCAACTAAATTGTAAAAAGTTTTATATGATAAAATTGGTAGCAATTGAAGTACGAGTAATGATAAATCATTACTCTATTGATGCTTTATTTTCTTCTATACTGTATGAATCACGCAATGTTCAATTCTTACTACGTAATAATTGGACGTTTTAGTTATTAAAGATCAAGAAATTATTTGACTCAACTTTTAGACACTTACAAGCTTAAGCGAAACAGGTTAATTGAAAATGTACTTTTGACATGATAACGCCAACAATCAATGGCTTCTCTTCAACAACATTTATAATCAATGCTCTATTGCGAAAAACTCTACAACTCAATAGTAAATTCCACAACTAGGCGAAACATACCCTTATTATATTTGTTTATTGTCATGAACGTGTCCTATCATGAGCAACGGGATTTATTTTGAGTTTTGCACATGAACAAATTTATTTTATCTTTAAATAAGTGACAACGAAATTTAAACTAAAATTGTTTAGTACTTTAAATTTTAATACTATATTAAATTATTACATCATCTTAAAAAATTAAACTATTATAAAATTATTTATTATTTTAAAAAATAATCATAATGGCGTTGAAGTTCTCTTTTCTATCAATTCTAGGCTCCGTTTGTTTGTTGTAAAATATTTTATCGGAAAATATTTTTCGGATTTTACGGTGTTTGGTAACACTGAAAAATTGGTCAACCGTAAAATGTTTTATAGTAAAAAATTACAGCTGCTTTTTCTTAATTTTACGGTGTTTGGTAACACCGAAAAATTGGTCAATCGTAAAATATTTTCTGATCAACAATTACGACTAGTACAAAATTATATAAAATATTTTCATGCCTTTTAAGATAAGAAAACATTTTACCGAATTTACGGCTATATCTAGCAGACAGATCATGTCATGCATGACTAACAAAAAATTTCGTGGAGTGCTGCTACAAAATCGTCACCTCAAACGTCAGTACTCTGTCAACCTTGAATAATTCTTTAAAAAGTACAGACCTTTAGCACGTTTTAAAATATTAAAATCTCGTGTTGAAATGATGGGCTCAAAGTGCAAGAAATTAGATGTGGGAGTGAAATTGATGTGATAGAAAAAGAAGGTTGAAGTGTTAATAAAGTTAAAGTAAGAGAAAAGTAAAATATATGATAAACTTAATATAAGAAATAGTAAAAAATATAAGTGAATTTGAAGGTTTTAAATACTAACAAATCAATCTTTTATTCTCATAAAACCTACTATATATAACCTGTTAGGCCCATCCAGTTGATGCATCCACAATAATCCCTGTAGCTGCACACACGCCATCAAACATATATACCTTTCCTATATCTGCTCTTTTTCCTATAAATTTTCAGTTAAAATACACTAAAAAAAATTGTTGATGTCTCAATTAGTAGAGGAAAAATTAGTCTCAGCTGGTACAGCCATGGCGCAGACAGCCCATGTCCTCCTGGTAACATTTCCTGCACAGAGCCACATCAATCCAGCCCTCCAACTTGCTAAGCGGCTCATCTCAATGGGCATAGAAGTGACTTTTGCCACAACTGTTTATGTCCATCGTCGCATGTCGAAACCCACAGGCATGCTTAAGGGCTTAAACTTTGCAGCCTTCTCGGATGGATATGATGACGGGTACAATCACGGGGTCACTGATGCCAATCTGTACCTGAAAGAGCTGAAGAATCGTGGGACAAAAACGTTGGGAGACTTCATCCTCAGCAGTGCTGACCAAGGCCTCCCCATAACGTGCCTGGTTTACACTCTTATGCTTCCTTGGGTTGCAGATTTGGCTCGTGAATTTCACATCCCATCTGCTCTTCTTTGGATTCAACCAGCTACAGTTTTGGATATTTATTACTATTACTTCAATGGCTATGAGGATGAAATTACTAAAAATAGCAGTGACCCCAATTGGTCAATTAAGCTACCTGGGCTTCCATCGCTCTCAGGCCGTGATCTACCCTCCTTTATGCTTCCTTCAAGCTCAGATGCACATAGTTTTGGGTTGCCATCATTTAGAGAGCATCTAGATAAACTTGATGCTCAAGAGAACCCCAAAATACTTGTGAACACATTTGATGCACTTGAGCCTGGGGCTTTCAAGTCCATTGAGAAATACAACTTTATTGGTGTTGGACCCTTGATTCCATCAGCTTTCTTGGATGGAAAAGATCCTACAGATACTTCATCTGGTGGTGATCTTTTCGAAAAATCGAAAGATTACATGGAATGGTTAAACTCAAAGCCCGAGACATCAGTTGTTTATGTATCATTTGGGAGTTTGTTGAATCTACCAAAAAGTCAAATGGAGGAGATCGCGAGAGGGTTGCTAGAGACAGGAAGGCCATTTTTGTGGGTGATAAGAGCTGACAAAAATGGAGAAGAGCAAAAGGAAGAAGAGAAATTAAGCTGCATGGAAGATTTGGAGCAACAAGGCATTATAGTGCCATGGTGTTCACAACTTGAGGTTCTAACACATCCTTCTTTGGGATGTTTTGTCACACATTGTGGATGGAATTCTACATTGGAAAGCTTGGCTTGTGGTGTACCAGTTGTGGCTTTTCCTCAATGGATAGATCAAGGAACAAATGCTAAGCTGATACAAGATGTGTGGAGGACAGGAATAAGGGTAACAGCAAAGGAAGATGGTTCAGCTGAGAGTGATGAGATCAAGAGGTGTATAGAGATGGTTATGGAAGGAGGCGAGATAGGGCAAACAATGAGAGGAAATGCTAAGAAATGGAAAGATTTGGCAAGGGTGTCTATGCAGGAAGGTGGTTCTTCATATGAGAATTTGAAATCATTCGTTGAAGAAGTTTGAAAAAGTTTCGACCTAGTACGAGCGCAAATTTAGTTGAGGTTCCAGGTTTGGTTTTTGTTTTTTGTTTTTTTCATTTTTTATCCCACTCCCGCATAATTTTTCAAGTGTTAGAAGAATAACTTATTACTAGAATAGTTCGAAATCTCTTAAATAAGTTTTAATTTTTTTACTATATACGTAGTCAAATGTTTGTTTTGAAATTTCTTGTGTTCCACATTCTAAGGCTAACTCCAACAGTTTTTTTTATCTTTCTCCTTACATGTAGGGGATTTATAACATTTTTCCTACATCTAGGGATCTCTTATTTGAGTTTCACTCCAACAATTTCCCTACATTTAATTAATCTATTAGTTTAGGAAATCTCTATTTCAGTTTCACTCCAACAGCTCCCTTATTGTGGAGACTCCCTATTTTTATTTTATTCAAATATTTTCTTCTTTTATTTCAATTAAACATATATATATATATATATATATATATATTTCGGAGACCTTCTATTTTTAATTACCAACATAAATTTTTATTTTTAAATATTATTTTTTATTGTTTGATTTAAAACTTTTCCAATAATTTTTAATTTTTTGATTATATTTGTTATCGTTGGAGAGTATAATTTTTAAAGTTTTTATTTTATTTTATTTTTTAATATTTTTCTGACAGTAAATTGTGTTTAGGGGATGGAGTAGGGGATGATGGTTTTTCTCCTACATGTAGAGAATATGAAAATAAGTGTAGGGATCCCCTACAATTTAGGGGATGGGGTAGGGAATCTGTTGGAGTGCAATTACTCCAATTCCCTCCCTACATGTAGAGTAGAGAGTCAAGTAGGGACTCTCTTAGAGTTGGCCTAACAAAACGAACTTTTATAATTTTTGAATTCTCGGTCTTGTTAACTTTGATGAGAACTTGAGATTGGTGTATTGCATGTTGAGTTATGTCATGCATGCTTTTGTAGAGTAAAATGCATAATATTTTCTTTATGTTTTTTTAAATTGTGTCATAAATCTTGTATTTTTAAAAGTTGCGTAACAAATTATGTGTTATAAAAAATGTTATACACACGTCCCAAACTAAAGGCAATTAATTTCGGGGTAAATGTCTAATTTAGTCCATTATGTTTTGTGTAAATGACACTTTCATCCATAATCTTTTAAAATAAACCTTTTAGTCTATTATCTTTGGTGTAAATGACACTTTCATCCATTATTTTTCAAAATGAATCTTTTAGTTTAATATGTTTCACATAAGTAACGTCGTTAGTCCAACTTCAAAATATATTAGAGGAAATATATTGGACTAATAGTGTCATTAATGTAAAACATATTGGATTAAAAGACTCATTTCGAAAGATAATTGATGAAAGTGTCATTTACACCAAATATAATGGACTAAAAAGTTCATTTTGAAAGATAGTGGATGAAAATATTATTTACACCAAACATAATGGGCTAAACTAGACCTTTATCCTTATTTCCGTTAGTTAGTTTTGTTAAAAGACGTACGTGTAATTGCCCTAGTTTAAATGTTATTCACCACATGGCTTTACCCATTTTACCATTTGAAAAAAAACATTACCAAAGTCAGAGAGGGAAACTCCCCCATTTTAAAATAGGGATGACAACAGTTCAGTTAATCGCGAAAACTAAAAAAATCAAAATCAAAACCGTTTATCATAACATAAATTAGAAATCACAGGGTTTTAAAAATTACTATGCAAAATTGAAATCGATAAATAATAAAAAAAAATCACGGATAACTGAACCAGAAATCAATAATTTTTAAAAAATAATTTATATAGAAAATCCTCCAAAAATATTTTGAAAAATGCAATTTAAATATTAAAAAAACTTAAAAATAGAATAAATCAAAATAAAAAATCTGTATATGAGTCCCATTAATTGATCTAACGCAAGCACGAAACATTTCATTTAAATCGGATTCGAAATATCTACTTCCTCTTATGATAGATAAATTGATTTGATCTAGCAAATCAGTGTTGTTTGATATAAGTTTGAGTAATCATCTGACTCTTAAAAGAGTAATGAGAAATATATTGCAATGATATATAATACCAATTCTTTTGATTCGAGATACAACTTATTTTCTACAAGAATCTAGTGAGATTTGTCCAAAGTTGGAAGTTTCAAATTAAAAACTTTTGGAGATATCACAAAAATTAGTAAAAACTTGAATGGCGGTGTACAGAAAATAAAAAAAAAAGGAAAAAAAACTAAAATCATGTGGGGAAAATGCTATTCAAATTTCATATATTAAGAACAACTGATAAGTCTTATTGAATTTTTTTTAAAATAATAGGGATGAAATTGAATCTTTTGGAAAATGAGAAGTATGAAATTGAGAAACTTTAAATAATAGGGATAAAATTAAAATTTTTAAAAAAATAATAAAGATTAAATTAAGACATTATAAATAATAGAGATTAAATTAAATTTTTTTATAAATAATAGAGACTAAATGTGAGATTTTTCCAAAACCACGTTCTTATGTTTTGGCATAACGCTATGACTGATATGTATAAATTTGATCGACATGCGTGCCTTTCTTATGTTTTGGCATAACGCTATGACTGATATGTATAAATTTGATCGACATGCGTGCCGTTTCTTATTCCTTGGCTATCCTTCTGCTCTGCCACTGGCTCGGTGTTCCAACAGAAGACGCCACCCTCCAATAGGGGGATAATATACTTGAAAGTGATGCAAAAACAAAAACTGGAAGTATATTAGAATATGTCTAAGATTTTTTTTTAAAAAAAATTTTGTTTCCCTTATCTTCTAATTTCACTTTAATCGATTTACATCTCCTCATAATATCAATTAACAAGTAATATTATTATAATACAGATTTACACCACTGATTATCTGATTTAATTGTGATAAGTTAATGATGATAAAAAAAAAAATATATTTTTTTCTTCATTAAAGTGATCATCATTTGTCACTATTAAATTAAATAATTAATGGTATAGATATCTTTAAATTCTCTAATAATATCATAATATTATGAAAAGATTTACACGTAGAAGCGGATTGTTTATATCTAATATATTCAAGCACACAGAACTTGTCTAGGTTGTTTTTACAATTAGGATAGGTTTTGTCTCCTAGGATTGATGTTTCAATCCCCCTTTAGCATTTTTTTGTTGACTTTCATGTACAATTAATTGTCTCGATATCTGATTTCGGTTGAACCTCTTATACTATTTTGTGGTTATAATAAATCCAAAAAAAAAAAAAAACTTGTGAGCATCACTACAAAAAAAAGGTTATTAGCGGCAGTTTTATTCGCTATTCGCGGTGGTTAAAAATCGCTGTTAAACCTTTCGCAGCGGTTAGGTGAACCATAGCTTCTGAACGCGTCGCGAAAAGTATTCGCGGCGGTTCACTAAACCGCCGCTAAAATACCTTTCGCGGCGATTCCTAGAACTGCCGCTAAACCTTTCGCGGCGGTTCCTAGAACCGCCGCTAAAATATTTCGCGGCGGCTCTTAGAACTGCTGCTAACACCTTTCCCGACGGTTCGTGCAACCATCGCTAATACCTTAATAGCTTCCATCTCCCATCGCTAACATCTTCTACGACGGTTCCAATAACCACCACTAATACCATTCCACGGCGGTAACTAGGACCGCCGCTAATTATCTTTTGCTTCTTGTCTTTTTTGCATGTTTTGCTTCTAATTACTTTATATGTATATTAAATCATGTAACAATTAATTATATTGGATGGATAAAGAATAGGGGAAAGGCATGTACAAAAACAAGCTAAGAAAATTAAATTGCTCTTAAAAGTTTTGTTTAATATGTAGAAATCAAAAGTTAGAATATCTACAATAAAGAAAATTAAGTTACAATAGTTATAATCAAGTATAATTGTTTAATATGTAGAGATCAAAAGTTATATAATTAAGTTACAATAATCATGCTTTATATATAAAGCACTTGATACGAGGGCAAAAAAATCAAAAGTTTTCAACTATTCCTTTGTTCTTAGCTAGCCAACAAACTTAAACCATCCTTCAAGAATTTGCAATTTGAGTATAGGATCAAAAAGACTGGATGATATTCAAAATCTGCTTACCTGTAAATTAAAAGTATTGAAGAATATTAGTCAAAATAAAATAAAATTTTTATTATTCCTACATAACCAAATAGTAATAGATGAACATATGATTTTGTATAGTTAGCAAAATAATTGTCTATATATGCATATATCACTTACAAACCACATTCACATACCTATGTTACTATCATCCAATGATCAAGCATTTTGCAAACTAATTGATTTGAAAACTAAAGATGATGGAATACATTAGGAAAAGTGTAAAAGAAGCGAAATGAATTTTGTCATAATCTATGCATTGTTATTATGGTCCAAGGAAAAAAACCTACCATTTCCCTTGATGGTGAAAAGAAACATTCACGAACTCAATGTGTCCCATTAGCCTCTTTAGTTTAACTTCTGTTGACAGGTAAATGCACAATTGATGATGATAATCTGGAATAGAAATGAACTACTAGTACTTAAGGCAATGAAAAGAAATATATACATCGAGTGCTATCAATTATTAGAACGTAGTAACATACAAGATACAGAGTTTTATACATTAGATATCATCATGTACTAATGAATGAGGTGCAAAACAATTTTTTTCTTTTTGATGTTTTTATGTCCTTTTTGCTGAGCGACATAGGGACGTTCTGCACAGATGACCATATAACCAAGCTAATAAACAGGGCTTCAACAAAACAATATAGAATAAACAATTCAGAGAAAACTAGATTTCTTAACGTTTAATGATGAAACATTGACTAGTTTATCTGCTTGTTGACATAGAATAGAACATGCATCTCGACTAGCCAAACCAAATTGATATATGTGATCAACAACAAGGGTTCATAATCAAAAAGTCATTTTCATGCACAACAGAGCTTCCACTTAAATGCACTGCCATCAAGTTTGTAGAAGTTAAGCTTTCAATCTGTTTAAATATCTATTGCTAATCTTATCGGTAGTTTTCTTCCCCCAATAGATTAAAAGGACCTAAAAAGAGCATGTAAAAACATAGAAACTGCAATATCACACCTCCACTAGAAGAACATAAACAATCTACAAAGTGCAGAATCTTGCCTTTTGATGAGAATTGATCACAAGGCAAGAGATTTATTAGTTGAAAAAGTTTTTCACAAAGAGTATCTACTACAACCCCTAAACACATAATAATGTTGAATTTCATTGTCTAAAAAGTAAACTTTAGTTCAACATGTAAGAAAAAAAGATGTATAAAAGCTCTCGTCGCTTATTATGCATGTGTAAGAATGACTAAAATATAACAATAGAGGAAAACTATTGAGAAAAAAAAGAGAATGAACAATCTCAGTTGGGGTTACAATGCAAGGATAACATAGTGTTACTCATTAATTTTGAATTACATCTTTAGATCACAATGTAAGGATAATATAACATTAGTCATTAATTTTTATTATTCCTACATAACCAAAAAAGTCATACTTTCGTTTTACCTGCTCAAGTATAAGCCAAGCATTTGTTGTAGCCTATTGAGATGTGCCTCAGTCTTGTCATGCTTAGCCCGCTCAGCAACTAATTGTGCCTCCATGTTAGCATATTCAACTACTAATTGTGCCTCCCTCTCCTCATCACGTTTCTTCAAAAGTTGAACTTCAGCCAACAAACTTGTTAAATCATTAGACATACCATGCCGCCTAGAGCCCAAGAATGATGAAGGTGTAGGTCCCCGCCTTACCCCTCTAACATGACCGGAGTGTTCCGGGCCCCGTACTTCATGAATGATCTCATTCTCTAAGTCAATAACATCAACTCCAGGTGAAATTCTTTGCTTCTTGAGAGACTCGCATTCATCCTAGACATTTTCAGACTCAAATCAAGTTTTATACAACTTTTACAAACCAAAGAAAAGACTAGAATAAATGCATCATGAAATTGTTATAGAGCAATAAAAGAAAATAATACTCTGAATTTAAGATATAATATCAACTAGCATGCTAAATCAAAATAAAGTTATATACCCTGTGCTTAAGTGTTTATTTGATACAAACTCTAAATGAAAGTAAACACCTTTCATTAGAGGTGTGTTGTAGTTGAATAAAGCTAGTTCAGCATTAAAAAATTGCAATGTGCAAAAAAAAAAAAATTATGGTCCATTTCATATCAACATAACAAAAATTTATCCAAAAGAGCAAGAAAACAATTACCAAAATGTTCGTAGAAGTTGGATTCATTTTATCATTTTTGCTCTTGTGTGTTTCCCGATAAAATACAATGGGACTCACTGGTCCACCTTGCTCTATTTCCTACAACATATGTAAGTTTAATTGTAAGGTTAGTCATTTAGTGTGAAATTCTAACAAATCTAAGAGATGGGGTTTCAAATACCATAGCATTCTCCTTTTGTGCATAACTCAGTCTACCCAATGTGTGAACTTCTGTTTGCTTGCTCCTATTCTTTTTTGCTTGATCTGATTTTGCCTGCCAATATAAACATAAAAGTTATAGGACTAACTTAATCATGACAACTATAACTACATATATGAGAAGTCAATGTCATGGTACTTACTTTGGCCTCCTTGGATAAAGAATAATTGACAAAATCTATCCACTGAGTATCCTCCACCTCTTCTAGAACAATAGCATGAATTTCTTCTTTGGATTTTCCTTCCTCCACATATTTTTTTATTTTTTTCCTTAAATCATGTTTATGGTTCCTACATTTCTAGCCAATAGAGCCAAACACATATTTTGTGAACTTTTCATACTTTGTCTTATCATCAGGAAAAATATAACGTTCCTACCACATATAAGACTAATTAGTATAAAAAGAGCACACATAGAAATATAAACCTAAAAGTATAGCTAAAAACATTGAAATTTAGAAAAGCGTATGTTGACATTAACCTTCAAGTAACTAATAAATTTTTCCTTCGTGTGATTGTCTTTGATGATGTGTCTCCAATCGTTTTTAGCTATGGAACAATAGTAGCCCATTCGAGCAACTAATCCGAGACAAGTAGCTAAATCAACTGATCCATTCCCAATCGGTTGGACGTGATTATTACATTCGATTCTAATTCGTTTGTCATCATCCTAGTGCCAAATTTGTTTGCACCTATTTTTGCCACGAGTCTTTCTTCTTGCAATAGTTTCTGATTATTGTTACACAAAAAGAATTAATAACAAATGAATCATAGTACTGTTAGTTTCTAAATGTTTGATAAATTAATCAAAAAACAATTACCTGAATGATCTTGATTGTTAGGGCCTTCTTCATTTGAGTATGATGGAGTATTTGATCGGCTTCTTAGGGCTATTAGCTGAAAATTTTGAACACAAAGCTGAAAAACTCTGATCATATCTTTTACAAAGAAAGAAACATAAAATTGCGAGCATAAGAAAAACTGTATCACGAATAGAGTTTCATCTTTGACCAATGAGATGGTCAGAGTTTCAATTTAATTTTAATCTATTTCACCTAATATAAAGTTTTTGGGTGTTGAAATCATAGCCTTTGCCATAGCCATAGCCATTGACATACACCTCACCATATCCATCATAACCATAGAAAGAACCAGCTGAAGCCTCAAGTATTCTAACAAGTTACTCTAAACTTTTTGAAAGATTTTATCCTAAGAGTTAAACCTCCATGAATTATGCAAGTTAAAAATTTAATTCCTTCATGGTTTCAAGTTGATATAAACTTCCAGGCTAGCTAGTAACAGGAAGGAAAACAGAAATAAAAAAATGAGAACTAAACTTTTGAAAAAAAAATCACCCACAAAGATTCTACGTTGCTTGAAAAAAAAAGATTATACCTTGGTTTTTTGAGGTATCGTAAGCTCATCATTGTTATCATCAACATCATCCTCCTCATCAAAAGAACTTAATCCCTGAAGCTCATCATCCTCAACTGGCCTATAATTATCATCAATCTTTCTTTTACCCATCCTCTTCGATTCTGTACTCTTACTCTTCCTACTATTTTTCTTGTCATTTTGAACAGAACCCGTCAAAGATTTAGCCATTGTTGTCAAACCCATAGCCTCCATTCTTGCTCTATTCCCTTCAATTCTCTTTAATCTTTGCTTCTCATCGGTTGCCATCTTCTTATGCATTCAATAGCTGTAAAGAAATGTAGAGGCCATGTATAACATCAATATTCTATAAGTAGGATAAAAAATCTTAGCCTCCAACTAGAACCTAGTGGTCACACAATCTAATCTTATTTCTACCACTCAAACAGGGCAAAGAAAATGAATTGCCCTGACATGGTTTGAATTAATAATATAAACTAAAATCATCGATAGACTAAACGATCGCGGTTACAAAAATAATCAGATTTATCATCATTTGCTTAAGCTATGAGTAATCAGAAGTAACTTGTCATGAATGCAACATCAACACCTCCTAACAAAGGCAAGCAATGTGAGCCATCTAAAAATTGGCTAAAAAGGAAGTGAGTAGAATTGACATATTAGAAATTAATGTAAACATCGGTGCAGGTTATAATCCACTAGGGCCATAATTATTATGTAGACAAAGAAGTGAATAATACCAAAGAAATCCACTAGGGCCATAATTATTATGTAGACAGAGAAGTGAATAATACCAAAGATCGACACTGATACATTGTAATTGATTTTTTTTTTATCTCGTCCATTTAACAATATGTGTAAAGCAGTGAGATAAATTGAAGATAGATGTCAGACGCTTTAGGTTTTGGTCTGCAAATGGTTTTAAGTGCTCAATAATTAGACAAGAACAATAGTAAAACTGAGTTACAGATAACAAAGTGCAACAGAGATGCTAGAGAATTTTTTTATTGATGCAAATCGATTGCGAAGAATTACAACGGTGATAATTCCCACAACCAACCCATTCCGTAAACGTGAAAAAGAAACAAGAAGCAAAACAAAACAGAGCTTTTCTAATAATCCTCAGCCTTCTACATTCTAGAGTTTTTATACTACTTTCTGTTGAGTGGAATCTCATAGTCTAGCCAATGGTTTGGGGTGTTCCTTTGGCGTGTGCTCCTTCGTAATTGAATTTTGTTGTTGTTGTTATTTGGTGTGACTTGGATGGTGTTGTCAGTAGGTGAATTTGTTGCACAAAGAGAAACATATTTTGGTGATTCCATTCAGTTACGGAGAAGCTCACGCATCAAAAGTAGAATTAAACGGTTGAAAATGAGAAAATGACCCAAAAATGTAGGGATATATTAAAATACTTAATAGAGTTGTATTCTAATGTATCTAGAGAAAGAGTGTGTTACGACCAACCCAAATCAGAATTTAAACCAAGCTCAATCATCAGCTCTAGTGCACATAAGAAATCAAAGAGCTAGAGTAACACCTACATATTTGAAGGAGTACGTGGCTTAAGCAACTAAGGCATGCAGAACTGATCATATTTTTAGCTTGTGGGGGTAAACGAACACCACTGATATAATAGTTATGTATATATAACACAAGAATAGGCACGGTAAAAGGGCAGAGAGAGATAATCTTCTTCATTTCAACTTTCTTACATATTTTTAGCTTGTAATTCTCTTTATTTAACCAATGAACTTGCGCTTGCTGGTATCTTGGTTCTGCAACTTCTGCAATTAGTCGCAATTTGTTATAGTATGTGTGTGTGTGTATGTGTATGTGTATGTATGTGTGTGTGTGTATATGTGTTCTGTGTGAGAGAGATCGCATAAATATATACCTGGTTGCTTCTTTGGAGAAGTTTTAGGTGCGATTAAAATTGGGTCCGATGAGAAGTTATGGTGCAAGATAGTTTTGGTGCCCTTGAAATTTTGGTGGGTGAGAAGTTTTGGTGGATGTTTTGGTGAAGTGAAAATTTTGATGGGAAAAATTATGGACGGTTTTGGTGGGTACGCGGGAATTAGTTTAGCTAATTTCATCAAATCAAAGAAAAACGTGATGCTAGAGCTAGACAAGTCGGTGTACAGCTTGGGAGTATTCAGACAACAGTACTGTAAGCATTTCATCCATAATATATATATATATATATATATATATATATATATATATATATATATATATATATTATTGAGTTTGAAGGATTATTTTAATGTTGTTAATTATGTAGATTACAAGAGTATTAGTCATATAACTCTAAATTAATTTGGTGGGTGTCTTGGCTTTAGTAAAAATTTTGGTGGTTTAGTAAGGATTTTTTTTTAAAAAAAAACCAAAAAAAAAGGTTATATGTTTTTATTTTTTCTTAATCATAACAAAAAGATAAAAAATATATATTTATATTTGTGAGTTTTTGGGTCAAAACATGGTTTAGTGAGTTTTTGTCAGAACATTATATTTTCTTTAGTTATAAATGTATATTTGTATGGATTTGGTATTTTTTTTTTAATTAAAGAATATGAACATTTCAATTTATATAAATAAAATTTTGTTCCAATCAATATCAATGATAAGTAAATGCATGTTGATGAACAAAAGTTATACTATTACTTGATATAATTAAAATAGTAGGATAGATAAACTTTAACAAAATAGCATATGATGAATTAATTAAGATAATGAGCTTCACGACTAATTACAACTAAGATTTGTGTATTATATTCAAGTGCGTATGAATAATAAATAATTTGATAGAAAGGTACTACCCAACTATGAAGTACATCATCAAATGTGATAATAGTGTGTTCCTCATTAGGGTTAATATGCTTTTGGAACACTAATAGACACAAAACCTATCTTCTAAAAATTGATTGATTGAAATAATAGAGAAGTAAGAAGACTTAGCGATTCATGGCAGAGTATCTAGAATAAGTAAGTACATAGATCCAAAACATATAAAATGCGATTAAATTGATTAAAACATAAATCATAATCTAAATTAATGTGACTAAAACTTAATTATAAAATTATTATAACATATTAAAAATATAATAAGAAAAGACTGTAGTATATAAAATTCTAAATCTAAAACAATTGTTCACAGTCTATTATGGCTCAAGCTGAACATTAGCGACAAGAGTTTGAATTCAAAAAAAAAAGGTTGGGTAACAGAAAAATATCACTCAATTGGAAAGTAGTCATGATAGTGAAAATATGATGAAAATCGGTACTATTTGTATTTTATGACCATAATACATGTGGACAAAGTTGTCAAGACAGGCACGTTTGTTAGGTTAAAATTGTCGAAACATGCATATTTGTAGGTTGTCACTGCTTTAGAATGTTTGTACTATGTGCTAGCAATATTGTACTTCTTATTTTTAAGACCATAAATACACTTGGACAAAGTTGGCAACTCAATGCATATTTATAGATCATGAATGCATTAAGAGGATTGTACCATATTTTAATAATTTTGTACTTCTACTTTTATGACCATAATACCCTTTAGTGGTATCTAAAAGTTTTCTTTACCTTTTCTTATCACGTCTTTTTCTCACACACACGATCGAGCTTCAAAAAATTTATCCAGAAGTTTCTTCAGCTCTCTCTCTCTCTCTCTTTCTTTCTCCTCTCTACATATACACACGCAGAACAATTTTTGAATTTGAGTCTTTGGACCCTGCATCTCGTCACAACACACAGTATCACAAAGGATTGGTGGGTCTGTCGCTTGAATTGTTTGTGTTCTTTGATTTGAGGTAAACAAGTTTGTAGCTTTGAAATTTTACCTTTTTAAAACTTTTGATTTTGATTTTGGTCTTTGCAATATTCTATGGCAGAGTTACTAATCCTAGATCGGCAAATGCCCTTGTTCAAGATCTGAACCCAAATAACAAAAATATAAACCCAAGATTTTTATTGACTAAGCACTTTGTTCACATATTCATCTTTCTTAGCTGAATTGATAAGGGAATTTTTTAGATATAGGAAAAAAGAGTGAGATTGTGAGTACTGTGAGTCGTGTTTACTGTGTGTACTGTATGAGAATTGAGTGTTGGGTGTGTGCTGCCACTCTTTGAGCACACATAGAGACTTGATAAGGGAATTTTTTAGATATAGGAAAAGGAGTAAGATTGAGTGTTGAGTGTGTGCTGTCACTCTTTGAGCACACATAGAGACTTGATAAGGGAATTTTTTAGATATAGGAAAAGGAGTAAGATGGCAAGTTCTGTATATGTGTATGCTAAATTGATAAGGGAATTTTTTAGATATAGGAAAAATGAGTGAGATGGCAAGTTCTATGAGTCGTGTTTACTGTATGTACTGAGTGAGAATTGAGTGTTAGGTGTGTATGTGTGTTTACTGTGCATGTGTGTATCTAATGGAACTTTTTAGATATGTGTGGTTTTATTTTGTCCTTGAGCTGCTTTTTGACCTTTTGTTTGCTTTTTTGGTCTTTTTCTATTTTCTTTGGATTTTTATTTTCTTGCAAATGTGTTAGTAAGATGTTTCAGTAACATGATTGTACAAATTATGAAGAGTTACTGTGCAATAAAATTGAAGGAGTGTTGGTCTACGCAAATTTCATATAGATTTTTTTTCATCTAAGAGTATGTTGCAGCAACATTTCCATGTTTACCAAATACTATGATACCACTTATTTTCATCGATCATTGTGGGCATTTGATGTTCCTATTAAAGGCAAAAAAAAAATGAAAGGGAAATATTCTACCACTTTTCTGGTGCTTTATAATAAAGTAGGGAGGATAATTAAAAAATTGACAAAATCCAACCCCATTCAAGTTTTCCATTTTGAGCGTTAGTGTTAAGGAAACATAAATGTTTTCTTGTATTAGATTGTGGAGAAATTATCTTATCAATTCGAAGTGACATTGTTGGTAGAGCTCAACATATGGGTTACAAAACTTTTGTTTGCTTTATTATTGTCATGCTTCACTAATCACGTGAGAGATTTATAAATCGGTATTGATATGAGTATAAATCCAACTAAAATAAAAACTATTAACTGAAGCCTCACAACTTTTTTCTCATCTCTCTTTTTTTTTTCTAAAGGTAAAAGCTTTATTATTTTTAGGCATAAAAAAGAAGATTTATTTTTTTATTCATATGTATTTGATATTTTGATTTGAGAAACATT
The DNA here is from genome assembly GCA_037974665.1 of Ehretia macrophylla. Taxonomy (NCBI): domain Eukaryota; kingdom Viridiplantae; phylum Streptophyta; class Magnoliopsida; order Boraginales; family Ehretiaceae; genus Ehretia; species Ehretia macrophylla. The sequence goes on from CM075777.1 coordinate 16,643,313, forward strand.
TTAATTTGAAGATTTATTGAATTTGTTGCATAATGTTGAATTGTTGATGTATGATTTGTGGGTATTGTTAATAAGGTGTCTTGAAAATGAATAAAGTTTGGATCTTGATAGTTTGACTTTTGATCCATGTAATCCATCTGGGGTTGTTGAGTTTATGGAAGTTTGTAGAGCTTGATGTGTTGGTTGGGTGAAAGATTGGGTTTTGATAAGTTGTTTGGAATATTTTGGGGATTTAATTGGTGATTAGTTGTTAAAAAGGATGTTATGTGACAAGTTGAGTCGAATTCACATAATATTTCATCTTTGATGGCATGAAATTGAGATCTTAATGTATAGATCTTTACATAATTCCAATTATGAGCTGAAAGCGCTGTGCTGTAGAGAAAAGTTTGGATTTTGAGCAGCTTGTGTTGAATAATTGCATGTTTCGCGATTGAATTGTATGTGCTCATAGTAAATCTTAAGCTAATGCCTAGATTCAGATGGAAACTGTTCATGTTCGATTTCTACTCATTAATCATTGGCCTTAGTGATTTGGTTATATTTGAATCCTACAAGATAATCTAGGAAAAATCCAGCTATGATCCCCACTTAAGGCTAGCTCTCGTAACTACCATCAACTTTACCATGTTATTGAGGATTTTTACCAACAACCCCATCATTAATAGATTATACGTCCCTTCTCGAGACATTGTGCAATGGGCTAAAGATTACCTATCCTTTTTGTTTTCTAAATTTCTTGACACTATTTGGCGTAAGGACATATTTCTAACTTTTATACTGAAATGTCATTAGGATATATCAACTAGCTTGGCAACTGACGTGGCCAAAGACTTTGTACAAGTAGCTAAACTACGTTCAGCTCTAGAGTGTCTTGATCATAAGAGAAACAAGGTAAGTATTTTGGTACAAAAGCTTTATCTTGTGATTATTTATTTTTACTAGTATGTAAATTCCTTATATTGTTTAATTTTGTTTCTTCTTTTGCTATATATATCTTCTCATTATTTGTTTGTTATTGGTGAATTCGTTATATAGGTAGAACAGTTTTATTTTGTCATGCATCTTTTTCTGTTGTACATCAATATCAATATTAATATTGGAAGTCTCAGTTGTAAAGTTTCACCTTGGAGAATCCATTAATCTTGGGAACTCTGTTAATTTTAGATGTTTAATCAATTGTTGTTGTAATTACCAGCTAATGGCCCGAACAAAGATGTCTAGTAGACGATCTTCAAATGTGGAAGACACTTCCCTTAACAATCAAGAGCAAGACCATCCAGGTAGTTGTTAAGAGTACAGGAATTACTATGATTTCTTATTATGTTACACATTTATAATTGTTTTATTTGTTGGATTCTTTAGATGCTACTCAAAAAAGAAAGACCTGATGACCGTCTATGGGCAACACAGATTGGGCACTGGATCCAGAAAAAAGAATTAGAGTAGACTTTAACGAACATAGGCAGCCTATTGGGGATCATGTAGTTGGTTTCGTAACTAGTAGTGGAGTAGTTGCTCGAAGGGGCAAATTTTGTGATATAACTAAAAATTATTGGAGGGATTTCTCCAACTCTGAGAAGGAAAAACTTATGGATTACATGAAGGTTAATGCCAAATTACGCTATTCTAAATGTTTGTGCTTTTCATTATGAATTTGTAGTTGTCTTAGGTTTTCAATTATACTCATCTTATACTAATACTTTATATGTGGTAGGAGCGCTTCATTTTTCCAGAGGAGAAGGATGCATATGAAACTTGTGAAAGAGTTTTGCTACAATCTATTGGGCATAAATTGAGAAACTATAAAGGCAGACTGAGGGATTTTATAAATATAGATTTAGAAAACAGATTTACTAAAACCCAAATTTATGGTCGTGTTCCCAAAGGGGTGGAAAAATCTCAATGGAATGATTTTATAGATATAACTTTATCGGAGGCATTCATAGTAAGTAACATACATTGGATTTTTGTACATATTTTACTTAGGAGTTATATTTATTTTCATTTGACTGCAACATTGATGTTCATATGGGCAGGAAAAATCCACCAAGGCAAAAGAGTACAAGAAACAACAAACAGAGGCCCACATAGACGGTAGTAAGAGTTTTGTTCAAAAGAGGAAGGAGATGGTATTTGGAACTAAATCTCTTAGATTTCATTCATAGTTGATTAACTTTACAATTAAATTATGTATAAACTTGCAGGAAAAAGTCAAAGGTAGACCAGTGGGTGAAGTCGAATTATATGAAGCTACCCACCAAAAACCAAATGGTGCAATAAATCCTACTTCTACTAGGGTGTTGGTAATTTCTAGTGACATGTATCTCATCCGGTACTTGCTTTTTCTACTTTGTTTTAGTGTATGTTTATGATTGTGGTTTCCATTTTGTATGTCTAGGACAAATCTTGGCGCCTTGTAGAGGAAAGAAGAGACTCATCTGAACTTGATGAAATTGAGTTACAAAGTCAAGTAATTCGTGAGGTACGGGGCCCATAACACCCCGATCGTGTAAGAGGACAAGGATTGGGACCAACGCCATCAACATTCTTAGGCACTAAAAGGCATGCTACATCTACTGACATAAGACGTCTGGAAGCTGAAGTTGAGCTTTTGAAAAAACGCGACGTCGAGCGGGAGGCCGAAAGGGTTGAGCAAGATGAGTTAAAGGCCGAGATAGATAGCCTAAGAAAAATGTTATACTTATACGTGAGCCAGGTAAACTTTTAGTTTATTACTTGCATTATTGAGTATGAAAACTTTGACATACATCTTACTATGTTGTATGTTGAAGTGAGGGTCATTGTAGACAACCAAATTTTGATATGGGTGATAATTTTGTGGAAAAGTGAAAGGTAGCTATTACATTTATTTTATTTACATGGCTAATTTTCTTTCATTCTCTTAATTGCCAGGGAAGCAGTTCTTAAATCTCTGTCAAGGAATGAACAAAGGATTCTGTTTTGTTGAAAGGATTATGATGTTATTTGTATTGGTTCAGACTATTTAGCTTTAGATGCTTAGCTTTAGATCCTTGTATTAGGCCAATTATTTAAATTTAGCTAATTATATTGAGTGTTTTTAGATATGCTTTACTACTTGGATTGCTACAACAGTCGATTCTTTCTGTAATGCATCTTACCAAAATATACAATAGTTGATTTGCATCGACTAATCAGCATTAAGAACTATTTTGTTTTCATTGCTCATATAACCTTCAAGGATACTTGCACCTATTAAATTGATGTTAATACGAGTGGGTGGATATGTACTATAGTTATTTGATTCAATTATCTTGTGAATGACGAAATATTTGTAGAGCCTAGTGTTTGTAGTGGCTGGTTGTATATGTTGTTGTATGGCCTTTGGTTTAACCGTTTCTCAAGTTATCTTTTTAAGGATTGGTCTTTGGCATTTTACATGTCTCTGATCCTCACCATTCTCAAGCCTAGATACTACTCATGTAACCACCAGTTTATATAATATTATCTATTACACAATGGATACTAGTTTCCATAGATTTGTAGACTATTCACTACCAAGTCTGCATCCAACGGTCATTCCTTATCATCTGCAAAATGTAATACTATTAGATAAGCAAATGGCTCAGTAACTATAATGTACCCCAAGAGTTTATATAAGAGCGAGAAATTATGTTTAAATAAATATAACAACACGAGAGTAAAAACATTTAAATAATTTGAATAATCAACAAATAGTATCTATAGAATAGTAATGACAGTTGAAGAAAAATGATATAAGTTCAATCGAAAATACAGGGCCGAAGATAATATAATGCTTTTCTAAATTAAAATCAAACTAAAGGGTAGTAGGAGCAAATGATGTCATGTCCAAGAAAAATTCTTTCAATCTTTTAATAGTAGCAAACAAGGAGAATTTAAAACACTTTAAATCAGAGGCAGAGATTTAGTCAATACATATTCAATACCATTCTATTGTCATTTTAGAAAACTGAAGTTGATAAAATTGGCCAGAAACAGAGACAATCCAAATGGGTAATTGACAGAGACAACAACTATTCAGAATAACCAAATAGAGGCTCAAATGGAAAGAGTAATTGTAACACTCTGATCTCTCACGAGACCGAAGTCCTGATCCAAATCCCGAAGTCATGAAAAATGAAGGAAAACGGACTGAGTTTCCCCTATTTCTAAGATTAATTGGTTACCTGCACATAAATTAAATGACCACAACCACAATATACAAAATTCATTTCACAACTTCCCAAGTCTACAAGGCCATCCGAGCCTTTCTATTAGCATAATATAACATACAAGCATGCATTTTATTAGTTGTTGAACACCTATGATGATAATTCCGCTTATCTTACCATTCTAATATTTTCCATTTCATTATCTTAGATTTTTAAGCCGTTCAACCAACCTCCATACAATCCATGCAAGCATGCAGGCCTATTAGACAATAAAGTAAATCATTAAAGTTATTACAAACCAATTACACCTATCAAATCATTTGAGACTTTAACTTTACATTACATTTCTTATAAACCAATATATACAAGGCACACAGGCCTAAAAAAAATATAACTATCACAAATATACATAGAAACAAACAACTATAACTAGAACATCCGATCAAGGAGAATCCCGTGTTTTCTTTACCTCAGACTCTGAAGGCACCGAACCTGAAATGGTTAGAAAGAGAGAGTGAGTAACACAATTGTTCAGTGAGGGAGGGGAAACAAATATTCGGGGTGTCACAGTAATCCTAGTTACCTTTGGTCCAAATCAGCAAAGCTAAGACTATATTTTGATCCAAAGCCTAAGTTCCAACCTTGTAAATCTCAGATACCTGGTGCACAGAAGTTAAGAGTCTCCCACTTGTCCAGACTTTTGCCCATAGATGCATCATTTACTGATTTGAAGAAGAAGGTAAGATTAGGAATTTGTTATCTTTGATTTTGCTATCCATATGACAAACTTATCCCCACAAACCCACTCTTCAAATGAAAAGGAAAATACAAGATAAAGAGACTAATATTTACATTACATACACAAAAAGAAGTCTAAATGCCCAGATACAAGTTCAAAGTCAATTGCAAACTTAGAAACAGTACTCCTCCAATATGCAATAGACAAATTAGTTTCTACAATTATACTATTAACACTTTCATCAGCAATCAAAAAGCAAGCAGAATTAGCTAACCAACTGGATGTCTATTTCTTCTCCATTTTGTATATTAACACCTGATTCAACCAAAAAAAATTATTTATAAAACAATTAAGATAAAGAATTAAAGCATTACCTAAGTAAAGCTCACCAAAAGACCCACTCCCAATCTTCTTCCTCAACTTAAACTTCCCATCTACAATTTCATCCATGCCCTCCATTCGATTACCTAAATAAAGATCACCAAGAAATAACATTGTATAAATTTACTGAAAAGAATAAAAGACGAGCGAAAAGAATGGAAAAAAAAATGTGAATTAATTAACAAACTTGGAGGCAATTATTTACTTACCTATGATTGTTGTACAATATCACATAACAAATCTTCATTAACATCCTCCCGAATCCAGTCACTTTCTTCCAATTCCTGGCATTCGTAAGGAACACTTCTTGCAAAACTATCACCATTATCTTGAATATCATTATCCTCTTTGGATTCAATCTCTACACCAAGATCAAACACATCCCTCGGGGTTATTTTTATCACAACATGCCATGGGGGACACAGAGGATCTTTCACATAGAAAGCTTGTTGGACTTGAGATGGTATAACAAATGGCTCATGAGTGATCCGTTCCCCAGTATATGCCAAGCGTGTGAAATTTACAAGTGTAAACCCAAATTCGTCTTTCTTCACCCCTCTCTCCCGTGTTAGATCAACCCAATTACAACAAAACAACACCACCTTAAATTTTCCAGAATAGTCTAATTCAATTATTTCCATGAGTTCACCAAAGTACTCAACTTCTCCGTCAACTAGATTTGGATCTCGAGAAGAAGCTACGCTTGGCGTTGTCAATGTTACAATTACTCCATAATTTTGTGTTCTTTTTCCCCTATTTCCTTCCTTAGTGCGAAACTTAATCCCATTGAAAATAAAACATTTGCAACTTTTTACAAATTTTGAAGGACCCATAGAAAACCATCTTATTCTTTCTGGCACATTTTCGTTATCCATATTTGATACCTATATTGTGAAAGATAAATATTTTCAGTCAAAAAAATTAAGCTCGTATGACATGATTTTTTTAAAAAAAGTTCATACTTACATGGTTTTTAAACCATGCATGAAATTCCTCCGCCATCAACCGTTGTAGTGCGCTTGGATTGTTGTCATATCTCTTATGACAAAAATTTTGAATCTTGTATCTATTAAATTCTCTACATAAAAAAAGAAAACAAATTTCATTAAAAAAACATCCATTAATAAAACCCAAGAATGGATATAAAAGACGCGACTTACTCAACATATAATTATATTTCATCAAAATGTAACAAGGCATATCGGTGTGCTTGCGCCAATGATAAATCATCTAATACTTTAACCTCAGTTGCTTCCTTGAATGTACCACCACTTGAAAATAAATATTTATCTTTTCTTATGGGATCAATGTCATTATTCCGACGTGGTCGATTAAAAACTGTCTCAATCCCATCAAGATATCTGGAGCAAAAAATATGACACTCTTCCGTAATATAACCCACCGCAATTGAGCCTTCAGAATGTGCTCTATTACCGACATACTTTTTGAATACTTTCAAGCACCTACAGTAAATTTCAACCAATTATATGAGATTAAAAAAAATCAATTTGTAGCATATTTGCAAATGCACACATCTAATTAAAATAATAATACCTTTCAATTGGATACATCCATCTAAATTGAACGGGGCCTACAATCTTTGCTTCATCTGCAAGGTGGATGACCAAATGTACCATTATAGTAAAAAATAAGGGCGGAAAACATCTTTCCATGTGACATAGTACTAATGTTGCACAAGACTTCAATATATCTAACTCATCAATATTGAGTGTCTTACTGCATATAGCCTTGAAAATGCTACTCAATTCGATTATAAGCTTTGTAACTTGTTTGTTCATAGACGAGCGCAATGCAATAGGAAGTAGATCTTGCATCAATATGTGATAATCATGGGTTTTAAGGGATTGTAGTTTTCTATCTTTAACATTAATACCTCTTGATATTTGTGATGCATAACCATCAGGTACTTTGACATCTTTCAATACACTCAGAAATATTTCTTTCTCTTTTCTAGTCATTGAATAAGAAGCAGGTGGAAAAAACACTTTTCCATTAGGTTGCTCCACAGGATGAAGTTTTTCCCGTATTCCCATGTCTCTCAAGTCATAGCGTGCTTTTAGATCATCTTTACTCTTTCCTTCGATGTTCAACAATGTTTCAAGCACATTTTCACATACATTTTTCTCAATATGCATAACGTCAAGATTATGACGCAGTATATTGAACTCCCAATAAGGTAGTTTAAAGAAAATGCTTTTTTTTTCCATGACATTGAGTCACCAACAATCTCATCACCCTCTTCAATTTTTATCTCATCAAAAGACTCATTTACTGGACGTGCAGTTCTTTTTCTCTTTCTTTTAGAAATGCTTGCCTCGTTCCTCGAATTAAATATGGCCTCATCAATGAAATTAATCCCTTCCAATTGCCTTAATGCATTTGACCCGGACAATGTTTTTGGTACTATTCCCCATTCCTTAGTCCCGTCAAAATCATGCTTTCGTGCTCGAAACTTGTGTGATTCACGATGTCATAAATAACAAAATTTGCGCCCATTAGGTAACCACTTTGACTTTGTCATATTTGCACAACATGGACATGCTTTCTTTCCTTTAATACTCCAACCTGATAAAGAAGCGTAGGCAGGAAAATCATTAATAGTCCACATTAATGAAGCTCGCATTGTGAAATTGTTTTTACTTGTTGCATCATATATTCGGACGCCTTCCCACAATTGTAGCAACTCATCAATAAATGGCTGAAGAAAAATATCTATTTTATCTCCTGGGGTTTCTTTCCCTGGGATGATCATCGATAATATTAATGAGGATTGTTTCATGTACATCCACGGGGGTAAATTATAGGGGATCAAAATTATAGGCCATATGCTATATGCATTGCACACCAATCCAAACGAATTAAAACCATCGCTCGCTAATCCAAGTCTCACATTACGAGGATCATTAGCAAAATTAGGATATCTTTGATCAAATGCCTTCCATGCATGTGAATCAACAGGATGCCTTAAAAGTCCATCATTTGTGCAACTCTCATTATGCCATAACATTGAAGAAGATATCTTTGACGAAGTATACAATCTTTGTAACCTCGGGATCAAAGGGAAGTACCTCATAACTTTACAAGCTGTCTTCTTCTTTCTATGTCCTCTGGTGCTACTATCATCGTCTTGTTGCCAACGAGAAGCATTTCAAATGTGACAGGATTGTTGCTTTGCTTTATCTCCCCTATATAACATGCAATTATTCAGGCATACGTCAATGTTCTCATGCCTCAAACCCAAAGCATTTTTTATCTTATTTGCTTTATATAGAGATGTCGAAATGTTTAATTCTAGAAATTGTTGTTTTAAGAATTTAAGAAACATGCTCACTGATGTTCCACTCCATTTGTAGTATGACTTTATATGCATCAGTTGGACTGTAAATGACAAAATGGTTGATTTGGATCCAGGATAAAGTTCTTTGTTACCTTCCTCAAAATATTTAAAAAATCTAGTAGCTTCTGCATTAGGACCATCATCAGTTTGAATGTAAGGCTCAGTATTATCATTATCATCCTCATTACTTTCTTCTCCCTCTATATTTTCATTCGTTGGATTTGACATATCATGAAATCCAAATGCATCCCTCACTAAGTCATGAGTATCAAAATGGTCTTCAATTGGACTATTATGTGACCTATCTACAGGAGTAGGACGTGGTGTATCTCTAGCTATAAAATCTTTTCCATGGCAAACCCAGCGATTATACCCTTCAGTCATCCCATTCTAGACTACATGACTTCTCACATTATCTCGAACTTGCCATTTACGATTGGCGCATGAAACACAAAGGCATAATATCTTTCCGAAACTTGTACTAGTGTGACTGAATGCAAAGTCAAGAAATTTGTCCAAATCGTCAAAGTATTCATCGCTAGACCGTGGTTTCATCATCCAACTCTTATCCATTGTAATGTCTATGAAAATAAAAGCAAGGTTCAACATTAAGAATGTATGCCATCTATTGAAAGAATCCAATTTCTACTAAACAAGATTATCTTTTCTTATTTCAATTCATTAACATGCTTTCATCTAAAGCAGAACTGTATTTAACAATGTTCCCTTTTGTCAAGGCAAATTTATAAAATTCTCAATTTTTCTCGCACTCAGCTTAATCTTCATAATTCACAATTTTTCTTTTTTATGGGGGGCTTCTGTTTGTGGGTTTTTTCCTAAGAAACATTGACACAAACAGATGTAGTTCAGTTACGATCATAGTGAGAAAAGAAGAAAATAAATGAAATTGAAACAACCAATCAAGATAAAAACAAGAGGAACTTGATAAGGTAGAGCAATTGAGATCAATTTCAGCACTTGGAATTGAATATTTCTCATGCTTTTTCTTCTCTACTGCAAATCAACAAGAATTCGTATCCAACTAGGATACCAAAAATAAATCAGGAAATGTAGATATATACATCAAATGTAGTTTTATGTGTTGTTAAAACAGTTTGTTAGCAGTATGCTGACATCTATTAGTTTTTATTCTTCATTCTATTAGGTTTCTTATAGAAATTCAGTGAATATACAAAGTAATGATCAAAAACATACCCTTCAACAACCACTTGCTATAACCCTAAATGACCAGTCCACTCAGCCTAATTAGCAAACACGTAAGATCAACCGCATAACAATTGGAGTTCGAAATATGAGACTAATTTAAAGGAGAAAAAAGTGCTAAGGCCAAATCAACCTATGATTTTGAAGGCTAATTTAAAGAAGGAAGATAAAACTATGATTTTGAAGGCCAAATCAACCTGTAACCTCAAATAATTCTATTCTGAAGTCTAAGCAAGATATAACTATTCAAAATTTATAAGAGAGTGCTTTTGAAAAGTTTCAATATTGATCAATGTTGGCCTGAAAAGCCTATAATCTTTATTTTGATAATAACAAAACATCTAAATCGTGCTTTAGCATTCTCTTTTTTTGGTAAGACCTTCATTCCAACAAAGCAAGTCCACATCAACATTGGATCAACTTGTTTCAGTCAAAGAGTAGAAAGCTATTTGGATCAAAGTCCAAGCACTATCAAATTGTATCCAAGCCCAAAAGAATTCAAGTTATTGACTCGTCGATAAAGAGGGAGTCACAAGGAAGGAGAAGTGGTGACATAAGGGGTACCGGCCTTAAAAAATATCGCTTGCCTAAATATGATTTGTATTGCTCATAATTTCTCCAAAAATGTTTTTTTTTTAACATCTATTCAAAATCATCCTTGAAAAATATATTTTTATTTCAAACTCTTGTATTTGAAATCATTTAAAAAAAATACCTTTCAACCGTTTTGAAAATATTTTGAGATGTTAAAAAATGCTAAGAAATCTCTCTTTTATGTGCCCAAATATTTCTGGGCTCAAAATATATCTTTTCAGCATTTTTTAAGCATCCGGGCGTTACTAGCCTTTTCCGGTCGCCCGGATAGAAGGCGCAACGCCCGACAGAAAAGTCTGATCCGGGCGATACATGCTCTCTCCGGGTGCCCGGAATAATGCCTCAGCGCCCGGATAGGTTAACGGGAAAATCTGAAAATTTTGCTTAAAATCCGATTTGTGTCTAAACTTTCCCTCTTTTTAAGCCATGCTCTCTCACCTTCTAAGACACCTCTCCAAGCCAAAATTTTCAGATTTCAAAGAGCTTTCATATCATTCTTATTGAGAAATCTTGAGCTATCATTATCATATTTTTGAGCATTCAAAGCTATTCTTCAATTGTAATATCAAACTCAAATAGGAGTTGCAATTGTCATTTATTCTATCACATAATCTTTATAATATATTCTTTCACATAGGTTGAGAGAATCATTGTGAGAAGAAGTATTGTAATCCTTTGTGGACTCAAAGGAAGAGAGGGTAGTAGGTTAAGCTTCACCTACATTTGAAGGAGCTTGTGTAACTCTTGTAGACTCAAGAGTAATTGTAGTTGGTTCTTGCTTCACCAACATTTGAAGAAGCATCTTAGTAAAGAGTTATTAAATCCTAAGGGAAGAGAAGACCTTAGGTGGTGGACTAGGCTTCCGGGAGTGCGAACCACTTGAAAATCATCGTGTTTGATTTCTCTTACTCTATTCTCTTTATTTTCAAGTCATTTACTTTCGTGTGGATATTGCTCACATTAATTGTTTGATAATTGTTTAGATATTTATTTGATATTTTACCTTGAAGTTCTAATTGCACATCTAGTGTCAAATACTTGTATGCTCACTAAGTGTTCGATAAATTGCCTACAAGAACTTCTAGAGTATTATCAATCTTTACTAGACATTGCCTTCGTATTAAGAAATTTTAAATTGCTTAAACTTGCCTAATAACCTAATTCACCCCCCTCCCCCCCCCCCCCCCTTTTAGGTTATTAAGGACCAACAATCAGAAATATAGATAGAGAAGATCTCCAACCTTACGAAAGTCACCCTCCGACAATTTCTCAATTAGCTTGGCTCTTGATAAAAAGAATCGCTCGCAAGAGGACTGTATGTAACAATTCTAAGGCCAAGTTCTCTGATGCAAAAAGATAATGAAAACTCAGCATGCATGATTTCCCAGAAGAAATGAGTACCACAAAAGACTCCTTACCTACAAGTAGGAACTATTTCTTGCTCTAGATCTCTTGACCACAAGGACCACTCATTCTGAACAACTGTTTTCAGATAAACAACATGAGCCCTCCTAATTGTTGAAGCAGAGGCCTCCGATAAACCTATATATTTGACTTTACCCTCTTCAACCAGTTTCTTAAGTTCTCCCACCTAGCCAAAAGTAAATAATATGAGGCACAACTCAAACGTATAAAAACAAAACCAAAAAGTCAAAAGGAAGAGCATATGTGGAGATATCCATGGAGTGCAGAGATCATTTCTATAATGTTATTTACATTATGCATAACTTCATCATATGCTCATGGAAATCTCTCTGATAATGCTCCAGCTATCTCTTTCATGAGTTCTTCTCAGCCACAATTAATCCCCAACATCCAGAAACAACACTCTATAAAATGCTATGATGCGACATGGATTTAGATGGAAAAATTATCCATCAAAGCGAATGACATATATCATTTTACAGTCAAGCTTCACAACCAAAACAACATGGAGTCATAATTAAAACAAAAGCCATCAGCATTTTAGCATCAAGGATATGTCAAATAATATAGTCAATAGCTAGATAAGTACATTTCTATAACCCATACAAAACTTGGACTAGTTATGAAGCCCTTGCAGAATGTACACATGGAATGTGGGAAAAAGGAAAAGATCACCATGCTTAACTGTTAGGAAAGAGTCCTAAGTATCTAGACAACCTAATTTGCCTAACAAACTCCCATAGATAAGGCATAGCTAAGCAGATGTTAATCCCATTCTTCGTGGCATATTTCTTATATATATTTAATTCTATCGCCTTATATGTTCAATGTGTATATATTATACCAGTACAGATGAATACAATTGAGTTGCTCTTTTGCTCACTTATCTATATCAAACCTTCATATGGTATCAAGAGCTAACACCTCTCACGAGCATCTGATCCTCTTTTTTTTTTTTTTTTTTTCTTTTTTAGTTATACTGTGCTATCATGGCTACTAGTGCATCCACCACATCTGCTACATCTTCGCCATCTACCTCTGAATTTCCTACCACCCAAGCTCTTTCCAACCTCATTGCCATCAATGTTGCAAATCAACTACTTCTCAAACTCACACCCTCAAACTATTACTCATGGAAATCCCAATGTGATGCCCTTCTATATGGCTATGACTTGCTAGGCTATATAGATGACACACGTCCATGTCCCTCTGCTACCATTTCAGTTGACGGCAAGGACACTCTTAACTCAGACTATTTATTTTGGATGTGTCAGGATACACTACTATTCCTTGGCATCATTGGATCGCTAAGCCCAAATGTAGTTCCCATCGTTCTACTCACTTATCTATATCAAACCTTCATATTAACTTACTAGATTTATATGTTTTCCATTGATTATTTTTCCTTCTAAGTAAACATCTAACCCCAATTCATTCTACAATAAAATTTGGACTCATTGAAATATTACATCGAACACTTTGAACCATACCAAGCATACAATAAAATTTCTTTACAAATACGGAACCAAAGTGACCAACAATCTTAAGTTCACAAACAAAATGCTCAAAACACTGTAAAATTAAACGAAAAGCATCATACCTTTCATTTCACGTTGATTTTCTCTCAAATTTCTTCTTTTTTCTTCCTGTTTTTTGTTTCTTTTCTTTCTTTAAAGCAATGTTTTGTATTTTTTGAAATGATTAATTTAGAATCTCAGATCAACACATCTCTATTTATAGAATATTCTCTAAGGATTCAATTTTTTTTTATCGTTATTGTACTTGGTGGCTTTCAGTTTGGCTCTAAGTGCTACCTCTGTTTTTCGTGTTTATGATGTACTATTGCTTTTTTTTTTTGTTTTGTTTATGCTGATCAGTAATAGACCACGGATGCGCGGTCTAAAAATCATAAAGAAATAGGCGGCGGTTGTCAGAACTGCCGCCTATTCCAACTTATTCATTATAGGCGGCGGTTGTGAGAACCGCCGCCTATGTTAACTCATTTTTTCCCCACCCTCAACAAGCCAGAGATATTCCCGGCGGTTGTTCAAAACTAATCGCAGCATTTCAGGGAACCGCCGCAAATGGTCATCGGTTTCCCTTAATTAACGGCAGTTATTTAAACCGCCGCTAAGTAAGTGTCGCCCATGTCCGCTTTTTTGGTAGTGCATGACCAACACTTGCATTGGATTTTTTTATCATTTAATATGATCAGCTACTAGTATTCATCAAGGGTGATATCTATCAAATCAGCATGACGTTACCTCATACGTTACAACGACAATCGATGTTGTATCCTAATTATTCAATTCTTTTTTTTTCCTAATTATCTAGGTCCATACAATTAATGCATGAATAATTGCCAGATCCTCATAGCTTGCACGTCCACAATCACGCCTTTACTATCCTCTTTGTTTCACCACTTGGGCATAATATCACTGTTTCGCCTACTAATTAAAGTTTAATGACAAAAAGAAACAGTTATTGACATGTCAATTCGTAGAACAAAAAATCGGTTCAGTTGGTACTAAAATGGTGCGACCGTGCCATGACTTTCAGGAGTAGTGATTTTTTCATAACGTCATAATTTTATAAATGAGATCTAATAATTATAAATTATTCATATTATTTTATCGTAACTAAATCAACAATAAGGTTATGTGTAGATTTATGATCTATTCCTGTTTTTCAGGTAACATTTCCAACATAAGGACAAATCAATTGGCATAGAAGCGACATTGTTACGGACAAAGAGACCACAGCCCAATCTAGTGCATTAGGCCAGGCACCATTGGACTCAGTTACAACTGTTAGGCGTAGTGTGAGACCTAAGTCCAGCCCATTGTATTTGTCTGATTACGTGGCTAAGTGATGAGTGGGTGAGAGTTAGTTATAAACAGTATCAAAGGTGTGAGGAGGGCAAGAAGAATCTGAGTTGTTATTTTTTGTTTATACATTTGCTTTTCCTTCAAGTTCTCTTTAAACACTTACGGAAAATAAACACACATTCACACAATAGCTATACAATTTTATGCTCAATCATTACATTGGTACTTTTATTGAGAGTCGAATATGGTGGAAGGCACTCGTTTGAAGACCCTTGATGACGCGGTGAAGAAGGTACAAGACCAGGCAACAATACACACACAAAGGCTAGATGAGTATCAACAATCACTTAGCGATGTGGTTACCAAGGTGATGGCAATCGACGACAAACTGGAGCAATCATTCAGGTTGCTGACGGAAAAATTGGAAACCCTGTTAGCTCCATGTTGTGTGAATTTTAACACAAGTGCACGTATCGTAACAAGTAATAAAGTGATAAGTAAAGATCGTTCCCACGAGAAGTATGATTATTAACTACCGAAATTAGTGTAACTCTAATTTTATTCAGACAATCACAAATTGAGAATTATGACTAATGATTAAATAAAATTACGAAACTTAACAGAAATACCAATTAAAATACTTACGAAACTGACAAAGGATGGTAATGCAGTGGTTAAAAAGCTCTAGGAATTCCGATTTCACCAAGATTAATCCTACTTGAAACTATTGGCTCAATTCAATTGACGACTATTCCCTATGTTGCCAACAATTTCGCTAATGTGGTTATTAATTTTTCTCAAGCATCAATAACATATTTCGCTAAGTAAGCAACCTACATCTCTGTGATAACTGTGAACTTAGAAAACTCATTAAGCCCTAGAAATTTATGCGCTGCACTAGATCTCATAACTATCTCTAGCTTATGACAATTTAATGGTATTTCACACCTGGTTTAATTTAGTTATCACTTTTCAGTCTCAAACTAAATCACGAATCATGCAATTGTTGATCAGGCAATCACAAGCATTACATTCAGTATGAAATACTCAACGCAGATATGGAATAGTTCATCAATTAATTCAAATCAAAAGATTCAAATATTCAAAATTCAGCTACATTGTAGCTCTAGAAAAATAATCTAGCAACTCATAATAAATGTAAATAACATCCAAAATCTATTGCAATTCATGATGAGAGAGAGAAAAAACTAGAAATCTCAAGAAAGTCATGGTAAAATCTTGTCTCTGATCCGTTCTTCCTCGTCAATCTTCCAGTTTTCTCGCGTTTTCTTCTCTCTAAAAGTTGATCTTGTTCCTCAAAACCAACCGCCACCATAAACCTCTTTCTAACGTGTGTTTTAATCTTTTTATCATAGGGTTTTCTTCTTTTCGCGCCAATTTACCAAACTGCCCTTAATTTTTCAACAACGCTGCGCAACTACGTTATGACTGCGCTACTTCTGATTTCCCTTCAATTGTTCCACCAGTTGCATGAAAGCTAATCCTTTGCTATTTCTCTTCAATTTTTCCTCAAAACTTAGACTTTCTCATAGAAATCACTTACGTCGCAAATCAAACACAAAACCAATTAAATTGCTCATAAATTACTCAAAAACTAACAAAATTTAAGTTAAAAGGTGCTGAATTAATATATCAATAATACACCCAACACTCCACCATCGACGGTGATCAATGGCAGTTCGACAACGTTGCCCTTGCCTCTAGTGGCTATAACTTCGAGTGGTCCGCCGTCTCCAATACACTATTCAGCAACTATCCATCATCTACCATTGCCGTCGTACATGGCGACCATAGCCACTGTCCCGACTGGCGGAGTGGCTAACATAAACACTACATCTCCACCTATTTCTATTAGAGCGTGGGGTCCAATATCATCACCGGTGTTGGGAATAGGTAGAATGTTACAGGGCCGACAAATGCGACTTGATTTTTCCTGTTTTGATGGAGAAGATCCAATAGGGTGGATTTTTAAGGCAGAGAGATTTTTTGCATATCATTACACCCCAGACGATCAACGACTATTGATTACGTCGTTCTACATGGATAGCCGGGCTTTGTAGTAGTTTCAGTGGATGTCCAAAACCGGTCAATTTCATACATGGGAATAATTTACTCAGGCATTGGAGGTTCGTTTTAGGCCATCCGAGTTTGAGGATCACCAAGGCGCGTTGGCCAAATTGTTTCAGACGACCACGGTAGAGGAGTATCAGAATCAATTTGAGACATTAGCCAACCAGATTGTGGGGCTCACTCCATCATTTTTAATTAGTTGCTTTGTGGCTTGGTTGAAACCAGAAATCCAGGCTGAGGTTATGGCTTTCCGGCCCAATACTATATTGCAGGCCATTGGGTTGACAAGGTTGCAAGAGGCTAAGCTCTAGGATCAGAAGAAATTTGGCCCAAAACTGAGGTGGACCCAAACCCAAAACCTGTACCCATCAAGCCCAAAACACCTTAAGTTATCACCTAACCTCACTAACCAATATACGACCCATTACAACCAACCTAACCCAAACACATCCTCATACACTGACCAAAATACACACACAGCCTCATATACGAAAACAACCCAGACACATGCATCCCTAAATAACACCAAAGCAAAGCACCCGTCATTCCTTACACTATCCGCAAAATCTCTCCAAAAAAAATGCAACTTCAGCGTGAGAAGGGATTGTGCTACAACTGCGATGAAAAGTACACCTTGGGTCATAGGTGTCAAACCAGACTTCAGTTATTTTTGCTAGCTGCCGATGATACTGTGGAGGAAATTGAACATACGGACGAACAAATGGTGACCCAACTGCAATTGGAGGAGCTTGATTCTGTTTCGGAGATCTCATTCAATGCTCTAGCTGAAAATTGCTTAGCAACCACACTTTGGTTTACGGGTACTATTGATTGACAACGTGTTCAAGTTCTAGTAGATGGTGGAAGCACCCATAGTTTCATTCAATCAAGAGTTGCCAAACACTTAGGGTTAGTAGTCGAGTCCACACCACATTTGTCAGTGATGGTTGGCAACGGACAAAGGTTGTTAAGCGAAAGGTTGGTCCGAAGTGCTAAGTTGTTCATTCAAGGCCATACAATCGCGGCTGATTTATATGTATTACCCTTGGTACGGTTAGATGTTGTGCTCGGGGTCTCGTGGCTAACTACACTGGGTCCGATTCTGTAGGATTATGCCAAGCTAAGCATGAAATTCACGGTGCAAAGCCAAGAGATAATGTTGATGGGGGATAACTCTTTGTCAGTGGAGTAAGTGCCGTATAATAGAGTTAAACGAATGACAAACACCGGAGCTATAGTCGCATACTTTAGCCTCACACTCAGTTCCAATGAACTTAACCACAACCAACAAAACCATTCAGGCATTCAAGATATGCTTCAAAAATACAATCCCATTTTTGAGAAGCCACACCAACTACCACCCCTTTGTCAATTTGACCATGTAATCAACCTACAGCCTAACATCAAACCTATCAACGTAAAACCATATCGCTATCCACACTTTCAAAAAAAATGAGATTACGACGGAGTTATTTCGTCTTCATGGCACAACCCTTAATCTAAGTAGCTCCTATCACCCACAAACGGATGGTCAAACGGAGAGTACCTTGGAGATGTATTTGCGAGGATTTGTTGTGGATAACACCCGTTTATGGGCCAAGTTCTTACCTTGGGCAGAATTTTGGTACAACACTTCTTGGCATGCATCTATTGGAATGACCCCTTTTGAGACAGTGTATGGTAGACCTCGACCCACACTGGTTCTTTACCTGCCAATGTCGACTCACAATGAAGTTGTGGATCAGGACTTGCAAACACAGGATTCTATTTTATAGCAACTCAAACAACAGCTTGAACGGGCTCAGTTGCGTATGAAACAACAAGTAGATCGTCAGGCAAGAAAAGAGTTTTGAGGTAAGTGATTGGGTTTTGGTAAAGTTGCAGCCATACCACCAAACGTCTGTTAAAGGCCATGGCAATTAGAAACTTGGAAGAAAGTATTTTGGACCCTTTGTGGTGTTGGCAAAAATTGGCCCAACTGCCTATCGACTACAACTACCTGAAGGATAAAAATAACACCTTGTATTTTATATGTCGCTTCTCAAGGCTGCATTGGGTCATTCAGGAACCGATCCAATTTTGGTTGTCCTGCCTCCATCAGCAGACATGCCCACTTCTACTGTAGTGTATTCTTGCTCGTCGATCAATTGTGAGGCAGGGTGTTGATGTTCCACAAGTCCCGGTAAATGTGGCAAAATTTACCTCACGAGGAAGCAACGTGGGAGGACTTGGACAGTTTTAATCAGACTTATTGCACTTGGAACCTTAAGGACAAGGTTCTTTCTGCAGCAGGGGTAATGTTACGGACAAAGAGACCACAGCCCAATCTAATGCATACTCAGTTGCAACTGTTAGGCGTAGTGTGAGACCTAAGTCCAGCCCATTGTATTTGTTTGATTACGTGGCTAAGTGATGAGTGGGTGAGAGTTAGTTATAAACAGTACCAAAGGTGTGAGGAGGGCAAGGAGTATTTGAGTTGTTATTTTCTGTTTATGCATTTATTTTTCCTTCAAGTTCTCTTTGAACATTTACGGAAAATAAACACACATTCACACAGTAGCTATACAATTTTATGGTCAGTCGTTACAGACATTTGCCGCAAAAAGGCAAATATACTCCTTATTCATAACATTCTAGTCTACAGAAAATTTAGGGTGAAAGGTAAATGGTGTCCACACAAAACAGATAGAGAGACTGCAGAGATAACGTGGAGAAAGCGAGAGGTTAGCCAATCTGGAAATATAGGCTTAAAATTCTCATTGAAGCATTTTGTTCAGCTTATGTGGTGCTTTATGTGGGAAAAGAACTTTTACTGCATAATAATTGCATAATTGGAGTGTGTTTCGTTCACAAAATTATTTTGAATAAATATGCCATAATCTAGCTCTTGAAAATAGATACATGGCGCTTAGATGACAATTAAGGATGGTTAACTTGGTTTTAAAGACCCACAAAGGTTTAATTAGCCGCTAATTCAGACATCGATTGAGGTAATCAACTCTTTTGGCCAATCATAACAACTATTATGTAATTTACCTAAATCTAAAACCGGGATCGATTCAAAATTTTTGAACATATAATTTAGAATTTTTATATAAACTATTCTTTTTTAATTTCTTTTTTTATTCGAGGCAACATTGATATTAATTTTCAGCCTAACAATACTTCAAAAATGTATTAATTTTTTTAAAATACAGCTTCAAAACTCTGTTTTTAAAATCAGTAAAATTACAGTCACTGCAGAACCGTAATTAGATCCACCCATGTGTGGAATCTAGTTTTCAATCTTGTAAGACTTTTTCTAATTTTTTTTTTTGTCGAATTGAATCTTGGAAGACACTTCACGTTTTTACGACAAGAATATGTAGTTACTTGTAAAAGATATCATCAATACATTCTGATATGCAAATCGAGTTGGAAAATCAATTCGAAATTGTCTTCTAGTTGTTTATTATAGTTTCTGTGGCTGAAAGAAGACAAGGGGTTTCTTGCATGAAGACACCATAACGTGTAGTCCTTCCCTTCCACATGGGATGATCAGGCAATTAAAGAGAGAAAATATTTGAAAGAAAAGCCAAAAACCAAGGAAACCTAGTATATCCCAGGATCTCTTTTTCTTTTCCGCAACTAAATTGCAAATTTTTTTTGTATGATTCTCTGGGACTGGTAGCAATTGAAATACGTGTAATGATTTATGTTACTTCCTTGATGTTTTATTTTCTTTTATACTGTACGAATCACACAATGTTCAATTCTTCATAATAATTGGACTTTTAAGTTAGTAAAGATTTAGAAATTGTTTGTCTCAACTTTTAGATACTTAAAAATATAGGTTAATATCATTTTTGATTTTTTATCTTTAACCTCATTAACACTTTGGTCCCTTATCTTTAAAATGAGACATTTCAGTCCCTTATCTTTTAAAGTTGAGACACAGTTAGTCTTTGTCGCTGATTCCGTTAAAAAAAACTCAGATAAAATAGATAATTGACCAAAATACCCCTACCACCACCACGGCTACCACCACCAAATTGCAGGGGTATTTTGGTCAACCACAAGCTTTTTTTTTTTTAACTGAATCAACGACAAAGACTAACGGTGTCCCAACTTTAAAAGATAAGGGACCAAAGTGTCAATGAAGTCAAAGATAAGAGATCAAAAGTAGTATTAACCCTAAAAATATTTTTTGTAAGTTTGGAAGCTTAAGCAAAACAAATTCATTGAAAGTGAACAATACTTCTAACATGCATGATAATACCAATAATAAACAACTTCTATTTAACAACACTTATAATCATTACTCTATTACTAAAAATTCTACAGCTTAATAGCAAATTTCACAGCTAGGCGAAACATACTTGTTAAGGTACAAATCCATTTTATCCGGCTTGAGCTCGTGACCTGCAACAGAACAGATGAACCGCAAGAGTTATTTCTAGGGGACCTCCCCAGATGATCAAGTCAGTTATAGGTACTAAGCACTAAAGTTGGAATAGTACGGAAAGATAAGTGTATAGCTATTTTGGGTAAAGAAAATAAGTTACCTTTTGGGTACTATTCATGTATTATTTATACTATGAGGAATGATAAAAACCACCTTATTTTTATAACCCAAATACCACTTTTTCTGTGTATGCTTAGTTAACATACTAAAAGAAAAAAAAAATTAAAAAGTTTGTTATTTTAGCATGCCTACTAAGTATCCATGTTTGGGTGATAAAACTAAAGTGGTATATAGTAATGTTATTATACTAGTGGGTAAGAGATGTCTAAAGATATGCAATGGTCTCTACAAATTTAGGTGAATCTTCTTGTGGACACGTCATCAGTAACTAGAGAGAGAGTAGGTTGGGCATATTCTTGCCTTGAGGACATTATATCATGTTCTATCTATATGTCAGTGCCTATTGGGAAAAATATACAGGTCGGAGCTTTGTGTTTCGGGTCGGCGGTCAACCCGCAATACATTTATTATATTTGTTTATTGTCATTAACATGTTAAAAATAATAAATTATACAATAAACCTATCTCTAATAGTTTAAACTTTTACATAAGGCGGTTACTTAACATAATATCAGAACCTAAGTGGCAAAAAGTCCTAGGCCTACACTTTTAGAACTATCCAAGTGTAAGTCTAAAAAACTAACCGATGTACTTGTGGGAGTGTGTTGAAGATAATAAATAATATAATAAATTCTTCTCGTAACAGTTTACGTTTTTAGATGATGTAGTAATTTAATACCACATGCCCTATCACGTGCAACGAGATTCGTTTTGAGTCTTGTACATAAATATTTTTTCGTTGTTTTTAAATGAGTGCCGACGAGATTTGAACTAAAACTGTTTGGTAATTTAAACTCTAATATTATATTAAATTATTACATTATTTTAAAATTTTAAACTGTTATATAAAAATTTATTGTATTTATTATATTCGACAACAACGATGTACTCTAATTTAGAATATCAAAGATTCTGTTTATTATCAACTCCAATAATATACGCTTCTTTGCAAATGAAGGAGGGCTGTATCTGCCTGATGCAGACGGATCATGTCATGCGTGACAAACACAAAATTGGCTTTATTTGTTTGCATTTTATTTGATTTGTTACACCAAGGATCAGATCTATCATAATAGTGTATGTATCTGCATTTACTGCAATATCCTCTTGATTTCTGAATCGCAAGGACAAAATTTCGGGATGTGCTGCTACAATCGTCACCTCAAACGTCACTCTATCAATCTTTTGTCCTCATAAAATCCTACTATGTATACACGACCTCAAACATACCTTTCCTATTCCTGCTCTTTTCCTATAAATTTTCAGTGATAATACACGAAAAAAATTGTTGATGTCTCAATTAGTTGAGGAAAAATTAGTCTCAGCTGGTACAGCCATGGCGCAGACACCCCATGTGCTCCTGGTAACCTTTCCTGCACAGGGCCACATCAATCCATCTCTCCATTTTGCAAAGCGGCTCATCAGAATAGGCATAGAAGTGACTTTTGCCACAAGTGTTTATGCCCATCGTCGGATGTCCAAAGCCGCCGGCATGCTTAAGGGCTTAAACTTTGCAGCTTTCTCGGATGGATATGATGATGGGTACAAACTCGGCGTTACTGATGCCATGCATTACATGACAGAGCTGAAGAATCGTGGGATGAAAGCGTTAAGAGACAGCATTCACAGCATTGCTGACCAAGGCCACCCCATAACGTGCCTGGTTTACACTCTTTTGCTTCCTTGGGCTGCAGATTTGGCTCGTGAATTTCACATCCCATCTGCTCTTCTTTGGATTCAACCAGCTACAGTTTTGGATATTTATTACTATTACTTCAATGGCTACGAGGATGAAATTACTAAAAATAGCAGTGACGCCAGTTGGTCAATTCAGCTACCTGGGCTTCCATCGTTCTCAGGCCGTGACCTACCCTCCTTTATGCTTCCTTCAAGCTCAGATGCACATGGTTTTTCGTTGCCATCATTTAGAGAGCAGCTAGATAAACTTGATGAGCAAGAAAACCCCAAAATACTTGTGAACACATTTGATGCACTTGAGCCTGATGCTCTCAAGTCCATTGAGAAATACAATTTGATTGGTGTTGGACCCTTGATTCCATCAGCTTTCTTGGATGGAAAAGATCCTACAGATACTTCATCTGGTGGTGACCTTTTTGAACGAGTAAAAATATGAAGACAACTTTGAGTGTAAAAGCTGATACATTCATTCAGTATAGTTACAGAGATTTATAGCAACAAGTGATAAGATTATCTACAACAATAATCCTACGAATTTGGAGCATAAGATTTGAATATTACAAGTGATAAGCTAGGATTAGTTACATGTGATAAATGCAATCCATTGTGATAAGGATAAGACTGAGAACTATGGCTTGATATGCCCCCGCAAGATGGTGGAGGCATCTGCAACACCAATCTTGGACCGCAGTCTAAAGAAATTAGATTTGGCTAATGGCTTTGTTAGAATGTCTGCAAATTGATGTGAGGAGGAAACGTGAACCACCTTTAGTGTGCCAGCCATAACTTGATCTCGAACAAAATGATAATCAAGTGCTATATGTTTCATCCTCGAGTGAAAAACAGGGTTTGCGCAGAAAAATGTTGCTCCTAAATTGTCACATAAGATGGTAGGAACCTGAGATGGTGTGACAGCAAGTTCCTTAAGCAAATTAGAAACCCATGAGAGCTCAGCAGCAGTTGAAGCCACAGCTCTATACTCTGCTTCAGTTGAGGATCGAGCCACTGTTCTTTGCTTTTTAGAACACCACGAAATTGGATTACCACCAAGATACAGAACATATGCTGTTGTAGATGTATAATCATCTTTATCCCCAGCCCAATCGGCGTCTGAATATGCTCGGAGATGAAGTGGTTGGTCACGCCTAAAGAACAACCCATAATGTATAGTGTGTTTAAGATATCGCAACAATCTTTTGGCGGCTGACCAATGGCTTTGACGAGGAGCATGCATAAACTGTGCCAGGCGATTTACAGTGAATGCAATGTCAGGCCTTGTCAAGAGGAGGTATTGGAGACCCCCTACTAGACTACGAAAGGTTGCACCATCAGCTTGAGGAGAGCCATCATTAAGAACTAATTTTCCTGTGGAGGACATAGGAGTGACGGAAGTTTTGATACCAGAGAGATTGTGCCGATCAAGGAGATCTCTGATGTATTTGTGTTGTGATAAAAGTAACCCCTGTGATGTATGAATAGCTTCTACTCCCAAAAAATAACTCAATGTGCCAAGGTCCTTGATTGAGAACCGTCTTGACAAGGTGGCCAAAAATTTGGAAATGAATGGAGGACAATTTCCTGTTACAAGTAAATCATCTACATAGACGAGAAAAAATATGGTTAAGGAATTTAAATTATAAATGAATAATGACGCATCAGATTTTGAATTCTAAAAACCAAACTGAATGAGAAAAGTTTTTAGCTCATTGTACCAAGCACGAGGTGCTTGTTTGAGTCCATAGATAGCCTTGTGAAGACGACACACATGAGTTGGAAAATTTTTGTCGATGAAACCAGGAGGTTGAGTCATGTAAACTTCCTCAAGAAGTCGACCATGAAGGAAAGCATTATTGACGTCGAGTTGAGAGATTGACCAACCGAAACTTAAGGCTATGGATAGGACCACTCGAATTGTTGTGGGTTTAACCACTGGACTAAAAGTGTCATGAAAATCAACACCCGGCCTTTGATTGAAACCTTTTGCAACAAGACGAGCTTTGTATCTTGCTATGGAGCCATCAGGATTTCTTTTGATTCGGAAGACCCATTTACATCCTATTATATTTTGGGAAGGTGGACGTGGAACTAAGACCCATGTGCTATTACGAGTTAGAGCAGTGAACTCTTCGTTCATAGCAGACCACCATTTAGGATCACGAATGGCTTGAGACACAGAAGTTGGTTCTACAGGCGGAGGAATAGGATACTTGTGAATGTGAAAGTTTTTAATGAATCCTGGAAACTCCTTTGGCTTGAAGATCTTATTTTGAGACCGAGTGACTATTCTAGTAGGTGTGATAGGAGGAATAGTGGACTCATGTGCAACTTGTTGAACACCTACTGGAACAGAAGAGACAAATTCAGAGTCAGCAGAGTTAGACAAGTGAAGATTAGAAGGTGAGCCAGATGAAGTATCATACCTGAGAGACCCATCCAATTCAGGCGGTGGCAAGTGTGATGTAGCAAGTGGCCTTAGACTAGTACATGTCCCTTGAACATAATTGGACCCGGCTGGAGGAAACAGATGACTAGAATTATGTGCATTAGGCACTGGGACAACAAAAAATGGTGGTTGCAACGTGGCAAGGGAATGAGAACGTGAGGCCCATGTAGAGATTTTAGAATCAAGATCAGAAGCATCATTGCTAGAATGTGTAAAAAATTGGTCTTCATTGAATTTCACATGACGAGAAATGTAGATTTTATTTGTGGATGGATCAAGACATTTGTATGCATTATGAACATTGGAATAGCCTATAAAAATACAAGGTCTAGAGTGTGGCTGCAGTTTATGTGAATTATATGGACGAAGCCAGGGAAAACAAATACACCCAAAAACTCGAAGTTTATCGTAGTTGGGTGGTTATTAAAAATTGACTCGAAAGGAGTCTTAAATTGTAGAGTTGATGTTGGCATTCTATTTATAAGGTATACTGCAGCAAGAAAAGCATGAGACCAATACGATAACGGCAAAGATGCTGAGTGAAGCAAAGTTAAGCCTGTTTCAACTATATGTCTATGACGTCTTTCTGCGGATCCAACATGTTCTGGTGTGTAAGGTGGTGACACTAGATGTTGAATACCTTGAGATTCAAAGAAGGCTTTTAATCATTTGTATTCAGTGCCCCCATCGGAGTAAATGGTGACTAGAGATGTATTGAAATATTTTTCAACCATGCTTTTATATTTTTGAAAAATAGAAAAAACATCCGATTTATAAGTCATTGGAAACAACCAAACATATTTTGTATAATGGTCTACAAATAAAACATAGTAGCGAAAGCCATCAAACGATGTGATAGGGGAAGGTCCCCATACATCTGTATAGACTAAGTCTAGAGGACGTCGGCTTTGAAGAGAAGAAACACCAAATGGCAATTTTTGGCTTTTATTGCATAAACAGGAATGACAAGAAAAATTTGCTAAACTAGTGCTGGAAACAGGCAAAACTTTATTTGCAATAAGATAGCGAAGAATTCTATGAGATGGATGACCCAACCGATGATGCCAACTAGAAAGAGAACTACACTTCAGGGAACAAGCCTGGGGCAACGACTCAGGAACTTCAACAACAGCACTCGACCTAGGCCACTCGTAAACATCATTCTTGCTCCGTCCTTGAATTAGCGGTGCCCCCGTGGTGAGATCCTTCACAATAAAAGAAAAGGGAAAAAAACTCAATGGATGTATTGTTAGATTTACAAAATCTAGCAACAGAAATTAAGTTTTGCTTTATAGATGGAACACATAAGACATTAGAAAGATTAAATGATTTAGAGTTGGTGTGAAGAGTGGAAGAACCAGTATGAGTGATGTCCAAGCCAGAACCATCGCCTAGGATAATATCATCAGGCCCCTCATAGGATTGATGAATAGAGAGATTGGATAAATCATGTGTGACGTGATGAGAAGCACCCGAGTCAAGTAGCCAATTGTTAGAGGATGGAGAGTTGGCAGAGGTGTGATTGACAGTTGGCTGTTGCATGAGTCGTTTGGCAGTGAAGCATTGTTTGGCCGTATGACCTTTCTTCTCACAGAATTGACAAACGACATTAGATTTGAAGCTGCTGTTGCCATTGCCATTGGTGTTGTTTTTCCGCCACTTGTTGCCTCCTTGCTGACTGTAGTTTTTGTTATTCTTTTGCTGTTGATTAGCATTGTAAGATTGATGGCCAGAAAACATAGTCGAGGAAGACACGTTATTGACAGTAAGCAAAGGAGAGGCCGATCGCGTGTCTTCCCGACGAAGGAAAGCCTTATGCTCCACCAATTTATCGTGGAGATCTTCAAAGGAAATGGTCGTATCACGAGCCCGAAGTGCAGCAGATATTTCTTTGAACCCACTCCCAAGTCCGTTAAGAGCAAATATAGTGAGATCGTCATCACTGAGCGGAGTGTTAACAAGGGCCAATTCATCAGCTATGTTGCGGATTGTTTGTAAGTAGGATGTGACAGATTGATTACCCCGAGAAATGTTGGTTAATTTCTCTTTGAGATTCATGATTCGCGAGCGAGATTTGTTGGCATAAAGTTTGTGAAGCTTGTCCCATGCCTCACGAGATGTCTTAGCAGTGGTACACAAAGTGATAACATTTTCAGAAAGTGAAGCCAAAATGGCGTGAAGAAGAAACTTGTCCTGTCGAACCCAAGTTGCAAAAGCAGGATTCGGCGTGGTTGTATTATTCTCAAGAAGAGAACTAGGTGGACACGGCTGCGAACCATCAAGGTAGCCCATAAGATTATAGCCTATGAGCAAAGCATCAAACTGAGCTTTCCAAGCAGGAAAATTGTTGGGCGTTAATTTCAGTGGCAATTGGGCTGCAGCATTGATAGCAATAATGCCATCAAAAGACTGAGTCGAGGAGGAGATGGGGACACTGTTAGAAGAAGCCACAATTGGTGATGCGGTGCTACTGCTAGATGCAGATCCTGAAGCAGATTGAGCCATGATAAGAGGATTGAATCAGAGAAAAAAAATGGTTTTCTCGTTGGAGTCAGAACAGCTCTGTATACCATGAACGAGTAAAAATATGAAGACAACTTTGAGTGTAAAAGCTGATACATTCATTCAGTATAGTTACAGAGATTTATAGCAACAAGTGATAAGATTATCTACAACAATAATCCTACGAATTTGGAGCATAAGATTTGAATATTACAAGTGATAAGCTAGGATTAGTTACATACGATAAATGCAATCCATTGTGATAAGGATAAGACTGAGAACTATGGCTTGATACTTTTTGAAAAATCGAAAGATTACATGGAATGGTTAAACTCAAAGCCTGAGACATCAGTTGTTTATGTATCATTTGGGAGTATGTTGAATCTACCGAAAAGCCAGATGGAGGAGATCGCAAGAGGGTTGCTGGAGACAGACAGGCCATTTTTGTGGGTGATAAGAGCTGACAAAAATGGAGAAGAGCAAAAGGAAGAAGAGAAATTAAGCTGCATGGAAGAATTGGAGCAACAAGGCATCATAGTACCATGGTGTTCGCAACTTGAGGTTCTAACACATCCTTCTTTGGGATGTTTTGTGACACATTGTGGATGGAATTCAACATTGGAAAGCTTGGCTTGTGGTGTACCAGTTGTGGCTTTTCCTCAATGGACAGATCAAGGTACAAATGCTAAGCTGATACAAGATGTGTGGAGGTCAGGAATAAGGATAGCAGCAAATGAAGATGGTACAGTTGAGAGTGATGAGCTCAAGAGGTGTATAGAGATGGTTATGGATGGTAGAGAGATAGGGCAAGCAATGAGAGGAAATGCTAAGAAATGGAAAGATTTGGCAAGGGAGTCTATGCAGGAGGGTGGTTCTTCATATGAGAATTTGAAATCATTCGTTGAAGAAGTTGGAAAAGGTTTCTAGCTAGTACGAGTGGAAACTTTAGGTTCTAAGTTTTTGCCATATATTTAGCTAATGTTTGCTCAAAATTTATTGTTTCCCACATTCTAACATAATTATAATTTATTGTTGTCGTGCTTTTGTACTATAGTATTCAATTAGTTTTCAATTGCATCTCAATTATTTAAAGTCAGTAAATTATGTATTGTTGGATTATGACTTGAATTGCAAGTAGAAGAGATACTAAAATTTGGACATGAAAAGAGATAACGCACATGTGAAGAGTGCTAGAGATGCCAAGAATGAAGAATAACAAGGTGAGAAAAGCAATTTGTATTGCTCAGGTCATCACCTCTACTACAAGAAAACGGGGGAGGGGGAATAGTCGAAAACCGACGCCCAAAAACAAAGTGAATGATTGTAAAGATGGAGGTTAAAGGCAAAAAAGTAAAGGTAAAGGCACTGAATAAGGGCTGCTTCGTGGTGGGATGTGTATGCAATTTTATTGACCAAATTGGATAAACAGTTCTTA
Source organism: Ehretia macrophylla (assembly GCA_037974665.1). NCBI lineage: Eukaryota > Viridiplantae > Streptophyta > Magnoliopsida > Boraginales > Ehretiaceae > Ehretia > Ehretia macrophylla. Next base: position 16,672,770 of record CM075777.1, read on the forward strand.
TTGTTTATAAATTTTAGACAAATAGTCTTTATTATTTTAGAAGTCACGTGCTTAGTTTCTATTGTTTGTAAAAGTCTCACTAATAGTTCTCATTATTTCAAAAGTCACTCAATTAGTCCATATTATTTGCAAAAAAATTTTACATTAGTCCCCAATATTTGTAAAAGCATTTACAAATATTTAGGACTAATGGAGAGAGTTTTGCAAACAATGAAGACTAATGTAGAGATTTTTTTAAACAATAGGGACTAAGGCCAACTCCAATAGTTTCCCTACCTTTCTCCCTACATTAGGAGATTTAGAGCATTTTTCCTACATCTAGAGATCCCCTATTTTAGTTTCACTCCAACAGCTTTCCTATTATAGAGACTCCCTATTTTTATTTTATTCAAATATTCTCTCCTTTTATTTCAATTAAATATATCATAATTTTATATATATATATATATATATATATATATATATATATATATTTCGGAGGCCTTCTATTTTTAATTACCAACATAAATTTTTATTTTTAAATATTATTTTTATTACTTAATTTAAAAATTTTCCAATAACTTTTAATTTTTTATTTATATTTATTTATGTTATTCTGTTATTTATATTTATTATATTATTTTTTATTAAACTAATTTAGCAAAAAAAAGGACTAAACTATAATTGAAGCCCTAATCTATATCTATATACATATGTGAATAAATAATCACCAATTCCAAATATTCAATGTGGACAGTTCCTCACTTTCCACAATCCTCACCCCCCACACATATTCAGCCGTCACCCCCCTCCCTACTGTCATACCACCAATCTTCGTCCCAAAAAAAAAAAAACCCATACCATAAATTACCTTTGTGTTGCAGACAGGTTTTCTTCTTCGTTTGCTTTGTTTTTGGTGTAGTTTGAAGAAGCATGGTCTGTGTACTTTTTCTCCAACGATAAAAAATCATACCGTTGGAGAGTTTAATTTTTAAAGTTTTGCTTTTATTTTTTTTAAATATTTTTCTGACAGTGAAGAGTGTCTAGAGGATGGTGTAAGGGATGATGATTTTTTTCCTACATGTAGAGAAGATAAAAATAATGTTGTTTAGTTGTTATGTTGCTCTGTAGCTAAGTAGCTAAGTAGCTCTGCCTCCGGGTGAGATGCCAAAGCCAAAGACGCAAACTGAAGTCAAGAGCTTCCTGATTCATCGCCAGAGATGGCTTGCATGAGCAAGGCGAAAATGCCAGGTACGCAGAGAAGCTGAGGAAGAAGAAGAATTCAACCTGGAAACCTTATCTCCCCCAAAGTGTAGGGATCCCTTATAATTTAGGGGATGGGGTAGGGGATCTGTTGGAGTGCAATTGCTCCAATCCCCTCCCTACATGTAGGGTAGGGAGTCATGTAGGGAGTCTCTTGGAGTTGGCCTAACTGAATGACTAATGAAATAATGGAGACTATTGGTGAAACTTTTACAAACAATAGGGACTAAATGCGTGACTTTTAAAATAATGGAGACTATTTATCAAAAATTTATAAACAATAGAGACTATTTGTGAGATTTTATAATTTATTTGTTTCATTTTGTTGTGTGATTCAAACGTGTGTGTGTGCGTATGGTACGTGTATGGATCTGTCTCTTTTGGATTTAGGGGATATGACGTTGCAACAGGTGGGAGTGGGGATTTAGTTTTTCCCATTCTGGTTTGGGGTTGCTGTCGAAGATCGGGTGTGAGTAGGTTGTTTTACGAGTAAATCTCATTTTTTCCCATGAGTTATTGGGTAAAGCATAAATTCCCACATGAACATTTTATATTACTCAAATTCTCCAATGACATTAAAACATGCCAAACAAAGTCTTATGCTTGAGCACATTTTGATCTTATCATTTTTCATAAAAAAATGACAAAAACTAAATTCTTTTCCATCTTCTTCTTCTCCACAACACCCACATACACACATAATACCCACATATCCACAACAAAAAATCAGTACACATTAACACTTGCACCAGCCCATATTCACCACCCTCGTGCACAAAATTTTACAAACACACGGCAGAGTCACCTCACAACACACAGCACATGATCGCTACTTGGTGTGTGTTATAAATATGTGCAAAATAACCAAGTTTTAATAACCCGCAAGTGCACGGATCTTGTAGTGTAGTGTGCAAAGAGTGCGGAATCGTATCCACAGGGAAGCTCGTTAGTTAAGTTAGTGAAGTAGTGTGAAAGTGTTAAAGCGCTTAAGTGACAGTTCGCAAAGAATTTGAAGTAACGTGCGAGAATGTAAACTAAACTATAACTAACAAAATTGCCTAAGTTAAGCTAAATAATAGCTAAATACGGAAGAATATCTAGGGATCAAATATGCAAATAAGGCAATTAATGTAGGCTCGGCATCCGGATTCTCAAATTCTATACAAGAGGTTAAGCTACAAGCATTAACCTAGTCAATTATCTTAGTCTATTAAAATCCCAATTACTAACTCTGATGTAGGTGCCGTTCCATCTACGAGCGTATAGCCATAGTATGGATCTGTCCTTGCAACCTGGTGTAAAAGGTCTGTTTCAACATAAGTAATCAACATCTCCTTACTAGTCTAGAAACTATGGTCTACTTAAAAGCATTACCTATAATTTCTTGGAATCTTTAAGGTCGTCAAGCTATTGATTCACTATTAAAGCATGGATATATGACACGAAAATAAAGCAATCATATCATCTACTTAAAAGCATTATGTATGAAAGACAATACTTAATTAATACAAGTCATATATTGCATTAAAACTAAATTATCCGAATCCGAGACCATATATTAAAAGACCATTATTTACAATATCCTACCCTAGATAAGAATTCTACTCAGACATAATAAATACGAGTTTATACAAATAAAAGAGAGTCAAGAAAGACTCCCCCGTATTGACGAACGCGTATTTCTAAACTCTAGGTTTGAACAGAAATTCTATAGCTATTCGGGCAGAACTTCCCCCCGAATAAGAGCTATTTTTGAGCAAAGGCTAAAAAATGAACGTTAGGATGTCCGTTGTATAGTAGCTATTCAGGCAGAATGCCCCTGAATAAGAGCCACTAGGCAGGACTTCCTCCGTATATAGTTATTTAGGCAAAATCCTAAATAAGAACTATAAAATTAACTTGACAAAAATTAAAAATATTGGAAAAATATCCAAAGCTCTCAAAAATTGTAAGAAAATATGAAGAGAGGTGATGTCTATTTATAGGAAAATTTAGCTACTATTCACGCTGTCACTATTCACGCTGTCACTATTCACGCAGCTACTATTCACGCAGTTACTGTTCACGTGACTACTATTCACGTGATTACTATTCACGTATTCTGCATGCAGTTTTACTGTTCACACATTGACCATCACTATTCACGTGTTGACCGATACTATTTATGCGTTGACCAAAAAGTTGACCAATGCTATTCCAAGTTTATTCGGCGTTCTGAGTCCGTTTCCGCATTCTGTTTGGCCAAATTCTTCCTCTACGGGTTTCAATTCTTGGTCAACACTTGAGTTTGTCTTTGACTTTGACCAGTTCGTTGACCGCAACATCTTCAGGTGTTTTTCACTATTTTGACCCTCCAAACGATCGAATTTGGCTAAAATCTTGCCATGCACAGGACTAAAGTCCTGTGTTTTGCTTAGATTGCTGTTTCTATCCGAAAAACGTATATGGTTTGCCAAAAACGGACATGGGTCACTATTTGAGATCATCTGGATCAATGCTCTGAGTCCAATTTCGTGCTAGTTTCAGCCAAATTTCTTCTCTATGAGCTTCATTCTTCAACCACTTCTCGTGCTTCCTCATTCTTGACTTTTTTACTTGTAATTTGAATCATTTTGGGTCTGATTTTTCACTTTTCTGTGTCATCCTACATTGCATCGAAAATATCAAAGTATTGCAATAATTCCCAAATTAAGATGCAAATATAGTACAAATACCAAGGTTTGAGTGCTGCAAATACAGTCACATCAACATCCCCAAACCTAAACCTTGCTTGTCCTCAAGCAAGACTATCTTTAAAATAGATGTGGAAATAGATTTTGCAGAATTTTTACAAGTCAAAAACAGATGAAGTAATCTATCCTATCTTTTTGTCAAACACTTTCCAAATCTGAAACATGAGAAATGCAATCTACTATCCTAAACATATTTAGCAATTAATGACAAACATGATAAGAGAACTTTGTACATAGTTTTCACAAATAGGTACTCTTATTGGAAATCGACTATTGATTGCTTCGGAGTACATATTTAGAAGTAAACTAAGCAAATTAAGTTTGTTCAATTCCCAACTTTCAAGTTATGCAAACAGATTGGACCTTGATATTCTTACCTACATTTGTAATCAAACTCTTGATCATGCCTTAACCCTTTAACATTTGCCAAAAACATAAAAGTACAACTAATAATACCTCTATATAGTGTTCAGTTTCCTTTGCTTTCTGAATATCCCATGTAGCGGGCTTTAAGGCCAACAATCCCCCGCCATTATGACTGAGGTTGCCAGGTTTCAAAGGGCCAGCTACGTGCCTTAATCACTCGAGATATCCAGGCTCGAAACTTTACACTATAGCACATATCCCAAATTACAATGTCTAGGATAGTGGTGCTTAGAGATTTACAACATATTCACACCAAAAATTTATTCAACAGTAAAGGTATGTACAACTCTTTTTCGTTTTTTCTTTTTTTCATTGTTTTCTTTGTTTTTTTTTTCTATCTTTTTTCTTTTTTTTTCTTTTTCTTTTTTCAGAGTGTACATACAGACAGAGTAACATAACATAGTGTACAGACATGGCATAAGGGTTCAGGTTTCAATCACAAGAAGTTCTCATAACAAACAGTAATCCTATCTCAGTCCTTTCATAATCACAAACCTATCAATTGAAGAACAGAAGAACAGCTAGATTTACTCATGAATACAGTACTCCAAAGTTTTTCTTACAGAGTTTCCTCAGAGTTTTTTACAATACATAGCTAACAAAACAGGTTCTCAAATCATCTAAATCATCGTTTTTAAATAGGTAAGGTAGCAGACTACTCTTCTCATAAACAAAAATGGTGTATTTCTTGCATATTTTGAAAAAGGTTTTCATGAATGTACGCACCCCCACACCAAAACTTTGCTTGTCCTCGAGCAAATAGCAATGTAAAAGAGTGAGAGTGTAATATGCAAGTAATAACATAATGACAAATGCTACATCCCCAAACCTATGGTTTTCTTACTCTACAGCGCAGGTTGATTAGGTATAAAGGAAAATGTAGTAAAGAAAGATATCACCTGATGTGAAGCATTTCTATGTTGATGTCAAAGCTTCTCTACTAACTTTTGTCAAAAGATGTATCATTCTGCAATTAAGGATTAGTGGAAAAAGCATTTTACAGATTATCATCAACACAACAAAAATAGTTAGCTATACTAAATAGACAAAACAAATATATAGGGGAGAAACCAAAAAGAAATATGGTCATGGAAAATAACTAATATATTAAGCAAATAAGTAAACTACCCAGACCATTTATACTCTTTTATGAGGTTCAAGGGTTAATCAAACAAACATTAAAACATTGAAAAGAACACTAAGTTGCTTCCTAGTAGCGCTAAGTTTATTGTCATTAGTCAGACTACAAAAATCACACAGATAGAAAATAAACACACATAATAAGAAAGCATTTTTTAAAAATCTAGGTTGCCTCCTAGTAGCGCTGAGTTTTACGCCCTCAGCCAGGCTCCAATGTTACAGCCATCTATGTTTAAAGTTCTTTGGCACATATTGCCTAATAATCATTTCAGCACAAATTTTGAAAGGAAAAGGATCATGCAACAGATGATGGTTCATCGCTCCTATAGAACATGACTTTTCCAAGTCACCTTGAAAAGGTGACAAATCCTATCCCAATGTGATGTGTGTGGGAATGTTTATGGTTATGTCAATAGGGGCTATTTGGTGTTGTAAAACAGTGTGTCCTAATTGGTCAACCCATAAGTTAAAAGATGTATGCAACATATTGTTCATAAATGGGCCAAATCCAAATTATGCCTCCTTGGGTAATTTTGTGAGTTGCACAACGGAGGAAGGCGCATCAAATGAAGAACTGAGATGACTTTCAATAGGAGAGAGAATGGGTGTTGAAGCTACTTTATCAGAGTTAAAACCAGTTGAAAATGATATAAAAGCATTGGACTCATTCTCTTGGTCAATTTGATACAAAAGTCGGTCAATCTCGTTAACTTCTTCTTCATGTGTCAAGAAGGATGCATGAATTAAAGTAGACTCAATTGACTCGTCCTGAAAGAGTGAAGACTCTAAGGAAGTGTGTACACTCATCTTCCTTGAAGAGGAATTAGAGTCGGGTTGAGTCAAAACATTACTAAGGTCATCATGTCCTTCTAAACGAGGCATTGTATCATCTTTTTCCCCAAATTCATTTTCCTCATCAGATGTCTCCCAAATAACCTTGCTCATTTCATTAGTCTGTTCACATGTTATTTCATCAAAGGTGCTCATAACAGACTGAATATGTTGATCTAAAGATTGAAGCATGCGAGCATTAGAGTCGGCAAGTAGATAAAGTTGGTCATACTTGTTATTGGATTTGGGAGAAGTAGAGTCAATCAAATCATCTTGTTGATTATTTTGTTTGAAAAGATTAAGGATAGGGTCAACAGAAGATTCAGATTGAAAAGATGCAGGGTCTTGACTTTCAAAGCTTTGAGAAAAATTTTCTAGACTCCAAGGTGATGGCTGGTTTTGCCAACCTGGGATGTGTGCCTCAAACATGTTATCTACCTCATTCCTAGTGTTACATTCTCTACCCACATTATCTCCACTAAACATTTCTATTTCCTCAACAACCAGGTTTTGGATAGGTTCGTGATGAACGAAACTATATTGGTCTGGTGAACTCAGAACAGGTTGAATAGGATGCTCATCTTTTTCCCGACCATTTATGATCTTAGCTAATTGACCGATTTGGTCCTGTAGTCTATCTATGGATCGGTGGTTGGATTCAACGAGTTGGACAAGTTGGCCAAACTTGTCGTCGAAGTTTGGTTCAGGAGAAGAAAGTTCAACTGAGTTTGGATAGCAAAAGTTTTGTTTGAAAGAAGTACTTTGAAAGTTTTTGCAAAACTCGGAAGAATTGGGGTTTTGAAATGTAAAATTTTCAGAATTTTGAGGCAGAAAAGATGCATTATGTTGATCCCAAAAAAAAATTTGTTGATTCTGCCACTCCGGGTTATATGCATTAGAGTATAAATTTTTGTTAGAAAAATAACCATGAGTAGTAGAATCATGACTATGAAAGAATATGGGATTTTGGGGATAATTTTCAAAAGTATGCCCAAATTGAGAACAAATTTCACAAGTATTTGGGATAGAGGGTTGGGTTGTTTCATTAAAAGCCCATTGATCGGATGAGCCATTAAAATGAGTCATATTCCAATCAATCAAAATTCCCAAACAATTTTTTTAATTTTTTTTATTTATTAATTTTTTTAAATTTTTTTTTTAAAAAAGGGATAAAATAAACACTTAAACAAGTTCACAAATACTTTTATCAAAAACTAAACTATTATCTTGCTTCCCCGGCAACGGCGCCAAAAACTTGATCGCTACTTGGTGTGTGTTATAAAAATGTGCAAAATAACCAAGTTTTAATAACCCGCAAGTGCACAGATCTTGTAGTGTAGTGTGCAAAGAGTGCGGAATCGTATCCACAGGGAAGCTCGTTAGTTAGTTAGTGAAGTAGTGTGAAAGTGTTAAAGCGCTTAAGTGACAGTTCGCAAAGAGTTTGAAGTAAAGTGCGAGAATGTAAACTAAAATATAACTAACAAAATTGCCTAAGTTAACCTAAATAATAGCTAAATACGGAAGAATATCTAGGGATCAAATATGTAAATAAGGCAATTAATGTAGGCTCGGTATCCGGATTCTTAAATTCTATACAAGAGGTTAAGCTACAAGCATTAACCTAGTCAATTATCTTAGTCTATTAAAATCCCAATTATTAACTCTGATGTAGGTGCCGTTCCATCTACGAGCGTATAGCCATAGTATGGATCTGTCCTTGCAACCTGGTGTAAAAGGTCTGTTTCAACATAAGTAATCAACATCTCCTTACTAGTCTAGAAACTATGGTCTACTTAAAAGCATTACCTATAATTTCTTGGAATCTTTAAGGTCGTCAAGCTATTGATTCACTATTAAAGCATGGATATATGACACGAAAATAAAGCAATCATATCATCTACTTAAAAGCATTATGTATGAAAGACAATACTTAATTAATACAAGTCATATATTGCATTAAAACTAAATTATCCGAATCCGAGACCATATATTAAAAGACCATTATTTACAATATCCTACCCTAGATAAGAATTCTACTCAGACATAATAAATACGAGTTTATACAAATAAAAGAGAGTCAAAAAAGGCTCCCCCGTATTGACGAACGCGTATTTCTGAACTCCAGGTCTGAACAGAAATTCTATAGCTATTCGGGCAGAACTTCCCCCCGAATAAGAGCTATTTTTGAGCAAAGGCTCAAAAATGAACGTTAGGATGTCCGCTGTACAGTAGCTATTCAGGCAGAATGCCCCTGAATAAGAGCCACTAGGCAGGACTTCCTCCGTATATAGCTATTTAGGCAAAATCCTAAATAAGAACTATAAAATTAACTTGACAAAACTTGAAAATATTGAAAAAATATCCAAAGCTCTCAAAATTTTGTAAGAAAATATGAAGAGAGGTGATGTCTATTTATAGGAAAATTTAGCTACTATTCACGCGGGTACTATTCACGCAGCTACTATTCACGCGACTACTATTCACGTGATTACTATTCACGTATTCTGCATGCAGTTTTACTGTTCACGCATTGACCATCACTATTCACGTGTTGACCGATACTATTCATGCGTTGACCAAAAAGTTGACCAATGCTATTCCAAGTTTATTCGGCGTTCTGAGTCCGTTTCCGCATTCTGTTTGGCCAAATTCTTCCTCTACGGGCTTCAATTCTTGGTCAACACTTGAGTTTGTCTTTGACTTTGACCAGTTCGTTGACCGTAGCATCTTCATGCATTTTTCACTATTTTGACCCTCCAAATGATGAAATTTGGCTAAAATCTTGCCATGCACAGGACTAAAGTCCTGTGTTTTGCTTAGATTGCTGTTTCTATCCGAAAAACGTATATGGTTTGTCAAAAACAGACATGAGTCACTATTTGAGATCATCTGGGTCAATGCTCTGAGTTTATTTTCGTGCTAGTTTCAGCCAAATTTCTTCTCTATGAGCTTCATTCTTCAACCACTTCTCGTGCTTCCTCATTCTTGACTTTTTTACTTGTAATTTGAATCATTTTGGGTCTGATTTTTCACTTTTCTGTGTCATCCTACATTGCATCGAAAATATCAAAGTATTGCAATAATTCCCAAATTAAGATGCAAATATAGTACAAATACCAAGGTTTGAGTGCTGCAAATACAGTCACATCAGCACACACCCACATACTCATCCCACCGTAAACATGGCATATACCCACACACCTACCTATCACACAGATTGCTAATTCTCTCACATCATGGGAGCTATGATTGGTCTCTAAAGCTACGTGTGCCTCACGTGTAAGTGATATGTATTATTTTGTTTGGGTTTGTGCGGTGTGTACTGTGTGATTGTATATGAGATTTTGTTATTTTGTGTGTGTTTTAGGCAATTTTTTGTGTTGTGTGTGTGATTGTAAAATTTTGTGAATGGTCACAAAGCAGTATAACTAGGGGCAAGAAGCAGTACAACAAATGGAATTTGCTGAAAAAAATTTGGGCATGTACCTTTTAATGTGATCCAACGGCCAAAAAGCATTACAACTGGTGGATCACAATAATTTGTTGTGTGCAATCTTTTGTTGTGTATGTGGGTATCATGTGTGTATGTGTGGGTATTGTGTGTGTATGTGGGTGTTGTGAAGAAGAAGAAGAAGAAGAAGATGGGAAAAAAAATTAGTTTTGTCATTTTTTTGTGAAAACTGAAAAGACCAAAATGCCCTCAAGCATAAGTCTTTGTTTGGCATATTCTAATGTCATGGGGGAATTTGGATAATATGAAATGTTCATGGGGGAGTTTGGACTCTAATGTTAACCACAACACAAGTTCGACCGCCAACACTAATTCCACCATCATCAACACCATTACTACCAAATACACATTAACAACCCCTACCCCAAAAAATCGCATCCCCTACACCTTGCCCCTCAACCCCTCTCAAACTCTCTAGCCCTTTCTTCTCAATTGATTGCATCCCCACCCACATCTACCAACCCTAAACCATGAATATATGTGTCTATATTGTATAGGTTAGTATTTTTATTTTTATTTTATGTAAGGTATGTATATATTAGTTTGTATGTACATATGGTGTATAGTGGAGTTGGTGATAAAGTTCTGAGTTTGTTAATATAGTGTTGTGTTAGTGGGAGTGGCAATGGTAGTGATGGTGGTAGTATTGATGGTGGAGGTAGTGATGGTGGTAGTATTGATGGTGGAGTTTTTGTCACACACTGTGGATAGAATTCTACATTGGAAAGCTTGGCTTGTGGTGTACCAATTGTAGCTTTTCCTCAATGGATAGATCAAGGAACAAATGCTAAGCTGATACAAGATGTGTGGAGGTCAAGAATAAAGGTAACAACAAAAGAAGATGGTTCAGCTGAGAGTGATGAGATCAAGAGGTGTATAGAGATGGTTATGGAAGGAGGATAGATAGGGCAAACAATGAGAGGAAATGCTAAGAAATGGAAAGATTTGGCAAGGAAGTCTATGCAGGAAGGTGGTTCTTCATATGAGAATTTGAAATCATTTGTTGAAGAAGTTTGAAAAAGTTTTGACCTAGTAGGAGGGCAAACTTCAGTTTAGGTTCCAAGTTTGTTTTTTTGTTTTTTGTTTTTAATCCCACCCCCACATAGTTTTTCAAATATGGAAGAATAACCCACTATTAGATTAATCTGCAATTTCTAGTTAAGTTAAGTTTTTGATATATATGTAGTCAAATGTTTGTTTTGAAATTTCTTTTGTTCCACATTCTAACAAGGGAAAATCTCACATTTAGTCCCTATTGTTTGTAAAAAAAATTCAGTTTGGTCCCTATTATTTAAAATATCTCAATTTATTCTCTATTATTTTCTTAAAAATTTCAATTTTGTCTTTAATGTTTCTCAAAAAGTTTCAATTTCGTCCCTATTATTTTCAAAAAGTTTCAAATTTTTCCCTATTATTTTTAAAAAAATTCAATTTAGTCCTTAAATAATAGGGACAAATTTGAAACTTTAAAAAAATAATAAGGACGAAATTAAAACTTTTTAAAAATAATAAGGATGAAATTAAAACTTTTTGGAAAGTAATAGGGACTAAATTGAGACATTTTAAATAATAATGACAAAATTGAATCTTTTGGTGAAACAATAGAGACTAAATTAAAATATTTTAAACAATAAAGACTAAACTGAGATATTTTACAAACAATATAACTAAATGTGGAATTTTCCCTTCTAACAAACTGAACTTTTATAATTTATGAATTCTTGGTCTTGTTAACTTTGTTGAGATTGGTGTATTGCATGTTGAATTATGTCATGCATGTTTTTGTTGAGATTTATGACTTAATCTTTTAAAAAAAACGTTGGAAAATATGATGCAAAATAATAAGGATGAAATTAAAATCCTTTGAAAAATAATAAGGACTAAATTGAGATATTTTAAACAATAGAGACAAAATTGAATCTTTTGGTGGAACAATAGAGACTAAATTGAGATATTTTAAACAATAAAGACTAAATTGAGATATTTTGTAAACAATAGAACTAAATGTGGAATTTTCCCTTCTAACAAAATGAACTTTTATAATTTATGAATTTTGGTCTTGTTAACTTTGTTGAGATTGGTGCATTGCATGTTGAATTATGTCATGCATGCTTTTGTAAAGTAAAATGCATCATATTTTCCTATTTTTTTTAAACTAAGTCATAAATCTTGTATTTTTTAAAGTTGTGTAACAAATCATGTTTTATAAAAAAATATTACACACACATCCCAAACTAAAGTCAATTAATTCCGTTAGTTAGCTTGGTTAAAAGACGTACATGTAATTGCCCTCATTTAAATGTTATTCACCACATGGCTTTACCCATTTTACCATTTGAAAAAAAAGCATTACCAAAGTTAGAGAGGGAAACTCTCCCATTTTAAAATAGGGATGACAACAGTTTGGTTTATCGTGAAAACTAAAAAAACTAAAATTGAATCCGTTTATCATAACATAAATTCGAAATAAAAATGTTTTAAAAATTAATATTCAAAATTAAAACCGACAAATAATTATAAAAAAAACCATGGATAATCGAACCAGAAACCAATAATTTTTTTTAAAAATAATTTATATAGAAAATCACTCCAAAAATATTTTAAAAAATAAAATTTAAATATTAAAGAAACTTAAAAATAGAATAAATCAAAATAAAAAATATGTATATGAGTCCCATTAATCGATCTATTAACGCAAGCATGAAACATTTCATTTAAATCGGATTCTAAATATCTACTTCCTCTGAAGATAGATAAATTGATTTGATCTAGCAAATTAGTGTTGTTTGATATAAGTTTGAGTAATCATCTGACTCTTAAAAGAGTAATGGATAAATATATTGCAGTGATATATATGCCAATTCTTTTGATTCAAGATACAACTTGTTTTCTACAAAAATCTAGCGAGATTTGTCCAAAGTTGGATGTTTCGAATTAAAAACTTTTGGAGATATATATCACAAAAATTAGTGAACACTTGAACAGTAGTGCACATAAAATAAAAATAAAAAGGAAATAAAAACAAACTAAAATCATGTGGGGAAAATGTTATTCAAATTTCATATATAAAGAAACAACAACAAAGCCAACTCAAGGCACAACATCATTAAACAAAAAAAGATAAAGATAAACTGAAAGAATTAAAAAAGAAAAATATTACTATATCTCAAGAAGAGATAAAAAACACATATCTTAAGAAAATAACTTGAGAAAGCTTTCAACTTGAGAATATGAATGATAATGGGGTGGGTTTGAGGCGCAGGAACCTATCCTCATGCCCCACCTCACCACTTAAAAAGTCTCCCCAACACTCGTCCCACCCCCTCTCCTACCCCCGCATTGTTTGCCCCCATCCCTCGCCCCTACCCCGTCCCCGAATCCCCATAAGGAATAGGGATTACTCGCAGATTTTTTTATTATTCTTTAAATCTTATGATATTAAATTTAATTTAAACCTCGTAACTTTAAAATATAAATTAAAATTATAGTAACTATAAATATAAATACATGTTTTAAACAAAGGTTAAATATTAATCATATATCGAGTCTTATACTTGCAGTTAAATAGTAAAAATAAATTTTATAGTAATTGATTCTTAAGCATTTAAAATAAATTCTAACTGAAACCATTGTATATGAGAATTATATGTCAAAAAATAATACTTCTTTGTGTTATGGGATTGTATTGATTATTATAATTATTTTTAATTATCGCATGCCACATATAATAATAATTACTGTATCGTTATTAATTATGTTATTTGAAAATATTTTAATGGACAACTAGGAACAACTAACAAATTTCGTAAATCCACTTGATCAAAAGTAAAATGGAATTGTTTATATAAACTAATAACAAGTCTCAATTAGTGTAGTGGTCTTGATTTTAAAAAAATTATAAAATTCTTTTGAATAATCTATTTTTTCGACTCTATTTTTTATAATACTTTATCTAATGTCATTTTTTATACTTTTATATTTATGATTTTAAAATTTTAATATATATGTAAAACTACATATATAAAAATAACTACATATATATGTGGGGCGGTTTGTCTAGGGTGGGAAATGCTTATCCCCGCGCCCGCCCTACTCCCACGCGGGGATTAAAAATTAATCCCCATCCCCGCACTATTTTTCATTTCCCACTCCAATCCCCACCCTGTCGGGGTGGGGGGGGCCGGGGCTCCAGGGTGGGTACTTCCAAAACCCATCCCCATTGCTATCCCTACTTGAGAACGGTTGCGAACTTGACTTCGACAGGACGCGATGGTCGAAGAAACTGTAGAGGTTGATTTTTTTTTTTTGGGCAAAGAGGTTGAATCGTTGAAGCACTAATTAATAAAGAGTCTGAAGTGAGATTGTGAGGCCAACTACAACACCTTCCTATTTTTCTCCCTACATGTAGAGGATTTGAAACATTTTTCTTATATTTAGGGATCCCCTATTTTAGTTTTACTCCAACAAATTTCTTACATTTAATCAATCACTTAGTTTAGGGAATCCTTATTTCAATTTCACTCCAACAACTTTCCTATATTTAATCAATCACTTAGGTTAGGGGATGAGAAGGGGATGAAGATTTTTTTTCTACATATAAAGAAGATTAAAATTTGTGTAGGGATTCCCTACAATTTAGAGGATGGGGTAGGGGATTTTCTGGAGCATAATATTACCATTCCTCTCACTACATGTAGAGTAATGATTCATTTAGGGTATCTCTTGGAGATGGCTTGAGAGCGGCTTGTGCAAAAGAGAAATAAGAAAGAGTGTTTTAGGTTTAACAACTTTAAAAAAGTGTTTTTTTAGTTTTTACTTTTTTAAAATAATAGTATTAGTCTTGGCCCAGATTTTTTTTAATAATGATAGTATTGGGCTTAGCCAAAATTTTTTATTTCTATGAATGTAATTTTAAATAATTGTAAATTGGCTATAGTATGAAAATAGTTTATATATATGTATATAATAAATTAATAATCGAGTTTTGCATTTTGATTTTTTTAAAGTCTAAATCAAAACCTATCGATTTACCTGTCGGTTATCATTTATAAAAAATTAAAACCTAAAGGATACCCTATCGGTTTTTTATCGAGTAAATACCCATCAGTTCAAATTTAAACCCTACCCACTGACATCCCTATTTTAAAACCCTTGAGAGTGAAACTAACATAAACTCCTTGAAAGCTTAATTTTGCGTAGGCTCGTTGGTGTATTCTACTTGTAGACAAACATGATTCAAAGTGAAGGTACTACAATAGTTGCTTAATATCACACTATGAGTTTGGATTGTTTCTGATTTCTTCATTTTTTGGCTTATTTTTTGGTCCATTTTAAATTGCAAGTGTATTTTTTGTTGTTTATTTGTTGTCTATTACAAAAGTTTAAATTTAGAACTAAAATGTTTATAATGAAAATTCTCGTTCTTATGTTTTGGCATAATAATATGCAGGGGCGGATCTACGCTATATTAAGGATAAGTAAAGACTTTCACTCAAACAAAAAATTACTATGATTCAGTGGTTAAAGAAGTGTTCTTAAAATGCTTTGGTGCTTTAAGTTGTGGGTTCTAATGCTTCAGCCTTCAGGTTGGAAGTTTTATTTGTAGCACTGCACATTTTGCTTTTAGCTTATAATATATATAAATATATATATTTTTTTTAAAAACACTTCTCTCACTTGTCAATTACCCAAATCAAACCCAAACCCAAACCTTCTCTCTCCCGCACAAACGCTTCTCAGCTCATCTTTTTTAACTTCTGATTTTTTTTTTTGTGTGCACATTTTGCTTTTAGCTTATAATATATATATATATATATATATATATATATATTTTAAAAAAAACACTTCTCTCACTTGTCAATTACCCAAATCAAACCCAAACCCAAACCCAAACCTTCTCTCTCCCGCAATCGGGGGTGCATGCACTAACCCCGGATACTTAGATTCGCCACTGCCTGCAGGGATAGGTTAAGGTGTTTAAGGCTGTTTCTAAACAGTTCAAGAAGAAGAACAAGAAAAAAGATTTTACAACTGCTCAGATCAATCTCTGCAGATAAATGAGCTTTCTTACTCCTTAGTCGATAACATTGTTGAGATAATTTATCACTTAATTTATTTTTTTATTTTTTAGATTTATGATTTTTTGTTTAGAAAATATTATTGTAATTTTTTGGGGTTTACATGTTTGAGTTTATGGAGATTCTAGAGAAACAATTGTGTTGATTCTTTTTTAATTTTTATGTGTTGATTGATTACTTAGGATTTGTTAACTTTCGTTAAGTGATGCTCGATGAAGATGAGATGTTTGTGTAATTGTCTTTGAAATTAGGTCATGATGTTCGAAAATTAGTTGTGCAAGGTTGATTGAACCTGTAAAAGTAGAGATAGAGAAAATCAGACTTACTTTTTTTTTCTCTCTTTTGTATTTAAAATGTGTTTAATATGTATTTGTTTACGTATATATAAGTGTACTTGAGCTCTTAGTTATTTACTATATCCCTATGGTGCATACCTTGACTTTCGATAACCGGATCCGCCACTGACAATAAGACTCGTATGTATAAATTTGATCGTCATGCATGCCGTTTCTTATTCCTTGGCTATCCTTACTGTCGAGGTTGAAAGTCTTACAGTTGAATTTGGGAGCTGCTTTAGCCGAGCTGGACTTCTCAGGTTGGCCCCCGAGCTGTACTTTCCTGATCGGCTATCGGACCTGCACAAGGAAAATAAGGAAAAGGCGGGGTGATGACCCGGATTTTTCCCTCAAGCGTGCGAATGATTAGTATGTCCGAGCTGGCAAAGTAGTTGAGAGCATTTAATAGCGAGATCCCCTTAAATGAAGAGGGTGGAACTCTATTTATACTAAGTTCGGGTCTGACAGCATTTAATGCAATGCAGCTTTATGTCCCATCAGCACTTTATGTCCTATCGAAACAGTTGGAACTGAGGTCGGGGTTAACGGGGTCGGGTGGGTCATCTAGGTTGGACATTGAGCTGAACGCGCTGCCAACGGAGCGCGAATTAGCCCGTCTCAGCTCGGAATGGTCGGCTCACTTGGATCAGCTCGGGAACCCCTCGTCAATTCCCCCCTCCCCCAAGTCGAGATCGAGAGGGTGAGATCTAGAGATAGAAGTTTATCCCGAGCTGTAGGTGGCCGACCCCGATAGAGTAGGGATGGCCACGTCGGCTGTGCATACCCAACGGATGGCTGTCACGTCACCTGGTGGTTCTGACGAGACGCGACGTTTGGGCTTCCCGAGGCGACTTTCAGGGGCACCTATAAATAGGGCCATTTTCTCCGAGATTCACTTCATACTTCGCTTTCAATTACTCAAGGAATTCAGGTCGGACACCAGAGTGGTCGGACGCAACTAGCTCGGAAAGAATCTTCTCGGGATAATTCAGCTCGGACCCAGCTTAGTCGGCCGTACTCCGCAGTTAAGAGCATTAGGTACGTCCCGACTCCCTTTAGTCATTCCTGTTCATTTATATTTGCTGTAGACAGGATGGGGAGGTCGGAATCAGAAGATTCTCAGGCTATGGAAGTAAGGTCCTACGGTGGAGATGAAAGTCCGCCGAGCTCGGCATCTACCTCGAACAGGATCCGTGGCGGAGAGAGCACCAGCTCGTCCTCAGGGCCGGCTCAGAAACCTAATCGCGAGGAGAGCGACGACGACTGCCAAGTTATTGGGGTCAAATTGGTGCGAGAGGAAGCAGAGGAGGATCCTTTGGCCGACCTGGGAGAATTCGATGACGGGGAGGATGGGGAGCCGCTGAATCGACTGGAGGGCATCGAGATACCACAAGCGTTCTTAGCCAGGGTCTCTGCCACCGAGCCGATCGAGGCTGTCCCAGTCAGTGCTGTTTGACCTCGGAGCTCGGCTTCAGCCAGCGCTTCTTCAATTCGAGGGAAGAGGATCGAGCAGCTGTTTGCTTGTTACAAGCGTGAGTGCCATTCTACAGTGTAGATGGCGAACGCAAGGCTGAAGAACTAGTCGGTTGACCGACATCACAAGCTAAAGGTTCCAGGTCGGCAAGAATCGGCATGTTATCCCCCAGCCAACCACTACACCATATATGATCTAGCCTTCGACGTCATCCAACTCCCCCTCCCTGGCTTCATTATTGGAATTCTGAACTATTTCGAGCTCAGCCCGGGCCAGATGTCACCAAACGGTTGGGCCATAATGGTGGCCTTCTACGTGTTCTGCTTGGAGAAGGAAGTGGAGCCAACCTTGCGCCGGTTCAGGCATTTCTTCGTGTGTAAACCCAACCCGAAGCAGCCAGGGTGGTTCCACTTCGCAGCTCGGGTCGGCCACTCCATATTCACCAAGTGGCACTCCTCTAACAAGGGCTGGCATAATGACTATTATTGGGTGGAGTCGTCTGTGAATCCTGGATGCAGGCTGGACTGGCTCCCGAGCCTGAGGAAAACCGCCAACGATGACCCTAAACTCTCGAAGGAGGAGCTTAAAGAAGTTGCAGTGCTCAAGCCCGCACCCGGGATGCTGATAGACATTGACAGCGTGCTGAAATGGGAGCGAATCTGGGATTCCAAGTTGTTTGGTCGGGAGCCCGACCTCTCGAGGGATCATCCCCACCTGATTCCCGACCCGGAAGGAGATGACGGGTCTAGCTCAGAAGAGGGTTAGTTTGCAGGATTGGCGTCCGACCTCCCGTCCCGTTTATTAGCTTAGCTTTTTTAGGTGGGTCTTCGACTCATTTTTACCTCTTTGCTCTGCTTTTTGCAGATATGGCGGACATGAGGAAGCTTGCATATGCCCAGGTGCGGAGGAAGAGTGAGGTTAGTGGCGACGCATCAGCTCGGTCAGGACTGGGCGGTACTGGCCAAGGACGAGAGGTCGGTCCCGAGGTCTCTTCAAAAGGGGCTTCGGGGTCCCCTTTGCCGAAGAAATCGGGCTCAGGCCTAGCGATCCCGGAGCGCTCTTCCTCCCGCCCCGAGAGCAGAAAGCGGCCTCGGCCCGAACACTCTGGGAAGGGCAAGGCCACGGAGGTGAGTCCTCCTGACAAAAACTTCATGGAGGCGTCCAAGGTGGATCGCGACCCCAAGCTGGCGACGGTCCCCGCGGAGCAACTCTCGCTTGACTTGAGGACGGCCATAGTCACTGTAAGTCCTTAACCATCTTCTATTAAGGTTGTATTTTTAGCTCGGCTAATTGCTTTATTTTTTGCTGAACAGGCCGAGTCCCACATCCTCTCTGCCCCCAGCTTCCTTATCAAGGCCCAGACTCACTGCGTCGAGCTCGAGCAACGATATGTGGATGCCTGAGCTGAGCTTGAAACCGTGAGGGAAAAGGCCGCTCAGAGGCAGAAGGCTGATACTGCGGAGGTCGACCGCCTGAAGAAGGAGCTGGATCTGGAGAAGGACCGACGCGAAGCCGCGGCCAAGGACGTCGACCGCTATAAGCGAGAGAAAAGGGAGGCAGAGGCTAAGTTAAAGGATCTGGTGGAGCGGGTCGGCGTCCAGGGAGAGAAGGCAGTGGAGGCCTTCAAGTCCAGCGACGCGGCGGTGGATTGGTTGGCCACGGAAGGCGGGGCCATGGCGAAGTACGCGGAAATGGAATTCTACTTCCGAGGTCAAGTCGCAGCTCGGGAGAGAGCGAAGACCTTCTTCCCGGCCTCCAAGAACGACTATATCAAGATCTTAGAGGTTCCGCCGCCCGAATTCTGGGAGATCCCCGAGCTTCCGTCCGACCTGATATCCCAGACCAAGGAGGTTACTGAGTTTGTCCAGAAGGGCTTGGACCAGGTTGGGGATGAAGCTGAGGCCACCACCTCCGCCGCTGCTCAAAAATAGATTTGACAGTGTTTCCCGAGTAGGGTTATTGTAATCTTGCCTGAGCTGGGCTTTTGTAATTAACTTTCAACTTTAATGAAATGCTTGCTTTACCTTCATTTGCGTTCTAATTGAGTTCGTACACGTACTTTTCTTGTCGCAAATTTTTACTCAAGTAATTAGGGTTGGACCAATTCAAATGGACTATTCAAACTTAAGTTTAATGAACCGAGCTGGACGTGGTTAAACGTTTTACCATCCTAATCCGAGCCGGAATAATAATAGGGGCAACTTTATAATCGTTACCAAATCGAACTCGTCAGTTCGTTACAATATTGGTCAAACTAATGGACAAATATACCGACCTGAAGCCGGGATACTCCGAGTTGGAACATAATCCGAACTGGCAAATTTAATCAAGTTGTTATTGATTATACCCGAGCTGGAACTTAGTCCGAGCTGGTTTACTTCGTGATTACGCGTGGCCACTGCGTTAACCCAAGTTGGAGTAATTTTTGTTGTAGCACTTGGGCCCGAGTCGGGTATTCGTACTAGTTCACAAAATTGAATTGCATTGACTTTGTACAAGTAATGTTTCGGCCCGGAGCCTTTACAAAATATTTCAGCTCGGGGCCGCTTACAAAATATTTCAGCTCGGGGCCGTTTAATAAATAGTTTGGCTCGGGGTCGTCTACAAAATAGTTCGGCTCGGGGCCGTTTACAAAATATTTCGGCCCGGGGCCGCTTTAGACAAAATACCGCTTCAGATGTTCTGAATGCCATGCATTTTT
This sequence comes from Ehretia macrophylla, assembly GCA_037974665.1. NCBI lineage: Eukaryota > Viridiplantae > Streptophyta > Magnoliopsida > Boraginales > Ehretiaceae > Ehretia > Ehretia macrophylla. The sequence goes on from CM075777.1 coordinate 16,693,239, forward strand.
CAACAGTTTACCGCTCTTGTCGCGAAGTTAGAAGGTCCCGGGTCGGACTTCTTTCATGACTTCGTAGGGTCCCTCCCAGGTCGGAGAGAGCTTGTTAACGGAGCGCGGCAAAAAGATGGCCTTTCTGAATACGAGGTCGCCGACCTTAATAGGCTTAGGCTTGACCTGTTTGGAGAAAGCTCTTTTCATTGCAGCTTTGCTGGCCAGCATTCTGATTTGAGCTTTAGCTTCGAGCTCTTCAGCGAGGTCGAGCTCTTCACGGATTCGTGCTCCGTTTATTTTTGGGTCATGGTGGAGGGTTCTACTGGTCGGAGACCCGATCTCCACCGGCAGCACTGCTTGAGTGCCGAAGGTTAGTTCGAAGGGCGATTCTCCCGTCGCCGAACTGGTGTTGGTCCGCTGAGCCCACATCACCTCTGGAAGAATTGATGCCCATTGGCCTTCTGCTTCCTCCAGCTTGGTTTTCAGACCCTGCAAAATGATTTGGTTAGTCCTTTCAACTTGGCCATTACTTTGAGGGTGAGCAACGGACGAGAATCTGAGGTCGATCCCAATCTCAGCACATTTGCCTCGAAAGTATGCACTGTCGAATTGTTTGCCGTGGTCAGTGACGATGACCTTTGGCACCCCAAATCGGCAAATGATGTTTTTCCATACGAAATCCCAAGCTGCCTTTTCTGTTATTCTAGCAACACCTTCAGCCTCGGGCCATTTAGTGAAGTAGTCTACAGCTACGAAGGCGTGCTTCTTTTGGCCGACACTGGTCGGCAAGGGGCCGATGATGTCTAGACCCCACTGATAGAATGGCCAAGGGCTTATCATAACTGTGAGGTCCACAGCAGGCTTCCGTTGCACGTTGGCGAACCTCTGGCAGGTGTCGCACTTTTTTACATACTCTTTGGCATCTTGTTCTAAGGTTGGCCAGAAATAGCCTTGCCTTAATGCCTTCCGAGCCAGAGCTTTACCCCCCAAGTGGTTTCCACATACCCCTTCATGAATCTCCCGGAGTACATAGTTTCCCTCCTCGGGTCCTACACATTTCAAAAGGGGCCAGGTGTAGGCTCTCTTATAGAGTTGCCCGGCGATTATGACAAACCTTGAGGCCTGTTTCATGAGTTTTCGAGCTGCTTTTTCATCTTCTGGGGTCATACCCCCTTCCAAGTAGTCCATGATTGGTTTGGTCCAATCTGGACTTAAATTGAGCTCGGCCACCGCCTATACTCCCAACTGGATACTAGGTTCGGATACTTCCTCCACATGGACCAGGGCAGGCCGGCTTTCGCCCAAGGCCAACCTGGACAAGGCATCAGCCTTCATGTTCTCTTCCCTGGGAATCTGCTGTATCGTGAACCTTCTGAGTGCTGAGGTCAAATCCTTGACTCTGTTGAGGTAGGCTAACATAGCACTGTCCTTGGCTTCGAACTCTCCCGATATCTGACTAGAGACCAACTGAGAGTCGGTGCTTAGGTCGACTGTCTGTGCCCCGAGCTGAGCTGCAATTTTTAGTCCTGCAATCACCGCTTCGTAGTCTGCTTCATTGTTGGACGGCGGGAAGGTGAACTTGAGGGAGTACTGGTGCTCATGCCGGTTTGGGTCGAGGATGACCACCCCAGCTCCGCTTCCGGACTTCCCTGAGGCCCCATCCACATGGACCTTCCACACGTCCTCCGGGTCATGCTCTGCTCGGCCAGTGCATTCTACAACAAAGTCCGCAATGGCTTGGGCTTTGATGGCTGTCCTGGGCTGGTAGGTGATGTCGAATTGACTCAGCTCAACTGCCTATTTCAGTAGCCTGCCCGACGCCTCTGGCTTGTGCATGATGGACTTGAGCGGAGCATCAGTCATGACCTTAACTGGATGAGCATCAAAGTATGGCTTCAACTTTCTAGCCGCCGTGATGAGCACGAGGGCGAGTTTCTCCAAGGAGGAGTATCTCGCCTCGGCTCCCTGCAAGGTTTTACTAACATAATAGACCGGCTTCTGTTCCTTTCCTTTTTCTCGGACTAGCACCGCCGCCACTGCTGTTCCCGAGCATGCTAAGTATATTACTAGCTCCTCCCCCACCTCTGGTCGGGATAACAGGGGTGGCGAGGCTAGATACCTTTTCAGCTCTTGGAAGGCGTTTTGGCATTCCTCAGTCCATTCAAAGTTCTTAGGATTCCTCAATATTTTGAATAGGGGAGCACACTTGTCAGCCAACCTGGACATGAATCTACTCAACGCTGCGACTTTTCCTGCTAACACCTGGACGTCCTTTACGCAGGTCGGGGGCGCCAGGTCTAGTATCGCCTGGACCTTCTCTGGGTTGGCTTCTATTCCGCGGGCTATGACCATGAGGCCCAGGAACTTGCCTGCCTTGACGCCGAATGCGCACTTTTTTGGGTTCAGTTTTATCCCAAAGTGCTCCATTACGATGAAGGCTTCAGCCAGGTCGGCTACATGGTCTTCCGCCCTCTTGCTCTTGACCAACACGTCATCTACATAGATTTTCATATTCCGGCCAATCTGATTTTTGAAGACTTTGTTCACCATCCGAGTGTACGTGGCTCCAGGATTCTTGAAGCCAAAAGGCATGACCTCATAGTAATAGAGTCCTTTATCGGTGGTGAAGGCGGTCTTCTCCTTGTCCCCGGGAACCATCTTGATTTGATTATAACCTTTGAAGGCATCCATGAAGGAGTGCAGTTCAAATCCGGAGGTGGCGTCCACCATTTGGTCAATCCGTGGTAGGGGGAAGCAGTCCTTAGGGCAAGCTTTGTTGAGGTCGGTGAAATCAATACACAGTCTCCATCCACCCCAGGACTTAGTCACCAGCACCACATTGGATAGCCAGGTTGGGTACTGTATTTCCTTTATGTGGCCGGCGTCCACCAACGTGTCCACCTCTTCAGCTATGATTTGTTGCTTATCATAATGAAAGTGCTGGCACTTTTGTTTTACCGGATAGTGATGCGGGTCGGCATTCAGGTGATGCTCAATCACATTCGGGTCAATTCCTGTCATGTCAGAGGCAGACCAGGCAAATACATGCTCATTCTTTAAAAGAAATTGGCTTATACCTTTCTTGAGGTTGGCAGATAGTTCACTCCCGATCTTTGCTCTCTTAGTTTCATCGGAGAGCTCCACCTCCTGAAGGTCCTCAGCCGGGCTTCCTCTCTTAGCATCTCTCTTTTCTTCGGGCAGATCTGGTCCCCAGCCGATTTGATATTTGGGCCGGAGTGAGTTTTCATAACATTCCCGCGCCGAGAGCTGGGCTCCGCGGATGGTGGCTACTCCGGCCGGGGTCGGGAACTTCAGGGCCTGGTGATATGTTGAGGGGACGGCCCTGAAGTGATTAAGTGCCACCCGACCCAAGATCCCGTTGTAAGTGGAATTACAATCCATTACAATGAAGTTGGCCTGCATCGACGCCCACTTATCACCATCCTCCAGCTTCAGGGGGAGGTTGATGACTCATTCGGCTCGGTGGGACTGCCCTGTAAAACCTGCCAAAGTACCCCTTAACGGCCTGAGTCGGCTCCTGTCCAACCCCATCTGCTCAAAAGCGCTTAGGAATAAGACTTCTGCCGAGCTCCCGGTGTCCACCATCAGCCTTTTGACGGTGAAGTTGGCTATTTCAGCGCTGATCACTAGGGGGTCGTTGTGAGGCAATATCACCCCCTCCAAGTCTTCTGAAGAGAAGGTGAGCTCTTGCATCTCTGGGGTCGGTCCCCTCACTGGTCCGTATTCCCTCCCAGCACGAACATAACCATTTCTGCCTGCTGAGGTCTCGCCTCCTGACGCCAATCCTCCGGCGATGGTTTCAATCACGGCCAAGCGTCCGCCTCTAGCCTGGCGCCTGGGCAGACTCTTCTCCCTGTCCCTTTGGTCTGGATTCCGAGTGGGCTGCGAATCGATATACCTCCGCAGGTGGCCTCGGGCTATTAGTGCCTCGATCTCCTGTTTCAAGTCTTTACATTCCTCGATTGTATGGTCGTAGTCCATGTGGTAGCGGCAATATTTGGTCCTATTGCGCTTCTCGGGTCGGCCTTTCATTCTCGGAGCGGGAGGCAAGTGGTTCTGGTGCTGGATCTCCATTAGGATCTGCTCCCTTGAGGTGTTAAGGGGAGTGAACATATTGAATCGGGGGTTCGGCTTCGGCTGCTGAGGCTGCTTGCCTCGGTCGTTCTGGGCTTTGGCCCCGGGTTGGGCTCGGGAGGCCTCTCCTCTCTTCCCAGCCTCCTTCTCCTTGTCATTGTCCCTTTTTGCCTGATGGATTTCCTCTGAGTGTATGTACTCTTCTGCTCGCACCATCAACTCGGACACAGTATCCACGGGGTCGATTGCCAAGGAGGATGTGAGGGGGCCCGACCTAAGCCCGCTCTGATAAGCCATCAGAGCCATGGAGTCCTCCAGGTTGGGAATTCGGAGGGACTCTTCATTGAATCTAGCCGTGTAAGCCCTCAAAGTTTCCCTCCTATGCTGCTTCACCAACAGCAATGTAGAAGTATGACGGGTGGCGCGGCGGCTCCCCGCGAAGCGGGATAGGAAAACCTCAGCCAGTTGATGAAAACTTGCAATTGAACCAGGACAAAGTTTTTGGAACCAATCCAAGGCATTTCCAACCAGGGTGGTTGGGAATGTCTTCGCCTTCATGAGATCTGGTATGTCATGCAGGGTCATGTGGTGATCAAAATTGAGCATGTGGCTGGCAGGGTCTCCATCTCCATTGTAGACGACCAGGTTGGGCATTCGGTTGCCGGTGGGCAGTGGCGTCGCCAGTACCTCGGGAGAGAGTGGGCTTACGCCGAGTTGGTTGATGACCTTAGCTATGGCAGCCGCGGTCTTTGCCTGCTCGGGGTCGGCTTGTGCCGCCCTTTTGCCTCTCGCCGTGTCGGATCTCGGTATCGGCTCTAAGAAGCCCTCCTCTTCCTGCGTCTGTTTTCGCCTAGACTCCGGGATGTGGAACTGGGGGATCGATGGCCGCGGCACAGCCTCTTGCGGAGCCAGGGGGCCCTCAGCTAGCCGGGCTACCTGCTCCTTAAGTTCTTCGAACATCCTCAACATCATCCTTATCTCTGGTGACAGGCTGGAGTGGGGGTCTCCTTCCGCTGCGGGGTTGGTTTGAGTAGCTAAGTGTATACGTTGGCTCGTTCCAACGTCAGATTGGGTTAGGTTTTGGCTGGGCGCCTGCACGGTTTCGAGGTCCCCTTCCAGGTTGGGCGAACCCTCTACCGATATGTTGTTCTAGTTTGTACTATGGTGGTTTCTCAATGAGTGGTGAATAGAGTTATAAAAACTGTCGAGGTTGAAAGTCTCACAGTTGAATTTGGGAGCTGCTTTAGCCGAGCTGGACTTCTCAGGTCGGCCCCCGAGCTGTACTTTCCTGATCGGCTATCGGACCTGCACAAGGAAAGTAAGGAAAATGCGGGGTGATGACCCGGATTTTCCCCACAAGCGTGCGAATGATTAGTATGTCCGAGCTGGCAAAGTAGCTGAGAGCATTTAATAGCGAGATCTCCTTAAATGAAGAGGGTGGAGCTCTATTTATACTAAGTTCGGGTCTGACAGCATTTAATGCGATGCAGCTTTATGTCCCATCAGCGCTTTATGTCCCATCGGAACAGCTGGAACTGAGGTCGGGGTTAACGGGGTCGGGTCAGTCATCTAGGTTGGACATTGAGCTGAACGCGCTGTCAACGAAACACAGATTAACCCGTTTCAGTTCGGAATAATCGACTCATTTGGATCAGCTCGGGAACCCCTCGTCACTTACTAATCAAATTTTTACTAGTCACGAGGTCGTTTTTCATAAGTCCATATTCCCTATGACCCAAAAACAAGCGCCAACTTCCCTATCTTCGGCAGTCCTTCCCTTCCCAACCTCTGAGAAAATCTTGCCCCCTAAACCCGTGGACAACACCATTGACATGTCCACCTTGCCCCTATTCCCTCTGCTCTGCCATCAGCTCGGTGTTCCAACAGAAGACGCTACCCTCCAAACCATCTTATTAATTATGATTTCCCCACGCTATCTGCTTTCGCACCCAATCAAGCATCTACCTCCGAGCTGGTCACCACCTCAGGTACTCGTTATCCTCTTTCTCATCATCTTTCTTATGATCATTTTCTTCTTGCCACCATTGTTTCCTTTAGCTATCTCAAGAACTGTTGAATCTACTTTATTTTCTCAAGCCGAACATGGTCCTAATTGGTGTAGAACCATGGATTAATAACTCTCAGCATTAAAAGATAATAACACTTGGTCCGTCATTCCATTACTTGCTGGAAAGAAACCAATTGGACACATATGGGTTTATCGCATCAAATATAAGGCTGATGGATCCATTGGGCACTACAAAGCCCTGCTTGTAGCCGAAGGGTATACTCAACAGGAAAGTCTGTACTATCATGAAACCTTCTCTCTGATTGCTAAATTAACTATTGTTCGATGTTTTCTTGCCATTGCAGCTGCAAAGAATTATTCACTTCACCAACTTAATGTCCATAATGCATTCCTTCATGGCAAACTAGATGAAGAAGTATACATGTCCATTAAGCCTCGACTTGGCAAATAAGGGAAGAATCGAGTATGTCGCTTACACCGATCAATCTTCTGTCTAAAATAAGCTTCTCGAGTTTGGTTTGCCAAGCTCTCTTCGGCACTTTAGGATGCAGGCTACATACCTTCCCGAGCTGATTATTATTCATTGTTGATAACTCACAGTCATGACTCTTCATTTACTGTAGTCCTAGTTAATGTGGATGACATCGTCATTGGTGGTAATGATTCTCAATCCATTACTTGGCTAAAACAATTTCTCCAAGAGCAATTCTGTATAAAAGATCTTGGACCTCTTACATACTTTCTTAGGATTGAAGTCACTTATTCTAAACAATACATATACATCTCTCAAAGGAAATATGCACTGGGCATTCTTAATGATGCAAGATATGTTGAAGCTCGTCCTAGTGACTTTCCCATGGAACAACACCTCAAGTTGATAAATAAAGATGGTGCACTCCCACACGATCCATCCATATATAGGTGATTCATAGGGAGACTCAGTTATTTAACCGTCACTCGCCCTGACATCGTTTTCTCAGTAGACACACTCAGTCAATTTACGCATGGTCCTCGGAAACCCCATCTTGATGCGGCAATAAGGTTACTCAGGTATCTAAAACATTCACCAGGTCAAGGACTTATTTTTCCTTCAATAATTCATTGACTATTAAAGAATATTACGACTCAAATTGGGCAAGTAGTCCAATGACAAGGAAATCTACAAATGGGTTTTTGCATAAAACTTGGAAATTTTCTAATTTTATGGAAATCAAAGAAACAACCTACAATTTCACGATCATCTGCAGAGGCAGAGTATCATGTTATGGCAAACAAAAGCTGTGAGTTGACTTGGTTAAAATACTTGCTTCGTGAACTCAAGGTAGATCAAGCAGCAATGTTTTTGTTTGAGACAATAGGGCTACTCTACAGGTGTATTCTATCCCAATATTTCACAAGAGGACTAAGCACATCGAGCTACATTTCCATTTAATATGAGAATAGTTATGATGTAGAGCAATCAACTTTTGTAGAATCATATTTTTTAGTTAATTTTGCAGTTAATTCTGGATTAATTGGAAATTTTTCTATAGTCAAGCTATACATGGTTGAAAAGCTCTCTATATGTCTAGTTTCACATAAAATAAACAGTACATTAAAATAATTTTGTCTACAAAGAGTTATAATCATTTTCATAAAGGGCGGCAGAGTTGTCTGAGATAAATTAATTCGTGGTTGCAAGCTTATATGTAGTCTCAAAACACATTCCTTTGGTTCTTGCATCTCATGGGCAATTACGAAGTACCAATATATAGTTTACATATATGTAAGGAGTCCTTTTATATTTCTATTTTTGGTACCTATTTTCTATATACTTTTTGTCTTCTTCTAAGTTCGAATAGTCTTGAGATTAGTTAATGGCTTTGGAAAACTATTCACCTATTTCTGAAGGGTTGTTTCAGGCTATTATAAGTATCTTGGTTTATGCTTAATAGAGATCAAAACTATATAATTTAAAATACATCTCTTATACAATATTTTCTTCTTCGGAATGAGTGATTCCTCCTAAAATCAAGTTTACAGCTTGGTCACGCGAATTACTTTTCTGATTAGCGACGTTGAGTGGCATCCGTCTCCCTCGGTGAGTGACATCCTGGGACTACCCACTCCCTGTAGTTCGAAGCTTTCGAGCTTGGTTCATATTTTCGCAAGGTTTGGCCTGCATCAAGTTACAAGCCAAATGTATCAAAATAGGCTATGTTCCTACATCCCAAATTGGCAGATATACTCACAAAACTACTAGGACGATCACAATTCATCAATCTGGTTGGCAAGTTAGGAGTGCACAATCTACACCCTCCAACTTGAGGCGAAGCGTTGACGACATAAGAGGTGTTGATCAATGAAGAAGATTGTTCAATTGTCTATGTGCTAGAATCTTGGAAATTACCTTATTTGTATATATTGTTTCCTTTACCAAATCTTAGACATATTGTTTTGAGAACCATGTGAACGGAGAGTGGGCAAAAGAGAAGGAGGTCCTCAAAATATGCTTTTCAGGTACATGAACTTGGTTGAATCACATATAGACAAATAGAAGTGGGTCGACGAGTAATGACACGAAATGCACATCGTGGCAGAAAAATATGAAAGTTAATTTTGGCTTCAAAGGGGATGCATCTTCTGATGAATAAATGGAAATATTACCTTATCAATTTTTGGCAATGTTACCTTTTTTTTATTAAAACGTATTATTATTAAATAAAAAAAAGAAATAAAAAAATTTCAAATGACTAAATATATATACTGAGATGTCTCTTAGTAATGGCTAATGGCTGCTAGCCTGATTTGGAATAGAGGAATTAATATCTTCTACGTAAAAGATGAAGCTGCTCCATTTAAGAATTACTAGTTCTTAAATGGAGCAGCTTCATCTTTTACGTAGAAGATATTAATTCCTCTATTCCAAATCAGGCAAGCAACCATTACAAGTTCTTAAATGAAGCTGCTTCGTCTTTTACATAGAAGATATTAATTACTCTATTCCAAATCACGCAAGCAGCCATTAGTCATTACTAAGAGGCATCTCGGTATATATATTTAGTGATTTGATTTTTTATTTTATTTCTCATCATCACATCTCAAAAGCTGAAAGCATTGTTAAAGGCTTAAAATTTGCAGCCTTCTCGGATGGATATGATGACGGCTACAAACTGGATCCAAGTGATGCCACTCATTACATGACAGAGCTCAAGACTCGTGGGATAAAAACGTTAAGAGACATCATTCACAACGTTGCTAACCAAGGCCGTCCGATAACGACCCAGGTCTACTCCATTTTGCTTCCATGGGGTGCGAATTTGGCTCGTGAATTTCACATCCCACCTGCTCTTCTATGGACTCAACCAGCGACAGTTTTGGATATGTACTACTATTACTTCAATGGCTATAAAACAGAAATTACTAAAAATAGCAATGATCCCAATTGGTCAATTCAGCTACCTATGTTAGAATATGAGAAATGCTATTTTATTATAGAGAGAAAATAAAGAAAAATAATTTGGAGACTTTAAACGAAATCTTTATTGCTCTAATATTTGGTATGACTACAATTGAAAGAACTGGCCCCTTATTTATAGATTCACAAAAATCCTATGTCAATTAGGATATGGTTCTATAAAACATTACCCACTAGAAAAAGACTACCTAGTCAAAAAAACCAATTTAAAACTAACTAGAATTAATTTAATAGAGTCCTAATCAAGTTTATCTACTCACATCCCCCTTAAACTTGATTTGATTCTCGTAACTCCAAGCAAAGCTCCAACCTTCATGAACACGTCACTCTTGAGTGGCTTTTTGAGAATGTCTGTAACTTGATCTTGAGACTTCACATACTCTATATTCACTTCCTTCCTTGTGATGCATTCTCTGTTGAAATGGTAACGTGTGTTAATGTGCTTGCTTCTTTCATGAAAGACTGGATTCTTGGCTAAGGAAATTGCAGACTTGTTGTAGACATAAATCTCTACGGGCTCTTCTTGAGACATCTTAAGTTCTTTCATCAGATTCCTTAACCATAAAGCATGGCAAACACATGAAGTAGTAGCTACATAATCAGTTTCACATGTAGAAAGTGTGACAATGGGTTGTTTCTTGGAACTCCAAGTGAATGTTGATATCCACTAATACTCTTTCGATCATCAAGATCACCATTCCAATCGCTATCACTATACCCCACAAGTTTGAAATCCTTGGAGTGGGAGTATAAAAGTCCATAATCAAGAGTTCTTTTGATATAATGAAGTATTCTCTTGGTAGTCTTTATATGTGTATTGGAAGGGGTCTCCATAAAATAACTCACAAGTCCTACACCAAAAAGAATATCTAGTCTTGTGCAGGTCAAGTATCTCAAGCTTCCAACCAGGCTCTTGAAAAGTGCTAGATTTATATGCTCTTCTTCATTGTCCTTTGATAATTGTACTCCACATGCAACAGGGGTATTAACAGGTTGACAATTTCCCATCTTAAATTTCTTAAGAATTTCCCTTGCATAACCTTTTTGAGAAATAAATATTCATTCATCTGTTTGCTTCACTTGAATTCCAAGATAAAAAGATATCAAATCGATATCAGTCATCTCAAATTTTCTTGTCGTTGTCCTCTTGAAGTCTTCAAATAAACTTGAATTATTGCCAGTGAAAATTAAGTCATCCATGTACAAGCAAACAATCAACACGTCTCCATTATCATATTTGCTGTAGAGAGTATGCTCATACGAACACTTGGAGAAATTATTATGATAGAAGTATTCATCAATTCTACTATACCAAGTTCTTGAAGCTTGTTTTAAACCATAGAGAGCTTTCTTCAATTTTAAGATCTTACTTTCACACTCTTTCTCCATATAACCTAATGGTTGTTGAATATAAACCTCTTCTTCAAGAAAACCATTCAGGAATGCAGATTTAACATCCAATTGATAGATCTTCCATCTGTGTTGGGCTGCTAGAGATATGATAAATCTTATAGTTTCCAAGCATGCAACATGAGCAAATACCTCATCATAGTTAATGTCAGCTCGCTGACTATAGTCTTTTGCAACTAATCTTGCCTTGTACCTTTCAACTTTACCTTTAATATTCTTCTTCATCTTGTAAACCCAATTTACTCCAATGACTTTATGACCTTTGGGTAAAGTTACAAGCCAAGTGTCATTCTTCTTTATCACATTGATTTCTTCATCCATGGCTTGTCTCTATCTTTCAATCTCATTAGTTTTCTCAAAGCTTATTGGTTCACAATCAGCAAGTAGACAAAAGAAAGTCAGTTCATCATTTAAATTTCGAGTTACCTCATAAATTTCATCCAAGCTTCTAAAACGGGGGGTCTTTTCATGTGAACTTGAAGTTATTGGAGTTATGTTTCCTTGAGATAAAGTCAGAGCTAGATATGGAGATGGAGTTTGAATTGGAGTTGGAGACATAAAATCTTCATTAACTTCTTTTTCTTGCTCTTGTAAGGGTAATAATTTATATTCTGTTTACTCTTTGACATTCCAGTCTCATTTAGCTTCTTTATCAAATTGGACATCTCTACTCACGATAATTCTTCTACTAGTAGGATTGTAGAGCTTGTAAGCTTTGGAACTTTTTCATAGCCAATGAAGACTAATTTTTGGCTTTTGTCATCAAGCTTGGTTCGATTTTGATCAGGAATATGAGCATAAGCAATGCTTCCAAAAACTCTTAAGTGTTTCATGGTTGGCTTTCTTCCACTCTGTCACACCCCTAACCCGGTCTTAAGGGAACTAAGCTCAAGACGCGACGACACACGGACATTATAACGGCTGTAATATGGACATTTAATTAGAAATAGAAAACTCCAATCACATTTAAACAATGTTTACATCAAAGTAGACAAGATATTCAACATATATATCCTCAACCTACATACATAAAGCCCAACAAGATCATGAATCCAACCATGACCATCCCTATATACAATCAAAACGAGCTAGACTTCAAAATAGATAAGTTATCAAGTATTCCAAACTTCAACTAAAACATAACTTCATTACAACAACTACTAAAAGCTATTAAACATAGTTTCATAGTCAAGTACATCATCTGTAATGCCCCGATCCCTCTCAAGACCGGAGCCCCAATCTTGAAACCCAAGGCACAAAAAATAAGAAAAAACGGATGAAGTCTCCCCTGTTTATAAAACTAATCAAAATCCTGCAAGCAGCAAGTATAACCACAATACAACACCCCAACTCCAACTGTCCCACTTTTCCCAGTCTCAAGGCCATCTGAGCCTTAGACAACAACATAATCACCTCGAGCCCGCAATGACACAACCTTTGAAATTCTAGGTTACAAGATAGCTTATCATACCACTGTAACTACGTTCACAAGCTTTACTTATGATAAGTCCACCTACTTGTCACACAAGCACGCAATCAAGAGACAACAAAATCTATCTTTAACTATTACACGCCAACTACTCTACCAAACCACATAAGTCCTTAATTTAATTTATAATCCAACAAGTCGTACAAAATACATACAACACTTCAAGGGCTTCAAAACAGAACAAAAATACATCAAGTCCCATATTCACAAACAGCTTCCAATCACAACAAGTTAAGCAACCAACAACACGACACACAAGGTAGTTGTTCTAACTGCACCAAAAATATGTTAAAACGAGGAATGAGTAACCAAAGTTACTCAGTGAGGGAGGTGATGCAGTATACCGGGCGTGCAACATGTTATGCAACAAAGATAGCCATATATATAACACAAAGTAACAAGACTAGATAGACACGTATTTAACCACATATAAAAAGGATACGGTTCCACTTTGTCTTCAATCACGAGCCACGAGCCAAGATCTTCAAACAAATGCCGGCAAAACCCTTATTCCTCCAAAAATAGGGTACTCCGGATGTACCCCGATCCTACGACTCATATCTCCCGAGATAGGTCCGTATGTCCTAACGAGGTGAACCACGCCTCTGAGGTAGGAGAGTATGCCTCAACAAGATATGGACTGGGAAACTATGGTAGCCGAGGGAGCACGGCAAGCCCGACGCCGCCCGTGTTACTCGACACTACCATGCCTGAAAAGGTTGCGCAACCCGACACGAATTCAAGAATTCACAGGATATCAACAACAAACACGAGGAAATACAAGATATTATGAGAAACCACGAGATAACAAGTAAATGGTACATATAAGCTTTATCAATTAACTAAATCATATAATCTAAAAATAATTAAATAAACTAAGATGCACAAAAGAGTTGAAGACTCCCTCACCTGGAATTAAGCCAAGCATGCAAGAAAATAGTTCTGATTCACTTCAAACTTTCTCGAATTAGCTCGAATACGTAGCCCTAGTATGTTCATATAAGTTTAGCACTTTAGCAATTAACTATATCAATTCAAACTTAACTATTATTTAACTCAAACCTACAACAATAGAAGCTATATTTATAATCACTTATTCACACAAGTTCATATTCCACATATAATTGAGCTACAAGTTCACCTTACCATATCCTTAGACAGCATAGAAGACATTAAAGGCATCAAATACCATTAAGTTAAGATTATAAGTTATAAATTTCAATTACTTTTAATTACGATAATCAATTATCATATAACTAGATGAGTTATCCTTATAGTCCTACTCACTTAGCATACAATGTCTATTAGAATCTGATCTTTAACAAAGTACAAGTAATATAAACATTATAACAAGATATAAGCATTAAATATGAAAATATCAATACGAACACAAAGGGGTCAATGTCCGATGATCACGAAACTTCACGAAATGCTCACAAATGCTATATAATAACATATAAAGCAAGATATACAAGCACCAAAGCTAATTCAAAGGCTAAGCATGAAAACTCCGAGTTTCCCCTTTGTTCGAGTATACTAGTTAGCTTCCTACCGAAATTTAGGGATCAAGTTAGGCAAGATAGCTATTCTACCAATCCAATGATATCTATATACATCTTTTTTAGCCTTCAAATCATAGCCTAGAGTTCAAGTACATGAAAACATCGAAAATGCCTCTTTGTGGGTTTTCACTACAAGTTTCTATCCCGAAACCCAAACAAGCGAAACGAAGGCACTTCTAAAGCTTCAGTACTTAATAAATGCTAACCATGAAGTTGAAATGTGTCCGGCTTCGAGTTAACCCTTAAACTCCTTTCTAAAATGGCCTATTTTGATCAAATTACCCAAATTTCGAGCCTAACAAGCGCAATTAATATTTTTCCCACGTTCATGGACCTTAGCATCTACTAGAAGTCTCGAATCGAATTAAATTGTAACTTTTTTCTGAAACCCTAGTTTGGCACTATTCATCATCTTCCTCATATAGATTCTTGCTAAGAACTTAGTTCCAATCTATACCAATACATACCTAAGGTCTCTAACATGTAATAATACTATATAGAATAAGAAACAAGCAACTTATGGCATGGAACAAGCAAAATCCGAAAATTCAAAATTATGGTATAAACTTTAGACTCAATTAAATGCAAACTCCTTCACCTCAAGCTCTTGAAAATGGTTGGAAGATGATCTAAGAAGGCTAAAATAATTCCTAGCAAGCACCAAGAGCAAGCATTGAAGGATTGGAGTTGAAATTTTCTTCCCCTTTTTTTTCTTTTTCTTTTCCCATTTTTCTCTTCTCTCCCCATGGTTTCACCCTTTTTTTTTTTTTTTTCTATTTTAGCCTTCAAATGCATATAAAATGCTTACCAAAGTAGATATATATGGGCTTGGGCTTTTGGGCTAATGTTTTGGGTTTAGGAAAATCAATTAAGTCCACTACAACGACTCAAAACAAAGCTAGGCAATTAAAGGCCCAAAACAAAATGCTAAAAATTACTATTCATATGGTTGAGCAAGTAAATTTTTTTTTCTCTCGCACTCTGAGCATGCAATGCAAGAAATAATAGTTTTCTCATGCCTCATATAAGTCATATAATATGGGAAAAATATGAAATTAGAAAAATAAAACAGTCAGAAATCTTCATGAATAGTAACTTTTAAAAAATATATTAAACCTCACATAATTCACATTATCCATCAAATAACATGTGGACCAATGCAATTAAGCACTATTTACTATATGCTGGGTTCGGGATATCACATCATCTACTCATGGAATACATGATCAACCTCACTAGTTCCTTCCTCACGCATATAGTCCATATCATGAACTCTTGTAACATGCATTAAAGAGGTGTGAGTTAAACAGGCTCAGTGAGGGAGGGATAAAAGGAAGTTTGAAAGCTTTAACTCGAAAACCTTTTGAAGCACATAGGAAACAACACAACACATAAACAACTTCACACTCACATACGCTTAACAACCTTGAAATATTCATACTAAACAACCCATCAAGAAGTTACCGCTTTAGACATTCATTGAAGCTGACACCTTATAACTCTGCCTCGAACTCAACACTTCTCTTACCCGCATGTGTACTCATGATGTACACTATCCTACGATCAATCTCACCATGGACTTCATCGACCACATAAGATATAGGACTAGTACATGGTAGTCATGCAATTACTGGCAAGCCCTATGCTGCCCAGCACGACACGACGCTATCATGACGAACTAAGATTGCAACCCGACACTTCACATCACATCTCATACATATACATTAATCAACAACATATCCACTACTCAACAACACATCCACTAACTCAATTTATACATTCAACAACTCAACAACACATCTATCAACTTAACAACACATTTAACAACTCAACAACACATCTATCAACTTAACAACACATTCAACAACTCAACTAAACTTTATTAACATATATCCAACACATTAGTACCAACATTTAATTATCAAAGAACATGAACCCTACAACATATTAACATCACCTAAGCTCATAAAAACATGACCTTTACACATTAACACCAACCAAACATTAAAAGAACATGATCTCTACAAAACAACTCCAACATTTTATCAACTTTTAACCAACCTAGGAATCTCTACAACACATAATCTCAACACAATCAATATAGCAACTATCTACAATGCATTATGAACTCTTTGCAACACTAAAACCAATCATTAAACAAGCCAAACATGCCAAACACAAAATTTGCACCAAGGCTGGAATTTTTGGAAAATCATCAAAATAAACTCCTAAATTCACCAAATTCACTCCAAAGCCTTGAAATCATATACCATTCGCATATATATAATCATAAACACCAAAGCCAACCCAATTTCTCAACATTCAACTAACAAAGTTGGCTTATTTTCAACTATTTTGGCTCAAACAAGTTCATATGCATATATATAGTTCTCAAATCACTACTACAACATATATTCGTCTCTACAAACATTTATAACACAATTATATAACATGTCCATGGATCAAAATGAACATACACATGCAAGAACTTGAAACCCTCACCTTAAAATTGTTGGAAAAGACTAGATATGGCAAGAACAAGGTTTGGAGAACAATCTTTGAGCTAAACCCACTGTGATTTGGCTTTGAAATGCAAGATTTGGCTTCAAAAATGATTAAAACCCTTTTTTCCTATTTTTTCCCCTTTTTTTTCTCTTGGCCGTCCAACCCTTAAGATATTTGCTTGCTTGTGTTTTGTTTGTAATGTATATAATGTATGTATAATGTAATAGATATATGTGGTGGTCAAACAAAGTCAAATAAACTAATAATGCAAAGTCAAACATAGTCAAAGATGACATTCTAAGCATTTTTGTATCTTATTTTGTATACTAATATGTATTTATGTAAGCAAGACTAAGTCAACTTTAGTAGATTAGATAAAATAAGACTAAGTTTATGGGTAAAAATGCAATTTAAATGCAAATTTGATGTATTAAAAATAGTTAAACACATAATTAACACATAATACTACCAAATAATCTTTTAAATAAATAAATAAATGCACATATAATGAAATGCTTGAGTCTCACACACTCCATGCTTCCATTGATGTCTTATTACAGAGACTCTTTGTGACACAACGATTTAAGAGATAGACTGCACAATCAACAGCTTCAGCCCAAAATTCTTCGGGCATTCCTTTAGATTTCAACATGCTTCGAGTTATCTCAAGAACCACTCTATTTTTTCTCTCAGCAATTCAATTATGTTGAGGTGATCGAGGAGCTGTCAAAGGACGTCGAAAGTCATACTCTTCACAAAAAATGTTAAATTTTCTAGATGTGAATTCTCCACCTCTATCAGATCTCAAGGCTTTGATCTCCCAACCACTTTTTTTTTAGTAAGAGCTTTAAATTTCTTGAGCTTTTAAAAAGTTTCATATTTTTCTTTTAAAAAATAAACCCAAGTCCTGCGGCTATAATCATCAATAAAAAGAATAAAATATTTATTTTTGTCGTAGAAGGAAGGATTGATTGGCCCACAAATATCAGTATGGACAAGTTCTAGTGGCCTTGTTGCTCTTGATGTAGTTTCGTTTGGAAAACTTTTCCTAGCTTATTTTTCAAAAAGACATCCTTTACAAATTTGTTCCCGATGATTGATGGAAGGCAATCCATGCACCATATTTTTTTTTTTGACATTAAAGAAAGATTTTCAAAATTTATGTGCCTAAATCTCAAGTGACATAACCAATAAATTTTTACACAAGCTTTAAGACATTATGGCATATCGTTTTGAATATTTAGTAAAAAATAATTTATTTCTTGTCATGGGCACTTTTGTTATCAAAATATTTTTTTTATATTTTATTACACAATGTTTATCTTTCAATAAAATTGTGTAATTTTTCTAAGAAGTTGACCAAGACTCAAAATATTAGTTTTGAATTTTGGCACATAATAAACCTCATAAATAAAACAATGCCTTCCATTTTTCAAACAGATTAGAATTTTACCTTTTTCTTCCACTAAGACGATAGAGCCATCTCCAAATTTAACATTGCTCTTGACATTTTCATCGAGTTCCGCAAACATACTTCTTTGTCCAGTCATGTGGTTGCTTGCAGCTGTATCAAGATGCCATGAAGTATCTTCTCCATCTTGTTTGCCATGATGAGCCATCAACAAGGTAATATCTTTTTCTCCTTCTTGTCTTTCAACAAAGTTGCTTTCTCATCCACAACTTTAGGATTACTTCTACATTCATAAGCATAATAACCATATTTTTGACAATTGTGACATTGAATTTGTAATTTGTCATACCTTTGTCCTGAATAATTGTCTCTGCCATGCCCAGATTTATTTGCATTTTGGTTTTTTTCTTCTTGATTAAATCATCCTCTTCCACCACGTCCTTGTCCTCATCTTTGGTTTTGGCCTCGGCCTCTACCACGTCCATGTCCTTTTTGGCCCCTGTCATTGCTAAAGTTTTCTTCTTTCTTCAAAGCGAGATTACTTTGAATAACTTTTTCTAAGATTTCTTGGTTCTTCTTCTTGTGTCTTTCTTCATGAGCTTGTAGTAAGCCCATGAGTTTATCAACGGACATGTTATCTAATTATTTTGATTCCTTAATGGCTACAACAATATATTCATATTTTGGATGCAAAGAACGAAAAATCTTTTCTACAATGCAATTATCTTTTAAATCTTTTTCCATATCTTTTTAGTTGGTTAGAAACCACCAAAACTCACAAAATATAATCTGAAATAGATTCACCATCATTCATATGGAGATATTCAAACTCACCTCTTAAAGTTTGGAGACGAACCTTCTTCACCTTATCTATCCCCTTTTGTAATTTTTGGAGAATTTCCTATGCTTGTTTGACAATAGTTGCGCGTGAGATTTTCTCGAACATAGTCTCATCCAAACATAGATAGATGATCGAGAGAGCTTGTTGATCCTTGCGATTCTTTATCAATGCGTCTTTTTGATTTTGACTGATCAAAACTTCTTGTTTAAGTTCCACGTAGCCTTTCTTTACAATCTCCCAAGCATCTTGTGAGCCAAGGAGAATCTTCACACGAATGGACCAATTATCATAATTGTCTTTAGTGAGGCGAGGAAATTGAAAAGAAAACATACCCTTCCCCATCATCTTTTCCTAGCTCTCGATACCACTTTATTAGAATATGGAAGGTGCTATTTTATTGTAGAGAGAAAATAAGTAAAAATAATTTGGAGAAACAAAATTTTTATTGCTCTAATATTTGGTATGACTGCAATTGAAAGAACTGACCCCTGATTCACAAAAATCCTATGCCAATTAGAATATGGTTCTATAAACCATTACCCACTAGAAAAAAACTACCTAATCAAAAAATTAAATTAAAACTAACTAAAACTAATTTAATAGACTTCTAATCAAGTTTAACTACTAACAACCTGGACTTCCATTGCTCGCAAGCCGTGACCTGCCCTCTTTTATGGTTTCTTCAGGCGCGGATACATATAGTTTTGCATGGCCGTCATTTAAAGAGAAGATTGGTAAACTTGATGCTGACGAAAAACCCAAAATACTTGTCAACACATTCGATGCACTTGAGCCTGAGGCTCTCAAGGCCATTGAGAAGTACAAATTGATTGGTGTTGGACCCTTGATTCCATCAGCTTTCTTGGATGGAAAAGATCCTACAGATACTTCATTTGGTGGTGACCTTTTCAAAAAATTGGAAGAATACATGGAATGGTTAAACTCAAAGCCTGAAGCATCAGTTGTTTATGTATCATTTAGGAGTATGTTGAATCTTCCAAAGAGTCAAATGGAGGATATCGCGAGAGGGTTGTTAGAGATAGGCAGGCCATTTTTGTGGGTGATAAGAGGGAATGAAAATGGAGAAGAGCAAAAGGAAGAAGAGAAATTAAGCTGCATGGAGGAATTGGAGCAACAAGGCATAGTAGTGCCATGGTGTTCGCAACCTGAGGTTCTAACACATCCATTTTGGGATGTTTTCTGATACATTGTGGGTGGAATTCTACATTGGAAACACTACAAAAAAATAAACAAATTTGCGGCAGTTTTGTTAGTTATTCGGGGCGGTTTTTAACTGCTGCGTATTCAACGGCGGCAGTTAGCACAACTACCGCAAGACTGTCGTGGTAAAAAGTGTCACGTATAATAACGGCGACAGTGCAAGAGACCGCTGCATATTATTGTGAACCATAGGTGGCGGTTGAATAACCCCCATCTATGTTGTACACCATGATAATAGATGACGGTGGAACGTCTATTTGTTCCACCATCACCTATAGTGTTTATTTTTTGTTGGCTCTTAGAGGACCGTTGAGAAAACCGTCGCCTATAATCTCTTTTTTTTTCTTTTGTGTTTCTTGGCCTTTCTGTTACAATTATAGTATTTTATTTATAATAGCCTTTAGTATATAAAACAGAGGAAAGAACAAAAAATAATCAGATCTAATTAACAAATACAAAAAACAAATACCATGTCATGCAAAATATTTTCACGGCATGTCTAGCAAAAATAAACCAAAAAGAGGTATCTCTCAAAAATTACACCAATTCTTGCAAAATATCTCTTCAATGTCTTCAATTTGTCTTCATTTCCATTGCCATATTCTCAGAATGGAGTTAACTCACCTAAATCAGAGAAGAAAATTAGCAAAAACAAAGAAATTTAAAACAAATGCTAACTCAAATAGTTCAGATTTAAAGAAATTAATAAACAGTTCAAATAGCTCATAATTTCATCTAAGCTTTGGCCATCATCTTCAATTGCTGCCATTTTTTTAGCCTTCAAGGCATCACATTTGTCCTAGAGATACAAATGTAAAAGCAGAAATGAGATATACAAATTTAAAAGCAGAAATGAGATCTGAATGCAGCAAAAATGACAACACCAGCAGCACTTAAGTACAAATTTTGTTTTGAAGCATATATTTAGGCCTCGGATTCAACAAAAAAGTTGATGCATTTTTTTTTTCTCAAAACTAGCCATTAATTAACTTTTGCCTCTGCAGAGTAGCTAAGCTAAAGATTCAACAAAAAAGTTGATGCAGCCTAAACCACTAGTTCCAAAAATACAATTATCAGATTTTAATAATTAATATCTCCCCTAAATCCTAACCAAGTTCTGATACATTCTGCCAATAATAATCATAATCACTATAACATCTCGTCCCGATATCGTTCTATACTCAGGTCATTAAA
This sequence comes from Ehretia macrophylla, assembly GCA_037974665.1. NCBI lineage: Eukaryota > Viridiplantae > Streptophyta > Magnoliopsida > Boraginales > Ehretiaceae > Ehretia > Ehretia macrophylla. The sequence continues at coordinate 16,714,435 of CM075777.1, forward strand.
CAACAAGGCCTAAAAGATGAAGCGCCTCGGTGATGAGAGATGAAGTGCTTCGATATAAATGAGGGAATGGTGGGTTTAGTTTTTACAAAATGAATTATAAAAAGCAATCAGCAAATGAGAAGATTACCAGCATGATAGAATATAACACTTGTCCCATATAAAAAAATCATAAACTCTTAGATCATTTAATAAAATTATGTGCTACTTCACTTGACACTTAATAAGATCCTGAACTACTCCACTTGGCACCAATTGATTTTAAGATGAAATCTCAGGCTTCTTAACATGGTATTAGAGCTAGGCCCATGGTCTAGTCTCATTTATCTTCTGCGTGCGACCCATCTCAAATCAGGTCTTCTTGTCTTCAATATGTCGCGTGTGCATTGTCTACGCACTTTCAATTGGAATCTACTATATGTGTGTTCAATCTTCCATGTGTGACCCATCTCAAAAAAAAAAAAAAAAATTGTCCATAGATGTTCAATCTTCCACGTGTTACCCCTCTCAAATCAAGTCACACGTGAGTGAGAGTGTTAGAATATAATACTTGTCCCACATAAAAAAATCATAAATTCTTAGACCACTTAATAAAATTCTGAGCTACTCTACTTGGCATTTGGACTACTCCACTTGGCACTTAATAAGATTTTGGATTACTCCACTTGACACTAATTATCTTTAAGATGAAATCTCAAGCTTTTTAACACGGCGCTTATGAATCAGAAAGAAAAAAGAAACGAAATAAATCAGTTATTAAGTAAGGGAGGAATGGGGGAATAAAGGCTAGACATGGACGGCGTTTGGACGAACCGCCTTCTATAGATTAAAAGAAAATTGTCATAGGCGGCAGTTGGGGCAACTGTCGCCCTTAAGCTGCCGCACATGATAATTTTTTTGTAGTAAAGCTTGGCTTGTGGTGTGCCAGTTGTGGCTTTCCCTCAATGGTCGGATCAAGGGACAAATGGTAAACTGATACAAGATGCGTGGAGGACACGAATAAGGGTAACAGCAAAGGAAGATGGTTCAGCTGAGAGATCAAGAGGTGCATAGAGATGTTTATGGATGGCAGAGAGCTTGGGCAAGAACTGAGAAGAAATGGAAAGATTTGGCAAGGGAATCTATGTGCGAAGGTGGTTCTTCGCAGAAAAACTTGAAATCATTCGTTGAAGAAGTTGGAAAGATTTCTAGCTAGCAGGAGGGGTGAACTTTAGAATTATGTCTTGTGCTCGATATCCTGAAACCAATTTGGATTGGGTTGGACTAGAATTGGGAGCGAAATGAATTTCATAGATTGTATGTAATTCTTGGTATGCTATTATGTTTTATGAATGGAGATAGGAATGTACGCATTGGTTCCAAGTTATAAAATGAACAAATTATCATTTTATTCTTATTTATATGTTATTATCTTAAAAATAAAAATAAATCATATTTAGTCCTTATTATATTCAAAAAATTTTAATTTCGTCCCTATTATTTATTTATTTATTTTTAATTTTATTCCTATTATTTCCTCAAAAGATTCAGTTTCATCTATATTGTTTAAAAATTTTCAATTATATCCCTATTGTTTTTTTTAAAGTTTTAATTTCGTTCCTATTGTTTCTCTAAAAAATTTAATTTCATCCTTATTATTTTTTTAAAGTTTTAAATCAATCCCTATTGTTCAAAATTAGTCAATTTAGTCCTTAATAGGACTAAATTGATATTTTTTAAGAAATAATAGAGATGAATTTAATTTTTTTTAGAAAATACTAGGGACTAAATTGATCAATTTTAAATAATAGAGACGAATTTAAAACTTTAGAAAAATAATATAGATGAAATCAAAACTTTTTGCAAATAATAGCTAGGAACGAAATTAAAACCTTTTTAGAAACAATAGGGATGAAATTAAAATTTTTGAAAAATAATAAGGATTAAATATGTCATTTTATCTTTAGAATTACAATCCATTTGACTCCTCAAGAGGCTTTAATCCCAGTCTTCCCTCATCTAGAGGTCTACAAATGACTTCCCAAGATACATTGGCTTTGGCATAGTTCTATCTAAGTCCCTTCCCTAATATGGGCTGACCTGACTCGACCTATGGGATGAATATTTTAGTATAGGAAGTTAAGTAATGTCCTATAACTCTTGAAAACAAAAACGTTTTTTCATATAATGTGTATTATGAGTTGAAATTTGATCTTTTAAAATCTCAACCATTTATTTCAAATTTATTTTAATTGCCTTTTTCAACATTGAAATTTGAAATAGATGGTTAAAATTTTAAAACACCGATCTCATGACCTATAATACAGCTAGTCTAGTAAATGAGAAAATAAATAAATGATAGAATCATGACCCTTGTTCATATAACCCTTACTCCATATACAGACTTCTCTCCTAGCAATCTTCAAGGAAAACAAACACACATTCCAAGGCATTTACGATGTGATTGATAGTCCACAATCTAATATTTTTTCAACTCCAATTTGTAGCAATTAAGACAGTGGAATGAACTTAGTAAGATCCTAGAGAGTGTAATTGGCAAATTCTCACAAGTTAGTATTTTTATTAATGGCTTATGATGAAATCATATATATATAGTATTATAAACCTTTAGGAATATAAGTAAAAAAACAATGCATATCATTCCGACACTCGACCTAAATAATAGGAACCATCATGAAAAATCACCCTTCTCATTTCATGATAGTCTCTTTCAACTTGATCAAGCAACAATTTTGTTTCCTTGGTAGGTTTAGCTCCTTGCTTGTGTTGTCCACGAGGTAGTACGATTGTCCTTAATTTGTATATGCTAATCTTGATCTCCACCTGTCGGACCTGGAAAACTAGGCTTAAAAGAAAGCTGGAACAAGCAATACTACACCTAGGTATCAACAACACAAAAACTTTGTTATGACTACCATTTTTCTTTTTAGACTCGGGACTAAAATAAAAGAGTGGTTGGGACAACAAGTATCCATCTCTTTTGCATTTTGGATTCACATATAAAGAAACTTCCAACCTCTAATCTCCCCACTCATTGGAAAACAAAAAGGGAAAAAAGCATAAACAAAAAGAGTAATATTTTATTTTTCCCCTTTACATCTTCTTCTCATCTAGTCAATGACAAATCTCTCCTGATAAAAATTCTATTGTACAGGAAAGATTGAAGGGGTAATATATAGCATTTGTCATATAATAACGCTCAATAAGAGAACATAACTGCCAAAACTTGTGAGGTAGGGGTAATATGCAACGAGATGATTATTATGTTGGGTATCGGCACAGCGGAATAGTCGGGGACAAGCAGTATCACCCAACTAAAATATGAATGAGAACAAGAAATAATGGAGACACCAAATTTACGTGGAAAACCCTTTAACAAATTGAGGAAAAAATCACGGGCAAGAAATGAAGGATTTTACTATGATGTGAAGTATTTTACAATGACCTTCTCTCTATTATAAGGAGAAAACTATGACACTCTCTCAAATAATAGGAGAAACTAACTCTCACTCATTAAATAAACAACAAAGAAGAAGAGAAACCTATCTGGAGAAACTATGTGTTTTCTTTCGAATTTTCGGATGTTTCTGATGCATTTTGATTCATTTGAATTCCTCATTTTATAGGAGAAATTGGGAAACATCGCATTAAATGTTGCGTGGCTAAAGTGTCAAAACTTTCATGTTGCAGCACTAATTTTCCTGCGTCTGATTTTGTAGCCACCAAATTTCTTCCCTTTTTCAACAATCACCATCATCACTTTGACTTTAGAGGTGATCTTTTTGTGCTTCATTAATTGCTTGCATGTGCATATTGGTGAGCCACTATTGTTGACTTACAAAAGTGAGTTTATACTCCACATTCTTCCACTTAAACTCACTTTTGGTCAACTTCCAAATCTCTCCATATTTGTCAGTTCCATGTTGCTTACGTCTTTACTAGGCCATAAGAGAATCTACTCCAAACAAACTTGTCAACGTTGATTGGCTTTGTCATGACATCTGTTAGGTTCTCGTTGGTATGAATCTTTTGCATATCCACACTCCCTTCCTCCACTACTTCATGAACAAAGTGATATTGAACACCTATGTGTTTCATCCTCGAATGAAAGGCTGGATTCCTTGCAATGTGCAAGGCACTCTGACTGTCACAATACAAGAGAATTTTCTCTTGTTTGTGCCCTCCTTCATTAACCGTTTAATCCAAATTGCTTCTTTACAGGCTTGTGTAGCTGCCATGTATTCAGCCTATGTTGTAGATAGATCAACAACAGTCTGTAACTTAGATATTCAGCTTACTGCGCCTCTTGCAAGTGTAAACATATAGCCTGTAGTAGACTTTCGTTTATCAGCATCACTTGCAAAATCCAAATCAACAAAGCCCTTGACAGTAAATTTTGATCCTCCAAAACATAATGCAACATCCGAGGTCCCTTAGATGTATCTTAGGATCTTCTTAACAGTATTCCAATGCTCTCTACCAGGATTCTCCATGAATCGACTGACCGCACCAACTACTTGAGTAATATCTGGTCTCGTATATATCATAGCGAACATGAGACTTCCCACTACTGATGCATACGGTACTCAAGACATTTCTATCCTCTCTGCTTCAGTGCTAGGGCACATACTTGAGGATAATTTGTAACTGATAGGAAGCGGGGTTGAGATTTCCTTACAATCTTGCATATTGAAGCGCCACATTACCTTCCTACCTTCTCTGTCTCGGTGAATTTGCATCCCTAAAATCTTATTTGTTGGTCCCAAGTCCTTCATATCAAACTCCCTAGCCAACTGTGCCTTCAATTCCTGGACCCGACCTTTGCTGAGGCCTGCTACCAGCATACCGTCCACATACAACAGTAGAACAATAAAATCATCATCACCAAACCTCTTGTAGTGAGTACAATGGTCTGAATTAAGTCTGTTGTATCTGAGGCTAATTACGAAGGAATCAAATCTCTTGTACCAACACATTAGCGCCTGCTTTAAATCGTACAGATATTTGGTTAACCTGCAAACCAAGTTTTCTTTTCCTTTCTTAACGAAACCTTCTGGTTGGAGCATATAAATCTCTTCTTTAAGCTCACCATGAAGAAAAACCGTCTTTACATCTAATTGTTCTAGATATAAGTCAAACACAGCACACATGGCCAAAACTACTCTGACAGTTGTGAGTCTTACCACAGGAGAAAATATCTCGTTGAAGTCAATTCTTTCTTTCTGAGCATATTCTTTCACCACCAATCTTGCACGATATCGCTCCACTTGGTCATTTCCATCTCGCTTGATCTTGTAGACCCATTTGTTACCAATAGCTTTCCGTCCAGGTGTTAGTAGAATAAGCTCTCACGTATTGTTTCTATGGAGAGCTTCAATTTCTTCTTGCATTGCTATCATTCACAGAGCAACATCGGGGCTATTTATAGCCTCGTGACATCTATCCTTCGTTAGAAGACAGTATGCAGTATTGCTCACCATGACATAATCTGAATGCCAAGTTGGTCTTGTTGTCTGATGCAATAAACGTCGGACTTCTGTAACCTCAGCATCATCTGGTTCTTGTTCTTCGTGCTCCGGTGCAGCTTCAGAAAAAACATCTCCTTATTCTGACTTATCCTCAATCTGTACTGTAGTATTTTCCTTTGAAATGTTGCTGTCGTCTTCACTTTGCAGTTTATCTTTTGCAAATATTACATCTCTGCTAATGACAACCTTGCGGGCAGTAGGATCCCACAGGCGATACCCCTTAACACCATCAGCATTTCCCAAGAATACACATTTTCTGGATTTTGGATCCAGTTTTGTTCTTTCTTGGGGACCATACATCACGTATGCCAGACATCCAAATACGTGCAAGGTAGAATAATTTACGGGTTTTCAGGTCCACATTTCCATTGGTGTCTTTAACCCAATTGCAGTTAACGGTGACCGGTTTATCACGCAACAGGCGGTTCTAGATGCTTCTGCCCAAAATGATTTGGCTAGACCTACAGTTTTCAACATAGCTCTCATTCTTTCAAGAAGGGTCATGTTCATCCGTTCTGCCATACCATTTTACTGAGGTATATGTGCAATAGTAAACTGCCTCTGAATACCTTCTTGCTTGCAAAATGCTAGGAAGCTCCCGCCAGTGTATTCTCCTCCATTGTCTGTCCTCAAACACTTGATCATTTTCCCAAATTCAAGTTCCACCAACGCTTTGAAGGTTTTGAATATTGGAAACACATCTGACTTGTTCTTGACTAGATATACCGACAATCTCTTGGAGTAATTGTCAATAAATGATACAAAGTATTTTGCTCATCCTAGGGATAAAACTGGTGATTCCCAAATGTCTGAATGAATCAAGTCTAAAATGAATTTGCTTCTGGCAGTAGATCTCCCAAATTCAATCTATGCTGCTTACTGGTAACATAGTGCTCACAGAAAGGTAAGTTTACCGTCTTGAGCCCGGGTAAGAGATTACGTTCAGCGAGAATCTTCAACCTTCGTTCTGTCATGTGAACCAATCTGCGATGCCACATAATAGTTGATTCTTTTTGTCCGACTGATGCAACTGATACATCAGCCTCCTACAACGTATCTCCCAAAAGCATGTATAGATTTACCGCTATCTTTTCTACCTTGATCACCACAAGTGCTCCTTTGATGACCTTCATAATCCCATCCTGGATATGGGTCTTGCAGCCAAGGTCATCCAATTGTCCAATAAACAATAGGTTTTTCTTCAAACCCTTCACGTGTCGTACCCCTTGAATGGTGCGAATGGTATCATCATACATTTTTATTTTGACGGTACCGATACCAGCAATCTTCAAGGCATGATCATTACCCATGTACACAGATCCTCCAGAGGCAAGTTCATAAGTGTGGAACCATTCTTTACGAGAGGTCATATGCCATGTTGCTCCCGAATCCATTATCCAAACATCAGTGAGCTCTTTTCTGTCTTCTGATACAGTTGTTGCTTCGTTGTATAAAATATCCCCATCATCTGGTGCAATCGTCATACATCCATGAGAATTTGTCACCTCGTGATTCTTTTTATTGTTCCGACAATCCTTCTTGAATTGCCCTTTCTTGCCACAGTTGTAGCATTTGATATTCTTTCTACTCCTTGACTTTGATTTAGCATGGTTATTGCTTCCACTCGAGCCACGTTCCGTTGATCTACCTCTCACCATTGATAACGCCTCAGCTTGTTGTGAACTTTCGATCCTGTCTTCTTTACTTTTGCGCCTTGATTCCTCTTCTAGAACAGTGGCTGTAACATCATCAAAAGTAACATAATTTGAAAGAATATTGTCGGTGTATTTAATGATGAGTTGATCATACGAATCAGGTAGACTTTGAAGTAGAATCTTCGCACGTTCAAGCTCCACTATTTTATGCTCAATTGCAGTAAATTGATAGAATAGCATATTTAAGGTATTGATATGATCTGTCGCTGATATGGACTCACTCATCCGAAGAGTGTAAAGTCTCATCTTCAAGAAGATCTTTTTATGAAGTGATTTGACCTCATATAGTTTGCTTAGCGCATCCCAAATTTCTTTTGCCAATTTCTTTTCCTTAACGCTTGACAATACTGAATCTGCCAATGTCAGGTGCAAATTAACCATAGCGTTGCCATCCATCTCTTTCCATTTGTCGTCTGTCACCCCCGCTAGTCTGTCTCCAATTGCTGCCAAGCAATTCTTCTTTCTTAAAATTGTCTTCATCTTCAATTTCCATAAGGAGAAATTACACCTGTTGAACTTCTCAATTTCAAATTTTGCCGCCATAGTATTAACGACGATCTGCTTCGCAACTTGAACCGGTTCTCACTATTTCACTGTGAAAAGTACCGTATACATGAACAGTATTGTATACATGAATAGTATCCAAATTGTATACTAGAATAGTATCGTAACTGTATACGTAAATAGTACTATACTATATTTGTGAATAGTACTATACCGTATTTATGAATAGTAACCGTGAACATTAACCCCGTAACCAGTGACCCGTAGCCAGTGGATCTGATACTACTATTAGGTATCGGTGCAGTGGAATGGTTAGAGACAAGCGGTATTACCCAGCTAAAATATGAATGAGAACAAGAAATAATAGAGATACCAAATTTACGTGGAAAACCATCTAACAAATTGAAGGAAAAACCACGGGCAAGAAATTAAAGATTTCACTATGATGTAGAGTATTTTACAATGACATTCTCTCTATTATAAGGAGAAAACTATAACACTCTCAAATAATAAGAGAAATTAATTCTCACTCACTAAATAAACAACAAAAAAGAAGAGAAACCTATCAAGAGAAACTATGTGTTTTCTCTCTGATTTTCGGATGTTTTTTTATGCATTTTGATTCATCTAAATCCCTCCTTTTATAGGAGAAATTGGAAAACATCGCATTAGCTGTTGCGTGGCTAAAGTGCCCAAATTTTCATGTTGCAGCACTAATTTTCCTGCGTCTGATTTTGCAGCCACCAAATCTCTTCCCTTTTTCAACAATGACCATCATCACTTTGACTCCAGAGGTGATCTTTTTGTGCTTCATTAATTGCTTGCATGTGGATGTTGGTGAGCCACTATTGTTGACTTACAAATGTGAGTTTATACTTCACATATTAGAGACTTGCTGTTACTACGGACTTTATTGAACCTGCGCCATTAGTATTGCTTTCGTAAAAGACGGATACGCATGGGCTCGTCATGATGCAAGTACAATTTCTTTTCAAGCTACAAGCCTCGTGGAGCATTCAGGGATGTGCCTTTTATGGATAGCTATCAAATCTCTTTCAAAGCTTGGATATGATTTTTCATGGATAGCTTTCAAATCTCTTTCAAAATTTGGATATGATTAGTTTTATTAGTATATGGAGAATTTTACAAAGAAAAAAAGAGCAGCCTAAAATATTAGTCCACTTTAATTGAGTCGATATCAATCGTTTTCAATGAAGTATATCCTACACTTAGCAAAAAAAAAAAATAATAATAATAATTAAAAAAATAAAGTTATTCTTCATCACATGGGAAATGAGTTCGGAATGGGAAATGGGTTCGGAAATGTGCAGCAGATTGTTAAAGAAATTATAGATGATGTTCATAGTAAAATGATGTCTGGGAAAAAATTACAGGAACAATAATTTCAATAGGGATCGTAGTAGACTTTGGAACCTCTGTGAGATAATCAATTAGTTTTCAAGGTTTTTATTTTGTAAATGATATTACACTTGTATATTGTTTGGCCAAAAGTTTTTGATAGTTCAGTAATTTTTTTTTTTTGCTGACCCAGTAAAAAAAAATAGTTAAGTACTGGAGAAATTCTTATCAAGCACTTTATTTTAGAATATTAATTTATAATTTGTAGAGATTGACATCTATAATCAAATCGTAGACGTCAGAATGTAGGATCGAAAACAGAATGAGCACTACCAACATTATATAATGTAAATGTTTGGTTTTTGAGTTAGTACAACATGTTTGACGAAAATAAAAGGGTTAGTACAATATGCATGTGATACTTCTCACAATATTACAATTTATGTTTGAGAATGAAACAGCCACCTGGTGGGTTTGCTCCCCACATGCATGTAGAGGCGGATATATTAAGGGTCAATGGAGCTGTAGTCTTTACTGATTTTAAAAGAAAGTTATTAACGAGTAAATTAGATTTATATTTTAAAAAATATGAATATTTTAAAGATATTTTTAAAATAAAAAATTAATTTAACCCTTAATGAATTTTTTTTTTCTTCTATATATGAGTATTTAATTGTATATTTTCAACACCACGAAATAAAAATCTTGAATTCACTACATGAATAAGACCATGAGATGACAACCATTGCATCTAGAATGTCTATCGAAGTTGTACATTTTTTTAGATCAGGCACCAGGACCACAACCTAGTTTTTTAAAAGATTTTCCGGTTGAGCTTTGGTCCAATTGTTTGTAACTTATTATAAATGTGAAAAGTTATAAGTTTGAATTTCGCTAATTTCATTATACTGCCCTATGCCTCCTTGAATTAAAAAAATAAAAAGAAAAAAGATTTTCCGTTTAAGTCTCATCACTCTTTCTTTTGTTTTTTTGCTAAATAAGTCTCATAACTTTTGTTTGTTAATCACATGCATAGTTTATAATCTTGCCTGTACATAAGGCTTATTGAAAATGTGAAACTAATTAAGTAAACTGTTGCTAATAATTTGAACTTTTAAATTAAATCACTATAACATTTAGGATCTCTTACAACACTTTAGTTGAAAAATTAACAAAATTGTTACGAAAGATGAAAAAGCCTGTTACAATAGATGTCTTATTTACAACGATTTTAACCATTGTATAAAGTAAATCTTTTTGCAACACTTGAAAAATATTTAATAATTGTTTTTTTGCTAATAATTGTTCATAAGATTACTTTTTGGTAATAAATTTAAAATGTTGCTTATCAATTATAAAAAAATAAAAAATTTGTAAAGAGAATATATGCAACGGTTGATGTTATTTATAATAATTTTTAACTTTTTTGTAATAATTTTAAATATTACAATAGATAAAAAAAAAAATATGATAGAGAATAATCACTTTTTTTTTTGGTCAAGATAGAGAATAATCACTTAAATCGGGGTTTACAGCACGTGAAATGTTAAGCAGAAACTTATGTTTTTATAATCGACTTTCGGGCACCAATTGGCTTAAATAAAACAGCCTGGTTGATTAAAGCTGCTCCCCACATGAGTCCATGAGATGACAATCATTCCATTTAGAACAATATATATATTTTTTAAAATTATCGTCTCATCTAAAATTTTAAATTATTATAGAAAAATTTGTATATTTATTATTTTTTAACAAGTTTTTCACATGCACTTAAAATTTGTTTTTAACTTTGTTTGTGGATAGTCTTAATATTTTTAAATAAGTGACTGCAATATCTAAGCTCATGATCTAAATTCTGATATCATATATTAAATTAAAACTTCATCAAAAAATTTAAATTGTTAAAAAAGAATTTGTTTATTATTTATTATCTTTTTTCAAATACCCTAATTTATTTATATTATTTATTATCTTTTTTCAAACACGTTTTCATTAACCAAAACTGTGAAATTCTATCGAAATTGTACCAAATTTTCCATCTTTTCTGGCCACCAAAAAACAACCTCATGTCACTTCTTGAATGCTTAAAAGTCTAAACAAGAACTAGTAAGCATTAGACTTGTCCAGGACCACATATAATTGATCTAATATGTAGTCCAATTAGGTTAAATTCTTAAAGATTTCAATATGTGATATATACCAAAATTAACTTGAAACCGAATTCTGTTTGTTTATTTAATTTTCAAGGCTGACAGAAGCCAAGGCTATTAGTGGCTGACATCTGTTATGCAGTCTTTTCTTTCCACATGCATGATAGGAGGACATAATATTTGAAAGTGATGCAAAAGCTCGAAGTATACTAGAATATGTCTAAGATTTTATCTTCTAGTTTTACTCGGAATCGATTTGAATATTTTCATAATGTCGATTCACTTGTAAAGCTATTAATAATACAGATGTACACCATTCATTAATTTGATTTAATAGTATTAAATTAATGATGATAAAAAATTAATAATGATAAATTGATGATGATAAAAGATTAATTTTTCTCCATTAAAGTGATCATCACTTGTTACTATTAGATTAAATAATTAATGGTACAGACCTTTTTAAAATTCTCTTATAATATTATAATATTACGAAAATATGTACACTTAGAAGTGACTGTTTATATCTAATTCACACATAGAGAACTTGTCAATTCACATGGGGGGGGGGGGGGGGGGGGGGGGGGGGGGGGGAAAGGTGAAAGGGAAAAACTGAAAAAAGGAGTTAGGGGAGTGGAAATGGTAAAAAAAATTATATAGATAGAGAAAAAAAAAATAACAGGTGGATTGGTAGCAGTTATTGTGTGTGTGATGTGTCAATTATATTAAAGGGATCAATCATTATGTAAAAATATTGAGAACGAAATATATATAGACTAAAACAGAAAAAAAAAATATTAGGGGGTTGGAGCTCTCGCCAGTCTCCGACTGGATCCGCCCCTGCTTCTAAATTAAGAACAAATCAATTGACAGAGAAGTGACATTTGCCACAAGGAAAATATGCGATCCTTATTCATAACATTGTAGTCTACAGAAAATTTACAGATAGAGACACTGCACAGACGTGGAGAAAGCGAGAGGTCAGCTAATCTGGAAATATAGGGTTAAAATTCTCATTGTACCACAAAAGTTTATTAATCTGATATGCAAATCGAGTTGGAAAATCAATTCGAAATTGCCTTCTAAATGTTTATTATAGTTTCGGTTGCATGAAGACACTATCCAACCTGTAGTCCTTCCCTTCCACATGGGTATGATCAGGCAATCAAAAATAAAAAAATAGGGAAAATATTACTGCACTTTCTTTTGATATATGAAATTATCATGTTATCTTTTTTTATTTATAAAACTATCACAAATCCCCCTGCAATTTTAGAAAAACTTCACATTACCCTCCCCCCCTATGACATTTTTATCCTTTTATTATTTATATATATATATATATATATATATATATATATATTCTTTTTTCTATTTATTCTCTAGTTTAGAAAAACTTCACACTACCCCCCTTCACAATAAAAAACTTTTCATTTTCTCCCCCCCCCCCCCCCCCCCCCCCCCCTCCTCCCACCACCACCACCACCACCACCACCACCATCACCATACAGCCCCCACCCCCACGCATTGACAAGCAGCAGCGTCTCTACTGCAGCTGCTCCGTCGAAGCAACAATGAGATCCTGTTTCTCTGACGGAGCAGCAAGGGGTAGGGGTGGATGGTGTTGGGGGGTGGCGCATGGGTGGGGATGGGGAGGGGCGTGGGTGGGGTTGAGGGGTGGGAGAAGATGAAATGTTTTTTTTAAATTTTTTTTATTTTTTTAGCATAAATAAAAAATAGGTAAAAATAAAGAGAAATATATATATATATATATATATATATAAATTATAAAATGGTAAAAATGTCATAGAGGGGGGTAGTGTGAGATTTTTCTAAAAATACAGGAGAGTTTGTGATAATTTTGTAAACACAAAAGAGTAGTGTGATAGTTTCGTATATCACAAAGGGATTAAGTGATATTTTTTCCCTAGAAAATATTTGAAAGAAACACCAAGAACTAAGGAAACCTAGTATATCTCAGGATCTCTTTTCTTTTCCGCAACTAAATTGTAAAAAGTTTATATGATAAAATTGGTAGCAATTGAAATACGTGTAATGATTTATGTTACTCTATTGATGCTTTATTTTCTTCTATACTGTATGAATCATGCAATGTTCAATTCTTACATAGACACTTAAAAGTGTTCTGTATGAGTT